>QCXZ01000064.1:35397403-36007840 GCA_025024175.1 Rhyzopertha dominica | reverse complement strand
AAAATAAAAATATAAATTTCTTATTTACTTCAATGTTAAACTGTGTATTAATACTTATAAAATATATATTACAGTTATTCTTTTGGCTAAAGGTAAGGATAATTTGCCATATTAAAGTATTTGAATAGCAATAGCAAGAAATTACGTTCACACAACATACTATAAGGCTTTTATCTCAGTTTAACATAAGAAGTTTAATGCCCCTTGGAATGCGAGCTAACTAGGGGGCTTTCAATATTGGAAGTATTAGTTTAATGATATATATAAACGGGTTTGAATACTTTTCGACAAATACCTATCCGTTATATTTCTCATCACCTTTTCAAGAATTTACTGGAGAAACAGATTTTTCTTGAATGCTATGCTACATATTCCTGGTTGTAAGTATCAAAACGTTACCTACAATTTGTTAGATTTACTTGCTCTAAGTATTCAAATACCTACATGAATAAGCAATGCGAGTCCATTTTCAACAAACACAAACGCAAGTAGTCTTAAAGTTCACATCTTTACCGTTACAAAGCTGTAATGATAAGTGAGATGTCTAAAAGGAATTTGGGGTGTACTGTGTACTAAACAGGAATATTGTTGATGAATAAATTGTAATACTTTAGAAAGCAAATGCCTTATAGCGATTATCTGCTACTATTTCACCCCTACAGCTCGCCGTGTCTTCGATTACGGCCTTTCAACCAACCGATTCAGCTGGTTATGGTCATAATCTTGTTCGAAACCACTTTGGAAGCTCATTCAGCAAATGTTTCTGGTTTTCAATTTGTTTGTTGTAGATTATCACATGTATATAAAAGCAATATGTATTTTTCCCACCATCATTAAGACCTGTATAAGTATAGCATATTATAGAGAGAAACAGGTAACAATATAAGTAAGGGAAAATGGCAAAGTAATCTCGTTATATTTTTATCCATGTCAAACGCTCTATATGCTATATGAGCATAAAATACAGAAAGAGAATTGATTAAAATCAAACATTAGTCAATGTCAATACCGGTTGCTAGTTGATGAGACTATTCATAACACATCATGAAGTAGATTTTCGAGTAGTTTAGTTCTTTTAAACACATTTTTATCGTTCCTGATCGACTGTTTGCTTCTGCTCTCTCAATTTGTTTCTTGTATGATTATCAAATACATTTATCAGCATTGGTATTACTAAGAGACATATGTACTGCTAATTAGACAAAACGTATGCTGTGTCATAATTTAAATAAGCAAGTGTTAGGAAGAAAAACAAGAAAATCGCGTCATTTTTCTATTTGTCAATTATCCCGAATGCTATGATAGATGACGGTAATAAGCAACTTCTCAACATATAATAAATGCTAGTTATATTTAATAAAGTCCAAACAATACTCATTTATGTACATTACTTCAATTTAATTGCAATAGCAAGAAATATATGCTTCTAGATGAACAGAATTAGTTAAAAAGCAGGCAATTTTAACATTATTTAATGTAATTAACACGCAGAAACTAATAAAAAAGGGGAATTCACGATATACAACGAAGTACGAACACAGTATATTTTTCAGTAGTCTAGTTGTCTTAAACGCATTTTTACCGTGCTTCAGCTTGCTCCATTTATGATTATCAACATACACAGTACAGTTACAGAGAAAAAAGCATGTAGTGGCATAATTTAAGCAATCTAGTGCAAAAATAATGAAAAAACTCGCCAATTTTTTTATATATATTTAAAACGTTCTATATCCTGTGAAAACACAATTTCGTTTATTCTAATTCAACTTCAATCGCTTGAAATCCATTCTTTTATATAAACAGAATTGACTACGTTCACGAGGGTGATTTTAGGAAATCGTAGATTTTTGCTAGTCTAGTAGCATGTAGCTGATTGTTATTTATTACATCAAATATCCTGTACGCTATGATAGATGAGGGTAATAAGCAACTTCTCAACCTACAAGATTGATAACTGACATGCGAGTTATATTTAATAAAGTACAAACAAAAGTCAATTAATTATATTATTTCAATTTAATTACAATTACATGAAATATATGCTTTTTGATGAACAGAATTAGTTAAAAAAGCTGGCAATTTTAACATTATTTATTACAATCAGCTGCATAAACTAGTTAAAAAAGGAAAATCACGATATACAACGAAGTACGAGCATAGTGTGTTTTTTAGTAGTTTACCTGCTTTAAACACATTCTTACCGTGTGTGTTTTGGTCTTCAGCTTGTTCCTTCTATGACTATCGATAGACATAGTAGCAAGTATTTCATTTATTCTAATTTAACTTCAATCACTTGAAATCCATTCTTTTATATAAACAGAGTTGACTAACAGTCGTAGATTTATGCTAGTTTAGTAATTTTAAACTTATATTCACCGTTCTGCTTAGCTATCTGAAATCAGAGTTTACATTATGTATCCACATGCTGCTGGCTTTAGTTTCATATTTAGTATATTTTTTAAAGGAATCGCAAACCTGCTGTGGATTAGCCTAGGTTGTGAAATGACAGTTATTTAGCTCAATTAAGTCGTGGTGTAACCGTTATTTGATGTTTTTGCCACACAATCACGGTTCAAATCTACGAATACCCTTAATATTAATTTGTTTATTCTTATTCCAGATAACTGATAATCATTGCATGCTGGTGGCCTCAGTTTCTTATTTAGTGTATTTTTAAAGGAATCGCAAACCTGCTGTGGATTAGCCTAGGTTGTGAAATGACAGTTATTTAGCTCAATTAAGTCGTGCTGCAACCGTTATTTGACGTTTTTGCCATAAAATCACAGTTCAAATCTAGGAATACTCTTAGTATTAATTTGTTTATTCTTATTTCCAGATAACTGATAATCATTGCATGCTGGTGGCTTTAGTTTCTTAATTAGTGCATTTTTTTTAAGAAATCGCAAACCTGCTGTGGATTAGCCTAGGTTGTGAAATGACAGTTATTTAGCTCAATTAAGTCGTGGTGTAACCGTTATTTGATGTTTTTGCCAAACAATCACGGTTCAAATCTATGAATACTCTTAATATTAATTTGTTTATTCTTATTCCAGATAACTGATAATCATTGAAACCCTCCAGCTGGCCACAACGAAAATCCATTGTATGAAATATGACAAAAATATTATAAAACCATAGAAAAACATGGGCATAGGTAATTATTAACCATTTACTGTCAAAATGTGCTCCCTAAGCGGACTTAGCGGTAAGTTTTACCTAATATCCCATCTCAGTTTAAAAATGATAAATTGATGAGTGGCCCTACTCTTAAATAGACAAGAATAACGGCCGTTAGGTAAGTTTGCGTTTGGCGCAGCGGTAAGGTGTTGGACTGCCATACCGGAGGTAGCGGGTTCAAATCCAGCATTCGGCATAGTAAAAAAATCCCGCCTGCCCCTGTCCTGGGGGTTGCCTATATATAGAGCGTGGACCGCGGTACCAACCCCCACCATATCATAACAATGGTTAGGAGTACATTGGTCATATCGCCATGCATATTATATACAATAGCAATATGTGGTAATAGCAAATAAATATTTCATATCAATTACACATCAGCAACCCACCTTCGCTGATATTGTCCCCCATCTCATTAGGGCGTAAAAGCCTCAGTCAGAAACGTGGCTGCTATAAAATACAAATGTCAGTCACAGTTCACATCTCATTCCATCACACCAAATTCAAAAAAGTCGAATAAAAATAACTGACACTTAATAAATTCGCTAATTACCGTATGAACGTCATATTTCTCATCCCGTCACATTCAGCAAAAATAATCGAAAATTAAAAAAATTTTTGATCGCGAATTACACACATGCTCGATTGGACTAATATGCAAATGCGTAATTTTGCGCCCTCAAACGCCCCCTACTGGCTATAAACAACTCAAAAAGTATTATTTTCAATATAGCAGCAATATTGAATCATTAATCCGAGGAAAATGAATGCATCTATTTATCAACATGCAAATTCAAATCATTTTTTTAATAATAAGATACTATTTATCAACATGCAAATTCAAATCATATTTCTCATCCCGTCACATTCGGCAAAAAATCGAAAAATTAAAAAATTTTGATCGCGAATTCCGCTCGATTGGGCTAATATGCAAATGAGTGACCCAGAAGTCTCATCAGAGGTCTACTATTAAGGGATAGAGATGGAGCATTGGCAAACTCTTATTTGATGAACACAAGTTCCGTTCTGTTTTTTCTTGTTATTAAACCGTTTTGCCTTTTCTGCTGTACTGTGCTTTGGTTGTATCCTGATTTGTTATCAGACATTAGCCACTATCCAGAAATTACACCTATTCATCAAATTGCAGGGGGAGCAGCATGTAGCTCAGATACTACAGAAACAGGTAGTACCTACAGTAGAAACCGGTTATTAACCGTTACGTCACACTCCAGGTGTCTATTTAGCTTTTTAGTTATTTCTGTGTTCCGTATTCGTTGCAAGAAAATGAACCCCGTTCACAATGTTCTCTTATGAGTGTAAAAGCTGAAACACTCTAAATATTACGTCCATGGAGCGCTAAATCCTATATCAGAGCTTTTCACGCATCTTGGTATACTATCTGTAAATGAATATTCAGAAGTACGTGGAGTGGAAGACTTTTTAGCTGGTCAACGCATAGGAAGTAGTACCTCCTGGAACCCTACTCACTCCTTCCCCCCGCAAGTCCAACTTCTCGTCACCTTCGGCAAAAGCACGAGCCGCTACTCGAGAGCACAGCATATTTGTATGCTGTAACAAAAGACTGCTTTCACTTTCAATGATCCACAAGAACAACCCTACATCAATTAAGAACAATCGACCTGTGCCACTTGAGAAGTGTGGGACTGTAAGACATGTTTACTCTCTTTCTACGAGAACGGACCTGTTTTGGATAATTGCCATTTGTGACGAATAATTAAGCTGTACTTGCAAGTAAGGTAAACGACCATTAATACTATATCGGGACACAGATTGCAGCGGTCTAAGCAGGTGTAACAGTTTGGTAACTCGTTCTCGGTAATGATTCATGAACAATTTGAATGATCCGATTCCAGCAATCGATTGAAGGATTTGAATCAAATGGAATGTTTCTATGACAGCACGTTAGAAGCTACATTGTTTTTATGGATGCCCCTTGACCGTCAATTTGAAAAACACGTGTTCTAAAATGCCTAATTATACAGGTATACTGTTGTCATAACCGCACAATTACGATGCATAACCTAAAAGTTAATCTAAACCGTGTCACCCCACAGCTCCAAGATCTGAGCTTTCTCCAATCTTATAAAGTTAATTATCCTACAAAAGAGTACAACATATGTCGAAAATACACCCTCCCATGCGCTTTTTCATATTAAAATATACCAAATAAATCTGCAATCGACAGATGACAAGTATCTGTCAAAGCATTAGTTGTTACCACATTCCTGAGATGCGGTAAATGGATTTAATCGATAATTTCCCCAAGCGCCTACATACATGAATCATTTATAGAATCCCTGAATAAGGTACTCGGAACATCCATTCAACAAAGGACCAGTGCGCCTCTCAGTAGATCTAGAGGGTTCGTTGTTACAATGAAATATTTGTATGTTGATCTTGAAACAATTTAGCACATTGGTTTGAAGGCTTCCGTGGTTGTTGTCGATAACATGTTGTTTTCCGGGCTGGTTCCCACGTTGGTTATTAGACCTTGACGTTTCGACACTCATGTCGGTGTCTAAACGTCAAGGTCTAATAACCAACGTGGGAACCAGCCCGGAAAACAACATGTCATCAATTTAGCACATTTTCTTTAGAGTCGCTACTTCCAATAAATTTCTTTCCAAATAATGCAACGTGGAAATGTTTAAATGTCAAGCTAAAACTGTACCAGGAATCAGATAGTACTTTCCAATTCGATTATTAGATATTTATCTCGAGATACCTAAGCTGTGGGAGGCCAGAAACTGGAAGAGGAAGTGGAGCAAAAGTTTATGGTCGCTGGCTATTAAATATTTATATGAATGTACTGTTATGTTTAGATTAAAGGGTTTCACTAAAATGTTAGAGTCCTTCAAGGCAAACTTGTTTGACTTTTATTGGGGTATAAGGGGGAACTATTACAGCCATATCACCTGCAAATAATGAATAACCATAATTTAATAAAACTCGAATAACGAGGAAAATATATCACTTTTGTACTTTCTGACAGGTAAATGTATGCTAGTATTTTTAATATAATAATAATAATATAATATTGAAACAGAATTGTTGGATGTTAATTTACTTGACGTTGAACAACAAAGGAACCTGTACTGTAATAGCAAATTAGGAATTAAATAATAAATAAATGAGTAATGCGGGGTGGGTGATATAAAAATGGATTTTTCCTTGTCGTTTGACAGTACTCTATGTTCTACTATAACATATTGATACCAGTTTATGAGGATTTTCAAAATTGATTTATAACGCACGTGTATTTTGGAAACGTATGCATTAACAATATGTTTTGGTATTGCTGGATCAACTCCTTCGTGTTTAACAAGATTTCTCATACATTTACTTGCAAAAATGAAATAATTATCCCACTAGAAAACTGGATGGTATCCTATTGGTGCATATAAATAATTTTGTAATTAAACCAGTGCTATCACACCACACCAATATCTGTTTAAGAACTGCGCCACAATCCTACAGACACTATAGTATAAAAGTAATGTAGTGTCAGATTCATCTAAAACCTCCTTACTAGCAATAGTATAACGCAAAGATAACTAGCTTAAAAGGGCAGGTAGTTTAAGATAGGTAATAAATCTAAGATTTCAATTAGTAGAAACCAGCAGACCTTTACTGAAAAATTCAAATTCAATTTTAATTTCGCCAGAAATAAAATTCCTTGTCAAAGAATTATGAATATGAAAGTGTGTATTGTTCGACATTAATGTAATAATAAACACTTTCGGATACTCAGCCTCCATCAAATTAATTACCCGGCTCAGCGACTGGTGATGTGCGTTCATCAGCCATAGAGCAGAAAGAGGCGCGCGCCTGAGAATTGCGTTGGGAATTGGAATTGTTTGCACCCTCGGAACAACGTAGCTGTTGATACAGCATAATCCCCAAACTATTTGGATTGTGCCGTATGAGGCAATAGGTAATTGATTGACGGCAAGGATATTAATTACACAGAAGAGGGAGCCGGCTCAGCGTCTTAGGTCCCTCATTGTTATGCTGCTGGCTGTTCTGCTTACGGCGTTCCCGAGACAGCTGCATCCGTGCGGCCTATTGATCGCCAGATTATTGGAAATGCCGGCCAATTTGAATAGAAATTGTGGTCTTTATGCAAGTTTTTATCGCTGCTTCTTGCCGTTCCCTTTTAAACTTGGTTCCTTTTCGATTTATTCCAGAGCGGGTAGCACTGTACAAGTATTGTCATGGGTGCATTTTATATTTTGTGCAAAAATCTGATATGTATTATTTATACAGTAGGTATGTGCTGCATGACGGTTAAAGTTGGAAAATACAACGAAAATGAATTAGATAGACATTCACGTAGAAATAACAGTTATGATAATCTCAGGTACCGCTTCTGACGACACCGCATAGCAGTGACGTTGATGACCAGTAAAAGCTGAATAGTAATGAAATTATTCAACAATTTCTTTAGTTCAAGAACGCAAATATGTGATCTAGCAAATAGGATCGGGAGTGGTCATTTGTAAGTGTAAAGTACCGTTCACAGAACGACGTACGTACCTAGTGTCGCTGGCGATATACATCTCCCCTTCCCTTAGCGCATGTGCACATTAGTGCCAGACACGATAAAAAGGGTCGCAAAAGAATTTAAATTAAAAGTGACGTCAAATTGAAGATAATCAGTCTTGACTGCATGCCAGCAATAAAATCATGATTTCAATGATCAAATAAAGAATTTAGAATCATCAAATTTACGTTATCTGTAATTTTATATATAGTTTTTGTTGCAAGTGTCGTAATTCTGTTTATATTGGGCAAATAACGGGATGATCATTTTTAATTAGAGGCATTAAACATTTAAAACAATATGATAAATACAAAAATACTGAYATTGTTACTACAAATTCTTTGTTAGCAAAGCATTTATTATCATATAAACACACTGCCACTATAAATAATTTCTTTTCGTTCTTTTAACAAATCCTCAAAATTAAATATCAATAAAAATTTTGAAAGTATACAAAATTATAGATAACGGAAGTTTGAAATTTTGAATGATTTTTATAGTATTAGTTGTCCTATTCTAAATTTTTGAGTTGATCATTGAAATTATGTTCGTGTTGCTGGCATGTAGGCTACTTTTTTTTCTAGCCAAGACTGCTTATTTTAAATTTGACGTCACTTTTAATTTAAATCCTGTTGTGACTTTTCATTGTATTACACACTGATAACGGCTGTCATCAGCTGAGAGTGCTTTACCCATTATAAATTTATAATGAAGTTGATAAGTTTGACTTCATGAAGTTGAATCTTAAAATGCATGTCTATGTTGTGCTGTCTGCACCGCAACCAACTGCAGATCTATTTTGCTATCATTATAGCTGATCAGTGCAGTTTAGGTCTAGTGCAGTCAGCACGGCGCAGAACTGGTTTTGCCTATACACCATGGGCTTGGTATGATGTAAGAATTTAGATGACAATGCCATTTATCAGCATTACACTGACATGATGACAAAGTCACCTAGCTGCCTAAACGGGTACTACTTCCTAAAGGAAGTGACCTGTAGCCTGACAAATTGGCATGCAACTGCATACTTCAATTTGAAAGCAAGCTCCCACGGCACTTTTTGCTAGCGGGCAAGAACCGACATACATTAAAATGCATGTCTGTGCTGTGCTGTCTGCACCGCAACTAACTGTAGATAGATCTATTTCGCTATCATTGTAGCTCATCAGTGCAGTTGCATGCCAATTTGTCAGGCTACAGGTCACTTCCTTTAGAAAGTAGTACCCGTTTAGGCAGCTAGGTGGATTTGTCGTCGTGTCATTGTAATGCTGACAGATGGCATTGTCATCTAAATTCTTACCTGAAACTTGAAAGTTGTATAAAAACATCATTCGAATGGGACCACGGGCTTTGAGCAACTGCTTCGTTTAGTTGGTCCTCACAATGAGAAGGTAGATCTGCAAAGACAACCTAACGCACACCCCTAGAAAATAACCTGAATGCGAGTCTGAAATTCGTTTGTTGCGGTCGCGTCTAGTTTTTTTTTTAAACGAGTGTTTATACGTGTAACTACTTCACACTGCCGGTTGTTCTTCCATAAGCTGTGCACTGTAGCATGCTTCTGTCCAAGCGTCCTGTGCCAGTGTGATTTAACCTTTTTTGAAATAGTTATTACCAAACAAATTACCCTTTTGATCTGTTTCAAATTAGTAACTAAATTGACATTAAACTTAACTATCATGTGGTGCGACATACCTAATCTGAATTTAAACGAAGCGCCCTAATCCTAACTTCAAAGAAAATAGCGACACTACTAATCGCTAGTGACACAGGGGGAATATGCAACGCTATTGGTCGGCCAAGTATCGCTAGTGACACGTCGACGTTCTGTGAATGTGGTGCAAAAAGCTAGCCATATACTTTTGCGAACTGTGTTCATTATGTCAAACATAATTCCTTCAGCAAACTGCAACACTTGAGGTAATTATGAATACAGTATTACTTGGTGCGCCTGTTTAATTTATAGATATGTTAGTGGTATTTGAGCAATGCAATGCAATATGTAGTACAATATAATTGCTATGATAAAGAATTTACAAAACACAACGTTTTCGACCCTTTAGACATAGTTTACCTTTTTCACAGCTAGTGGGAGCCTTACAGTGGCTGTGTTACATTTCCGCAATGTCTTGCATAATGTGTAACCAAAAAAAAACAGTTTGTTTTCCCAAAATTGTTGGAAACAACTTAGCTCTTAACACAGAAGTGTTTGAAGTTTTTCATTAGTAGTCCTTTAAACTGGAACTGCCTTGGACGTGTTTGTGTTTTTGTTAAAAAAAATATGCTGCTACATCAAATAGTAACTAATAGTTTTAAGATATAGACAAGATATTATAGGTCCAAACTAACACTTTTATTAGATAGTAATATCTAATACTCCTTTTCACTGAATCAAGTTGTTTGTGTCCACGATGTAATGGTGCTAAGCATATTTAAGAAGTTGAAACTCCTTGCTTTCACCAGTTTTCGATTGCCGATGTTGTCCACTGTTACAAGAAACATCTTCAGGACACTACACAACACTTCGTTAATCACTAGCGAAACTTATGGAACATTTGTGTCAGACAGTGAGGGATGGGTATATACTGCGTGACTGCGAAACTGAGGTCTCTTCTTAAACCCACAATGGTTTTCACGATGGTTCGTAAGTTACAAAAGACTGAATTTGCACGCGAAAATGTTCGTAGGTTTATGAAGTAATACAAAATATCCAGGCGCCTGGCCGATTTATGCGGCACAATTTTTAGGTGCTGTCAGGTTAAAACAAGTCAGTGAACTAGATTATTGTTCAGTTATATCCGATAAACGGTCAACTGCGGTAAGTGATGCCGAATGGGGTCCGGATTTTTGGGGTTATGTTTTTTTTTTCAAGAAAATATCATAGGGAACCTATCTCGTAACTCAGAATTTAATCATAATGGATGACTTMAACTTACCAAATATCAAATGGCCCGTCTCGGGTGTGTACGAAGGCTACTCGACTGAAGCATTATTTGTACAAACGCTTGTTGAGAATAATCTAACACAAACCATTCACGACTACCAAATTTCGTCATAACATAAGACGCTGTTTGATGCCCACTAGGTTTAAAAGAATTAAAGTGTGCTTCTTTAAGGACTTTTATGCAATTTATATACTGAACCCTAAATGGTATATCAATACAAACTTTCTGCTGCTATTCCCGAAAGAGAGGAATCATAATATCATCCAAGCTGCTTTTGTTACGTTCCAACTACAAAGCGATTCATAAAACAAAGGCTATTGTTCTTACTTCTCAGCAAAACCTTATAATATCCGTATTGAGATACTTAAGCAAAAGTTGGCGCCTGTATATTTTCATCGTTTCGCCAATAAATGATTTTAACCAACCATGCTACTTCGTTCATGAAATAAACGAGAGTATATCTTACCTTTTAGTTCTAAGCAAACTTATTAGCTAAGTTAACACTTTTTCTCAGTTTGGATACCCAAATTATTAAGAAAATAGAAACTGTTTTTTTTTCTTATTCCAGCAAACAACTTTATTATACATTTCCCTGCATAAAATTTGTCCGGAAGGCTTGATTTCACTTCAAAGACTCTATCATAAAGTAGATTTTAAATGTACAATCATCAAGGCGAGTCCTTTGTTCACGCTGCAATTACGGATCCTTTTGTGTAACGCCGCCTACCTAATTTCCCCTTCAATTGTACAAATTAAGGAAACATTAATGCTACAAACGGACTACTTTCGCTCCATGATGAGGTGATTATTTCACCCAGTCCAAACGCGTCTAAATAGAGATATTTAGCAAATCGTTGAGAGGTAATAGTAAAGCAAAAAGTTCTTTTTAAATATACTAGATGGATAATATAAACCGAAAATTAGATTACTGTATCTAGCAGGTTCACACACACTTACAATTTTTATTAATTATGATTGCTTTGAACTGTAGTGTATGGGGTAGTTAGCTTTTACATTGCACTAGAAGGTGTAGACGCCGCCAGAAATTTATTTTCTACGTCTCCATCACTAGACGGTTTCAGGAACGCGCCACACTTGGGAACTGCAGATGTATTTTCTAGAACTTCTTGGAACGTTAATTTTTAACATCTTCACCGCGATATGGTCACGGCAATGTGCCACACTTAGGGGTTGTTTCGCCTACCTATGAACTTTCCAGAATGTTCTATGAACTTCTAGAAAGGTCGATTTCGATTTCGCGAGACAGTTTCAACAATTTAACATACTTGCCAGTCGTCAGTCAAATTTTCTAGAATACTCTAACTTCTAGAAACATCTGTGTGTGCTCACTGCAAGACGGTTACGTCAAATTGTCACACTCGAGAATTATTTCGTCTTCTATTGAATCTTGCAGATAATTCTATGACATTCTCGAAGCGTCATACATTCCACTTCCCCCTGCGATTAATTTTCTAGAATGTTCTATAACCTCAAAACGTTGGTTTTCTGTTATTTCCATCAGATACAGTACAGTTACAGTAATGTGCCGCACTTGGGAGTTCTCTAGACTTCTGTCACATTTTCTAAAATGCTCTTCAACTTCTCGAAACATGAATTTTTGAGTTCACTTCCGCGAAATATTTTCGGTAAACTGCCACACTTGAAGATTTTCTCGTTTTCAGTTGAATCCTCCACAATACACTATGACTTTCTGGATACGCCGAACATTCTCCACTTTCCCACTACGATGAATTCTCGGGAATATTCTGATCCTCTGGAACGTCAAATTTCGATTTTTCAACTGCGAGACAGTTTCAGCTATGTGCTACACTGGGAGGTTTTCTAGTGCAAGTTCGCACCCCATAACTTTCCCATTTTCAAACCCATCCCAACCAAACTTCTTCATTATCAGTAGAAGAAATTAAGGACTTAAAGATCGCACAGAAAAAAAGAGCGTATACAAACAGAATAAAACGTTTTCGCTTTTATTTATACAGAAATTTCAGTAGAACTTTCTAGAATAATCTGCTATCCGTCCGATACACATCTTTCTAGAACATTCGAGAACTGCTACTGCTGTTTGTGAGTGGTTTTAATAACCTATACATCGACATTCTACTAATATCTTATAATACCAGTGGTCTACAATGGATTTTGTATATTTTGTATGCAAGTACCCGAGATGGATCCCTTTCAACCCCCATATTTTGCAGCTACTTACCGCCGTGGTGCACTACAGGCGCCCGGGGACTAATACTATACTTCAGTGGTCTGAAACATTTTATACATTTTGTGTGCAGGTATCCAAGGTTGTCCCCTCTTAACCCATATATCTCTCAAACCAAATTGCTGCCATCGATACGCAACCACCATAGTGCTCGAAGCTACCATCTCACTCAAGCATCAGTGGTCTGCGGCGGGTAGTTTTGACTGCAACGTGAGGTATATGCGCACACACGCCATAGATTTTTGTCAGGATGTTTGCTTTTGGGGCAGTCAACGTTAGACAGTGGTATCGTCGAATATGAATGGTGATGCTATATTAGGTTCATATTAAATCAATATATAAGAGTGCTACGTACAGACAATGGTGACCACGTTGGCCAACTTCGTAAGTTTCACTAGTTGCGTTGTGATTGGACGATATATAAGATGATTAAAATTAACTTTTCGCAAGTAATGGAAAAGAGTAAATATTTTCGGTTTGTTAACCTATGAGCTGGTTCAATTTGCCGGTGAAACCAGAAAGCAAAGCATTAAAGGTGATTATGGGCTATTTCAAATTAACCCAGTCGGCATTTGCTAGTTTGGTAGCTACAAGTTTCGTTGCAACATTTTTTCTCTGATTTCCATGGTAAGTAACATCACTACAAAGCAAAATAGCCTCGTAACTTCTAGATGCTGTATCTTCTAAATGCATCGACCAAATTTAACGAACTAGGACTCATTTTAGAAGGAGTTTCAAGGAGTTTAGTTTTAATGGTAAATTGTTCCTAAATAGGTTTCTTTACATAGCTGTAGAGGACGTCATTTGAAAAATTGTCATACTTTCCTCGATTTCTCAAAAAAAATAACTGGCCGGTATATTTCTTTCGCTTTGTTTTGTAGGCTAAGAAAGAATGGTGAAAACCTGAGACTAGTGTCATTTTTTTAAGTTATTACCAAAATAGTATACAGGAACCACAAAATAACAAAAATAAATTTCTCCTTTTTCATTTGTAAACGGATCTTTTTCTAGCAGATCAATAATTATTTTGAAAAGTAACAATGAGCAACTACCAAAATACAATGAATACCGTTGAAGCACTGACATTTGTCTCAATTGTCACAGAGCATGGCGTATCTACACCAAACTAACATGGTAAAGCTCTGAATATGACATTAATAAGATAGGCAATTTTAACCACTAAATAGCTATTTATGTAGATTATAATGCCCTGAAGGCGAAAGTAGTACGACGGCCTTGGGCCCGAGGAATATATATTTCGTCTGATGGTGGTATCAAATAAATTAGGTTTTGTATTTGTATGTCCTTATTTAGTGACCTATGGATTGTGATATTGAAATGAACCTTAATGTAACTGTCAAACATTCTGAATCTGAATGAAATTTATTTTTCACATTTCTGGGAAATGCGTATGAAATTGGACATACAATATTTGCGCTTTAAACCACCGAAATGTAAACGTAAGAAAATATAAATTAAATAAATAATAAGTTTATAATAATCAAATGAGCGGGTATTATAAGCTGGCATTATTATAATATAATAATATCTCCAAGGTATTATAGATCGATAACAGTTGAGTAGAAAATAAAATACCTTGTGAATTTGTAACTATACTAGCCATTGAAAATGCAAACCAAATGTGTTATTTGTACACTTTTTGGCAATAATTTCAAAACGATAAAATCTATCAATTTCAGGTTACTGCTATAATTTTTCTTAAATAATAGTTCACAAAATAAAGTGAAAGAAAGTTTGCCATCATGCGAATTTTTTTTAGAATTCAAGGAGAAAATTCCTTTTTTTAAATTATATGTCATGTGTGTACTATAGTGATAGTAACTTCAAAACGACTCTCTTTTTTACATAATAGCCTAAAAAACGAAGCAACAAAATACGCCGCCTCATTTAAATTTTTTGAGAAATCGAGAAAAGTATGACATTTTTTTCCAAATGGCACCCTCTACATACATATATTTAAATTTTAGAACAATTTACCATTAATATTAATCTCCTTAAAATTCCATTTAAAATGAGTCCTAGTTCGTTAAATGTGGTTGATGCGTTTATAGGGTATAACATCTAGAGATTTCGAGGCTATTTTGCTTTGTAGTGACATTACCATGGCAACCAGAGAAAAATGTAACGAAACCTTTAGGTAATTAAAGATTCTCAAAAATTTCATTTTCCAACTACATTTTATCCGCAAATTTTAGATTTGGATTTGGATTATTTCGGTTTATTTGCAACGTGATTTGAAATACGCCCCCCTAGCGGGAAATATAGTAACTTCAAAATATTTCAGTGAATTCCTCTGGCTCCCTTTAATCCAAAAAAAAAATTCCTCAAAGCGATAGCGTGAGGGGTCTTCAAGAAACAGCCGCTCCGTACTTTTAGTGGATCACCCTGTATATGTTCTACTAAGACGTAAAAGCCTTACAGATATCTGCATAATGTAAGACAGCAAATTCCTTGATTCTAAATAAGTCGATTTAATATAATTCACTTATCTTCAGTATTATTTATTAACAGTTATAGGACATTAGGTTTTAGTTAATTTAATTTACATATTTATGACTAGAGTGTACAGGGCTTCTATAAATAATTGACGCAACGCGAGCGGAGTTGATTTCTGAATTCTTTGTGCCGCCTTTTTATAACTGCTGTCAAGCAACAATATGCACGGCGATCACTGAACATCAATGAGCACGATAGTACTGAAGGTTGCAGATCAAGTTGCAGTCACGAAATTGGTGGCTTTATTTTTATTTATTTTCCAACAATTTACGATCCTTTCTTTCAAAGGTAAGAAATAACAATTATTCCTATAGTAGGTTTGTGATAACCGCTATAGTCTATATCCTTGCACTGTGGAAACTTTGTGTAGTGCAGCTAACGTTACTGCCGCTTAGTTTGTGAATTTTACCATTGCGGCGGGCTAAAAACATCTTTCAGTCAATCATAATACAATATTTAACAGGCTACAGACAACATCACAAATACGATGCATAACCTAAAAGTTATACGAAGCCGTGTCACCCCACAGCTCCGAAACGTTAGCTTTCTGCAACCTTAAAGTTGATTATAGCACAAAACACTACCGAATATGTTGAATATACAAACTCCCACGCGTTTTCTCGCATTAAAATATATCAATCAAATAATTGAAGATACTTTCACGTAGAGTACCCCTTAGTACAGCTGATGTCACTGCGACTTACCTAGTAATTATAGATCCTAAGTGAAATTTTACCATTGCGCCAGGCTAAAAACACCATTTGGTCCACACAGTAGAATAATTTAACAGGCTTACTGTAGTCATAACCTCACAATTATGATATATAACCTAGATGTTATAGGAAACCGTGTCACCCGACAGCTCCGAAATCTGAGCTTTCTCAAACAATTATCCTACAAAAGACTACAGCATGTGTTGAAAATACACACTCCCACGAGTTTTTTCATATTGAAATATATCAAGAAATTCGACAATCGACAAATGACAAGTATCAAGTATCTGTCAAAGCAAAAGTCGAGTTTATATTCCTGAGTGGCGGCAAATTGATTTAATCGATAATTTCCATAATGGCCCTGGATGCATGAATCATTTATAGAAACTTTGTATTTTCATTATAGTTAGAATGAAGCACTGCTCATTTAACATAACTAAAGGCGACATTAAAGGTACCTATCTCAGGCCAGCAGGCATAATTTTCACTGTACTTCACAAACTTCATCTTAAGTTATAGACACGCAATTCTGTGCTACTGCCACTCCTACCTTTCGACCTTTGACAAAAGCCATATCTATAAAGCTTGTGTAGGCAATAACTCCTTTTAATATATGTTTTTACATCACATGCCAATGTTTTCCATAAGCTATCAGATTTAGAGCACTTTGTGAAATGACCGCTTTTGCCCTTTAATCGCGATATACCTATATATGACATTGACAGCATTTGTGTTCTGATTTATGCTTCTACATGCCATTTACTTATTGTTCTACTAGTCGTTATCTCATTAGCTTCACTGGACCTGGCCCTAAAACCAGATATGACCCATAAACCTTTATGGTGCGTTAACCGATCTGTCTAAAATATATACTGGATATCTATTCATTAATTATAATTTATAAGCGATCGAGGACATCACGGATTATCAGAATCAGACCCTATTGTACCTCCCTCTGCGGTAAAGCCCACATTGAACCATCAACGGCTATTCCGTCAACGTTTGGTTCCGTTAGTTCCAAAGCTAATGTTGTGAAATTGCAATACGTGGAATACAGATAACTGTTTACATAAGTAAACTTAATAATTTCAAGAATCATCTTTTAAAAACCCATTTGCAGGGATCTAGGATACTTTCTTCATTGTTCTTCTGTTTATACATGACAAACGATTAAATTTTGATGTTTGAAGAGTCTTACTACTATGTACTATAATGAATACTCCAGTGGCTGGTTTCATTTACCAATTTTTTGCATATAATAGGCACTTTTTTTTAATGTATAATTTTGTTTACCCCTTCTTAAGTAACTACATATTATAAAGACAAGCAAATTGGAAAGATTAATTCACTAATATTTTAGGTACTTCATTTATCGCAGAATACGTAAGTATGGAAATGTTCTGTACAAACAATAATTCAATGAAGAACTAAATGTGCAATTTATTTTACATTATAGATTGCAATAGCACTCATAGATAGTGCTAATATGACACTATAAAAAGCGTTTCTATCAATTTAGTAAATATAAATCAATACACTATGACGTCTTATGACAAACAGCATATATCTTTATAGTTGTCTTGTACTTATTACAAGATATTTTTTAAATCGTAGTGTATGTATTTAAAACTTGAATACCTTGAACCACTAAATATCTATCTATTTTGCTATTACTGATGGGCCTTAATTATATTTTGAGTAGTTTGATACTTCAATTATGATTTACGAGTACGAGCACTCAATAGAAATAAATGTGACTTCATATCTATATCTAAGTTTTTAGCAGTTGAGGGTTCGTCGCCAGTGGAAGCTTATTACAATTTGATATAGTGAAAATTTTATGTGTTTGGCCTGTAAAGCAGACAAAGGTTCAGTTTGAACGTAGAATTGGAGTTTGCTCCTAACGTGAGACACAAGGTCTTATCTGTTAATGAGGTCTTATTTAGAATTCGTTGAATAAAAATTAAAATATACCGGCTAAATGTATATTGAACAATCCTGAAAAGAGAAAGAAGGTTTTCAAAATTAAGATACCTGCTTATTAGGTCATCTGTCGCTAAAGAATACAGTCTGGCAGATACAAGTTTATTTATTTGCGTATTCATCGAACAGACCAAGAAAGTGCTTCATTTCCACGAATAATTATTATAATTGTATCGTATTCTGCGTCAACGTGTTTCTTTTTTGCTTCTGGTATTGCACTAGTAGTAAAAAAAACAATCTACAAAATAGTGCCCAGACCTTTGCAGGCCTGAATCTTTTGGACGGTTCTTTTAAGCTATAGACTACACCTATATGCTCACATTTGTCTCGTTCTACAGTAGCATCAGTAAGTATTCCATTACTAACTGGGAAGCGATCAGCAAAATCTCGGAAATGAGAGACTCGCCATTAATAAATAAACAAGTTTTGCGTGCCGATGATGGAAAACAAATAAAGCCGTTCGCTCACCCTGTCAGCATTTGAGGTAATGTGTGATTCCATGTAGACAATCGAAATGAAAGCGTTATTGACCGGTACCATAATTTGATGATATACAAATATTTATTTTTTTTACATTGCCAAACAACAACAACAACATGAAACGTGTGTACCATTACAAATCATTGCTTTAGATGCGAGTCGTTTTTGTGTTACTGATAGTAGTGACCCAGAAGTGTAACAACTGATTAATACATAAATTTACCTGAACCATAATCTGCGGGACTGCCACACCAGTCCCCTTCTGAACTTATTGATCATAAGGCAAACGTATCATTGCAAATTATTCCCTATCAGCTTGTTGGTGGAAAAACAGTGGTCTACTAATTAGAGTAGTCTACAACTGATCATAGCAGTAAGTTGTTACTCAGAAGAAGCATTATTAGCCGAAAAAGCTTCTCAAACGCACGCAGTTCAAAGCTAGTTAACAAGTTTTACTGTTTCCTAAAGCATGGCGTTTGCAAAAAAATATATATAATTAAAACCGGTGCACATGGCTGCTACCTCAAACCACCATTATAGATCAGTATTCAGTATCAACAAAAATTTTGATGTAGTAAGTAATATAATATATAAGTAAGTATAATAGTAAAAGTAAACCATAATTTGACATACACAATAATATCCAGCTTCAAAAAATCACTTTCGACACTAATGAAGGAATATATTAAATATTGTATGAAAATGTGTGTTTTACCCAAATGGCAGCACTCTGATGACACTAACCAAAAAAAGTTGCTTGAGCACGATTAAACTATCTAGAGAAACCCCGAAGTAAATACGATGCTTAGGAGTTGAGATCTATTCAAAGACAAACGTACGTCAGGCTTGTTAGCGTTACCCTAAAAAGTATAGGTTTCCATGTTTACACATCTATATATAGTTTTGGCAGAAAAAGTATTGAATAAAATATAGAATACATACACGTTAGAGGAGAATACCTCATTGTTCGAATTACGACGAGGCAGTGCAGTGCCAGTGGTGTGAATCCAAAACGACATTTACTCAGTCGCCTAATAATTCAGTTTAAATTTTTAGCTGCCCGCAGTCAGTTTCTATCATAAACAAACATTTATTCCTGCTGCAACCTATGTATCAGTGATATTGCTCATAAAGAAATATCTAGATGTTTTATAAAGTGATTAATAGCAAGATTTTTTTGGGGTGTTACTAGTACGAAAGTACTGCAGTGGACAAAAATCATTTGCAATACCGAACAATGAGAGAACAATAGATAACTGCCGTTAAGTTCATTTTTTGTACTGTTCGATGATATTTGGCATAAGCTTTCAACCTTAATTGGTCATTTTTAGAACCTATTAATTAATTAATATAATATATAATACTGAGTTTACAAAACAAGGTAACCGTTAAAATTTGTTTCTGGTATCTGTTATAGACAAATTGCATTATTTGATTTATAGTTTGCAATTTCAATTATTTGGAAAATTGTTGTTAAAGATAATCTGTAGAATTACAACAAACCCGTTTTAAAAACAGCAAAAGAAAGAGGAAATATATCAAACCACGTTTGATGGAGTGAACAGCAAGATAAGAAACTAATTTTACGTGAAATTGCGCCATAAACTGGCAACATCCGACACCGTTTACATCTCCGTAAGGTAGCGTTTTAAAATAGCACAATTTTCTGCAATGTACAAGTAATACTTTTAACATTGATATGAAAAAACATACTTCATTGGTTGTAAGGCGATCTAAAAAAATTATCAAGATTTAAAAGGGGAACACTCCACTCAATTTACATCTTTATGGAACTTTGTACGTCCACAGGTCGTGTATCGAATGATTCATAGAGAAAAGTTTTAATTTCACACAAATAAAAAAAAATCATAGACACCTTATATAGGAATGTAGTGTGCAAATTATTTTCAATACTGTAGTATCCTTTTTAACACCGCCGCCTTCCCCTAGTTAGACCTAACTTTGAAAAAGTAATTATTCTTTTCCAAAGGCCGTGAATAAAAAAATGATGTAAGCCTCCGCTGGAGCTTTAGCGGTTTTTTGGACGCGCATAATTACTAAATGATTCAGAATAAAGACACCCCGAACAAAATTTGAATTTGAGATTTTTACACGGTACGAAAACTAGAGCAAAAAGAGCAACCCCTCAACATCTATCGCAGTTTGTGCAGACGGTTTGCGACCGTTCATAAATCTGAGGTGGGTCGTCTAAGGGAAGGTTCACCCTCCGCTTCACCTGATAACTGCTTTATCCGCATAATATCTCCAGAAATGCGGAAGCCAAACGCATAAAGTTAATATTGGTAGGCAGATATTCGGCGTAAAATTTTATTCGCGTAATGAAAAGAATATTTCGAGTAGGGAACGTCTGTTATTTTTAGCAGATGCCTGGCCCCTGTATCCGATGAAATTTGCCTTCAGCGGAACTGCTTTCGTCCCGGTGTTGGAATATTTTATATGCGTTCAAAGTGGGAGGGTGTCCCTTTAAGACTTCACTGCCTTTTGCTGGCAGGTGACGGATATATATTGGGAATAATGAGTTGTAGTGGTGACTACTCAATGTTTCATAAGATCGAACGTTGTACTTTAAAATGATTTGTCTTGATTTCACAGTATCAAGCGGTCTGAATGTTAATAGGTAATTTACAACTGATGATCAACTATACCCACAAGCCTACTACCGCACTGCTGTGTAATATTTGATCATTACTTTCAGATATAATCAAGCAGTACTATCAACTTCATATCCCACCGTGTAATTGTACAGGGTGTTCCATTAGTGGGTATTTTCCATAATATCCATAGTATGGTAGCCATTTCGATTATGAGATTTTTTCTTAACAAAACTGTTTAGATTTTCCATATTCATATTCAAAAATTTTCATTTATACAAAAAAATGACACCAACTTCGTTATTTTAAATCTAACACTATATACTTTCACATTTTTTAATTCCTCTTTCAGTTCAAATACCGCTTTATGTGCTACATTAATGAACCATTTGCAATAGCAGAGCACCTGTCGCCAATACTCGAAATATCTCGAAAGGAATAGCAGTAGAAAGAGACGGTTTCACAGCTCGTTTCTAGACACAGCAACCTACATTTCACTTTTTCAAAATTGCGAGGCTGTTGAGTTCTTTTGAACTTGAAGTTTTGAACATTAGAAAATTTCAACCTAAGTAACCCAATTTTTCAATAAAACGCTATTTTTATCATGGTCAAATACTACCCAAAAGTGCCTCTCGATTTATGTAAATGTAGGTATAGTTTTTTTTATGGATTATCTTAATATATTTGGAAATATTACATTATTACATAGCGTTGATGGTTAACATCTACTGGATGTCGACAAAATCCTATCTAGGTATTGCGATTGCATGCAGACCATTCTTTCTTAGAAGAGAAGAGAAGAGAAGAGAAGAGAAGGGAAAAGGAAGAGGAAGAGGAAGAGAAGAGAAAAGAATGGAAGAGAAGAGAAGAGAAGAGAAGAGAATGGAAGAGAAGAGAATGGAAGAGAAGAGAAGAGAAGAGAAGAGAAGAGAAGAAATATGTAAACAACATTTTAATAACAAAAAGACTGCAATAAGTAGGTGGTAACAGAAGGAAATACTATTTATGAGTTCCGCTCGGTTTAGGAAAATCCAAACCTCAGGAATTAAAAATAAACCATTTGTGCAGTATATCAAAATTATCAGTTCACGGTTACATCAAGAGTAAGTGGAAAGTAACGGCCGGCGAAGGAAAAATTTGTTCAATAGTCGCTTATCACAATACTGTTTTATTAAAAATTTGTTTTCTTTGCATTTCGAAATGAACAATTTCAGAAATTGAAAAAATATTAATAAGAAATGAACAGAAATGATTTAACAATAAAAAGTAATAAAAGTATTATTAACTTATTACTTACTTAATTACTTATGTAATAAAACAAATAAGAGTTAAAACTTTAGCAAAAATTTTACCCCAATAAATGACCAAAAACATTTCCACATTGAGTAATCATTCCGTTCCGGTTTCGAAGCACTAATAATCTTTTTGTGAAACTCATTTTTAAATGATTTTTGTACGAGAACAAGCTTTCACGACAATATTTGTTTTTATCTTTTAATCGGATTTCAATTTAAAATAAGGTTTTCTTCAAATCCTTTGATTAATTAAGGGAAATCAACCTCGCAAACAAAACTCTTCTCTGAGCTACACAAACAGTTTTTAACTACGTGCGGAATACAAATTTAATATGGCACTGTAACTTGTTATAAAAGAAGCCTAACCTATATAAAGACCTACTTTTTGCCGTAAAATCGAAAACACCTCCTGTCAACTCCATACGTGGACACTGTTTAAATAGAGCCAACTTAATAACATTTTCAATGCTGTTTTGATATTTCGTCTCGGTAATGTTTACCTTTATCTTTTAACACAAAAAGTTCCTAGCATATCAAACATATATATAAATATAGATGTGACCTACACATTTTTTTTCAATTAACTACGGTTCGAAATAAAATTTCTACCACTCAGTCGGTATTTTAAAAGTACAAGGAAAATTTTGTTAAAGAACTGAGCTTTCTAGCAGCATTTTTAACGAAGATGCAGAAATTTAAGTTAAAAATACCATGTACGCTTATTCTAATACGCACATCTTCGCGCGAGAGTGATGTCACAACTATGCGACGAGAGTTGCGAACATGCGCAATGACATACCGTGTATTTGTATATCGTGATCCGAATTTAAGCGGCGCACCCGGCATATGTTTGAGGATTATATAAAGATTTTATGAATGTTCATATACTAGTTCTGCCCCAACCTGCAGCGCTCAAACCGTCCCCATAGTGTAATAAAATTTCACAAAAGCATTCCAGCGGTTCCAGTCGTTTTATTTATTGATATTAAATCAATTSATATTCACTTAAGTATCCGAAAACGTCAACTTTATGAGAACAGGAGATCCAGCACTGTCGCTTTGGTAGCACCATAAGAAATAACCGCTCTCTGTTGCATTTTTACTCGCATTCTACTTGATTGGAGAAGAAGCTGTGCGGATGCACGTAGATATAGAAACTTGAATAGTGTCAGTGATTCGCATGGAAATGCAGATCGTTAGTTGGAACGCAATCGCACGAACGCGCGTCGCACCGTATTACAATTCCATATCAGCGAGTTCAGCTAGGAAATCAGCTTTGCAAAATTAAATTCTTTCCCCGTTACCAGGACCGAAGAGTTGTCGCCACCAGACACACTGTGTCACGTCTGTAACCCGGGCTTCGTAAAAACACGAGAGATCCGAAGCGTTTAATCCAATAGCCTTTGTTTGTCGAACAATAGGAAAGTTTTGCGCGCAATCGGCMATAATTTCATGCCGATGTGTTCGCCTAATTAMATCCCGGTGATAATCACGGACCGGGCTCAATAAACACACAATCCGGTTTTACGCTTTACTAAAAACACTAAGGCAGTTAAGTTTACGAGTAGGGGGCTGGCAGTAAAAAGCCGAGAATAATTGCTTTTTTCTTCGGGACAGAACGCCTTCCACGAGAGGAATGGTTAGCAGTTTATGGACTACAAAGAGAGCAGGATTCGTATTATGCAAAAACTACGCTCTATTCTTATCTGCTGCTGCCATAAATTAATCGCTGGTGCATAAAGGCAATTTACAAATAGGATTTCAGGGTAAAAGAAACGCTACATAAGTCAAACCTTATTTCAACGGCTGCTACTTATTTTATTTTATTTATAATTACTCACTAATTCAGTCGTGAGAACCGCTTGATTTTAGTTCGCACATTTGCTAAACTAAAAATTGTCTGTCACTCATCATTTATGCCACATAAACTAGGTTATAGAGATGATGTCAAGCCGAGGAACATTGAATGAGAATGTTTACGGGCTCTTTTTATTTGAGCAACAAAAAAAAACGAGGTCGAGTAAAAGGAGATAAAATGGCAACATTCTAGGAGTTTCATAGAGCGATTTTTTGCTGCTACCTGGCATCCTCCATCACGTGTACGAGGAGCAATTGCTTGACCAGCCTACTATCGTTAGGAACGTAAAAACCCAATACAACAAGTATATATAGTATAGAACTAAACATTACCTGATAAAACACTAATTAGTACCATCATTGCTTTTATTATTTCTAGGCTCGTATCTACACAGACCACAAAATATCGGTGAGCACTGTTGTACTGCCCGTGGTTAACGTTTGTTAGGTTAAAGGATCCTGTTGCCGTTTTCAAAAACAGAGAGAAATAATTATAAATTTTACAAGGATTACTTCAAATCCCGGCAGTTTTCAGCAATCAGTATTTTATTACATTGTGCTCTGTCGTTTCAGAAACCTTAATTTTGATTTATATAATAATAAATTAACAGTAAAATAAATAAAATAGTGCTGTTGCTGCCGCTGTTGCTCATTATTATTATGTACCTACTTAAAACTGGCAGCTTAATTTTTGCATCCTAGTCATGAGTGCCGTAACTCGTCTGTACATACATATACATAATATTATTCACGTTTCACTCGAAAAATAACCACACGAAAATACAGCATTATACACGTACGTACCGAAAACAGAGCGCATCTGGGGCACAGTTTTAATGTTTCGAATTAAATACTAGTTCAGCTACCGTTAAAAATTCAAAATGCGCTCTAATTATCGCACAATGCCAGTAGTGGTACGTATTCGTAATATAATATGTATAATTTTCGTTCTGCTATTTTCAGACCTACACAATATAAAAAAAATGGTCGGTTTCAATTAGTTAGGAATATGACAACAGTTGTGTGTGAAATGTCAAAAAACTCGTCACTATTTTCAGAGAGAGCAACAAATAACTTACAAAAAMGCTCCTCTTATTGCATTTTGCTAGAACGAACCGTTTTCGAGAAAATCGTAAAAATCTGAATTCCTACAGGTCGGCGCAAATCGACCAAAAATATATTTTTTTTAATTTCCAAAGACATTAACGTTTATATGGCAACAACGTTTCAGAATTAATTGAACTATAGCGTGACAAATGATCAGACATAAAGATTACCTCCATATCTAAACAGTGGGAGTAATGGGGAAGGTCAAGGGTTTTTTATATAAAAGGATTGTTTCCATATTTTTAAACCGCTTCATTAATTATAAAGAACAGCAAAAATAGAAAATAAAATAAATTTACTTCTCTCACTGCTAAGACAAGCCACTGTAAAATTTATAAATTTCATTTTTTTAAGATTTTTAATAACATCAAATGCAAGTTGTATTTCTACCTTTAAAAAATAATTAGTTAATTAATTAATTTAATTTTTCCCTTTTATATTTTTAATGATTTTTATAATTACTGAAACCGTTTAATAAATGTGGCATCAATCTTTTTATAAAAAAAAAAATCTTGCCCCCTCCTATTACCGCCACTGTTTAGATATGGAGGTAATCCTTATATTTGATCACTTGTCATGATATAGTTCAATTAATTCCAAAAAGTTGCTGCCATATAAACGTTAATTTTTTTGGGAAATAAAAATAAGTTTTTTGGTTGGTTTTTTCGATTTTCTCGAGAACGGTTCGACCTAGCGAAATGCAATAAGAGGTCCTTTTTTGTACGTTATTTTTTGCTCTTTCTGAAAATAGTGACGAGGTTTTTTGACATTTCACACACAACCTTTTTTCAAAGATAAAACCCCTCTGCCCCTTCCCCTATGCCGGCTCTGTTACAGATATGAAAGAATGCCTTATGCCGGATTATTAGCCGTAATCTATTTATAATATTCTACCGAAATTAGTACAGTTTCTAAAAAACCATTTTCTACAAAATAAAAAAATCGAATTTTTCTTTAACTTCAACACTCTATATAAAATATGAGGCATTTTCGGACACATGTTTATATAGACTCTTCGTCATAATTTCACGTCAGCAACACGGCCTAGAAATTATGACATCGAATTTAGAGACACCATGTATATCACATATATAACATAACTTATACCTATGATAAAATTTAGTAAACCACCTCTTGTACTGATTGTAAATATGGCGCTAATATCCCCCCCCCAAAACAAACTTAACTTTCTACATGAAAAAATGAAGAAAATACCAGCCTGGGGAGTTTTAGTTGGCGGACCTTGTTTATGTTATGTAAAGGTCGTTCTCCCTTATAATCAATTTTCTCTCTTCGACTTAATCTTCTTATTCCTATTATTCTTGCGCATTTACTAACGAGATGCAAAAATGCCGAATTCAAATATTATTCCGGTCGATAACACAACAATATTTCCGCTACCTGCAGACCACTGAAAAGGAAGCTTCCTTTTCCGCAGTCTGCTGCCCGGGAAAACGCTGCGTGATCAACTCCGGGTCAACTGTGGGAACACAATGAGGGCCGCGAACACACACTCGCCGTCCGCGTACCTTTTCCGGCTTCACCGGGCGAAATAAGAGAAATGGGTCAGAAACTGATGAAGTCGTCAAATAACTGTACGTGTTGTATAGTGATATATGGTTATTTGATATAGATAAATAGATTTCTCGTTGAGACAGCCGTACAGCTCGCGTGAGGACCGTTATTTCTGAGCAATTGATACAAATCATGTCGTATTCGCGTTACAGATTTTCTTTCGATGTCGGTCTGCCATGGAACATACTGTTTTAAATCAGCAGGGTGCTTGTGAAGGACATAGAGAATATATCACATAGGATATATATTTCACCTACGTGACGAGAAGTTGTAGCAATACCCCATTCTGTTGTTTAAGTTTGCACTGACTTTTTTTGTTTTCGTCAAAAATATATTTATTTTATTTTATTGTTCGAATAAAGTTTTTATATAAAGTACCAATAAACCGTTTTAAGTAATCAATTTAAATCGTCATTTGAAGGTTTACGTCATTAGCCTTATTAATTGTTTTAAATATTTTATGCGAGAGAACTATGAAATAGTTGCAAAACCTAGAAACAAAGGTGTGCATCTGCATTTGTGCTGACATATTTATTTCTAAAAGAAATGGTATAGCATTTCTTGTATTTACATAAGTTCCAGGCGTAAAGGTATCACATAGGCACTTTGTATCCAAGTGTGCACATTTATTTGTTTCTTTACTTAAAAATGTAGAATCAAAATTGACAATCCCACAGAAAGTAATAGCATAATCGGATGTTTGTAAATTATTAAATATCTGCTCCTAGTTTCGCTCTTGTTTGGACTCTTTAGGTAGGGATACTAAGTGCATTGACCAAAGCAGACTGCCGCGTTAACCGCAGCGTGCAGTAATAAGGCTCGTAGCGCCATCTAGGCGGAATACTGCAAACTAAGTATCCATACTTGAGGAGCCCAAACAAATGCGAAACTAGTTGTAGGATCCGATTAAATTGACCATAGAAGATATTTATTAATTTACATACATCGTTCACGGAAACGCTTCTCCGTTGCCATCGATAGGAACTTACACTAGGTCGTATGTAGTTGCCATAGTTGCAAGTTGCAACCCACCTAGTATGCAGTTTTCCATCTAGATGGCACTGAGGGCTTTGGCTCTGACTTATATAAAGATATTACTATCACGTGCCTCTTGGAAATATGGAACTAAGCTTACTACTACTCCTAAAAGCTAATAAAAAGTGTACATAGACTAACAGGCACATTTACATTGATAATTGTTATGATGGAGTTAGGCGGCATACGGTATTATTATTATTATTATTATTATTATTATTATTATTATTATTATTATTATTATTATTATTATTATTATTATTATTATTATTATTATTATTATTATTATTATTATTATTATTGCGTAAATAGACTCTTCAAATACAATACCTTTTGAAAGCGCTGTGTGAGCACTGGGATAGCTAAACGGAGTAAAATTAAAACAACTAATAGGCCATTTCCAGTGCAACGCACCTTGCGGGACATGAAGTTGTAAATGACGCCATGCGTAGTGGTAAAATTAAGTTTAGTCGTGAATTTAAACAAAAAATGAGAAAAAAAGGACCATTCCATTCACTGAAACAGAAAGTTAGTTCTGTAAGTGGACCTTAAATTTGAATTAATACATTTTGCAAAGACCCCAGACGACAATGATATAGTAGATATTGATGATCCCATACAGTAGACAAATAACATGCTATATACGCAAGAGCAGTATATTGATTTCAAGCTACTTGCTGATTGAAAATTACGATATATCTTCCAGTTAAGACGGAATAACTAACTACTTGTATATTGGTTAAGAAAGTAACTAATATGACTCAATCTTAAATATCATGCTCCTGACAAATCGACCTTTTTATTTTTGATAAAGCAATTGAATAACATTTATTTGTTTGAAACTTGATAATATCCGGCATAGATTGCATTTACGGAAAGTGTTTGAACAAGGTCCAAAGGTTAGAAGTTACAAAATTCAAATCACTTACGCTATTTATGTAGGTCATAAAAGATAGGGTACTCAAATTTGAGCTCTGAAGAATAAGGTATACGGTGCGTTGTTGTGTAACACTTTTTGTTTCCTATTTTTGAGCTTTGATGACCTACTGAATATACTGTATAGGTATGAAATGCTTGAAAAGTTATGAATGAAATATTATGACTGACCATCGAATGCGTTTCACTAAGGTCAGTGAACGCAGTGTAAATTAAAACCTGATTTACCATTTCTCCCACGGTGCATTTAGAGTGGGAAATAAAGTTATATTTAATGAATTTTCTTGAAAAAGTCACGTTGTTTTATAATGATTGTGGCTTACATAAATTAAACTAAGTGTTTATTATTTTTAACCATGCTATTTAGAAGTTTAAAAAATCTGCTAAGCTTGTAGAGTAGACCTCTAGTTAGTAACACAGCATCCTTGTCACCATCATTATAAATTCATATGATGTAAATCATCTTCCAGAGGTATATTTATAAAGGTGAGCTACGAAATGTACCTTGAAACCTATCAATCGTATTAGTCTGTGTATGTGCAATTCAATATTTGTATATATTTCACTTCACTTACTCATTATTCTATTTCGATACAGAAACCCTTAATTTTCATGCATTATATTAACGAAAACTACAATAGCGTTAACTTGACTGATGCTAATGTTTAAATGGTTTCAAACGCCGTTTTAGACTATATTGTATAAAAGTAAGAAATTAGAATGGCAATGCCATCTGTCAGCATTACACTGACATGATGACAAAGCCACCTAGCTGCCTTAATGGGAACTACTTTCATCATACCATTGCTTTGGTATATAAGCAAAACCAGTTCTATGCCGTGTTGTCTACACTAGACCTAAACTGCACTGATGAGCTGTAATGACAGCGAAATAGTACTATCTGCAGTTGGTTGAGGTGTAGACAGCACAGCATAGACATGCATTTTATATTGTATAAAGTTGCATAAAGAATCCAAAGTTAGGGGAGGGTGGGTTTATTCACTTTTGCTGTATAAAAAATGTTGAGCGGCTTATACACAGCTAAAAAAGGAATAAACCTATTTAAAGTTGTTAACACCAACAATGGCTGCCCGCTGTTCACACTCTTGAGTGAGAATGCTCGGAAATGAAAACTTGTAGAGCAAAAATTGGCTGTTCACTAATCCAAAAAAAATAAAAATAATATTAAAAACGGTAACAACTGAGTAATACAGTGAGGTAAACAAGATGGTAGATGTCTTCAACCTTGCTTCAAATGTTTGGGTTTAGCACTCAGTTAAACTAAACTTACTCATTGAGTCTTTGCAACAGTATCCCCACCCGTCATAGGAGCTAACCTAACAACAATAATAATTCCTCTAGTGTGTCAGCTTAAGTATTTATGCTTTTAAATGCTGCTTAGTGTTTTCCACCATAATCGCGTTATAAGTAAAAATAGAAAAGACCCTTATAAAAATTGATCGTGGGATCATCAGTACTAAATGAATGGTCCTAATTATGTCATGTCACTTAGATGCTGTATAGGTTTTGATTATTCAGTAGGATACTGTTACCCATGAGTTCCACTGCTTTCGTTGAACACCAGTACAACTTAATAACCACAGTTAGTTCTCACTAAGTAAGAAAAATATGATTCGATGATAATGAATGAAAAGTTAAGTACTGCAGTCTGGCATTCAAAGTGACAGATTCAACTGGTGCCCTGCTATGTATTAGTTCCTTCAGCTTACATTTTTGCGCATTTCTCTCAGTATAGGACTTTTACTTGCAGCATGTCATCCATTTCATAATTGGGTGTTTTCACATTTTTTAGAAATCATGCCATGTGTATATTTGGAGCACCCTTGTTACATCCTAAAAATTTTTCTAACACTAGTTTTCTAAAAAAACCGTTCAGATATAAAAATTGACCACACAAACGCAGTGTCCCGGGATGGAGACGGTGTGACGTAGCACCCGATGTAAACAAAGAATATAGGTTATGTTACCTATGTGCCTTTGCTTGTGCCGAGTGAAACGAGTTGTTTTCTTGCTTTTAACGGACTCCTCCTAACAACTGGCAGAATGTTTAAGCATGTACAAACCAGAAGCTAACACCAGACGGTGCTTTGTGCCAAAGTGTTCAAATCTCAAATACATCCGTCAATAGTCTCAACAAAATATTCGTAAGTGTACCCGGCTACCCGGAGACTACGAACGCAAACGGAGATGGTTTAATGGTTTACCCCAGAAGGGGTATGACCAATACAAAATCTACATTTTACTGTTGTGAGACTTAGAGTAACTGCATAATTTTTTGCACGAACTTTTTGTTCCGGGCATACATATCTTGGACTGCAGTAGACATAGTATGGGCCCCTCCCGCTTCATCTGAAAATAACCTATAGCTGCATCTCCGTGTTGCTCACGACTTGCACTAGAAAAAAGATGCATTTCGTTCAAAATATCAATGGTACATAATGTATTAAATTGCAGTTTAAGCTGCTTTATTAATTACTTATACTGCTGCTTTAGTACCCTTGATTTCGGCAGCATTAAAACGTGGGTCGTTCTTGATAAATTCGGTGACTATAAATATATCTACAGCCGACAAATTGTTCGAAGACGCTTTAACAAAGCATTCCGACGACATATTGTTGAATTTATATAAAAAACGAAATACGGAAAGTAACAGACGCTACTTGTTTACATCGGGTGATGCGTCACAGCCAGTCCTAGTCAATCTGAGCGTGTCTTAAAACTGCGTTGTTGCCACGTTTGCGCACTGAGAAGTTGCAAACAATTTATTTTTGTTAAAAAAAATTTTTGCAGCGCTATGGATACAGATACACACTTAATTAATTAAGTACTCTTTTGTAATGTATAAAAGTTTATATTTGATAACTAGTGAACACACCCAATTGATCAAACGACTTACCTGAGTCAAATTCGTAATTAGCTAAGCCGCGAGAGCTGACTACGTTGTAATTAAACGACGTAATATAAGTTATGACCAAAAAATGTTACTCTAAAGTTATGCGCAATATACACATAATATATTACACTGAATACAAAGTTTTGATTACCTATTATTTTCAGAGTTCTTTTAATTAAACTTTGAGTAATAAATGCTTAAATACAATAATTGCAGTTGCAGAACAGCTTGTGGTAAATATATCTAAATATATTGCTATGATGTATAAAGTCTGGTATATAGTTCCTGTAGTAAGAGGTATCTAATCAAGATACAAAATTTTCTAGGTTCTAGTTCTAGGTATAAAGCGGATAGAAATTAAATAGACACATATCATTGACTTTCGCTCTAAAACACCCGTTTATATGTGGCTGCACTGCTTTTGCTCAACTTATTATTCGATAAAGTTTAGGCGTAGTTGTTGTTTTTCTTTTAATATGCTACGCCTCTTGTATGATTTACCATGGAAAATAATTTTCACAGTAAAAGCTTTTATCTAGTTTTATTTAAGTAATATTGTAACACGATGAGTGACACACAAAACTTATGTACGTGCTTGCCAGTAAAACAAAGAATGACACGATAAACCGATGAAACTTAACAAAAACTTTGTTGGAACTACTGCGCTTTCGCGCGTTCTACAATACATTGCATGACCATGACATGTGTCTGATGGAAAAGGACTGGAATCGACGAATCACAGCGGCTCTGCGTAGCGATTGGTTATTGCATGTTGGCGGCGTTGCCACATGTTACAATATCTAATTTAATTTTGTATGTTTTTTTTCAACTACTCATCTGTACAAGTAAGTCTCTAAGTAACTTACTGTAAGTATATACTACAAAACATAGTATTCTTGTATTCCATCACGCATAGGTAAACCATTTTTAATTATGTTGAATTGAGTTTTCGCTCAGATTTTAGCAAATTATTATAAACTATTGTAATAATAACACAAGACGTGTACAATGTACAATTTTGCTACTTACTCTAAGTTCCCTAGTGCTGTTATTCGTTGATGTGATTATGTCCTAAGATTATTACCTTTTTTAAATATCGGAAATATAAAATCTGAGTGTTCATTTAGCATATTTTTGTTATGAAATTGTGCTCTATTCATTTCAAAATTTTATAATGGTGTTTTTTTCTTTGCTACATATGTATATGAAGTATTGTAAAAACATGACGGGTTATGATTATTTTCTATACGATGCTGATTAGGACAGATACATGTTTTTGTGTTTTCTGATCTTTTATCCTGACTACAAAACACTTACAGAATGAATACCGTTCGATTTTAGACTTTGTATTTGGCGATATTGTAACTAGGTTGATTTTATTTATTGAAACTGGTTGGATATAATATTTGCTCAAGTTGTTTCAAATTTTATCTAAGAAGGATCTGCCAGTATAATTTATAGTTATTCTGTTTCTGTTTTGCTACAAACGTTACAAAACACTATTTGTTTTCTTTTGTTTTTTTGAAACATTTTGTGAACAACTGAAGGACTATAGCGACTATTGAATGGTGTGTTTTTTAAAGTAAGCGACTCTTTGTAAGATAAAAAGAGCATACAAGATACACCTGCACCGGTGTTCACGTCCATGTCAACCTATAGGTACGCCCTAAATTTTTATCTGTAACATAATAGCCTATACATGCAAATAATTTACACTCTCTAAAATAAAACATTATCCACCGCCTATTTAGAATATGACCAAGAAGCTCCCTCAAGAAGATAATTGATTTCTTATACCATGGGCGATTACAGTATGTTTTTTAATGAGACATTTTTAAACTTATAAGTTAAAAGTCATGATTCTACTCCACCTCTCTTGAATGATTCCTTTTCCGTTCCACTTTCCACCTATTTGGAACTTACTTTTTTAACAGTTTGATTAACTTATTGAGTTGGTTGCTGTTTAGAAAGTCTTAAAGTATTTTACCTAGTATCATCAGTGATGGGCCTTTTCGCGTAAATTATAATTTTCTACGTTACACGTCTAGAAAATGTAGACAAAGCATTTTGGCGTAGATTTTGAGTAGAAAATTCAAGACGAGTATATTATGGTTAAAGTGTATTAAGTATAGGTACGCGATAAACCTGAATGGGAACCTTTTTGTTTCTAATTTCTCTGTTTTGCTAGCTTCTTCATGTGTCGATTTCCTTTTTATAATAGTTTTCTTTAGAACATAATAGACAAAGCATTATGTTTTCCTTCCATAACTATATTAAGTACATTCTTAAGAAGCCTATTTTCACATGCTATCAAATTAGTACAAGTTGATTTTTCTCCAAAGATAGGTATCTACTGTAATCAATTATCACCTGTTACTTTTAGATCAATGTACCTAGTTCAGTATACATATATACGACAATCAAATTGACTTGCAATTAAAAACGTCTGGTGAAAGAACAAGGATGGCATATAAAATTGGCCGCGTATTTCCGTTTATAGAGAATAAAGATAATAAAATCCAAAGTGCGCCAAAGTGCTTTTGGACAGCACACTCAGCCTGCTTACTCAGGTGTTCTGGATATAATTGACGTATACCCAAACAAGTTATTGTTACTTAAACATTTATCTAGTCAACTTAATTACAACATAAATATAACATAATAATAAAATACAAATAAAATACAAATACAAATAAAATACAAAATAATATTGGCATTTGAGGCGTTTTGAGTGGTACTGATGATGAACACCAGAACACCACTAAAAAAACTATATATTTCTAGAGTTCTGTTTGTCTACACAATGCTGTTTTCTACAGTAGACTTTTAAGGTAGAATATTACATAGTTTACGCGTAGATAATAGCGTAATTTACATGGCGTATTCTACGCGCCCATCACTGAGTATCATCCCAATCACAGCTTGTCCTTAACAAAATCTTCTAAATTGGTTTCACATTGACAATTCACATTGCTGCTACTTTCTTGATTCTAAAGAACCAATCCATTATTCTTTCGTTATGTAACGGTTTTAAGTTGTCGATTTCAATCAACCTCCTAAACATAAGCATCATAGGGCTGATTTGTTCGTTTAAATAATCCGCCAGGTCCTAATTTTTTCTGTCAATTCGTTTTTAGGCTCACGTATTGTCCATAGTATGCCATAAACTTCCAAAGGAATGGACGTTGCAGTGCCATTCTCAATCAGATAGGCTATAATCTACTGTTTCAATCTTTGCAAATTTGCCAATTATTCCCAATTTTAAATGTATCCAGGGAAGCGTCGTGGTACCCAAACGAAATTCCTAGCAATCCCAACAGCAGCCAGACTCTATTTTTACAGATAATGTTCGTCAATTTTAACAACAATACATTATTATTGTCGCCACATTATTTCCTCTATCTAGAAGTTAATATCTCGATTAACTTTTACTCCCAAAAAATAGTTATGCTGTTATTTCTTCATTTTATATAACACCAACTCTTAACTTATCTTGAGTTTTATTCGTTTATCAGAGCATTTCAATATATCACAATGCCACCTTTATCAAGAAGTACCTCTGCGAATAATATTAAAAAGAATTAACWCCAACATTAAAAAATTATTCATTCAGACTTTTACCTGCCATTTAAACGCTAGAGGTTATAGCACATATTAAATGAACTGCATTTCTTTAGTCCTTGCAAAACGTGTTTAAATGTGATTAATTGTTTTATCACCGGTGCCCGTTAAAGTGGTGGTCCCGCCTACAAAAAGCGAGTCTTTACATCCACGTAATTTCCCCAGAATTCCCCTTTGTGCTTAAGACGTTTTCATAATAAATAAAGCGTGCGGCGGTCGAGAAATGAAAAGCTTCGGCACGCGCGCAGACGGGAAAATATCTCTAGCCTCGGCATCCTCGGCAGGCCGGGGGGTCACGCCGAAAACAAAAAACTCCATAAAAGTTGAATAAAAGTTTTTGTGTTAATCTTGGTATTACCTCCGGCCGCTTGAATTTCTTGAAATTCTCGCCTCCCTGGGAGTAATCTGGGGATTTCCTTTTAGTAAACTCGCGTTACTATATACACTTAACAACTTTTGGTGAGAGGTTCGCCCTAACTTAACCTAGTTAGCTTCGGCAGGTGGTGGATGCACCTCTGTCTGTTGGAGTAACGTAAACACTCCACTAAGCGAAGTGAAGGTGTGTATATCTCCATATCGTGTCTTGTAAATTTTAATGAAGTCTACAGGGCTATTAAAATTATGTAAAATCGGCCTTACATTTACTTGCACGCAATCAATTTCAGGCCACGCGTATAGATTATACAAGAAAATGAAAAATAAAATAACATGCAAATTAAGTATAACCCTTAAAACATCATAACATAATTAAAATTACTAAAATAATGAAATAATTAATAACCAATAAATTCAAACAATATAAAACCTACGTTATTGATTCGATTCATCTGACTTAATAATCCCAAAGAAAGAAATTAATTTTCCGGTTATCCTATAAAATATAGGTACGTCGTGAGTCATTGACGAAGCGGACATCAATCTTAATGAAAATGTAGCTGACCCTAGATAAGCATGTTTGGAAATAAGTTATACAAAATTCAATGCTTTATTTATAAGATAAAAACACTTTTAAAGACGGCGGACTTCTGATTACACCAGAAAAATACATTAACTTCGTTTCTTTAAATAGAAAACCATGTATTTTATTGCATTTTTAAATTTTGCATTGAAAATTGTGACATTATTGGTATCACGTTTGATCTAAATAGCGCCATTCCGAAATTGCAAAATTTCACATTTTCAGTGTTTGGTGCCAGTTTAAAATCTCCGAAACGATGGTACGGAGAGGAATGCAATTTTCAGCACTTCGCTTCTGAAAGAAATGACCCTTTTTTTGTTAGATTTTGAACGGCTTCATTCTTCTGAAATGTCATAAAATTAATGGAAGAAGATATGATGCACTTTTTTTTAAAATGAAATGCCATATTTTATCTCGAATCGCCGATTGCACATCACTAATCAACAACAAACGAGAAGTTAATAAGGCAATGAAATGGCTGCTCTGTGACAAGACAGAAGAAAATTCGCTATACATCACCTATGGCTAACGGGAGTGCACGTGATTATTTGCTGTTTCAAAAAAAATAACTTTTAAAAAATGTTGGGGCAAATACCAGCAACTTGACATTACCATAAAGGAAATTTAAAAAAATTAGTTAATGTTTGCACTAGTAAATATTGGCATGCATAAATTTTATTAAATTTCAGATGAATTTAACCGTGTAAAATCTGTGAAACGTAGATCATTCCTTTCATAATAAACGAATTGCTAAAATGGTATCCCTCTCAATACTGTCGTTTCGGAGTCTTCAAAATGGCGCCGAACACCGCAAACGCAAAGTAAGTAATGCACAAATACGAAATAACTCCTGAATGGCATWATAATTATGATAAACATGATATATTTAAAATAACAAATACGAGGGTCATGTCAAAATTCCTGCACATAAAAACACAGTTCGCAAATTAAACGTGTCTTTTTTTAAAATTGCAATAAAATCGTTCAATATAATCCCCTTGGATATCCAAAACACGTTGCAGTCGCTTCGGTAGTAATGTAGTGTCGTTAAATACGCCATTTTTGTCAAGATGTTTCAGCAATCGCAACACATGCTGTTGCAGGGCTTTTATCCTTCCAAGTCAATAAATTGGGGCTTCTGCTTTTTCTTTCTGTCTTTCTTTCTTTCTTTCTTTCTTCGTTGACAACCGTTATCGTGCTGTCTTTCATATCTTGTCTACACTTTTGGAATCATGCATTTAAATTGCCTACGAAAAAAACAAATACATTTCTCTGTTGCTTCTTTGTGCGTGCTGTCTTGTTCCATTATTATTGTAACCACAATAGCAGCAAAAGTGTTGTCGGTAGCAGTATAAGGTCTCCAACTTCTGTAGTCGTCTTTAACACTAGTTCAACGTTTTGGAACGCTTACTCCATCAAGTTACTATTGAACTATCCACACACGACTCCTGGCAAGCTTCTTGTAACGCACCGTGGATTTCTGCAACCGTTTTTTCGCGCAGTGTTTGCATCAAACTACCCCGATTGGAGAATTTTTTACACATAAACTGAGTAAACTACCCGCACTCTATATATTTAGCAAAGTGATGTCCAATGATAGACTTTCATAGTTTGACAGCACTTGCTTTTTCTCCATCGCCTCTTCAGCGCCAGTTTGATATGTGCAGGAATTATGACATGACCCTCGTATATATGATCTTCATCTTATAAAACATTTAATTCTGTACTTCGTTCGTCGTACTTTCATTCGAAATGTTTTATCTAGTTTCGATTATGCTTTCATTACACATTTACCGATTTACGCTTGTCGTGTTTAAAAGCTATACAAAGAACTGGAAAACAGAATGGCTATACCTATATGTAGAAATGGATGAAGTAATTCATGCGAAAGATTCTTACACTAAAATGCTTCATTAAGTTAACTGCATATTTAATTAAATTTTTAAATATGCCCTTGAGACCCCATTCGATCCCGATCGGCCTCCAAGCTCCATGTTTAACACTGCGACAGAGGGCATTAGCGCCGGCCGGGGATATATCACAATTGATCCAAAATTCCGATAGGTGTAGGGTCGTAATTCAGGGCGCACACCAAAAGTATTAAACCGGAGTGTACGGTTATGATCCGCACGACCACGAGATCGGCCGCGGTATAAATGACATCACATAAATCCGGCCGTAACGGAAATAGAGGGTGCATCAGCCCTCTCGGACTTTCGAGCCCGAAATCGACCTGACTTCGGTGTGTTTAACCGATGATACGACCGCTGTCGCGTCGATGACTTAATTGAGGGGATATTTGACGTGGGAAGGAAACCTGGCTTTGGCTGAAAGTAAATTTCGTTCTGAAGGTAAAAAATGAAGACGAAGTAGTCTTAGGCCGGATAAATATTGTTATGCATTAGAATACCCAAGGAATAACCTAAAATATTCTTGGTATGTTTTCGTACAAAAAATAGTGCACTTATCTTTATAAAACTGCCAGTTGTATGCCAATCTTCTTTTTGAAAAAAAATCGATTGTCAACGAATACACRTTTAGCACAAGGGTTCCGGTTTTGTTGAAGAACTCGCCAATATAAGCGATGTATTTTACAGAATACGGATGTATATGTTACGTATACGTATAAGTAACTATTCTTTATAGTTAGTAATTCGTAGCATTTTTCTTTTAATTTTTGTATTACCTTGTTTATTTTTTATTATTACAGCAACTAGTTATACTCTTTCAGTTTGTTTTTTGTACTCTTATCCTAAATAAAATGAAAGATAGATATGGTTTGATTCTAGGTGGCTAAGCTATATATTAAAACCCCTTTTCAGAGTAATTTAGAATATCTAAATACGAATTGAGGCAGCTGAGCTCCCATCTCAACATTCTTATAAACATAAACTTTCTGCTTTGACCTTCTTAGTTAATAGATACATTCATTTTCCTTTATCAAAATATGYCTGAAACAGGAATGTTGCCATTCATAACAGTTCTCAAGTAAAGTGGTAGAAAATCTTTCAGACAGTTCGCTTAAATGCTTTTATCCCAACAATACTAGAAAAAATATTTTAGGATACCCTAAAGCGAAGGCAAATGAAAAAACAAATCAGGGATTTAGTATAGTGTTATCTTAAATATATTGACCAGGCGTTCTATAGGACTTAAATTTAAAAGGCATAGGTATAGTTCATTTTAGGTTTGGCAAGTATGATAAATCGAATGTTGGCCATATTAAAAATACAGCCCCCGTAACTTCTAGAAACCTAAACTAAGTTTCTAACAACATAGAACCCAACGTGTATGAAAGCATCTTTGTTCTAAAAAGAAGAGTAATTTAATGAATTCAGATTTAATTCCGATCGCAAGATTTTCATACTTTGGACTAGTCAGTTAATGGATTCAATCGGGTGTGAAAATTTAGTGATGAGAATCTCATCCCGTTAATTCCAGCCAGACATATAAAAAAGTCGCTCACTTTAACCTACAGAAGATACGTATCTGGATTTTCTAAATTGTTGTAATAATCGTTTTTAATGTTTAGTTTAATTACTTTTGTGCTCTTGGGCATTTGCTATTTATGTAATTTTATTTGTAGTTCTTTTTAAGACCATATTGGATAATCAGCTAGTTTCTGATGTTAACTAGCGTGCAATATGCATTGTGAAATTTCCGCATGTTATTAAAGTTAAACTTGAAGTAGCAATTGTTAAATTGCCGAGTCAAGGATCAAATTGGAAAAAAATATCACGATCCATTAATATCGTCTGCATATTATAGAATATTCAGACAATGGTTTTACGAAAGAAATTCTATTCGTTAAGCAGTAAACAAGCACCCTTAAAGGATAAAATACAAAGCTGAAGTTGAACGACTGGATGCCAGTAAAACTGAAATATATTATAAGTTAATAAGGTATTTTTATTTCGTTTTCTTAATAAAGTCATTATGAAACGCAATTGCGTTTCGAATTAGGTTGTTGTGAAACGAGGTATTTAATTTTCTCATGTTGATGTCAGTAAATAACTATGAGAGAACATTAAACAAGCGACTTAAACAGTCAATAAGTAACGACACAACAGGACTATAAATGAACTACAACTACAGAAACTCAAACTACGCTTTCTCTTGTAATCATTACATATAATACAGGTAAAATAACTTTCTCATTGTAATAATTTAGTTTGTAACTAGCTTCTGGTCGCCCGAATTTGGCCGCCGTATAGCATAGGTTTGCTCTAAATGATGTATACATGCCCTTTTTGACCAGAAAATTGAATAGGGCCCTGATGGTGCAGTGGAAGCAAGCTTGACTAGTAAACAAAAGGTCCCGGGTTCAAATCCCGGTCAGAGCTGCCAATAGCTTTTTCATACATAAATCTATCTGCAATATATGCAATTAAATCTCTTATAATCTTTACAAATAAAACAGGTAGAAATAACTGTCATTATAATAATCTGGGTTGTAACTAGCTACTGGTCGTCAGAATCTGGTCGCCGTAACATAGGTCCGCTCCGAAGCCCACAAACAACGAGCGACGAGCAACTTAGCTACAAAAGCGCCAGATGGCATTCAGTAGAGTTACATTTCGTAACTTTGATGTATATATGCCGCTTTAAACAGAAAACTGAATAGCGCCGTTGGTTAGCGAGTTTGACTAGTGCTCAAGAGGTCCCGGGTTCAAATCCCGGTCAAAGCTAGCAATATTTTTTCAGTACATATATATTTCTGTCAAGCCATTAAAAATCACGTAAATTCATTAAAATTTACTCCTGCTATCACATAAACATAAATGTATAATAATACAGTGTAATTCCAATATAAACCGCTCGATGGCTTTGATTTTCCACTACTGTTGAATTTTTGACCATATAATGCCTGCTTGCTAAAATAAAGTGGCGTTGACCTATACATTACATGTTTCTAATTCAACTTTCTATCCAGACAAGCTAAACTGCGGAACTTCGAGCTACCCTAAAATCTATTTATTTCCTGCTAAGGAGTTTCAAATCTCCCGAGCGGAAGCAGTATATTGCTTTTATTTTGCCAGCGCTGCGTGTGGAAATCATTGCCTGTTACTGAGCCAAACGACAGAATTAGAGTTGTTTCTTTTGTTTGGGAAATGGGAGTTTCAAGTTTTCACGCAGCTGCGGACGAACATGGAAAGAGACACTTTTAGGAATACGTCTGTATTTCTAGGCGGACTATAGAGTCAGTCAACAAATTTGAGTTGTGGCTCTTTCGGATTCTGCACTTCATGCTCCGGCTGCACCGCACGTTGATGGATGCTTTAATCGCATTGCACGATGCGACCGAGTTCGAACAAAAGAAGTCGGAAGCGATGCCACCAGTCATTATTTCTGAATGACTTTCGCCCTGCGATTTATGTCTGACGTCCCCATTATAAACGAGAAACTACAAAACAGCGACATAAACAAATCTGAAACTCGCTTAATTCATTCAGGAAAATGTCTTGACGTGGTAAACAAGAAGAACAATTATAGCTGGCATCCTAAAGACCAACGCCTCGTGACAAGTAACCGTAAAGTTTGCTACGCCAAATGTAAATACGGATACGGTTTTCTGATGTGCTATTCAAAACCGCGCAAGAAGTGCAGATGCGCAAACAACCTGAATGGCGTTTGTTTGCCTTTGTTGGCGTAGACTTAGGATTAATTAGCAAAGTGAAGTTTATTTTGCATGCAAGCTATGCAAGGCGCAGTGTTGGGTAAAACTGTTGCTTCTGCAATTACTTAATGATCAATGAGCATTTTTTAAGTTAATTTGTTCGGTGAATGCATTTAGTATGCGTATCAGCTATGACAAGTACCTACTTTAAAACACCCTACTTTTCCAAACGTGTTCACTACCTATTTGCAAGAATACTTCACATTTTACTGGGAAACCATTATCAGTCAACGTGTCATTGGGGCTGGGGCATTACTTTTGGGAATGCATTTATTTATTATAATAATTTAGCAGAAACAAAACTAACCACATATCATATAGAATATGTACTGCTGGGTAGACGTATCTTTGTCGCAGTTGGCCTTTCCTAACAAATCCAGGTAGCTGTGAGTGAGACAAGATTCTGTTTCCATATCAATTATGCTCAATTCAAAATAGTTTATACCAAGTACCATGGCCACCTCTAATAAGGCCGCGGCCGTAGTAAATGGCAACAGCGCATGTGTTGCAGCACAAGGCCGAGTCACCGGGGATCCGAAAGTCGCGCGCGTTAAATATATAACATCAAACCCAATTTTATTGATAAAGCTTTTGAGGTATTTTTTCAGAGTCATTAGGGAAACCCAGGTAAATGTCATGGCATGCAAACTCTGCCACAATCGCAGTATTAATTTAACTGTGAATGTTGAATATTTCTTACTTATTACTTTGAGATCTGCTTTATTTTTAAAAAAATCATCTAAAATACTTAGACAAAGGATTTATTTTATGAGCATTACAAAGATCACATACGCTACAAAAGAAATTTTATGTACATACATTATTTCTAGTGAAACGATTTATTTGGTATATTTAAATATAAAATGCATCATCTCTGAAGCAACAATAAATAAACATGCCATGCCAAACAGTTTGGTAAGATTTCCTGAGATGTTAAGACGTGTACGTACAAGCGAGAAGCTATAAATATATTTAGATAAGTATTTCTAAAAATAAAGTATATTTCTTATATTTAAATCTTAGGCTACAGTTTATTTGAACGTACTTTGAAATAATTACCTAACAAAGCATTATTAACAATTGTACATTTTACATTATTATTGCATAAGTAGCAAAAAAATGCTATTCGTTCACCTAAAACATTAAAAATAACCTTTTGTTTTGTAGGTACTTGCCGACATAAACAATCTCTCAAATTTTTCAGTTATATACATCTGCATCGCGCACACGTTCTACAACAATTGTATATGGCACTCCACCATTCATTAAATTGCAATAAGGACCTGGTCAATGATCATTATCTTCCATTAATTTAAATTTAACACATTCATTAAATGCATTCAAAAACAATTAAATTTTCGTCCAAGTTTGAATGCAACAAAATCGTTAATATAAAATATACTTGATTCGTCAAACGTCTAGGTACTTGTAATTAAATGTCACAAAAATACTAGCTGACGCAGTGTCTTCTGAATTTGACAAAACAATGATTGGCCTTTTGATAGCACTTCACAGACTGTCTCAAAGCACGAAGTGGAAAGTCGTAAATTCAGCACTGAGTAGATTGTAATGTAATGTAAATATATTATTATTATTATTATTATTATTATTATTATTATTATTATTATTAATCCCCAGTTTTGGTTCTGACTCGAAAATTTCATTAGCGATTATAGCAAAATTTCTTCCGACCATTTGCCAGTAACAGCCTAATCTAGATTCCAAATTATGGGTCGGAACACTGTACTAGTGCAAGGAGTACGTCATGTATCAATCCATTCGATTTAAACAGAATCGGCCTTGTGAGCGCTGTTGCCAAATTGATCAGGCCGCGACCTTCTTAAAGGTGGCCATGCAAGTACCCATACATACTTAGTGGATGACTGTTACAAAAACGGATCAAGCAAAAAGAGACTGTGGTGATGTCTCTTTCCCTTCTTCTTACTCGCCTCTACAACTGTTCACTCTATACAACATCATTTCCTTCATTTCCTCTCTTACCTTCTTATTTCTTAGTTAAGCATAACTATATTAACTCTTTTTGATTAGCACAAGATGAGTGGAAGATCAGATAGCCCCCGTATGAGTGCTCTCTGAACTCCGCCTTTTGGTCTTTAGCTAGGTTCTCTGACAAATTTAATATTGGTATAATCTGCAGCTAAATGGCATTAAAGATTAAAGAAGCGCTCAAAACAACACGCGTATAAAGCACGCGCGTCAGTGTAATGAGTGTGCATTAAATGAAATGGGCCCTGTTACCGGCCGAACCCGATTTCAGGACAAACCAGTTTTGCCTAGGCTAAACTAGTTCTTCCTATACGCGATAGGATTAACTAGTATAGCCTAGTCAAAACATATAGATATCTAAAAGTCAAAATAAATAGATGAACTAAATAAAATACTCCGTGTTTAGAAAAATAATCATCTTTATTATACTATAATGATTCGTCGTTATGGATAATTGATAATACGAACAATCATACTACATAATATGTAGCAAACTAACAAATAATAGGTAAGTTTTTTAAATAGAAGCAATAATCAAATCTCAAATTAAAATTGTTATGTCGTTAAAAGTTATGGATAATAATTGGTAATACAAACAATCACACTATAACAAATAATACTGTTTTTTTTAAGAAGCAATAATCATACGAGTATTATGTTAATTATTAAAATTGTTATTTATTTTTACATGGTTTGCTTTGGTGGCACTTAGAATTGCAGAGTATCATTGCCTTCTTGCACTGGCATCTGTTTGTGGAACAGTTCTTGTTGCAGCTGCGTCTTACAAAACCTTGGCCCGATCCAACTGAATGTTTCGTAGCTGCAGTCCTCAACGATATTTCCGACCCCGCTACATTCGTTTATTGTTTAGACTAGGCCATACCAGTTTATCCTAGAGTGTGCGTATTGATATTAGGATCAACTAGTTTTGCTTAGCCTAAACTGGTCCGTCCTATCGGGCTTAGGACAAATCAGATTGGACTAGACTATACTTGTTAATCCTATCGCGTATAGGAAGAACTAGTTGAGCCTAGGCAAAACTGGTTTGTCCTGAAATCGGGTTTGGCCGGTAACAGGCCCAACAGAAGCTTTAAAACATAACTTGTTTACATATATCAAGTTCGCATAAAATATATAGGACAGTATTAATTATTAATAATTCACATATTTTTCACCTGAAACCGATTTTTTTAAATGTATTTACATACTCTTCAAAGCTAATCGTTTCGACGGTTAATGTTAAATAAGAAGACATTAAATTAATTAATTGTATCGCATTTGGCACATATTTTCCCAGAAAAAAAATAATGGGCCAAATACCGGTGAGTGAGCGATTGCAATTCTAAAATAACTTCTATCAAAAATAGCAGCGAAGATCTGATCGCCTATGGGGAAATTTTGCGGTCCAGCATCGCAGTAATATAAATTTTCTTCTATAGAACAATTAATAATTTGGTTATAAAATGTGCATAAACTTAAAACAGTAAACATGTATTTAACTAATTCTTGTTCATAGATCGTCAATTACTAATTTCAATAATTTTTCTCGATTCCTGCCTCAGGAAACTGTTTATAAATCAAGTATAAACTTGATTTATAATTTATGAACAAAATTCATCTTACAATAAAATGAGCACAATCTTGTTTCTCAAATGTCTCACAAACTTGCTAACGCACACCTATAAATACCCTGTATGAAAAAAGGAAGTTATCCATATTTAAATGTAAGTATCTGAACGAAGTTATTACACATTCTAGTAGCTCAGATAAAAAACTTTAGCACGGTATTTCTCCTATCTTTTTTTTTCACTTTGGGAGTATGTTATACTACTTTCATATGAATATAACAAGTTTCTGTGTTTAAGGGAAGATCAATTTGGTTACGCTCTAACATTCTGAGATAAATTGTTTCCCTGTAACAGGAAAATATGTTTTTTACTGCATTAACAAATTGTGCTGTACTCTTAACAAAAATGCATTTGCTGGGTGAAACAAATGCTCTAGTGCTCTTTAGATCAACTTTAAGTTCTAACCCCTTACCGGCTGCAAATACCGGCCAGTTATCAAAAGCTTACAGAAAATAAACCTATTTAGGTATTAACGATTATCTAGTTGATTGATTGATTGGCATCTCGCTCTATTTAAAATACTCATATATAAACGTATTAGAGCATAGATGATATTTTAATGGGTTAACAGGCATAAGATGAAATGAAAAAGTATTTCCAGCCTTGGCCGAGTTTGAACTCGGGACCTTTTGAATAAAAAAATAAAAACTGAATCAAGGTAGTAATTAACTTTCACTGTATATAAACGTATTAGAAGCCAATAATATAAAATGTAATGAATCACAGCGATTTATATAGATACCTGGAACAATCGCTAGCATACACCGGATATATTTGCATACAGCATACATATAAGAAACCGCGTTCCTATTAAGGACACGGTCGTACAAAACAAGGAGCAAGATAATCAAGTGCTCTTCCCTCTAGATCGAATTAAACAACTCTGACAAATGAATATTATGAAAACGATACGGATAATAGTCTCAATCACCTGAATACCAACAAAAAACTTTTTCTTACGCAAGCAACAAGGGAACTAGATACAAAAATGTACTTAATTTATTGCAAACCAACACAAAGAAGTTAGTCAAGAAAAAACTAGAAAGATTGCAAAAAAATATCGGGATAGTGAAGCGTCGTAAATATAGGTTGCAGTATATTGAGGAAGGGATCTAATGTACGACAAGAAAATAAATGATTCATGCAACTCGGGTGGCGTTGATTTCAGAATTATTTGTGCCACCTTTTTGTAACTGCTGCCAAGCTACAACATGCATGGCGATAGTACTGAAGGTTGCAGAGCAATGTCACCGCACAGCTCCGAAATGTGAGCTTTTCTGCAACTTTAAAGTTAATTACCCTACAAAACACTACAGAATGTGTAGATAGATACTCCCAGGCGTTTTCTCAAATTAAAATATATCAATTAATTCAAAAATTGACGGATGACAAGTATACGTCGCTTTCCTGAGAGGCGGCAGATAATAATAAAATAAATAAATATTTACCATTACTATCAGCAATTGTTAGCGTAACTTCTTTTCAGTCATACGCACTTCGCTTATTCAGATAAAATAATGTATATCCATGCATATCTCTAACAAAAGGTATGCATATATGCGCATATTTCGTCCTCTACTATCACTGCTAACAGGAATTAAACGGTTTTCACATAACCTCTTAATGGAACGGAAATCTGACTGTAGGATGCCACGATCAATAATTGCATTTTCGTCTAACTTGCAGTCATCTGCGCAAAACACGTTTAGATTTAATGTGTACGTCAAGAACAGAAGGGACCGAGAATTGAAACCCGTCGTACACCGGAAGAACTCGACTCATGGTGTCATAACATTTATATACATGAAATTTAATGAAATGAAACATCCCTTTCATGAAAGATTAACATATAGACACAAATAGAGTGGGAAAATTTCTATCGGTTGGACTGTTTGCCAAGACCTTATCCTATTATAGTTTATTTAGTTCGTAAAGAAAAGGAGGCGCGAAATCAATAGTGACTTTGCAAAGTGAGAGGTTTTACAGCAATATTCGAAATTATACCAAAAACTGTTACGCTCCTGGATTTCCATCCAACAAGATTACAATATTGTACATGACATACCGTTGAGCTGTACCAGGACTTCTTATTGATAATCCTTCGGCAGAAAAGAAAGAATTAATTTTACTGTAGATTCGCCATCTGCGCAAATATCTTTTTTGTTGCTTTTTTTCAATCTCACGATTCTTAGCTTTTTTCCGTACGGTTCTTTATACCTTTTGCCAATTTATTGCTCATTAACCTTGTAACTTGTATATTGTATTTAAATAACTAATACATGTTGTTTCTCAACAGGCAAAACATGTACACCTAAATGTAGGTTCCGAGCACCACAAAAGCCAAATTTCTCGCGAGAGAAGTTTTCGTATTCGTCACCTTTCCCTGGTACATGCCCTCCGCAATCAAAACAAGCTAAATTACAAATTTATGTTAAACTCCCCGTTAAAAATTCCAGCGGGGCGTGAAAAAAAGCGCTTCAAGACAAGGTGAAACCCAGATTAATATCTGACAGCGTCGTTAATCTGCTGTCTGGAACTCATTAATCTTTGTGATAAGAAACGAAATCATTAAATTCTCTATCGCGGATCAGCTTCGTACTCTGAACAGCCCAAGTTTTAACCGGAAAACTTCCGGGGCTTCTTGTTTAGTGTGTTTAAGAGGGCCCGAACTGGATGTGAACAGCATAATAATGGGAATTTCGTGGTTGTATAGAGCTCTTGTCATCTTCTGTGTCGTCAAGTGACGTATTTGTACGTTATGAGCACCACTCAACGCTAGAATACGTGTACAAGCCGTACTTTCCATTCACAACGACTTACAATCGGCTCTGACGGTAAGAAACACAGCTGAATATAGTGATGGGATCACGATGCTTTGCAGATTGTCTTCGTCACAGGAAATTGGTATTTAAAGTCCTTTATTGCAATTAAAAAATAGGGGAAAGGTGTATAAAACAAATAATTTAATCTGTGTATACCAACCTCACGGAACTAAAAAATATTGACTATAACATCCTGGTGCCAAGTGTATTATATTGGGGTTCACAGCAAGAAATATTTACATTTTTTTACATTTCTGCACCTTTGCGGTGGCGATGCAAATAAGATTCGGTATAACTATCGAAAAAAGTGCAAAAAGTAATACTTATTGCACTTCCCACCGGGGAGTTATAGTCAATATTTTTTAGTTAAGTTTTTTTTTAGTTTAGTATAGTATAGTATAGTTTAGCTAGTATAGTTGAACCTGCAAATTATTCAACTGAAAAATTCTGTTTTTAATTATATATTCAACTTAATGAGCATTGATTGATTTAATTTTTACATTAGTTACTTATGTAACTAACTAGAGGTAATATTATTAATTCCAAAGACCAGAACACTAACAACTTTTTTTAAGAATATAATACATATACTCCTCCGAAATCGCCATTTGACCATTTAATAGTGTAAATAACTTAAAATTTAAAGGGTTTTGCTTAATTAGTTCCAAGAATGCTATGATTCTTAATATTGTTACATGTTACCATTAGCACCATCTGTACACCCGAGTTGACGGCATGCAGATGGTGTTAGTAGGACACTACAAGTAGTTATCCCAGCAACCGACAGATGGCAGGGATGTCAATTCCAGAGAATTCAATGGAACCTTCGCGAAGTTTCGATAACGTCTGGAAGTGCCGCTTCTGGAATTTTCAATAATGATATAAATAGCCCGACGGAGAAACGCAGAAAGCGCGGGCATTTATGAATTCGAATAGCGATTATCAAGACTTAGTGAAGCAGGTGTTTTTAGTGCTGCCGTATACAGTATAGTGATTTAGTGAAGTAGTTAAAACAGTAGTGGTTCGAACACGTACGTCGCAACAATATGTTTATTGTGTGTGCGCTTTATTCAGGTTCGCAGAAGAAACACAATAAACTATAGACGACTTCGTTTATAATCAGTTTGTGAATCGTACCTCAGTCATATTTTATTATTTACATGCTAGTAGATTATTAAAAGTAATTATGAGGAATACAAAAAAGCTTTTATTGACAATAAAGGTTTTACTTATATAATAATTAGCATTGCATATTGATTAGCATTTAGAGAATTACCAAAAGTAGGTGTATGCGTTGTTGATTTAATTTTATATTCATTGCAGCCGTATTTTTATTGTATTGGCTAAATACAATAACTTCAATTTTAATGGCATTAGCCTTTTGTCAATTAAATGTTAACAGATTAAAAAGGGTTAAAATTTATTTGTGACGAAACGTATATAATATAAGCAGTGAAAAACATCTAGTGTTTATGGATTTAGTTTTCTTATGTAAGATTTCTAATCACATTTAGTAATGAGTGTCTGTATGACACATGACAGTTTATATGTCTGTCACAAATTTTAATATTCAAAGCTCACAACCCTTATAAGGACGATGTGGCAAGTGTATTTGAAATAAATGGTAAACTATGACGGCACTGTACAGAGTTTAAAATATTCTTATTCGCAAACAGTGGACACAGGTAAATTAAATAATTCATTTTCTCTTTCACAATACAACAACAATGCTTCCCTAAAATTGGAACGCTATCATTATAAGAATTTGAGTTTGTTACTCTTAACAATGGTGAACGACTTCCGACGCGAAAGCAACTGCTAAAAGATCCAAATTTATTGCGCCTCGTTGCCTAATTAAAGGGAAATTCGGCTGGGAATTTACATTTCCCGGGACAAAACTAATTTAGAGCCTGGATAACGCTTATTTAATTAGGTTCCTATAAATGACGACTCACACAATCTGCACTACCGGTTAATTAACTTGCCGGGCTTAGCAGCTAGAAACAGTTGCAATAAGAGGAGGCGCGAAATTCTGACGCCCAGTAAAAAAGAAGATGACACCTAATTTGCATCGCAGAATCCTGTGAAGGAATTCTTGGTTTTCACACTGATTTTACATTTCAACCACTGTCATACTTCTAGACCTGGATGTGTTTATAAAATTACTGTAGTTTGTTTCATTGTGCCAGCTACCAAGATGTGTCAAGTTAACCAAGTTGATGCAAGACGACTCATTCAAATGAATTTAAAACGGCGTTTCCTCATTCATATAACATTTACATTAGATTCAGATCCAAAATACTTACAGTATAACATGGTTTAGAAGAATGAAGATATGACTTCAAAATGGAATGATATACATGTAAGAAAGAATATTAATTAATAAATAAGTGGGAAGTGGAAACGCAACCTTCCATTCCTGCTAGGTCGTCATTTCATGATAAATAATGAGTTGTATTAATAAAGGAATAATAACACAATAAGTTACAAATATTCACAATTACGATAACTGGACCACTTATTACGCATACTTCCAAAACCGTTAATTTTAGACAATCTATATGTATATAAACCTTGACAGTAGTCCGTGGGTGCTATAACTTATTTGAAACTTTATTCTCTGAAATTTCAAATAAAGCCGTAACCTGGGTGAGCGCGATAACTGGACCATCCCGCACAAAGTTTTTGAATCGCATATGAATTTTAAATTACTCGGGACATAAAACATTATTAAACCCAAAGTAACTTCGTTGAAAAGAACAAATTCTTCACCGCGTATAGTTAGGGTGGGCATGTGTCTTTTTACACACCAAAAACATCATTAGCACAAGAAGGAAGTTTTGGAAGTATTTTACGCCGAGAATAATAATTTTTTAACACATTCAAGTCGTTAACGTGATGTTCATCTTGGCCACTTTCAATACACTTGCGCAAAATTTTGGATTAATTTTCGCAAATATCCACTGCCTTTCTGTTCGTTGCCACACTCACTTGTTGAATAACATTTTCTGCAATCTTAGTATGATTGTGAATTAATTGCTGTTATAACTGTCGACATAGCGTCACTTCACTTCACCAGTAAGCATGCAGTTGCAAGAATGAAAAAATAACCGCTGCAAATTGAATCAATACTTCCACATCCAATTGTCAAAATAGCATTTACGTTTTTATTTCTTATACTATACGATTAGTAATCAGGTTTTGAGCATTTTTTCTCTCTACACTTTTTTCTAAGACAAACAGTCCTCGTGATATTAGCAAAAATATATACAATTTAAAATCGGTTTTTTTCCAAATAACTCGGAAATTATTAACTTAACAAAAAAATTACATTCTGATCGGAAATTTGATTTTCTATATAATACCAACATTTAAAAATAATCGTACGAGCAGGGTCCAAAATAGGTTTTTTGGAAATATTTCGAAAATGTCAAAATTTTATATAAATTTTTTAAGACACTTTTTGTGAGAAATTTTATTTCCTATCTGATGGCATTTTTATTTTTTCAATATATTAAATATATTTGGAGATATTTAAGAAAAACCGTTTTCTTTAAGTGACGCTTTTTTGCTAATATCTTCTAAACAGTTTGCTGTACCGCAAATATACAAGAACGAATAATACTCGCAGTTATACTACTAATCACATACTAAAACGAAAAAAATATAAAAAAATAAAAATTTGCAGAAAGGGTAGTTATCCCCAATTTCTCCCCCTTTCCGATACCCTACTTACCCCACAACACTAGGTCGCTTTGGGTAGTTGAGATTTATACGTTTGCCAAATTTCAAGTTCATATATTAAGTCTTTCGAAAGTTATCGTGCCCACAAACAATACCACAGACAAAAATTGTTTTTGCTTAAATTTTGTTTTTTGCGTTTTCGACCATTTTAAAGCGAATGAGCAAATAAAAATTTTTGAAAATTTTTTTCGCGAAACAATACTTTGGATCCGTTGGATGTGGAAGTAATTAACAAGAGACCACAAAGTGAAATACAGCAGTGTGAGAATAATGCCAGATAAGAATCTGAAAKATAGATGTCATATACTCTATTGTACTGCAAAAATCATAACTTAGAAATATGTTAATCTTTTGATATTCACAAGTAATAACTAAAATTTGAATTTATTTGTCTTAACAACTTAAAATACATAAGTTATTTAGTTCTGAGGCTCACTCAAACTTTGTGTGGCCAACAAGAGTGATACATTATAAAATCGGCATAATTATTAATCCTCAATCCTCTTACCCCAAAATCTACCTATACAAGATATGTCTAGTTGGTAAGCCAGCTTATACATAAGCTTCCGTGCACGTGGAATATTTGACACCCATTCGTTCTTCTAAATATTTTTGCACTGTATTTTGAATATAAAATATATGATTTTTTGCACTGTATTTTGAATATAAAATATATGATGGCCTCACCTCTCATCACTGCACCTTTGCAAGTAGTCTTAATTGAGTCATTAAAATCAGCAGTTTACATGATATGATACAATCAATCGAACCGTTTATATCCAGCCAATCTGCGTCCGACGGCTTCATTCTGGAAAGCAAATTTAAACCCTGTTCATGTGACAAGGTCAGTCGCAAATTAATCGAGCTTTTTAAACGTTACAAGCACAAAAACAAAATTAATTCCCCTGGTTATATTTAGAAAGTTGCCATTTGGTATTCAGCACACAGTCACCCCTAACGGTGAGACCACTCCTTGCACTAATTGCTGGCCGCCCCAACATTAAAGTGGCGTCTCGCGGCCTGCATGCGAAAATCGTTAATTGAACGTCCGAAATTAGGTGTTTGTTTCGGAAAACAATGCTGCGGGYTCGAATACAGGAGGCGAATAAAAGTTTCGCTAGCTTAACTACGGTGAAGTACGCTTCGGTAATTGTTAATCGTGTGAGGTATCGTAAAAATATACTATCTGCGAAAGGGCTACTTCTCTTCCTTCTAACAGCTTTGGTGTAGTAAACCGACAAAATTGCTTCAAGTAGGTTGAAAAATAATTCTTATATTGTTTTTTTCATACGTTTTCTTTATCTTGCTTTATTTTTTGCTGCTCCAGTGCTGTTAAAAGGTAAGATCTTCGATTGTAACAGGTTTATTAGTTTAAAACAATATATTTTTTATAATGCTAAGTTATCCGTTTGATGATCGAAAAACAAAGGTTAGACGTCTGTCCAGTTGAATGATTACTATGCTAAGAGGTTAACAGCCGTGGAGGGCTAATAAAAAGGATACTCTTTTCATGAATGAATTAGATAAACCCACAACATCGTTCGTAACCCGGTAATATCAAATACATTTGCTTACCTTATATCGAGGGCCTTAGTGAGCTGCAATGCTAAAGAGACAGATGGTGGAGACCAAACCACCTATCCGGTTTTTATTCATCCTTTACGGTGTAAAAACTATGTACAAAATTGAAACACCACATCGCTGTCTTGAAGTTACCTTTTGTTGTGTATGAGATTTCTTGTCTTGGTTGTAGTAAGGTATAAAATATGTGTGGAATACTGGCAGACCACTCTACGTTAGGCTGTTAGAACACAAAACAACTTAAGACTGCATCAAATAGGTATGCCTTGCGCAACGCTGTATAGAGAATGACCACCGTACAAATTGGAAAGCCAAAATTTGAGATTTTGAACTAAATAGGATGATGATAAATAGAGAGTTTTGGAGATATGTGAGATCGTCAAATACGATAATACAATGAACCTTAGGATGATAGCTTTTTATACAAGTTCTACTTTTAGTTGGAAATGGACACTTCGGGTTGTGCGGTGCTTAGTATCTCGTGCAGTTTGAGATTGTATTCGAAAATTGAATATATCTTTTAAGTTAGAAAGTGATTTCTTAACTCAAAACGTAATAATAATAATGATAATAATAATAATAATAATAATAATAATAATAATAATAATAATAATAATAATAATAAATGTATATTCGCCATTTGGTGAAATTGCGGGGTTCAGGGGCGCACAATCTATAGTGAATGCTCTTCTACTCAACCATCATAGATACAAAATAATATATAAAACTAAATATATGCGAAAAGAAACTACATGGGAATAACACACTGATTTAATTAGTGCAAGGTAACTCTCCCAGCAACGACCGGGCTATGATTGAGTTGCACTCACAGCGATAAGTCATCAGAGTGCGCATCAGAGGACAAACCATTACAATACCAAACCGTGCAAGAACTGATTCCTAATAGCTCTTTTAAACTTTTTATGAGTATACTTTTTCGGCTGGACATGCAAGCTATTATAAATCTTAGTTATATCATATTTGAATGACTTTTCAAATAGCGCAGCGCGATGATTTGGAATTGATAAAAATTTTCTACGCCGTATGTTAATGTTGTGAACATCTGACAAGTACTTATTTTATCATACATAATATGGTGCCGTTTTGTTGTAAGTAATTCCCTAAAGCAAGCATGCCAGACTATGATCTTCAACAAATGGGATACATGCATGCACTTCTTAACTCCAAAAGTAATTCATAAGCAACTGTTCTGGATGGTTTGAATTCGTCTACGATCAAGAGCTCTCAAGAACGGCATATAGAGAACATTTCCATAGTTAAGATTAGATAAAACCCATAATTTAACAATTTATTAAGGTGAAAAATTAATTCTAGCTTCGAGAATGATCGTTTCAACGATATATTGTTTGTATGAATTTCAGGCCAACATCCATAATAACACCTAACATTCTAGCGCTTTAAACAAACTKAATTTTTCACCATTMAAAGTTATAACCATATTCTTAACAAAATCGTTTCTCATAATTTGAGCAGGTGCAATTACAACAGCTTATGTAGCTGATGGAGGAAAGGAAAACTGAATTGCAGGCGGCGAAGGAAAAAATGAAAACTGAACTTACATTCTGGAGAACAGCACCTACAACAGCTGTTTCGTGGGCAGCTAAGGACTCGGAGGCAGAAAATAGGCGAGACTCTACAGGACTTCGAGGCAGAAGTCAGAAGACTATTGCATATGGGATATCCATCAGCTCTGTCTGAGCTTCTTGAAGAAATGGCTACACGAAATTTCATTTATGGCGTCAGGGACGACACTGTGAGGAACGCCCTGCTGCTGACATCTGGCCAATCGAGGCAGCCTACAAGACATCAGCTGTCAACTGGGGTCAGTACACGATACGTGGGGCCCAGGTAGTGGAAAGCGACCCAATACAAGACCTCAGGAAGTTAATAGACCTAATAAACCCTAACATACGTCAGACCTGCTGCCGTTGCGGAAAACAGGCGCACTTCAAGAAGAATTGCAGAGAGGTACTCCCAGCGGCCCCAAGAAGAACACGGCAGGAAAAGTAAAATAGGTCGGTGTTAAGGAATTAAACAAAGCCCCCAAGATCATCTCCGTAAACCTCATCCGGCGTAACAACCTCGATAGTCTCACTATGACAGTATGCAAGCGACTGTGGATACTGGGGTTATGGTTTCCATGAAGAGAAACATCGTAACGACCGTGATTCTCCTGTGGGAGAAGGGCCTTCTACGAACGGTGACAAGAAACTTCTCCAGCACTTGGAGAAGCTGAAGTGGAAATGGAACTAGGGCATCTTCGGATACGTCATAAAGTATTGGTGGCTGATATCGACGACGACTTCTTTATGGGCATGGATCTCATAGAAAAGTACGGTCTTGCATACGATCCGCAACAGAGTATTCTAAAATTTGGCAACGAATGTTTCGTGTTATCAACCTCAGACAGCGAAGCGAGACACGTGAGACGTTTGCTTGTGTACTACCGGGATTAAAGGCAGCAGTGAACAAGACAAGAACAAGTGGAGAAAATGGTGAAGGACATAAAGGAACAGGGCATAGTTGAAGAAGCCAATAGTCCGTGGTCTTCACCGGTAGTGCTAGCCACCAAATAGGATGGATCACTTCAATTCTCTGTTGACTATCGCTGAACTAAATGACGTCACAAAGAAATGCCTAGAATTGACGACACATTTACCACTCTTTCTGGATCTACATGGTTTTCGATGTTGGATTTGAAGAGTGGATACTGGCAAGTGGCAATACATCCACCGGACAAGGAGAAGAACGTGTTTACCACCTGTTGCGGTTTATATCAGTTCAGGGTAATGCTCACTTGGCCTATGTAACGCTCCGGCTACGTTTGAGCGATTAGCGGAACTGGTGTCACGTGGACTGACCTGGAAACCTGCCTAGTCTACCTAGATGTCGTCATGGTTATAGGACACACCTTGGACGAGCACCTAAGAAACCTTCAGGAGGTGTTCAACAGATTTCGAACAGTGAATCTAAAGCTAAATCTAATGAAGTGTGCACTACTACAGAAGAAAGTGGAATTTCTTGGACATACGGTTTCGGCAGACATGATCCAGGCCAGCAAGGATAAGATTAAGGCAATAAGAGATTCCTGGGAATCTGCCCTTACTATAGAAGGTTGGCAAAAGTTGCGGCCCCATTACACCAAATAACGAAACCTAAGACGACTTATGCGTAGAAACAGGTCCACGAGGAAGCTTTCAGGAAACTGAAGCGTTATGCAGTAGCCCGATCTCGGCATACTACCGACGGCACCAAAAATTCATTTTGGATACTGATGCAAGCAAAGTCGGCATTCGAGCTGTGCTGTCGCAGATACAGGACGGCAAAGAGATGCGGTGTGGTAGGCCACTGCAAGTAGTGATCCTAGCTACAACAGATGGCAGGAATCGAGACTCTAGAAAATGCTATCAATGGAACCTTCGCGAAGTTTAGATAACGACTAGAAGATGGCATTCCGGAATTTTTGATGGGGGTATAAATAAATAACCCGACAGAGCGAAGCGCGGGCAGTTGTGAATTCGAATAGCATTTATCGAGCGAGCGAAATGCTTAGTGAAACAGGTGTTTTTAGTGGAAGTGTGTACAGTTTAGTGGTTTAGTTAATTAGTGGTGTTAAAACAGTAGTGTATTTAACTAGTTGTGTTTAGACTTGGTGTATTCGATGCTAGTGTTTTAAATAAAAGGAATTAAGTCAGAAATCCGCAGTTTTCAAGCCCGTAGTTGCAACAATATCTAAAGGAATAATATAACTCAGTGTCATCCGCATACAGGTGATACTGCCAGGGCTCAAGAGACCCCATAATAACAAAGATATATATAGTAAAAAGAAGTACACATCTTGTGGAACGCCACACTTTACACGTTCAAGACAGTGGCAGCTCGTGTCAATATCTAGTGAGTCAGCAGTAAAAACTTTGGTCCACTCTAGTTCCTCAATATTATTTATTTATAAATTGGTAAATATTTTTTATGTTTCATACCACGACACCGAAAATATTCTATTCGAATTATTAACAAAACTGCTTTTTAAAACAAATTCCACATCTCTTTTTGATTCACCACTTCCTGTATTTTTTCCATAATGATAATAAATTACCTGTCTCACTAATTCATATCTTCAACCTCAAGCTTGATAGCCTTCCTCCCAATACCTAACTGCTTAGAGTTGCCTGATCTTCATGAGACGCAGTAGTCAGCAGTGCTATTAATGCCATATTGATCGGTGCTCCATGTAAGGTAGTCCAGGTAGACGGTTCACAGATGTAAATTATGCATACTTCTTAACTGGTTAATAATCGAAAAAGTATATTAGGTTTCACAAACTTTTTTGTTTTCGCAAACCGCATTGGTATAGGTATTTCACGCCAAGTGCTTTCAAATATACATAATATGGAACGTAACTAATCATAACCAAACTTATAATATGTACGAACGCAACAAATGGTAATCGAAAATGGTTTTTTTTCGCCGAGGGAGAATTTGAAGATAAAAAAACAAAAGCTTAAAACCATTGTAGATTGATTTGTAGCCTGAGTAACTCCACTGAAAAGCGGCAATTCTACAATAATCTAATAAGATCGTCTCGTCAAGTATGTTAACCTGTTCTAATCATCTGTATTCTTTTCTTCCCAATGCAATGCCACTATCGTGGATTGTGCACGTTTTAAAGTAGCCAAAACTGCCGTTGCTACTTCGGTTAATTTTCATATCGTCACAAGGTAAACAGACGATAGCCCAATTGGCTACTAATAGCCCAATCTCGCAATTTCAACGTTATATGCGTGCACTTGCAATGAACTGGAGAAGACAGGCCTATCTATGTCGAGCCCTTTCCGAAGATGTATACCGAAGTCCGGCAGACAGCATTTATGTGATTATACGCGTATTGGAATTAGCGGAGTATTTTTGTGATAAAATCATAAGATTATATTACCCTTATATTAAGGGTTGCGGTGTTGAAACTTTATATGGATGTAGGACATGATAACGCTGTTAGAGTACGCATTTTCAGCTTGGTCGGGGCAGACAGTTCTCCAGTTGAAATATTTTTGTGATAGAATCGTAAGAGTAAACCACTCTTATATTAATATTAAGGGTTGCGATGCTGAAACGTAAAGGATACAGCACATCATTGGCGTTGTTCAAATATGCATTTTCAGCTTAGTCGAAGCACGCAGTTCTCAAGTCGGTGCATTTCTTTTGGGTCAGTATATTCGAAACTGCTGCAAGGTGTTACCTAATAAGAGAGAAAGAAAAAAATAGCCAATTTGACCTTCTATAAAATTATCCAATAAACGAAACACGGGGCGCCATCTCTTGAACATTTTTTAAACWTAATAACAGAGAAGATTAATGAATGACCACTATTGCGCACAAAGACAACCTTAATAACGTCATATCTCAAGAACAAGAAGTATGCTCAACTTGAAATTTTACCTACTTTAAAATATCACTATTAGCTGTCATTGAAACCGCTTTTAAATAAAATTGACGTGGTCGCAAAAGAGCTAAAGCTGGTCAGAATTGACAGATCCAGTAAAATATTATAACGATTTATCTTATTTTTCTTTAAATAAAAAACCATGTCTCAAGAATTTTTTTTTAATTTTGTAAGTCGCACACTAGTTGCGATGAGGCGGTGTTCAATGTTTGTACACTGACGATGAAAAAATTATTCCGATAAATTCTGGACTACTTCTAAATAAATCATAAAACTTAAAAGTATTATGTATTGAATTAAGAAAAATATTTTTTCAATAATAAGTAAAATTAATTATACTGTGGGTTAAAATTTACAACTGTTTCCTTCCAGTGATACCATTCATTAACTATGTTGAGGGTTTTGTTTCTTTCATCAGAAATACACTTACATCCAGCAACTTCTATTCCTTCCAAGCACCGTAAACCGTACGAAGCGCGATGGCAAAAATAAAAAGGTTCGGATGTTAAACCAGATCGTATAATAAATCCGAACATATGTGAGCCGGTATCGAAGAGATTTATTGTTCAGCAACGAGCAGCACAGTTTGTTACATTAGATTCGTGTTTTGTTTCGCAACGAACGAACGTCTCTCGATTTATTAGGAGAGTGTTACCGTCCTAATGCCGCAAAAACACTAAAGGGGTAGATTAAGTTTGGAATTAATTCGAAATTAAATAGGTGGCAAGCGCATGGGAATGTCCGCATTGCGACGCTGATGTCAAACTGGCTTTAAAATTGTCTGGGATGCATGACAACAAAGCACTCGGGCAAGTTATAGGAAAACCAGTTTGAGTCATAACTTTCAAGGGAGCATATTTTCGAGAACGCTGCAATGTTGTAAACTGAAATAGGAATCGATCCAAATTATGAGAATTTCTGAAAATGCTTTAACGTATATGTTATTTTTAGTTAGTTCTATTGAAATTAAACTTGCAAAATATATTTTGATGCCTGTTCATTTTACAAGTCTACAATTGTTTTTATATATTTCAATTATTATATTTTTTACCCTATATATATATATATATATATATATATATATATATATATAAGTATGTATCTTTATTTTGATTAAGTATCCGCATAACTGAATTACTACTTAATGTTGCAGATGTCTAATTTTTGATATGATAAGGCAATTAAGTTTTATTATTAAATAGTTTATTGTCACTGCACTCCGATTATTGCATACACCATGTTAGTAAAAAAATAAATTAGCATATTCCGCCGACACAAATCGAATAAGTATATTAAAATATAGGTTATTAATTTTTGAGTCCATTGATATCTGCCATTAGGAGTGCACGCCACACTCTAGAATAGAGGAAAAGGTTAGCACTCACTAAAGGCTAGCATCTCAATCAATAGACTGATCACTTATACAAATTTTACTTCCGCATCCAACGAATGATATTGTGTCGCGAAAAAAACTTTCAAAAATTTTTATTTGTTCATTCGCTTTAAAATGGTCGAAAAAGCAAAAAACAACAATTTGAGCAAAAAAATTTCTTACCTGTGTCTGTGTGTCTGTGGTTTTGTTTGTGGACACGATAACTTTCGAAAGACTTAATATATGAACTTGAAATTTGGAAAACGTATAAATCTCAACTATCCAAAGCGACCTATTGTTTGTGGGGTAAGTAGGGTATCGGGAAGGGGACGAAATTGGGGGGTAACTACCCTTTCCGCAAATTTTTAGTTTTTTTTCGTTTTAGTATGTAATTAGTAGTATAACTGCGAGTATTATTCGATCTTATAAATTTTCGGTGCAGCAAACTGTTTAGAAGATATATTAGTTTTTCCTAAATATCTCCGAATATATTTAATATATTCAAAAAATGAAAATACCATCAGATAAGAAATAAAATTTCTCACAAAAGGTGTCTTAGAAAATATATTCAAAATTTTGACATTTTCGAAATATTTCCAAAAAACCTATTTTGGACCTTGCTCGTACGTTTTTTTTTTTAATTTTGGTATTATGTAGAAAAGAACATTTCTGTACAGAAAGCACTCTTGTAATTTTTTTCTTAAGTTAATAATTTTCGAGTTATTTGGAAAAACCGATTTTAAAAGTTATATATTTTTGCTAATATCACGAGGACTGTTTGTCTTAGAAAAAATGTGTAGAGAGAAAAATGCTCAAAACATGATAACTAATCGTATAGTATAAGAAATGCAAACATAAATGTCATTTTGACAATAATTGGATGTGGAAGTATTGATTCAGTTTGCAGCGGTATTTACTTTCTAATCGCAAACTTTAGGTATTTTTACATACATTTGTATTTAAGGTATTTTCCCTTCTAAAACAAATCTTTTTTTTACTTACCATGCCAGACTTCCTTGATTTAAATTTTAGTTTGTCGTGATAGCTTGAATCGCGAAAGAACATTAATATAACTATTATTTAAAATTTTCACGGAACCGCAGATTATTTTGCTGATAAAAAAAGATATTTTATTTGACAGAAGATTGAATCTTGATCAAGTGTTTTCCACAATACTAATCAATTTTTAATATATTAGTGATAGATTCTATCCGCGATCAAAACTAAATTTTGTTATATCAGTTACATTTCCCATCGTCTAAACTACAAGCAAATGTAGGTATAATAAATTAATTATAAATTAATATTTTCCCATTCAGCTTTTTGAGTGCGTCTATTTCTTTCTTCAGAGGTTTAGACATTATATTTGGGAACTATTTATTATTAACTATTCACGATTTTAATAACTTATAGGTAGTTAAACGATCACAAAAACACTTTCTGACGGCTAGGCAACAGGGAAACAAGTGTTATATTTGACAATTAATTTATTTTAAAAAATCATGACACCCGAAAAGTGGACATAATTGCGTACTGCCAGATATTGTAAAAAATAATAAAACAAGGTGTAAAATTAGCTGTTTTAGTTTTCCAAAGAACAGTGAAAGGTATTTTCTCTCAAAATTAAGTTTATAAATTAACCTTTCAAATTAATTTCTAGAGCCCGACAATGGGTGGTGTAATGTAACCTGAAAGATTTACTACAAAGTTTAACAGAAATATTGAAAACGGCTATCCAGTCTGTGTTGTCCGTTTTGAGATAAAATGTTCCTAAGTGATGTGAAAAGCCGATTTCAGCATTTCATTTTTACGTTCATTATAAGATTGCCAAAATTAATGTTTCATCTAAATAATTTACATTACATAAATGACATGTTTTGAATATAAATTTCTCCAATAACCACTTATTTACTTTCAAATGCGAATATCCACAAAATATTTGGTTATTGTATATACTGTTTTAATCAGAAAATATGTATGGCTTGTTTACAGACGTTCGACACTCACATCATCATTTATATATCTATCATGCATAGGTACTTGAAGATTTGTGCATAGGCAATGCAGAATTGAATCCTCAATTTCATTTGCAACAGTGGGAGCAAATTTGATATGAAATTGGCTGTCTGTAGGATATGTTGCGTTTTCTTACTAGTAAAGCGAACAAACTTATACTGTTTTTGCTTTCAACCACATATCACACAAATCGGTTGGATGGTGACATTTAGAAACATTATATTGTGAAAACATGTGGTTTTATGCCGAATAGCAATTTTCCCTGCAGTCAAGTTAATACTTTTTAAGTCCTGGATTATAAAACCTTCGTATATAACCATGTCACGCACTAAATCAAATTATGTCTTTAGTACTACCTTAAGGAAACAGTTTTTATGCATTTTGTTAATCAACATTAGCCGTGGTTGACGATGTAGATACAAGAGGGATGTGTTGGAAGTATCGCATTTGTTAAACTCAAGCCTTGTGTCCCAAATTAAATCTGACTCTAAGCCGTCGTAAGTTTGCTTAAATGCCGTTTGAAGGACCTACAAATTCGACTGTAAGAGCCGTCGTTAGTAGGAAACAATACCCCCGACAAAATTACATTAGTCGTTGAATTAACCTAAATAAGATATTTATACAAAGTAAATTAGGTATCATTAAAGCCTATCAAGGAAAATTAGACTCCGGTGTCTCGCTCTATGCCAACAAAGGCGAAGGCTAAGTACTTTAGTGAATACACATAACGCTGTATAATCTCCGAAGTAGAATTGCAACGTGTACTATGCAACTTATTAGCATTTACGGCCGGGAATGCTGTAAGGTACAGTGCAATATTCATGCGGAGCAGCTGATAATTATATTGCTCGTAGTAAAATATGCTCACTATGAATAATGGGGCAGGAGCATCCCCTTCATCACGAAGATTAATCAGATCTTGCAACCGAGTTTTCAGGTGGTTAGTTCTAGTTCTTGATAAAAGGAGAGATGGTGTGAGGTTTTTGCTACCGATTTGATGTGAAAACTTTGCTTAGTTACATAGTGCAGCAATTAAAATTGCTGAGCTATGATACTCAGCTAAAATTTTGCTGCATTTTGTAGTAATATGCTAGAAAAGTTTGTAGTGGCTTTATTTTATTTGTGGTAGTGTCCCTTTTAGCATTTCTCTCTGCTTACGTTTTTCTTCAAATTTTTTTACTACTGGTTTACTGTTACATGCTTTAAAATAACATTATTTTAACAAAGAATAGTGTTCATTAACACTCACAATATTAATTGAACGTAAGCGAATAATTAAACAAGCAACTAACTTATTTTAATATTGTGTTGAATATTATTATTATTACTATTACTATTACTATTATTATTATTATTAATATTATTATTATTTTTATTATTATTATTATTATTATTATTATTATTATTATTATTATTATTATTATTATTATTATCATCACTATTATTATTACCGGATTTACTTTGAAATTCTAAATATGACAAATGGAATATTTCTGCATTATTGCTTTCATTCGCTGATTGTGATGGATGTTTAATTTCTAATATCCGCTATTCTTTATTTGTTTATAAACAAACGTCAGAAAACGAAATTTGAGCAAATTTCTTGTTTGTGTGTCTGTGGTTTTGTGTGTGGACGCGATAACTTTCTAAAGACTTAACACATGAACTTGAAATTTGGAATGCATATAAATCCCAACTACCCAAAGCGACCTGTTGTTTTTGGGGTAAGTAGGGTATCAGCAAGGGGGTGAAATTGAGGAGCGACTACCCTTTTTGCAAATTTTTATTTCTTTATTTTGTCATATTGTCATTTTGACAATTGGATGGTGAAGTATTGATTCAATTTGCAGCGGTTTTTTAATTATAATTTGATATATTAGCAATATATGGTATAAAAAGTTAATGATTCTGTGCTATATCCTCCTTATTGAGTACTCCTTGGATGGTATAATTTTTATCCAAAGCATTTTTCTCTAACATTTGATCGTGAAGCTAAGTTTTCTATATTTGTTTGTATTAAAAGCACTTTTTTCATTCAAATCAATCGGTATTAAAGAAAACAAATATTAGAAAAGTGAATACTCTTTTGTGGCCCACAGCATCTCATACAGACTGATTGACTGCGAGCAGCAGGTATACAAAAAACCGATGGAAAACTATCGGCAAGGAACCTAAAGCTATCTGACATATTTTTTATATATCAAGCATATATAGTTTTTGTTGCTTGAACATGTTTTGTGGTCGTAATCTGTATTTACATCTTTCTGATTCAACAAAACGCGTTCTGGGTATAACTTCGATTAGTTGCTGAATTCGGTGATTGGCTAAATCACTAGTGATGGCGCTACATCACATAAAATGGTGAACATGTAGGTAAGAACTGTTTGATTCAAAATTTAGTAGCAATACTAACAGATATGAGATTTTCAAACAGAATACCGCTAAATATTTAAAACAGTACCATTCAAAAGAACTTTGGGAATCGCCATTTTATTGCGATTGCGAATCAGCTAGCGGAGCGCACACCGTCCGAGTCTAAATAAATTATTTAACATGGGAACATTATTTAGCCCAGTGTACATGTAATTAATTCAGAGTAATTCATCACTGGCAGTCGGATAAGCCGTGAATGTCTAGCAATCCCGTGTGCGCTCTAACATAAACAAGGATGGAAATAAATTAAATCCTTATAACTTGGCAATTCACGTGTGCAACGAACGTATTAGGGGCGCTTCCTCTGTGTTGGGGATGTTTCAGTTGCTTAGCCCTTTTTACGGCGTCTCGACTAGAGTTATATTTTAACAGATTACTCGCCGCTGGAGGATGCTAGGCGAAGTTATATGCTTAAACTGAAACGTAATGTGTAAACTTTAACCGAGTTCCTGAAATTATTGCAGGCGAACTAATGGAGGGGTTTGTTTAAAAAATACAGTTGCTTACTTGGGGAATGATTTATGAGTAGTGCTGAGGTAATAGCGTCTGCCGCGCAAATGAAATTAAACAGGGATGCAATGGATTTACTTTTAACCTCCCTGTATGTATAATAGAAAGTATCAACCAATATTTTAATTTTGTTTACGATTATGCCGAACTGGTTGGCTATGACAACTTAAGTATATTATCTGACTTAAACTGCGTAGTAATCTATACGCTATACTAGTACTTACTGACGTAGATGTTGGTCCTTTATTGCCCGTTCTCAGTTGGTTTTGGACGATTCAAGTAAAAATCAACATTTCAGCTCTGTAATGTCTCAGAATCAAGACGTCGAAGACAACTCTTCCCACCTGAGAGCGTGGTAACTAGAAATTAACTCTTATATAGTGTTTCTAAAAACCTGCTGCTCGTTGCCATGGTTACCACACCACTCCCCTCGAACTAATATTTGCTTACATATGGACATCTTGGACTCTGCTGTGCGGCCACAGTCAATATTGCCGCATTTGTGTTGTCTATGGCGTTTGGTACGATGGTACTAGCAACTAGCGTATAGCTATTTCGCAGTGATTGGAACAATTACTTTCAAAAAGTAATTCACTGCAATAATTACTAATCACTTGATCAGAATAGTAATGAATTACAATTACTTATTACTTCAAAAAAGTATTGCATTACTTTTAACACTACGTTTGTTGTGCTAAAAGAAATTGACTTTTATCGTTAGTTCTAACCAATTCCAACATTGATTTTTATTATTCGCAATACTTTTCCATTAGAATTTAATTATTATTTTTTCCAATGAAGGCCAAAGCATTTGATGGCCACTATCATCTCGGGTGTTCATAATTTATGTAAAAAGGCACAGACAAAATAGGGTCAAGTTGAAATAATGATAAAGACTAATTTGTCCCTCTTTAATATAGTGTTGTCCTAAGACAAGACAATACAAGATAAAGTCCTGCTCTTGTCTTATCTTGAAATCATGAGAATTAGTGACCAATACAAGACAAGATTACACCAAAAGAGCTTACAAACCTTGTCTTGTCTCGTCTTGGCTTGGTAGATACTTTCAGTACCAACGTTTTGTCAGCGCCGCCAACTAATGTTGGCAACCTAGCGATTTTGTCGCTGATTTTAGCCGATGAAATTCTCACTTAGAGAGAAAAATACGTTTTGACGGTTAGCCGAAAGTTGACACTAATTTCGTTATTTGAAATAGAAACCCTGGATATTATTGCATTTTTTGAGTAGCTCAACAAAATTGAATATAACTTTATTAAGCATGCTCTGGACCTACAATGTTGTTTAGACGAAATTGGCATTTCTCTGAAAATTTTGACGTTTGTAGAAGTTTCTAGTGCTTCTGATTATACCGAGATTAGTCACGTCTCGTCTCGGTCTTGTATACGAGACAGACCGATACTMAGGTAAMCGAGGTTGATAGGMGACCGAGACCGAGCATACGAGACTCTCGTGGTTTCTGAGAGCCTCCTGTTTTTACACAAATCTGTATATAAAAAGTGGGACTAAAATGTTTACAGTAATGACAATAATTTGAACTTGAACACTGCAACTGTAAATAACACAATTATCATGTTTGTATCCATTATTTCAGTTGACAGCATTCGCACGATATAATATATTTCACTATAGCGACCGCAACAATAATAACATGTATAATAGAAACATACACATAAGTACATAACACTGGGGTACATTGTGAATTAAACTCTTGGAATGTTATGTAGTTTTGCGCTTTCTGTAGCTTGTTTAGATTGCTCCTTCATAGTGATGTTGACGTTTTCCTGTTTGATTTCATATATGTTTGTCCGATCGCTTGCTGGAGCTCTAGGTACGTCGGGTGATGTTCTACGGAATCATTCTTGTCTGCGTGCATTTTTTTATATATTAGAGATTCTTTACTGCCGTGGGTTATTGTCTCTTCTTCTGAAGCCTTTTTGTTCCAAGTCGTTTATTGGGATTCTTTTGAATTGTATTTTGGCCGTAGACTGTGAACAGTGTCTTCTATACTACTTCCGAACTTCTACATGTTTTGTCTGGTGTGATTTACAGATTTTCTTGCCCATCTTGTGTTATTGCTGGACAACGTTCTCCCATATATGTATCTATTTCGTGAGCCGATGTGCTCCGCGGGCGGTTTCTGTCCCACAATTGTATAATTTCTTGTACAATACACTTTGCTAGATACACGAAGTTACTTCACTGTAACGACGATAACAATAACAACCGCAACACAAACACAAGGATGTAACACTAGAACACATTATTAACGAAAATTCTAAAATTCAGTATGATTGTTTAACGCCACGCTCATCTTAGGTCTTAGGCGTATAATATCGTCCTAAGCGGTTCCTCTTTTCCTTTAAATCTATTCTGTTTTCTCCTCTTTCTGTTTCGTTGAGTTCTTGTAGCTGTAGAGCATTCTTTTTCGTTTCTTTTGTATTCTTTTAACTGAAAGGACGTCTAAAAAGACGAGGCTTGCATTTGTTATTTGTTAGTTAATTGGTTGATCGTTCCAGTTGTTAAGACTACGGTATGAGTGTTTATATATTTTGATTTCCTGATGCTTAGGGTTTATTGTAATTTAGGATAGTATCCGATTATCGCGCGTGGGATAGGTCAGGGTAGGTGTTTTTGACTTATTTTTAGACGTCCTGGTTGGTTTTACTGCGTTTTTGGTGTAATACTCCCTTCTGTTCAGGGGCCTTTTTACCCTTATTGAAGCATCCCAGATGCCCAGAACAGGGGGCTCGAAACTACCTAGCTACGGTCATTTCGGTCCTAAAATACGTTCGTTTTGTCCCAGAATGCGATATTAGTTGTATTGGAAGAGAAATAATACAAAGAAAATCGCTAGTTACGCATATGAAACATACGCAAAATTAAATTATTATGTTAGTATGTTAGTCAACTATTTTTCTGCTATCTTATTTTAGTTCCTGTTGTAGGTGAGTTCCCACGTGTGGTCCATGTATATCTACATATATAGGTGGTCAGGTGGGCAATCACCGCGCTAAGCACCTGTCCTCACTATATAAGCGTGCAACACCAACTGGTTGTAGATTTTAGTTTATTAATCACAAACAATTGTAGCAAAGCTGTGGCAAAACTCAGAGAGCCGTTCGAACACACGTCTATCCCCGACCAGCGCCCAAACCGAACTCTCATGATCAACTTCATACCATTATTTACAAAAAAATCTCTCAAACTAATTAGTATATCCAAAAGTATAACGTTTTTAATCACTGTATGTAAAAACATATGAGAATCTGACAAAAATCGTCATTTTGACATACTTATGCTATCGCAAATATATTTATTGCATATAAATTTATTACTAATTTCAAATCAATATATTTGGTGTGCTACACTATTATTTTTAATGAAAAGGTTACAAGGGACAAATACCGAATTACCAAACTTCTTGAAAACATTGAAAAAATTCCTATCGTGGAAACCGCGCATAGGAAATCATTTAAACTTACACATTTGTTTTAGAACATCACTTTCTACACAGTGTATGAGTGGCACCAGCTTCCGATGGGATCCAGGGGGTAAAACAATCTTGAAAACATTGAAAAAGTTCCTATCGTGGAAACTGCGCATAGGAAATCATTTAAAGTTATAAATTTATCTTAGAACATCACTTTCTACATAGTGCATAGGAAATCGTTTAAACTTTCAAATTTATTTTAGTACATCATTTTCGACATCCTCTTCTTCAACCTATTTTCCTATGCGCGGTTTCCGTGATGTGAATTTTTACTATGTTTTCGGGGTTGTTTTACCCCTGGATCCCATCGGAAGATGCAATAATTTCCTATGAGCGGGTTTCAGCGATATGAATTTGTTCAATTAGCGTTGCAGGCGCGTTTAATATAATACATACGTTGTAAGAAACGCACGCCTATGTGCGTTCGTGAAACTTCGGAAAAATTGGCTGCTATCTTTGGCTGCTGCTTTCACACCGGTTCAGTTTTTAACGGTTTTTAATATATTCGCAAACAACTACATTTTGGTTGCTGTTTTGTGATCGAATAAGAGCAGCCAGATTTCAGTAATGTGTTTATTTGGTGGCCTTAACTCGGCTAATCATGTGAGCTCGCCCTCTCAAAAAGCTTGGCAACTGACATTCGACGAAGTCACGAATGACTGCGAGTAATTTCTGAAGCTATTTCCAAATGAAATTGCTACAAAATAAAAAGAGTAAATCGACGAAGAAGAAAAGAGTCAATATGGTGAATTACGCTGGTTCAAAGACTGCCCAATATACAAAACCTAGATATTGTAATTGTGAAATTTTTAGCCCTCCTGTTTGGATAGTGAACGCCAATCCGGTGTTAATAACAAAGCTATAAATAACGAGATTGAAAAACCAGTTGTAGGGACATACTACATCGACACGATAACTTTTTATGTCGCTAGAAAGGGTATTCTAAACCTTCTTGGCGTACATTATATGACAAACTTCGAGGTGTTTATTATTAATGCCTTAAACACAGAGGTACCGTGCACTTAAACAATTGGGCGAAGAACAGATGATCACACTTTGTCAGTACCGAATATAATTTTGGGAATACCCAACGTCATTACCCCGTATAATAAATATTGTTTCACAGTTGGATGCCGACTTTTATCTTCTTTAATATGTATCATTACCTAGCATGCGTGCCTTAATGAAAAACAAGACAAACTCGTCGCTGCTATACCCTGTTAATCATCTTCATAAATTCAAAATTTCGAAGACTTTAATTTAATATATGTAAAAGTAACAGCTAAATCCTGTAAGTAAATATAAATAACAATTTCTTACGTGTACTTAACCAGCAATTAAAAAAACTGAACATTTCAAATCCATTGAAAATAAAAAACGTTTACAAAAATTCACTGTATTTGTGAAATATCATTATCTGCAAATATATTTTTTCACACTCACTATTCCATTTTTTTTAATTTTCAATTTGACATATCACTTAAGGTTGTCTAAAAAAAATAAGAAATTCCGAATCTGGGGAATTTTAGATGGTGGACCCTTAATATCTAAAAGGTGATAATTAAACCTAAGGGAACTAAATGTAAAGGATATTGTTCGTCTAAAATTCTCACATGACACTGATTTAACCGATTCTGTAATTACCAAATCTTCATAGATGTTCCAGAATCTGGGTCAGAAAAAGACGCATAAAATTAGTTTCACACTTTTATTCAGTACTTATTTACAAATATAAAGACATAGTAAAGCAACAAMAAAACAWTCCAATTAGGAATAGGTTTTCATGTTTCATGGTCTCTGGCGGTATGATGAATATTAATGTTAAATTCCAAGCCGTTGGGCTGGAACCAGCGCTTTACTAATTCATAATGAATGGGGACGACATCTTCGCAATCCTCATTCCTTACGAGGATATCCTTTATTGGGTAACAAGGCCATTTAACTGTGATCGGTTTGAAGCCTATCACGTTCCATTTAGTGATACCCAATTCATATGAATAGTTCCTTGCTTCCTCAGCTGGACCTACGTAGAACAGGGAGTGACATAACAAACTCATGTTGCGATCCACCTGCCAAGATGAAATAAACAGCTTTGATTGCTGCTCTATTACATGGTAGGCCACACTACCATCGGGAACTTCTTCAAAATTAATGAAACTTGTAAGGAAGAGGGATCTGTCTTCACCCGCCACAATGTCTTCCCTATGGGATGTACTGCAATTAGAACAAGAAAGAAAGAATTAGTAGGTGTTTGCAAAATTAATGGAGAAAATCATAGACAATGCACGTTTTATAAAATTATACCCAAAAAAGTTAGAGATCACCATGTTGACTATATTAACTTTGGAATGCGATAAGTTGATTTAAATAAAATGTGGATTATATGTTGAAGCATAGCTTCCGGTGATTCAATTGCAATTCTCTAAACGCCAACGTTTGATATTAAAAGTGGCTTTCAAATTAAAGACGCGCACTGTACCTGTAGATCGGCGCACTCAAGTTAATTGGTACAAGTACAACCACTRTACACTAATTGAGATATCAAAATGTGGAACTTATTTAAACAAAGACAAAAATACAAGGCAAACATATGTCTAAATATGGGCGGGTCAGAAAAAAGTTGGATGTATACAGTACCATCTATTKATTATTTGCGAAATACGAAAGTGACTGTKTGCATAAGATTATTAATTTATCGTAATTTATGTATGCTATGTGTCAGCTATCGTTTACTAGTTAGTGAATGCAGTCAACAATGACCGCGACAACCGTTGATTCCGCTAGTTGCGAAGTGGGAGAAGTGATTGGTTTTTTGTGTGCAAAAGGATCCTCAACCGCTAACATCTACAAGTAATTATGCCTTGCTTATGATGCAGCTGTAATGAATGAATGAAAGGTTAGACAATGTTGGCGAGAATTCAAAAATGGCGTGCTAATGTGCAAGATGAAGAGCGAAGTAGCAGGCCCAGTGTCCCGCCCGATGAACTCCTTCAACAGGTAGACGAAAAACTGGGACCTGACCGACAATTGACAATAATTGGTGATCTGGCTGATGAATTTCCTCTTGTTGAACACACCACCGCATCATTCAAGAGCGTTACAGAAACGCTAGGATCAGAAATTACGAGCAAGGTGGTTATGAAAAATGCTTATGGACCCGCACAAAAAGCAACGAATGTTAAATAGGCGGAGATGATTTGTTTCTCACATTGTTATGGGCGACGAGACGTAGATATCTTACGACAACCCCGAGATAAAACAACACTCAGTGCTGTAGCGCTATTCACTTCACCAGAACCAAAAAAAGTCAACCAATCTCTTTACGCGACTCGAAAAATGATGGCTACCGTTCTCTAGGATAATAAGGGCGTTTTCTTGGTTGATTTCATGATATGTAGGACAATTACTGCTGCTACGTACTGCAAAACTGTCGACGGTTATAGCCCTCCTCCATGACAATGCCCGTCCCAACATCACTGCCACAAACAAGGAGAAGATTTCTTACGTGGCGAACTTTTTGATCACCTACCTTACAGTCGCGACCTCGCAAATGGCAACTATTTTCAAAATAACTTTGAAAAAGTTATTAACATTTAATTTGTTTCCGAAAGCTTTGGTACCATGCGTTACTGAGAAAAGTGCTCAAAAGCAAAGAATAGAAGATAGTCGTATGATATAGTCCTGTGCAGAGGACATATTAACAGAACAAGGCGTCAAAAGTACACGCCAAAGAAGTCTGATCCTTTGGTGTTACGAAAAATTAAAAGAGCGAAAATCAGATGTCAAAAATAAGCACCACTCAGGAAGGCCAATTTCTGTGACCATCTCGGAAAATATTGATTATATCCGTGATATGATTTTACAAAATCGATTAAATGGGCTCACATAAATAGCTAAAACATTCCTACGAACGTGTGTTTCATRGTGCCCAGCACGATTTAGGAAAAGAAAAGTTTCGACCAAATGGATACCAAAATACTTGAACGTTGATCAGAAGCGTGTTCGCGTGACCAATGTCGAAAGAAATGAATGTGCCGTCATTTTGAAAATTTGTTAAACTTTTATGTCATTGTCACTGTGGACAAAACATAGATCCGTGATTGTGACCCAGAGACTATAGTGAACAATCTAAACGGTGGAAGCATTCCGGGTTTCCACAACCCAAAAATATCCATGAGCAAAAGCCGGTTGACAATGTTCTTGCTTCAGTCGAGGCAAAGATGGGATAATTGTATTAGATTTCTTATAACAAGACAGAACTGTGACGGAAGCGTATTATAATGAGGCGGAAAACTTGCTAAAAGTGTGTTCTTAACATTTTAATAATAAAAAAGATTTTTGACCAATAATGTGGTTTACTGCATGTTAAAAGTAATAATCGAGTTTCGAAACAAAATCTTAATTTAATAAAAGTCCCAACGCACTGCAATAGATTCCTTTATCTTACAGATAGTACAATTTTGCTACATTTACTAGCGGAAATTGGAAACGGAGAGACTAGGTTAAGGCAAGCACAACTCTAGTCGAGCGCTTAGACCAAGCCGCAAAACTGCTATTTTTGGGTTCAAATTTGCGTAAATACCGCCACGTCTGTTAACTAAACATTGCTATAGTTCTATATGATGCTTAATTATCAATTAATTACAGAAGTATCTAAATTTTATAAGTTAAAGTATCTGCACAATTCATGTGAAATCTGACTTCGTATGGATCTAATAGAACACAATATCTTAGCAAAAAAATTGTTTCAAAGAGATGTTATGCTTTTGGGGGGCGTTATTCGTAACCTACGATTCTTAAAAGGGCAGAACAAAAAAGATCTGGAATTATATCTTGATAAATCGTAGAAAGTTGTCAAAAAACATTTTGATATTTGTATGCGATTTATTGCTGATCTTATAACCACATTTGTACTTACTAGCAATGTTCAGCGAAGTCTACTTCAGGTCCCGTCCAATCACAGCCCTCAGATCTCTTCATCACACACGGTATCCACGAAAATCGGCAGCGCTCTTCGTGATTGAGGATGGCGTCGCCCAGAAGCATTTCTTGGCAGCCCTTGCTTGCGTTTATGCACGGGAACAGTATTTTGTTGTGAATACTTTCCAACGCTAAGTTCTGTAATTTAGAAAGAGGTGCCCGACACATGGGACATTTATCAAGTCGATGGAAGCAATTGTTACAGAAGGAATGGCCCACGGAGCATAGCATTATCGGAGGGTGCATGTATTGCAAGCAGATTTTGCATTCAAAGTCTGCACGGATGTCCTCAATGAAATTATCCATACTGAAAAGAAAAAAAAAGCGGTGAATTCATAGTCGTTTTTTTGATTCACTTTGTTTAACTGAAGTTTTAATTGAACTGTGTGAACTTTAACATGTGCTAACAATGTAATAGACATTTATGCAGATACATAAATGAGTAATGCCAGCACCACCTAGAAATAAGGGTGACCTTACCTGACCTGACCACAAATTAATTTATAAGTGCGAGAATTCTACAGAACAGCGTAGTACTGCATGTAATATAATGTTAATGACACCTTAGTTCAATTTTTTGGCAAATTTACGGCTAGTTGTTATTACTACACGTTTTACTCTTACAGTACAGCGACATTTACACATAATGGTTGCTGTCAATGATGTGTTAGTAATACCTATTTTAAAATAACATAAATAAAATTTTCTAGACATGCTTTTGGATTGTACCCCGCCATTTGTTTTCGAACAATAATTATTTTACAATGTATTTATTGGGTTAGGCAAAATGTCGATGCCTTTGTCAGTATCATGTGTCGTATATAAAGTACCGAAAATATAAAATGTATTAAAAATATCGAAGTATTAGAATAATTTAAAGTATGAGAACCATCACAGGTTCATAGGTATTACAGCATCCAAAGTATTGAAGGTGTTGAAAGTAACTATTTCTATTTCAATAATTTAACCATTGATTTATAATATGTGTATATATACAGGGTGTCCAGAATTGAAAGAGTCATTCGCTAACAGTTGCTTGCTGGAGTCCATATAAGCCAAAATAAAGCATTTTTACCTTTGAGGAATTTTGTCTCCTTACCGAGTTATAGCTATTCAAAGTTATATTCCTTTATTCAGTTTTATTGGGCAGCTCATTTGATTTTCAAAATAAGTTATTCAAATTTGGTACAGTGGTATATCTAATCAGTCTAAATAAGATGTCTAATGATCATAAAAAACTTCTAATCTAGTAAACTTATTCGTTCATTTGACAGTCTAATTCATATTAATTAAATAAAACCCATTAAAAATAGCTAAATTTCACTCCTATTAATTAACAGCACAAAATACAACATGAAGAGCGAAATTTTTAATAATAATCAGTAACAATATTTAAGTATACGAAAGGTGTCAAAAATAGATAGATAGATAGATAAATATTCATATTCAAGCATTGTTATTGTTTGTTATTAATATTGGTATTGCTTTCCATATAGTATTTCGTGCTGTTATTTAGTACGATTTTAGTTTTTATGTTAGATTTTATTTAATTAATATTAATTAAACAGCCAAAATAATGATATACGCAAATTAGATCAGAAGCATTCTATAACCATTAGTTTTTGTTTAATGGGGATGGATAAATTTGAATCGAGTTTTCTCTGAAGCGGCTCTTTTGACCGACACATGACAAGTATACGTTTTTCAAAGCTAATTTACTAGATTTTAAGAAAATGTCAAAATGTTTTATAATTATGTGTTCTAAAAAAAGATATTGCAAAAACGAAATAATAAAGAAGCATCTTGAGTGCCCTCTATTATTTTCTCAAATTGCAAATTTTTTCAATACTTGCAGTGATTAAATATACATGAAATTTTCGAGTACTTAACCAAACCTGCATTTTTTAAAATAGAATTACCTACTTTTTTTAGACGATATATGAAATTCTGAGTAAAAAGTTATTAAGATACGTATGCTCTGAAAAAAAAAACACTTTCGGAGATACCCATGGGTGGCCTAGTTATGGTGCTCATACAATTTATTTGAAACCTTAGAGAACAATGTTTCAAATAAAAGCCGCAGTAGCCAAGGAATACTCGATAACACAATACAGTACTGAATCAAATTTGCATTTGTTTAAACAAAACTACCTCCTTTTTATGTCAAATTTTCATTACGAGTAAGTATCAAATTCCGAGCAAAAAATGCGTATGGTTTAAAATAAACGGTTTCGGAGATACGCATAGGTAATCCAGTTATCGTCTCACCCAATTGGCGGCTTTATTTGAAATCTTATTGCAGACACATGTTCGAATCAATGTTTATAGCACCTAAGAAGTATTCGGTAATGCGATATAGCATTTTTAAGTACCATACGCTGTATAAATATGCCATATTGCGTTATCGAGTACTCCTTAGTTTTTTAAGATTTCCAATAAAGCCGTTAAATGGATGAGCACGGTATATGGACCACACATGCATATCTCCGAAACCGTTAATTTTTTAGCATACTATTGTGTTTTAATGATTTTTTACTCATACTTTCATGTATAATTAAAATTCGGCATAAAAATAGCAATAAAAAGCTGGCAAAGGTGTATAAATATGCCGCATCGCGTTATTGGCTGCCTTCTACTTATATTTGAAACATCTTTCTCCAAGATTTCAAGTAAAGCTCATAATTGAGTAAGCACGATAAGTGGACCACCCTGTCTTTTTGTAAAGAAAAGTTATTCCTTGCTTTAGTGTTTAGTGCATCATTGTCATCTACAACACAGAATATCTTATAACCTATAAGCTGTAGTTTCATAATAATTAAATTCATATGATAGTTCATGATTAGTTTTTGAAACAGGTAAAATACGAACAACTTCTTTTTTGGAATTATCACTTACCAGTTCAAAAAACGTGTTGTAGCAAAGGATCTGTTATTGAAAGCAACACCTACAATCTTTTTCGCTCTTTAATTCAAACAATGGTTTGATATGAATTACATCAAATAAAAGTATCATATCATTCATATCCTATTATAAGAAAGAAAACTGATTTTGGACAAATAGGTACTTGAGAAACATAGGCAATATTCTTACAGGCACAGGGAAAAATTTGACTACAGGTAACCGTTTAAGAAAAAGATATGGTAATTAATAGCAAACTTAAGAACTAACGGGGACAGTATGTTAACTAAAATATGAGTAACCAACATAACTAAATTTACTAAACTAGAAATGATCAAAGAAAGCAACAAAATCAAACACGCCAAAAAAACTATTTACATTAGTTCAAACGTGAAAAAAAATATTTGTAAAATTAGCTTACCTGTTCTTTGTTGTTAAAAGCACTATTTATAAATCAAAACTCTGCAAGTCACGTACCTAACTCACTGTAAAATACAACTTGAGCAAATCTAAACAACCACACTCAAAACGAATTGTCGGTCAAATGAAGACGTCAGTGTCAGTGCACCCTTTTATAATATTCATCCCCACCAAAGTAATAATTTGATAACATTCTCTGAAAAGACATTATAGGCTTTCCTCAAATACGGCGGTTGAGAGGTGCCCTTTTAGGGGTATTAGCATATACAAGTATTAACCGGGCCGCCTGGGCTGGTATGTGCTGTTCACTGAAGTACAGAAATATACTAGTGAATACAATATGTTACATTAATATTAATGTACTCTTATTTACAGTATTAATACTTATATGAAAGCAAAACAACTAGACAATAATAAAAAATGAAATTAAGGATGTGTTTAAAAGTTAGATTCTTGCAGTCCAATACCTAAATACGAACGTAAAAAAGACAAGAAATGAGGTAGCTGAGTAACCGTTTAGAAAAACAGTTATAAGAAGAGTTAATTTGTATGAAACTGTTCAGGGAGGTTTAAGACATAATTAAAATACAACACTTTAAGCAGTAATTTATGTGGAACACCGTTTTACTTTTTATTCAACAAAAAATCCTGTGTACCATTTAAAAATATTATATTTTTGTGCTTCTCTGCATAAAATACATACGACTTTATTTTAAGTAAAATGGGATTCTTGTTCAAAACTAACATTGTGGGAACTACTTCCTAAAAGACGTGACCTGTAACCTGGCAAGTTCGCATGCACCTGCATACATGAACTTGACAGCACGCTCTCACGGCACTTTTTGCAAGCGGCAAGAATCGAAATACAATCAAATTCATGCCTATGCTGTGCTGTCTGCACCACAACCAACAAACTGCAGATAGATCATTTCGCTATCATTATAGCTTATCAGGGCAGCTAAGTCTAGAACCAGTTCAATCCCGTGCTCAGAGATATATTAAAAAAATAAAATCCGCGATGACGCAAGTGCATCAACTGTTGAAGACAACTTCTTTGCACACGATCAACACAGGTTAGACACATAGTACGGATAGATAGACATATGCTTTCTGAAATGCTCGTCTATCACACCTTCTATTTTGTTTTAATTCTAAACTAGTAAAGGTAAATGGGTTCAGGATATGCTTGTTCAGTAATATGCTAGCTATTAATTTAAAAAATTTGATGAACTTTTCCGATAATGCAAAGTTAAGAGTGGCTCTCAGATTATATTGTAGGACCTGTGGTCAGCACATAATGTATAGCGAAAACGGCATCTGCATTAAAACTGACAAAAATAATTGGTCACGTCATTTTAAACCAATTTTTTATTATATCAAAACTAAACAGCCATTAAGAAGGACACATGGCACCACATATTTGATCAAAAATTAAGGATATCATATCGCAACAGTTTCCTCAATTTATTTCATTTTTCACAATTGCTGTTTAACCATAGGCGAAATGAAAATGTGGGTGTATCATATTCACGATAATTATAAATAATGAAGTACGTATTCACCAACTTGCTGCCAACAAGAGAAGCTATATGTGCAAGCCCTTCACTTTCATTTTTAAAATAGGGGCTGTATTACACAATACCTACGTATTGTAAAAATCATTACCTTGTTATTTGGGCTATAATTTGTTCTTCTAAACAACTAAGTAGAAAACAGAGGTGGTTTTTTGTATGTGTATCGCTAATAACTGCAAAGTCATTACTGTGGAAACAAATGTGCAGGCGATGCTTAATTGTTTGTCTTACATTCACTATGCATGCCTTCCTTCAGATCCCTGTAGATCAGGTAAAACGATTTCGACGGTTTATGACATATAACGAGTAAACTTATTTATTTAAAGGCTTCAACGAATTTTCGAAGAGGACAGTTTGATATTACCTGGAAGTGGCAATTGTAAACTAATGAGCTTGTAATCTCGGCCGGTCCAATATTTTGTACCTGAATCCAGGTATGTAAACACGGCTGCCTCAGTTCAAGGAAAATTAAAGTAGTGATGATGTTTACACGTGCGGTAGTTTTCGTTTCAGGGAATATATTTATGATTTGGAGATAGTCACTATCACCAATAACAAGTTCTGCACATTAGGTGCAAAAATACACTAATAACAGTTGTCTCAATGGACATTATACCTATACCGCTTGTGTTTTGCATACTTCCGGACAAAATTACCGAAACGTGCGTAAGGTGAAGAAGTACTGAAGCGGTTAATAGATGTAGATTTCATGAGCCACAAGCATGGTAACGTAAAGATTCCGAAAGTTGGTGTTGCCAAAGAATACAAAGGCAAAACGGAAGGAGGAAAATAGGCTACTTTACCCAGAAGAGGTAGAGGACACATTCGCTTTTTCCTTAGCTGCAATTCAGCCACTAGGAACAAAAATTCAAATGTTTGCAGACTATTTAATTGATAATAATGTGGCGGATTGTGCTATATATATCCTCCAGATTTGTAGCCTTCTAAATCGCCAAACGCAGATAGAAGCACTAATTGCTGCGAATATTTTAACGCAACTTATCCATCAATATTTGTCTTTATAGACTGTTTGTTAAATTTTAAGATGTATGTAAAGTGATGATAAGCCTAATGTTCCAAATTCTGACACCAAAAAGAAAGGAGGAGTACCTATCTTTTATATTATTATTTAATGACTATAACACTAAGAAAATATCTACGTTATACTTTTTGAAACTTGCATTGCACTATAACAACAAATAACTTTGGCATATATGTAGATATGTATTATTGTATATTATTGTTTGTATATTATTATTATGTCTATGTATCTACGAATTGTATCCATATTTGCACATCTATATCGTTAATAATAATAATAATAATAATAATAATAATAATAATAATAATAATAATAATAATAATAATAATAATAATGATAATAAGAATAATAATAATAATAATGTTCTTATTGGAATATTAACTTCAAAACGTGTTTTTTTTTCTGTGACAGAATGTGACATATTATGTATGTACAACAGGAAGTACCCGATGTATTCTCAATAGTGCAAAATGCAAATTACCAACATAATCAACAAAATCCGAAACTAAGAATTCACTCATTCCTCAGAATTATTAATTTCATTTTGGTTTTCAAACCAAAGAAAAATCATTATCTGCGGTGCTTGCGCTAAATTAACAATATCTTCAAAATAAAAAAGATAACTTGTGCGGTTTTTAGTACTTCATTGGAAAAATATAGTACTATTTAAAAACCTGAAGTTTTACTATTTTCGTCAACGACTGCAGTTGAGAATACCCTTTCTAGTGACATGGTTATATATGTGTGTGCAACTAACACTTGTTGAGCTTTTCGAGAAAAATCTACATTATTATGACTTTTTATAAATATAATGTGTTATTTATCTGGCAATTAGAATATTATTATATTTCTAAGTTATATCGTAAACTTTAGGGACTGTATACAACACTATGAAGCTGTGGGTGGTTTGTTGATATTTTACATTTTATGCAAAAAATGTTTACATTCCTCTTACATGCTTAGTTTGTCAGATATGAAAGGAAACGCCTGTTTCTGCAGATTTTCTTGCAGTTTTGCATCCATATTCACATCATTCCTTGAAAATGATGTAAAGAATGAACAGGGTTATTGCCATGAAAATCTAGTTTATTTTCAGTAAATTTCACAGTGCCAAATTAGCATGAAAACTTGTTATTTCTCTTTAAACCTCTAATAGGATATCGTAGTGACACAACCCGTAAAAAAACGACAGCACAGATACCACTACAATCCTTTAACTGTTGACAGACTAACAATTAAAAACAAAAAGTAATGTTGTATATGTATAATTAACGCGAATATTGTTAACGTAAGCAATTTTGGTAATAAAGTATACTTTATATCAGAATAGAATGTAACGCAAGGCTTGCTGCGCCACATCTATAGAGCAAATTGGTAGGAGGCATGAAACAAGAATAATGAACATACAAAATTTAGATGGCCAGCGTATATATCTGCTTAATATTGATCTTGACAATATACAATTAATATACCACTGCAGTAAAGGTAAAAAGTTACATCTTTTTTTACAACTGGAAATTATAAAAGTTCATCACCAAGAGTCAAATTTTTAATTTGTTTCTGTCATATGAAATTTCAATAAAAACACGTCCATTTTGTTGTCATAAACAAAAATCATTTTTGAACCAAACTTTAATTTAAATATTGAAACAGTTAAAGAGAAAATACGTTAATAACGATTTCAAACCCAAAACGCGATATTATGACGATATAATAATGATATGGGGAATGGAACGGGCACGGGTAATTTTTTTTGCCTAATTCATATAGGTTTAATCCCATGGGTAAATTCGCCACCAACAAATTTTAATAAGGGTTTTAACTGTTAAGAATGTATTACTTGGGGTACCTATACAATATACCTGCTCCCCCGACAGAAATATGCCGCCAAAGACAGAGGGATGTGGACAGTTATCACTAAACAAGCTTTCTAATATTTAAAATGGGTTTTAATATTACTATACGCAGCAAATTAACAGTTGATAACCGTTAATTCAGCTTTCATAGAAATATCAAATCTACCGAAGGACGTTTGTGAAAATGTACGATATATATTCTTAATAAATGTGTACTAAGAATTTTACAAGCCAAATCAAACGGGGAACATTCTAAGAAACGGATATAATCAGTTTGAATTTGAATCGACAAATTATCATCGCTTCATGCAAAGTAAAAGCAACTAAAGATTTTCTTTTAAAAAATATTTTTTATGCATATTTTTATGATGCTTGATGGACATACACAATATAATAATATCTTTTTTATGCATTTCCATGTCTATTTTATTCGAATACATGATGTTTTGATATTTACGAATGAGTACATGTATTCATTGCATTGTAATTATTAGTTTTCATGTTTCTATCCAGGTGCTTCTACCTTTAATTTTTGTTATTAAAATTGCCAGATCATGTAATGAAAAGTTTATCTGTAAGATTAGGCAGGTGGGTAGGGACGTATCTGTTTATTCTGAAAAGTACGTGGTGACGAAGGCACCGATGAAAAGGCATATGTTCCCTTACAAACGGAAATTCATCACTAAGGATGCCAAACAAACGATTCAGTAGTGGTCCTGCTTTTTGCCGATAGGTGACACCCCATGTTAAGTGTATAGTATTTTAATAACTTAAGTAAAATAAGACATAACTTTCTTTTTACTGGGTAAACTTTAGGTTTTATTTTCATTTCAAGTTATAAAAGTAAAAATACCAATCATTCAGTTTATTGTCATAACGTTAAAGCATAAAGTTATATTAACTGCATGGCATATTAAATCTGCAGATAGCTTAACTGCAGCTAGAAGATACCATATTTTAACACCTGAAACACTGACAATCAACTAGGATACAATAGTCAAACTCGTAAGCCCTTTTGGGCCACTTGCCACTTTCTGATAGCTTTTCAATTGTAGGACATTTGCGGTAAATGTCTTGATTATATCGGAAACGATTTTTTTGTGGAAAGTATAACAGTTCTTGTTCCAAAAATTACGACATCCTTATCATATTTTACTCGGTAATAAGTAAGTAAATAGTAATTAAACCTTTGTTGTCATAAACAGGGTCCACTTCTGAAGCTCCTCCGGCTCGTATTTTCTTTTTCTAGGTACAACCTTAAGTGATATGTCAAATTGAGGGTTCAGTAGTCGTGGCAAAAATCTTCATACATCCTAAACCAGTAATAGAAACAGATTATCGTCTTTCGCAAAATCTCTACACGTGGCTAAAATTTTCTTTACAAAGTCAAGGAAATTGAAAGGACTAATGTACTGCTAATGCATCAAAGCGCGTTTAATATATGAAATACCGTCTCCACATCTTTTAATTATTTATATAAAAAAGATTTTGTTGTTCCACAGAATACTGCAACATGCCATTGTATGAAAGACAAATGAAGATATGAAAACGTATTACACCTTAGTTTGTTATTATTATATATATTATATTATATTAGAAACTGTATATTTAGTGATAAAGCTAGTCAACAGCGCAAAATTTGAATTCCTTAAAAGCTGTTTGCATTAAAAGCAATTCAAACCATATTCTAAATACCGGTTTACAGTAAGGCCAAAAAAAAACAGCCAAACGAAAAATACTTTCAACACCGCCGTAAATATGCGTGTATGTTACATTTCGTTGTTTTTAGTTGTACTTGTTAACAATTGAAGAAGGTCCTTTTGCGGTTAAAATGCTCACATTTGTCTATCACAATTAAATATGAAGATTAGATTGAAAACAGATATCCATTTTTCCCGTGTATACAGTCGTGGAAACGAGCACAAGCTGTGATTTTGGATAGGTGTATCATGAGAGTCTGCACATTTTCAAATAAAGTATCACAGATATTGCAAATATGCGAGTAACGTAGGAATATTGGGTTCACTTCTGACGTACGCAACGGCAATTTTCTCTTTGACGTAATCGCATTCAGCGTTGAATCGCTCTGTCATCCACACTTGAAGAAGCTCATACAATAGCGTAATACACCCACGTGCACTTTGCTTGAAACGAAAAATTGCGAACCACCGAATAAAGCACATCCTGCTTTGTAAGGTTTACGAATGCGAACTGGAACGTTAACTAACGAACTTTCTCCGCAGACCAAAGAATAAAAGTATTTTAGTCTGCAACATTTTGCCCAATTGATGCTAAAAGCTTTGCGAAGTATTTCAGTATTAACTGCAAAAAGCTCTTGTCTGGTAGATAAAACGAGTTTTGCTGCAGTTATATGTCCGTKGTMCGTTGTTTCTGTTAAAATGCGCTTCATTATCGCAGGGGAGCACAGTACTTAAAAGCAGTGGTATATTTATGTATCACTTTATCCATTAATACTGTCACTGGAAAACCGCTAACGATGCATCGCGTCGTCTCTCAGCATAATCCGTTAGTACCTATACCCATAAAATCTTCCATTCGTCATTTGTTTAGACGCCACGGACAAACTAGCTAAACTTGGTTTTGTAGTGAGTAACATTTTAAGGATAAAAGTTAAGCAATTTAGCAAGAATTTTTTTATCTTTATCGCAGTTACTTATCTTTTTTGGCGGTAACTTATCGCAATTTCAAACAATCTGATATATAATGTTTTGCCAGTGTAATGTTTTCTGAGTAGACGATGGAAATTGTTTTTGAAAATCAAATTACTGCACTCTCAGGTGACCACAATTTTTCCACGCCAAATACACTTTAATTTAGCCGCTGCTTGATATTATTGCAGGTAAACTAACGACACCAAATTGTTTTCTCTTTTTTATATAAACTGACAGCGTCTACACATTACAATGCAACGCTGTCACAAAATCAATCGGACGCAACCCATACGGAGCTTCGGTCGAGACGAGCTCTAATTTGAAGTGAATTCGCGGGCTGAACAAAAGGAAAACGTCTGGGACACACTGTACCAGACAATATTTGATGTGGCTGTTCATAGTCTAGGATTTTTAAGCGTATAAATAATAAGCACAGGCTGTCGCGTTCGGCTGAATATATAGCAGGGCGGATGTGCTGAGAATTCAAGGGAAGAATGCGTATTTGCATAGTACAATATCCGCAGCCGTCGTCTCTACTTGTCGGAATTGGTACACGTGTTGCCAGTCCTATCCAATTTAAAAGTATAATGTCATAAGAATAACACCCTCCTAATATAAATTTAGTTTGCGAGCAAAACGTAATTTAGACCGCCTCGATATGAATAAATATTAGTTAACATCGACTTTTGATGAGCTGCAATGGAAGCTTTTTTGGTATACTTTAGTTTCCCATATCTGATGAATATGAGTTTATGTCAATATCTAACTTTTATATATATCTTGGATTTACAATCATTCCGCGTTATACTCTTGTATTAGCAATTCATTCAGTAAGTATACAGCACTTCAATGGCTGCATAATTAATTTTTGAAAATAAAAATTATAAAGTAATTATACATTATACGTCGTTGACATTATGTTGTACCTCTACTAGGTACCCAAAAATGTAGTTCCACAAGCCTTGTTATCCACTTTATAATCATTACATCATTACAATCACTTTATAAGACAAGTACTCGTAATTGGGTATTTGCCGTGTATTTATATTTTATTAAATTGCATATTAATAGGTAGCATCTAATCCACAAAACAGCTGCGACAGCTTATAAATTCGAAAAAATGGATCGTAAGGTGTATTTTTAATATTAAAAATGTGAATATTTAAAGGGACCGCCAAACACGAACATACTGGCCGTGACGTCAGGTGTCTTGTAAATGGCCGCTTGTTTACATCTGGGGTCAGCGCGTCACGCGTCAGCCTCAGCCCGTCAATTTATCAGTTTGTTGTTTGCGTTCATTTTGTGACAAGCGAATGAAAATACGCCAAGAAAAAGTGAAATACTTATGAGTTATGACTTCTGAAGGCATGTTCATTGTTATGGAATTTGTGTACAGCGACAAGCGGTTCACGGCGGCGGATATGAGGAACGTAAAAGCAAAAGCAACAACATAAGTGAATTTTTTATCAAATTAACGTAGCATTGATAATTTGATCACAGTGGGTTGTTGGAAACATATTATTTGTAAACATAAATGTAAGGATGTAATGTAAGAATCAAAAATTTACCCTAAACTTGACATTTATTTTAGAGGTCATAACAAATATAAATTGCCATTTATTTTCGGGGCTCTTGCGGCTCGTTTCCGGTCTGGCTAACAGTCGAATGTATGGGGAACTACGTCCTTCTTTATTATAACATTTTCCTTTATTAACTTAAAACGCATATAATTTTTCATATCCTCTTCAAACTATAACAAAATGGAAACTGAATGGTAAACACTTATAACCCCAAAAAGAATAATAAAACTTACAGTAAGAATTAAGATGATCTTCACAACAGAAAAACAAACTTTGAGATTTCGGCATATCACGCCCAGGGGCCTTAAACAACTTTTTCATACGTTAATAATCTCGAGGAACGGTTACAAAAATTTTGTTAACTGTACTGACTGAAGTACTTTTATAACCATGTACAAAACAACACTTGTTTTGTTTTCCTTTCATAATAGATGCTTGTGAAACGACACAAACCACTTTTTGGTGCGACCTCTTACACCGTCCTTTCAATAAACACCACACAAAAGCTTTTCCAATACAAGAAAGATACTACACTATTAAACAGCACGCTCCTCGGTAATGTTTACATGACACTCGACGTCACGAGTTAAATAACCTTGGATAAAAGCGTTTTGGCGGTGACTCCTAAGATTCGAATTTAAGACCTGAAATTCTTTACCTACAAATATTTTTAATAATAATACCCTATTGCAAGCATGGGATCTTATTATACATATTTACATTGAAATATAAACTTTAAAGAAAAAGTTATAAATATGTTTTGTAATTTTTTTAATAAATCAGTTTTAGTATTAATTTGACTTGTTGACATGAATAATAAAATCTCTCTACGACGTAGAATGCTACGGTCTGTAAGTAAAGAAACCGTTACTGCCGACTGCCTGGTCATTTGGTCATCTAGCAGTGGCTTTGGAAATTACAACGTAGGTTGGTACGGACGCTAAGTGCAGAGACTCCATTGCCGACTGCCCAATGAGCATGAAATAGAATTACTTCGAATGATTATTCTTTCTCAGATTCATTTTAGCTCAAAGTAAACTACCTTGTATACTACGTATTTAAAAAAGATTTGTCCACGTCAAGCTTACGGGTGTATCGAAGATACCAGGGATTTTTCACTTTGTTTTACCAGTACATGCAATTTGTCATCTTGCGGTCCTTGTATTCGCTAGTGTATTCAAGACATAACACATTGTGCAAGGACATGAACAAAGCCATAAGAAAAACACTTATTAAAAATAATGTAATAATGTAAATAATTTTAATCCTGATAACAGGTCGAATTTTTTATTGTCGGGTTTACTAAATGACCACTACTATTAATGCCTTATCTCCTAAATGATTTCCCTACCCTTGTAAATATGTTGCCCATTTGCTTATATCACTATTTTATTACGTCAGCCACGATTTTTTTGACGTCCGCCCCACGTTGGACGCCAAAAATGTATTAAGTAAAAGAATGTAACAACGGGTTATACCGAATTCGCCACCGGCTTAATCCCAAAGATGTAGGCAATTAGGTAATCCTCCGACCGAATTGGCCACAGAGTCGCCCAGGTATAAAGATGGTCTTTCTAGGAAAGATGTAATTTAGGGTCAATATAGGTTTAAGGGTAATACAGGGGCACGTAATAAAGTATTGGTTAGTTGCAAAGTGCTAGTGCCAGTGTGTTCGATCTGAAATATATGTAATCGGTATATCCAAAATTTCCAAGGTACGTTTGAATTTCAAAACTAGAATTAGGCAATAAATTACTTTATAACCTAGCCAGATTGAACCCGCTAAAAATATTTTTTATTCTATTTTGGCAGTTATAGTTACTAGGTATTACTTAAGGAGACGCACATCTCATTCCAATAAGTAGATATACAAAATTCTAATTTAAATTTTTAATCTTCTGTAATTCGGCCCTGCTTGGTAAAAGTGTAATTTATGCCGTAGGTTTAATTTTGCTTTTTGCTTTGCAAATGTTCAATTCACTGATATTTTCTACGCATACAGGGCACAAGATATCAATAAAATACATACCTACTTTGATAGTATGTCACATCTCTTATCATTTATTTTAATTTAATTGTCACCAATCTGTCTATTAGATACATGAAAATAAACTGCACGTGGTGAAATGTGTTTATCCAACAAAATTTATACTTTTAACGTTTTACTTAGAAAAGGCGTAACTAATAAGAAAATGACATTGTGAAAATAGGCGCATCCATTAGAAATGACAAGCAGAGGTATTCTGAGGGGTCTCCAAATATTATCCGAAAAAGTAACAGATAAGTCCCCTGTACGGATAACAAAAGATCAACTTGTTATAAAAATTAAGACCTCCGTTAGAGCGGTGGCGAATTCGTATACTTTTCCCAAATTCAGGTAGTCTGGTGGCAAATTCGGTGGCAGCGGTAACAACTTACCTTAAAGATAAAACAAGTGGGTGTACTAAAAAGCTCGCTGACCTCAGCTCTCAGTGGAGATGGGCCGGGTTAAAAAAAAAAGAATTAGAAATGGGTGCTAGGCAATTGGTGTCAATACAGCGAACCAAGACAAAAAAAAATCAAAATACTATTTGCCAAATTTATTTACTATAAGATAAATCAAAATTCAAATTACGAGAACAATCGAAATTAATAAGCGCAAAATTGTTAATTCTCCCATTTCGATACCGAAAGAGGCACAAATGAAAATAAGTTTAACAGTACCAGCGATAATAGAACGTCGAATGCAAAAATGGAAACCCAAACTCTGGTGCAAATAACTATTTTTCCAACAAGGGCGAGCGCAAGTGAAAATGCGGTACCCGTGGGCGAGATTTGGCCAAAGTCTATCCGGACACTTTGTATAAAAGCTATTGAGGTTTTCGCAATAAAACCCAACTTGTGTTAAACCAATAATTTAGGCCACTTATACATACTAACGAGGGGACACTGTTTATGTGAGACGCACCAATCGGATCACCTTTTTTAAAAGATTTTGGATTAAAGGCGCCGTAATGAAAACTAAAGCTAGAAGCCTGACAAGAAGGACGTTCTACATATAACTAGCTATATACCTTCCCAACGAACTGTCGCTAGTATCGCGCGATCAAGAAAATTCGAGTCAGCCTTGGATATGTCGATGATTGAACCACACGGCTAAATGTCAAATTGTGGAAAAGATTGTACAAAAGTTAGGTTAGGTTGTGGTTCAAATTAGCTGGGAGTGAAACATTTTAATTACAATTAATTTGTTTTTAATTGACCGTTGAAAATAAATTTTATTGACAGCAGTTTCTATCAATATGAATGCAACAAACATTAATGATGTTAAGTATTCATAAACTGTAATTTATTTTATTAAACCTGCAAATGTCGTAACTTTAGACACCAGAAATAAGCGTATCAATCTTGAAAGACATACGATTTCGCTTTCATGGATGACTGGATGCCAAATTTTCTTGATCACACTTTTAAAGTTCTTTAATTTTTGGCGTTTAAGAACGACCACAGCAAAGCGGACTACTGTTCAGATTAGTTCCCCCGGGAGACGAGTGCATAATACCATAAAATTGCCACTAGATGGCATGGTGTAATCCACGTTCTAATTATCGCATACACATCGCCTACCTTGCCAGATTTGTGCCGTGTTGCCTGCGTTGGGACCAGTAGCGTAGCCAATGTGGTGGGGGGCAGAGGGACAATTGCCCCTCCCCAGGAACTAAATTATTTTAATAATGGAATAGCAGCTTTTTTACATTTAACAGTACAAATTTGTTCCAAACTGTTGGTTTGTAGTATAATAAACATTTTAGCAAATTAAACATTAAAATTTAAGTCACACCTCTTCTGTTTTTTTCTTGTTTGTACTCAATATTTTTCTTGTGTTTGGAGCTTTGCCCCCCGCAAGTTAATTTTCTGGCTACGCCACTGGTTGGGTCTATAGCTGTGCTGATGAGGCTTTATAAGCCGAAACAGCTGCCTACCGATTGTTTTGACGCAGGCGACATGGCATAGACGTCATTTTGTTATTATGCTTGAAAACTGCACTTTGCAGAAATAGTCGTTGGGGACCTTTGTCGGTTTTTAAACGCCCACAGCAAGGTGGGCTACTGTTCAGATTTATTTCCCATAGAGACAAGAGGATAATACCGTAAATTTGCCACTAGACGGCATGGTGTTATCCACATTTTAGTTCTCGCATGAAAAGAATTTTGTTAGCTTGAATTTTGCAAGTACATGCAGCAGGACAAAAAAAATACCTGCTAAGTGTAACTTAGGCACAGAGCAATTCTGTGATGCGACGAAATTAAACGAACTCGCTAATTCTTGCAATTACTGCAAAACCTATTAATACATAGGTTGGTATTAATTGTGCCGCACGCTAAACAAAAGTCATATTCATGCATGCAAAGCATAGATACGATCCAGGATGAACCCAACGACTTGAATTAAGTGTAGACGAAGGAAATTCTCATTTACCGGTGCAGCGAGATCTCCCCACTTTAGCGCATTACACCGTCACATTTTTGATGCAGGCCTGAACGACGTCGCGCTGAAAGGACGGCTTCGCGAAAATTGTTCTGTTTACGTCGCACGTCAGGTTTAAACGATCGAATAATCTAGGCCACAAAGGAACGAGAACAACCACTTTATGGGATTAAATGCGCTGGCATTCTTTTACACTTTCCCTGCACTTTGTCGTCGGCTGCAGACACGTCTTTTCTTTTCTGGGAGCTGGTTCTATTTTTGAGGTGTGGCCCAAGCTTGTGCGGCCTTTGTGGAGCAAATTGCACGTCGTTCTAGTCTGGTTTTGTTCTAAATATTTTATTCTGTTCAAAGAAAAACACGCCATTTTTTTTAACTAACCTACTTATTTTCAATGTTCAATCGTCGCATAAATAGATATTTGTCATTCGCAACTCCAGCCATTAATTTTTGGGATTGTTGTATTTCTACACGTTATAATGTATTTGCTTTTTAACTTTACAACTTTAAACAGCTTAATTGTAGACGGTTTTCATACGTTAATAAATCTACAAATGCAGTTAAAGATTTAAGGTCCAAAGATGTTAGACGTTCACGTTATCATTTGGATATGCAACAGACGCTATTGAAACCAATATAAAGGTTTTGCATAAATAATGTAGAACTTAATTGTCAGTTTCATTCGCTTAGTGTTAACACAGGTGTTAATAGTGCTGCGTTTTCTTACTAGTCACACTGGAATAGCTTATATTGCGCTCTTGTTTTTAAATGGCATAGCACAAAAATAACTTATGTAATTTGAAATATACCGTTATAACATGCGGTTTTACGCCAAATAAAAATCATTTTTCGCTACAGGTATCAAAATTTTTGATATTACTTCCACATCCAACGGATGGGAAGTATTGTATCGCGAAAAAAATTTTCAAAAATTTTTATTTGCTCATTCGCTTTAAAATGGTCGAAAACGCAAAAAACCAAAATTTGAACAAAAAAAATTTCTTGTCTGTGTATCTGTGTGTGTGTTTTGTTTGTATACACGATAACTTTCGAAAGACTTAATATATGAACTTGAAATTTGGCAAACGTATAAATCTTAACTACCCAAAGCGACCTATTGTTTGTGGGGTAAGTAGGATATCGGGAAGGGGGCGAAATTGGGGGGTAACTACCCTTTTTGCAAATTTTTTTTTTCGTTTTAGTGTGTAATTAGTAGTATAACTGCGAGTATTAATCGTTTTTATAAATTTTCGGTGCAGTAAACTGTTTAGAAGATATTAGCAAGAAAGCGTCACCTAAAGAAAACGGTTTTTCCTAAATATCTCCAAATATATTTAATATATTCAAAAAATGAAAATGCCATCAGATAGGAAATAAAATTTCTCACAAAGTGTCTTAGAAAATTTATTCAAAATTTTGACATTTTCGAAATATTTCCAAAAAACCTATTTTGGTCCCTGCTCGTTCGATTTTTTTAATTTTGGTATTATATAGAAAATCAAATTTCTGATCAGAAAGCACTCTTGTATTTTTTTTTGTTAAGTTAATAATTATCGAGTTATTTGAAAAAACCGATTTTAAAATTTATATATTTTTGCTAATATTACGAGGACTTTGTCTTAGAAAAACTGAGAGACAAAATGCTCAAAATCTGATTACTAATCGTACAGTATAAGAAATAAAAACGTAAATGTCATTTTGACAATTGGATGTGGAAGTATTGATTCAATTTGCAGCGGTTTGTTTATATTAAGCGACTCGATTTACTGATTCTGTATCCCGTTTTTTTCAATTTTGCAACGGGCCAAAGCCTATGTCGTAGTTTGACACTGATGCTTGGTTCAAAAGCAGCAATAGTTTCACATTTCCAGTACACACTTGGCTCACGGTGACAAAATGTTGTTTCAAGTCATCGTTTGATACCGCGAAAATAATCTCCTGTTCACGTACGACACCATTTAGTAATAAAAATTATTCATAGTCCTAGTTATTTTAATGAACTATAACTGAGTATTTCAGATATATCTTTTTTAGAGAAAAACAGCTGCACACTGCAATAAAAAATTCAATCAAATAAATAAACAAGGTAGGAAGAAAAATCAAGATCTTATTTTAAACATAGCCATTAGTAACAAAAAATAGTTAGATGGGCAAATAAAGTTTTTGGATAATAATAATAAGCGGCGGCAAACACTGCATGTATATCTACTACCTAAGGTGACAATTATATCAGTAACACGATTAAGATGACAAAACTTTCTTAAGAATGGGAAATAGCATTTTAAATTTAAGATTAGCAGTCTCAAATGACTTGAGCAAGGTAACTTTCAGGTCCTTGGATAGTTGCAGTTTACTACTTGTGGTTCAGTGCAATGGCATAACCGAAGGGACAATAAAAAACACATTTTAACAGCCAGATTGAAAATATGGAACACCTACAATGCCAATTAGCCAATGAAATAAATTCAGTACAATCATTTGCACTGTGTATAAAGGAAGACATAGCATATGGAAAAATTAGTGCCAGTTTTGTTATTCGTCAAAAACTATTTCAAATACGCATCCAGTTGTAATTCCTATAGAAATGTATTCTGCCCTACCCATGAGCAAAACTAGCCCGCTGTTACAAGTCAGTTTCTCAGAAAGTAATGTTAATTTGATATAAAAGATGTACCTTTCAAATTTTTAAATAGTAGTATACAGTTATTTCAAACAGAAAAATGGCTTGCTTAGCATGCGATGCCTATAGTATGAATTTGTGATTTGAGTGTGAATTTATCTTGCTTTAGATAAATTATATATAATCACTAAACTTTTAAAATTATTTTCTATTTATCACATTAATMCAGCGTTTATTTGTATGTAATTGATACGCGAGTGMAAAATGGCTGATTCGATMAATGCGCAATGGTGTCAATGGCCGATCCAAGGGTAGCACGATCAATAGAAATCGGGCTTATGGCGCGGGATGCTCAACAATTCTGTGTGTGAAATTCTGGATACAGAATACAGTTTCACTGTGAGCTGAATTAAATGTTTGATAAATTCAACACTTTTTGTTATCCTGAAAGGAAATATAAATCCTCTTCTTTATTATGCACTCGCCTAATGTAAGCAAAGCACTTAAATCTCTTTAACTATTAGAATGCAACTAATAGCAACAAAAAAAAACGTAAAGGAAATCTTTAGGAATATTCCCCGTTTACTTATTCAGAAATGCCATGTGTAATAAAGTTGAGTATATAAAGTTTGAGCACATAATTTCATTGATCAGCAAATGGAAATAACGACAAAGTGTTTTGAATCTTCCCGATAGAATACTTATTGCTTAACAAAAAAAACGTCTGTGAAATACTAATTATTAAAGTAATATACTAAACCAATTACATTTTCTTGTTCGCTTTATATAGCGAAATTTAGATAATTAAAAAGGCAATTATAAGTTAGAATAAGTAAATAATTGTCTAAAATTTTCAACCGCCTAGAGTCTGACATAGGTAAGGCTTCACAAACTCTCCGCAAAGGGTAAACCCATATTTCTTAAATCTGTTAACGGAGTCGTCTGGAAAAGTCCGCGGAATGCAGGACGTTCATGAATTATTACCGAGCCCAGCATGTGTTCTTTATAGCTCCTTTATGCCAACATCCAATACAAGGTTCGTCATTTTTATGGATTTTATACAGGTGAAGCTACTTTACGACGGCTTAACCTAWATCCTGGCGGTAACTTCCTCAGYCGCCACAAAAGCTGCTCGTAACTTTCAACACAGCGGTCAACAGGAGTGGCGAAATTCATAATTTTATGCTCGAGGAATTTTTGCATGGGCGTACATCGTAGGCAGATAAAATTCGTCTCGCACCATTTAAAATCGACAGGCGTGAAGTTGGTAGCCCTGATCCTGATTTTTGAATAACCTTTTTTGTCTTCGTTCATTTATCGTTTGTCTAACAAATAACTTTATTTGTCAATTCTCACAAAACGATTATTAACGGATTAGTCAGTGGCACAATTATTTTTAAGTAGCATACCCCCAGTAAGAAAAACAACAATTTTATGCTCTCAATCAACTGGCCACGGACTTGTCATAATTGTTCAATGGCTACTTCTGCTTGTACAGCCTTAAAAACAATTATATTGTAAAAAGGAGTTTTCGAAGATTTTCTTACACTATTCGTTTGTCCGCCGTTTATTTACGTTTATAGATTTATCTACTCTTAATTAAGAAGGAGAGAATTGTTCATCTTCTTATCATATAACTGATTTTGAATGAATCGTCACATTCAGTTTCAAAAAGTATTTATCTTCAAAAAGCATTAACCTACAGACCCCAAGTTGTCTCCATGCCATTCACTTGTTATATCGTGTACGAGTATAACATATGGTGATATGTTATTTGTGATCCCGCTCTGCTAGGCTACAAGGAAAACAATCTGTTCTAGTCAATTCGGATCCTGCGATTAGTATCGTTCTTGTTGGGACTCTTCCAGCGACGGAGCCAGGAAGGGGTTCTAGCAGAGCACGTGCCTACCCATGGCCACCTTTAAGAAGGACGCGGCCGCATCAATTTGACAACAGCGCTCACAAGGCCGATTCTGTTTAAATTGAATGGATTGATACATACTCCTTGCACTAGTGCAGTGTTCACACCCATAATTTGGAATCTAGATTAAGCTTTTAGTGGCAAATGGTCGGCAGAAATTTTGATATAATCGCTAATGAAATTTTCGAGGCAGAATCAAAACTGCGGATTAATAATAATAATAATAATAATAATAATAATAATAATAATAATAATAATAATAATAATAATAATAATAATAATAATATACATTTGCATTACAATCTACTCAGTGCTGAATTTACAACTTTCCACTTCGTGCTTTGAGAAAGTCTCTAAAGCACTACCAAAGGGCCTACCATTGTTTTGTCAAATTTGGAAGATACTCATCACCTGCATTTTTTGTGACATTTAACAACAACCTAGACGTTTGACGAGTCAAGTAATTTTATATTAGCGATTCTGTCGCATTCAAATTTGGACGAAAATTGAATTGCTTTTGAATGTATTTAATGAATGAATGAAAGGTAATGATCATTGATTAAGTCCTTATTACAATTTAATATACGGTGGAGTACCATATAAAATTGTTGTTGAATGTGTGCGCGATGCAGATGTGAATATCTGAAAAATTTGAGAGATTGTTTATCTCGGCAAATACCTACAAAATAGAAGATTATTTTAAGTGTTTTAAGTGAACGAATCGCATTTTTTTTTGAAAATCAACTATATTGCTACTTATGCAATAATGTACAATAAAATCTCTCGTGTCCATTATTAATAATGCTTTGTTAAATAATTGTTTCAGGGTACGTTCAAATAAACTGTAGCCTTAGATTTAAATATAAGAAATGCAAAAAACTTTGTTATTAGAAATACTTATCTAAATATATATATATAGTTTCTCTCTTGTTAAGTACATGTCTTAGCATCTCAGGAAATCTTACAAAGCTGTTTGGCATATCAGGTTTATGTATTGTTACTTCAGAGATGATGTATTTTATATTTAAATATACCAAATAAATTGTTTCGCTAGAAATAATGTATGTACATAAAATTTCTTTTGTAACGTATGTGGTCGTCGTAATGCTCATAAAATAAATCCTTTGTCTCAGTATTTTAGATGATTTATAAAAAATAAAGCAGATCTCAATGTAATGGGTAAGGAAAATTCAATATTCACAGTTAAATTAATACTGCGATTGTGGCAGAGTTTGCACGTCATGACATTTACCTGGATTTCCCAAATGCACGGAGGGCTTGCCTTTGACTCAAAATTTTCTTCCTATTCAAGTTATCGCGACAATTCCTTCAATGATATAAAATTCCACCCTTCCTGTATAACTTTGCCGCTGAAAGTTTTTCTGATTTTCAAAAATAGTGTCTGGGTACTTCGAAATAATACTACGTACCTCAATTTTATTTCGCTCCGTTTCAAGCGAACTTGAAGCGAATATGGCAATTGATTTGCATTTTCAAAATGGATGTCAGCTTTTACGAAATTTGAGGTATACTCTGAAAAAAATACCTCAAAAGCTCTATCAATAAAGTAGGTTTGACGTTATATATTTCACGCGCGCGACTTTCGGATCCCGGCAAGTTGGCCTTGCGCTACAACAAATGCGCTGTTGCCATTTACTACGGTCGCGGCCTTATTAGAGGTGGCCATGGTCCACCCCATTAATTGCCCTGCACACCCTGGTGTCCACCCAGACAAAATGGTATTCATTAAATATTTCATTGTAAACAAAGCAACAAGTTTAGCCTCCATTGATTGTTCGGCGCAACCCTACACTTCAAGAGATTGAGAAATTGTAGTCTGACGGATTTACAATAGAACAGAGCTACCCAAATCAAGTGAACGTAAAGAGATATACAAATATTCTTTTTTTATATTTTATATTACATATTACAGCTGCTGTAATATGTTATATAACCTTCTTAAACGTGTACTTACAAGACAAAATTAAGACAGGAACAGCCCTGAACGACAATCTGTCATTCGCAATTTGGTATAAAATTAAGATTAAGTGCAGGTAAAAGTCTAACTTTTATTTACGAGTTACTATAATTTAAAATAAGAGAACTGAAGCATTTACACCCCTATATTGCCCAATTTACTTCAACTCTCAGATGTTGAACATAAGCTGGCACTTGGGGAAGCTGAATAGTACCTATACAATTTCTATTCTACCATTCCTGTATTCCTGTATGCAGCCTGCGAAAAACCTTCTCGTGCCTAAAGAGGCTCAAAACTTTTGTTAAAAATCGTATAGAAGATGGTAGCCATTTAACCCACCTTAATATCGAGAGAACATTAGCTAGGTATTTGGATTTAAAGCAAGCTGTCAATTTTTTTGCGGAAAAATATCCTCGGAAGTTCACATTAAAATACTTCTGCATGTGCTCTTTAAATATTATGTATATTCTACATTGTATGTATTAAGTATTATTCCATATTTTAGGCATTTATTATTTATGAATATATAAAAGTTTGTAATTTAATTTAATAATATTTTAGACACCTGCTGTGTACAAAAAATGTTAAATGCAACAAAGCAAAAAATATTATTATTATTACGATCTGTTTTCAGCACCATATCAATTGATTCTGGGATATTCTGCGCAGACGGGTTGCATCAAGAATGCGTGGATGTAAGTATTAATTATATGTGTAGTTATTTGTTTTGTATTTTGTTCGGTAGACCAAGATGTGAAAGATGTTTGAGGAAGGAATGTGGTGTTATGTCAGAGGCGGATATAATGTATGGTACAACTGTTACCCGTTTTTATTGTTATATTTGCTGTATATCTACTGTAAGGTCGTGATAATATTTGTCTATTTTCTTGTTGTATGTTGTTGTTATGTTATTATTGTTTGGAACGGCGATATCAATTAAATATTTATTTTACTCTATTTTGTCTTTAAGGTAATGTCTGGTCTACTGTGTATTATTGTTTTATCTGTGTATTCTTTCGGTCACAGTGGGTTTTATGTTACAGGTTTGGAGTTGTATTTGCAGTAATGCTGAGCATCCGCTTCCAGTTTGAAGTGGTTTGCAATGACTTGTTGTATTATTCGTACATCAGTATTATGGCGTTCGGTGATTTCTGTTGCAGTTAACAGTTTACAACCATCTGTAAAGTGGTCTATAACTTCTTGTGTTTGGTGACATCTTCTGCATCTATCATCTCTAACCGTGTTGTATTTTATTGTATATTATTATTATTTTATTGTATATTTCCTGGATCCTATAACCTGATCTTGTATATGGCCATTAGGAATCCTTCCGTCTAATAGGTACTTGCTGTTAGAAATCTGTATGTTTTTTGTTTGTTTATTTCAGTGTTCTTGACTCTATTTGGATGTTTTTCGTGAATGACTTTTGTGGCCCACGATTTTCTTCTTGTTCTTTTATAATTTGATCTTCCTGATCTTCGGTTGGCTGTGATAGATTAGGTGGTGTAAAATTTTTGTCGGCTCTAGCTATGGTCATGTGTAGGTGGTTATCTTTGGTGTGAAAGTATGTGCCTGGTGCTTTTATTTGATTAGTGTGTAGCTTTTTCACATCGATTAGACCTTTTCATTATTCTTTTCTGCTTAGAGTATGCCTTACAACATATAAACAAGTTGGGATGAAGCATTCGATGTTCATATAACAGCTTTCTGGGATGTATATGTTGGTGTTTTTTTTTAATCGGTTGGTTGGTGTCATACACGGAAAGAGTAGGTAGGGATTGCAAACGTTTTTATAGTCTTATAAGGATTTCCTGAGTTTAGTTTCTTCTTCAGATTGGCTAATAGTGCATGGCAAATATCTGTTGGGAATTTTTCACGTTAAAATACTGGCGCGCTCAAGGAACATTGGAGCAATATTAGCGTCTGCTCCATCATTATTGTTTTACCTACTGTAGCTGTACGAAGGAGAATTTAAGCAAAGCTGTATCTGTTACCAAACTCCTACCAGTTTTAACATGATGAAAATTGCCATAAATATAGATAAAAATTAAAATAAAATAATAGACTATGGAGTCGGCTCTAGAAAGATTAAAAAAAAATAAAATGAAAAATACGTGGTGAATTTTTAAATTTCATAAGATACCTAAATTGACATTTTTACATTTCTAATTGTTTAATGTTAGTCTGAATTTATTTCCAGCGCAATGGATGTATTCGGTTGATATTAGTCTGCTGTCCACCATCTGAGAGATCCTCAAGCCGCCACTGATCTAGTGTAATAAAATTACATGTTAGATGAAATATATGAATACAACTAAAATAATACTTTTCGTTATGGTACAAATTAATAACTTATTAGACATTTTTTACATAAGTGAAATGAGAAAAACAAATTTATGTTTAGTCCGCCGCTGAAATAAAACTTATCGCATAAAAGAGCTTTCGGAACGAGGAAGGACAAACGACCAAATTAGAAAATAAAGTGAGTAAAATAAATGTTTGGGCATATGACAAACACATAAAAAATAGTAAACAATTATCCGTGCTTTGTAGCTGACATAATGTTGATGGTCACTATCGACTAGAGACGTCTGTGTGGAGATCTTTCGTGAGAACCTGATGGTCTGCATATAACTTTTGGGACTTCTTTATTCAATTAGTAAGCAATTAAGTAAGTAATATATTAATTTCAAAAGCGTAGAACACGTCAATCAATAGTTACACAAATAATACAGTTACCTACATTGTTGCGCATTATACACGTGTAGAATACACAATATATTAAAATTTAACATTTAAAAATTCATTATTTACCTAACATTAAAGATTCATTATATTTACATTATTTATACAAAAAGGCGCAAATTTTAATTTTTTATATGGAAAACCCATTTTTGTGTGATAACTATTTAAGAATGTAAGAATGAGAGCACAAAATAGTTGTTTTATTTTTATTTCATTTTTTTTACTTAACAATAATTATGCAAATTTTTAATGGTTAGTATTTTCTATGAAGAGTAAAAATGATTTTCGAGCAAAAATAGAGAAACGAATAGATAGATTAGCGGTTTAAAAAAGTTTTAAAAGTCAAAACTAAGGGTGCCAACTTAACGCGTGTGTAAAATCGTAGGTTACCCTGAGCCTTCAAAGATCTGTGAAAGGCGAAGGCGACTTAACTAGATTAGAGCAACTCCAAGTGGCGGCATAAACACATCCGGTGTAATAAGTTTGGGAAATTAACCCTATTTGAAGGACCCAATGAGGTTAATGTTGTGACCATGTACACAAGGCAGTGTAATTTAGCAGGCAAATCTGAAATCCAGTCAGCCATGCCACTGAACTTGACGAGTTATTACGTCCGGTCAATTCATAGCCGCAAATAAATTATAAGCCAGGTGGTGGATTGCTACCCGTAAAATGAATGAACTGAAACTTGACAATGATAGCAATTAAATAATAGTTTTTTTTTAATTTCATAAAATGCATTAGGATATGCACCAGTTTTTCTTCCCCTGCACTAAACCTAAAAAGTACGTGATAAAGGTCGATTTTGTAAGAAGTATGTAGGCGCTAACCAAAAGCTATATTGAAAACGCAAAAAAGACAGAAAATATGAAAAAAACAAATCAAACACGTGAAACAACGATAGTTTTTTTAACATGGCGTACGATATATATATATATGCACTTCAGGATTCATTTTACGTAATTTTCAAAAAAATTGATAATACCCAATTCTGAGCGAGTGTATTGAGTATAGCTTGTTGTGAATCCGTGCAACGCGTTGATTTATTACGCATGTATTTCTTACAAAATCATACTATACCAACAGTTACTTAAGGTATCGATTAAATATTGCTTGTCTTTCCATTTAATTTTTAATAATAAGTAAAAAAGCGCACTCGTTGTATTATCTAGAAAAAATTTGTTACATTTCACCCATTATACTACAGTAAAATATGTACGTATCTACACAGATCACTCAGTATCTAGCATATTACACTTATAATCAGAGTGCTGCTATGGGTATGTAAAATATTTCTGTTATTCGATTTTATGGTATAATACACAGGCGCATGATACAATAATGTCTAGAAGAATATTGCGCTTAGGTGAAGCTGCTACTTGTACAGCGTATTTAGCCGATTTTCAGTCAGATTTTTCAGAGGATATTCGATTTTTTACATTTCCAAAAGATCCCAAGACAATAATGGGAAATATGTTGTTTCTGCATGGACATATTCAACATTACATTAGCGAAAGTTTTTTTTAAGCATTTTTCGGACGATGACTATCAACGTAATTTATTATATTATTTATTAAATTATCTTCCCAAAAAACGTAGGTAACTAGGTATATGACGATATTTTATAATATCAGTTATTGCACCATCTAAACAACTGGTTTAATATTCGACTGCTTAGGTAACGCTTGCTTTTAAATTCAAATAAAATAATAAAAACCGACATTACTTGTATAATTTTCCATCGTTTTGGTACAACCAGACTCATAAAATACCTAAAAACAATAAAACAAAATTAAAGTAATTGTATTATTGTTTAAAGGCAAAAGCTTGCAATCTGACGCAGCCCCATCTCTTTTACTGCCTATATTTGCAAAAGATTGAAAATTGAACCGACTACCACAAATGCATCCACTTGGACCGACCAACTTTCTAAGGGCGGTTTAATAAAGCCACCAGATCATCTTTTAAGGGATATGGAAAACTGGAATTCATTTTTGATTCTTTTAATGAAGAGACAGTCACAATTCAAAAACATTACTTAAAAACACCAATGCGTACAATGCGATGATACATTACAAATTTTATTTTTAAAGTCTATAACGTATTTTAGAATTAAATATTTCAAAATCAACAAGCAAATTTAAGTGAATGTTCAAAAAGGCCCAAACAAAGAAAATTTACAATAATTACTAAGTAAATTAGTTAATTAATAATATTAATCTAATATCAATGTTAAGAAATAATGCAGTTCTTGAATTAAAATTTATCCTTTTCATACAGCAGCAGCTACAGAAAATGATCTAACAGCTTTCCTGACACATAACAATGTTGAAATCTGAAGATACCCTTAAAAAATTGATGACACTTTTATAACAATAATGTGATAGTTGTTTGTTTTAATGTAAAATCATGGGTTTTGCTTTAAAAGGTATGTCTTCTGCACAAATTAGACAAGAAGCTCTTCTTTCTGTTACCGTTTCTTACCAACAATTTGAGGTAAGCAATATTTGACTTAAGGCTCATTCACCCTTTATATATACGTATATTCTAATGATTACAGCAAAATCATACACAGAATAGATCACAAATGATAAAAAAGCTGGATCTGGGCCAATATCGCAATAACCTGGGCAGATGCGGGTACAAGACGCGGTGTTCCGCCATTTTGTAGAGACTGTTCTCGCGAAGACGCCAGGAAATAAAAACTACGKGGAGCAAGTATACGAAGTTCCCGTTAAAATCAAGAAAATTAATGAGCTGTCCAATAATTTTTTCAAACAATATTACCAGTGGCAATAATGGTGGATGTGCTTATTTCTTAATAATAAGGACAATTAGATTAACTATTTCTCTCTGCCTCAATATTATTAATGTTATTCGAATATTAATCGACATAAAAAATGATTTGCATATTTCCCCCTCAAGTGCAGTGAAAAATTCGCATACCATTTCTATCATAAATATTTTGCTTTTATAGAAGCCTGCCAATAAAATGCAAGGACTTGTGTATTTTGTTATGTAATTCACTAAATACTAAGCAATTAAAAATTATTCGATTAAATAAAAGGTACATTATAGATATAGATTATTATATTCTACCATATTTCTATATGTCGCGAATTTGGATTCCTGGAGCAGAAGTGAAACTTAAATCTATGTCATAATAAAGGTATTCACAACAAAGAGACATTCTATTTAAACTGTCCTGCTATATAAATATGAATTTGCCTTATGCGTTTATAAAGGTTTGCATTAGCCAACCCACTTTAATAAATTTCTTGTAGTAGTCGGTCCTGGAGAATTTCACCCTGAATAGATAAAGCAAAAACGACAACATTCATTAAATTAACAAAACTCGTTAAACTCAGTTTTCCTTTCTGCACTTTAGGTATTCTCGGCAAGTCGCACTGTTAAATTGTATTTAAAACAAGGATGCTTAACAAGTTGGATGCTGAAAATGAATTTCTTTTTTGTCCTAGATTAGCACGATTTTATTTTAAGTGCATTATTTATCTCAGGTACAAGTGCCGTGAAATGCCGCGGTTTTAATGCATTTAATATAAGCGCAGTACTGCGAAAACTTACTATTGTGCTTGCCATCTTATAAGAATTGCGTATTTGGTGGAATATGTGTAATTTTACATCTCTCCTGTGAAGATTACTGTGACGATATAGCAAGTTCTTTCAAAATAAAATTAAGATTAAGACCATTTTTCATTCAAGCGATTCCTGTTGCTGGTTAAACGAAGACACTTTTAAAGACTTTTGAATTTTAGTATACATTACTGACTATGAAAGTTTTGAAACTAAGAAAGTTGTCGTTTTATATTGGTTTATATATACCTATATTATTTGTCATTAGCGAAATATATTGGGTTCATCTCGAAGGCTGACAAATTGTAACTAAAAATAGGTATTCTAAATTACCAACCGCTTGAGAAAACATGTTGCTTCTGAAGATGATATAAAATCACCTCATATTTGAAAGAAAAATGCATAAAGGAACATAATTTTTCGCAGAGTGGAGTATATGGACGGATAAATATATTGTTTGCAAACCAAACCTCTTTTTCTTCATATGCCCCCTTTTTTATGCTTTAGATTCTTCCCGGAACTGTACGCTAGTATGGCGGGTAGTGAAATAGTGTTAAAATTAATGCTAAATATTAGGAGGCAAGAATTACTTAAAACAAATTACTTATTGTTAAGTTAAGGCAATATTTACGATTTATTACTAACTTAAAAATCAAAGATTACACGACACTTATGTAAAGTTTATAATAAATCACTACCCTACTAACTACTACTGTCGGAGGATACGTAATGCTCGAGATATATTTCTTGAATTTTCTTAAAATAATCACAGGATTTCTTCCATTTCTTCATCAGCTGTTATCTGGCTAATTTCCAGTTACCTTCTGACTTAAGCGTTGTATTTTTACGGAGACATTGTTTTTAACTTTAGCCTGTATGTATAGCTCTACAAATGTAGCTTGAGCTCCGTGAGTTGGCTGTGCAGTGGATGAATCCCCTTCCACCGCTTCTATCCCATTTCTCGCCTTACTCTCGTGATGCTAGCATCTGTACAGTCCGAAGAAAAGTAGCTTTTGCTTTCAACCCCATTTTTCATTTCTTGTAGTATAATTGTAAGTTGTTAGGTGGTGCAGGTAGTTTTATATTACGTTCTTTGTTATCATTATTATTAGATTTTAACATTTTATAGTAGTTGCTGCATGAACTTGTTTTTTTTTGTTTCTAGTAGTTTAGTTTTCCATTTTTCTTACTTTATTAGTTGTAATTCTTCTTAGACTTTAATATTAGATAATAAATATTGCATAAGTAGTTTAGTTTTTCTTTTCTAGTAGTTAAGTGTTTCGTTAAGGTATTATAGGTATATTTTTATTTGCTTGTTTTTAATCTTTGCTAACCTCTGAGATGTTCTTTCAAAGTAAGGTAAAAAACAAAGTTTTGAGCGGCCAAAGTCGTGAAATTATTAATTCTGTCATTAAATTTATGACACAAGAAGCGACCGAAGGCGCCCCAACAATATCTTTAACAAAGGTGGGTAATCAATATTTACGGCAAAGTAAAATTTTATAATAAACTTTTTTTATAATTTATTTAGGTATTAGAACGAGTTGCTGCCGCAACCGGGCTTAGTCTTGCCTCAATTAAACGAATTAAACAAGAGGCAAAACAGATTGAAAACAATCAAAAAACCGTATTTCCACCCCAAATAAGAAACGAATAAGCAGGAAATCAAAAATTACTTTGGACGACTTTGATCTGGCTGCTTTAAGAAGAACAATTATTAATTTTCATGTTAGAAACAAACGGGTGAGTCCAAACTATATTCCACCGAGGATTAAAATTTCTTAAAATTACACTTTTACCTGGAGCGACTACAGCAATGAAGGTTTACGAAAGCCGGTGGCAAAAGGGCCGCGGGTCATAATTATTAATGGTGGCGGTCTAAATGGATTTGTACCTGAGGCGTACGCTCGGTGGAAATCCGATACTAATTCTGGAGACTTCCACCATGAAATGAATTATGAAAATTTAAAAAAATGGGTAAAAAATCAACTTATACTAAATTTACCGTCAAAGAGCGTAATTGTCCTTGACAACGCACCCTATCATAACAAACAAGACATACAAAATCCAAATTCGAATTCGACGAAAGATGTTATGAAGAGATGGCTACGTGCAAGAGGAATACCTTTCACGGATTCCATGTTGAAACCCGAATTATATAATATAGTAAAACAACATAAACCGATCGCGGTATGTCATGTACAAAATTGACAAATTGTTTGCAAACAACAATATCGATTTGATTCGTCTACCGCCCTATCATCTCAATTTAAATCCCATAGAGATGGTATGGGCGAAAATGAAAAAAATCGTTGCAGAGCGAAATATACATTTTAATTTGAAAGATGTTTTTAACTTTTGTGACAACTTTTTTCAAAGTTTTACAACAGAAAAGTGGGTAAACTGTGTAGACACGCTATCGAAGTGGAAAACGAATTTATATCAAAAGAACCAACAATCGACCTCGTTGTAGATGAACTGATTATCAATGTCGGCGAAGATGAAGATTGACAGTGACGATGACGACTATTTGTTAGATGACGAAGAAGAAGTGGAAGAATTAGATTTTGCGGCAATCGAAGGTATCCAGCCATTATATGAAGTGCCCTTTGAGCAACAACAATTACTGTCTACATCAAAAAATTATTTAAATTTGTAAAATAAAAGATTTTAAATAAAAGTAAATAAAAACCCTTTTTTCATATATAAACCTCTAATAACTTGCTAAGTATTTTTTGGTCAGTAATTATAATCAACATTTAATTTATTAAAAGCGAAAATTAATCCGTAAGTTATCACGTTGCTTGTTCGTAAAATTTTCTCTCCTGATTGTACTATTCCACGTCCAGCCATGTCGTTACTCCGACATCGGCCGACTCGCTTTCCCCAGCGCGCATCTCAGAGCTCAAGCTAGATTTGTTGGGCTGTACCTATGAGCTAAATGAGTTCTAAATGCATGCATTGCTACATTTCTTTGTTTTTGTAATATTGTGTCCAACTTAGAGGTGATGTTTTGTTTCTTTTGGCGTTAGTAAATTGAGATTTCAGCCTAATAGGCTAGATATATATATTTCTGTAATTAAAAGGAACCCGTTCGTGTTTTTACTAGCTCTTACAGCATTATATCTCCCACCACAAGAAAACGGCTTTGTACACTCAAATTAAAAAGTTTAAGTCATGCGGTAATGGAGCTTTTTGGGGGGACTGTATCGCACCAGCAGCTGACAGACACTGAAAAATTTCTAAACCCATGGTTAAAGAGTGAAACTGCAGGTCCTACTGAATAAAAATTAAAAACGTGGCCTTCGTTCCTCGTAAACAGCATGTAAAGTTGGACGTTTTCTTCATATTACTTGTTTTTTTAGGTACATTTGTAATTATTTAAATTTAATTCGGTAGACCTTTGTATTTTCAATGAAAGAAGGGCATGAACAAATAAAAATAAGGCACGTACGATGAGTTCCGCAAGGCTTGTTTTGGAACCCCAGACCAACATCTTCACCCCTGTCAAGCCAGTTAACCATATCAGTGTTCTTAGAATTCGATGTGTATTAGCTAATAATCGTTTCGTTATATGGTCTGTCCAATATTTTTTCAGGGAAACGTGTCTCCACTGTGCAAATAAGTTTCGTCCAGGTAGAATCGGCATACTGTGACTGCAAAAGTATCGATTTTCTTCTAAACAACGAATGCGGAGTGATCTGACCTCATGTTTCTCAATAAATGCTTTCCGATTGTTCTGTGATCTACGCCACCTGAAACACATATGACGCAACAAAACTTAATATTTCGTTCAAACCATGCCATGACAATTAAGTTTTTATTTTGTTGTTAAGTTTTCCATTTTATGAAATTCGTATGCAATATCTTAAATCGGTTGCCTTGCACTATGATAAATTCGTGGTAAAACTAAATTTCCTTAACCTTTTCTTTCCAAGTAACTGGAAAACTGAAATTCCGCTACTTTTGGAATACTAGGATCACCTTCACCACAATATTATTTCGATATTTCTTACCGAGACTCCCGTTGCAACTGACGTCTTTTGTTTAACACTGTAAGGTATCTGAAGTGCACTTTTCATTTTTTTATTAAACGATGGGATAGTTGCTTCTTCTGCAAATACAAGGCCACTCCATGTGCTCAATTTGCAAGTATCTTTGTATAATATTATTTCGATTTGATGTTACAAAGAAAATTTTTAAATATAGTCATGACATATTTAGGCATGATAAATAAAAGACGCTCTAGATGTCGGATAGCGTACATGTTTATAAAAAGCTGTACAGCCTACATGCATCGTAAGTTTAAAAAAATAATAATGTATCCTCACATAAAGTTACCCAGCACAAATTGAGCGAGATTAGATCCCGTTAACAGTATTTTACTATTTCCCAACTTCAGTATTTACATGAAAGCAGCTAGCACAAACTACCCATCTGTTATGCCCCATCACTAGCCGGCAACAGAACATGATACCACTGCCCTCTGCCGGAATGATTTACGCCGACCCTCGGGGAAGTACGAGCAGTTTCGCTTTAATTGAGGACCATCCGGATATCGGTTAACCGCATGCTCAGAATTTAACTTTATAGTCCTTCGGTTCTCCTTGTCCGTTCACAGTCTAAGCCGTTAAGGTAATGAAGCATTTTTCATGGCGATGGCTCAAGAGCCCTCGTTAGTCTAATATATTTTATACAGATCACCTAGGATTAATGTGCAAAAGATTTGCCGGGGGAAGGTCTCGAGTCAGCGTTTTCACTCTTGTTCGTCCTACGGGATGTAATGAGATTTTCATTCGTTGGTTCTTTTCTTACGTGCGTCTCTGATAGCAACGGTGACAATAATTCTGTCCCTGCCCGCGTGGATGCTTTTTCCAACAATCTAATTTTCGGTTACTAGTAGTTAAAGCTGTTTCAAACCAAGAGCGGTGCCTGAAGTTTGTGGTAATTAATAATATTTGTAAGCTTAAAATTAACTGTTGTAGTTTCTAGTTAGGTTTAGTTGTGGTAGGTATTGTTACACTTTAAATCTGTGAGTACCTGATGTAGATTTTTTTATATTTTAATAATAGTACATGTTGTTGAAGTGTACATTTGACGTGATTAAATCCAGAACTTATAAAATTTTATTTATGAATAACAATAGAATCTGACGGATAAGTTATTTTATTATTTTAAATACAAAATTAATGTGCACTTCTGGTGCCATCTTTTCACCGTTCATTTACTTATACTGAATGTGATCTAGTGCAAATATTAGCGTGATACCTACAAGTCTTTTGGTTTACACAACTGGGGTAGCTATCGCTCTGCAAGACTCCGTTGGCGCCACTCTTGTACTTTGCAAATAAATTGCCGACGACATCCTTCACTCTCTAAAAGTTGATAAACTGGCACCCATTAAAAATATTTACTTTTTAATTTTCTGTTTTGAATTCAGATGCTAACTTATCGGTAGTAATGTAGTGTGTAATCTGTACCCGCATAGTTACTCCCTATTTTTCAGTTTTGTATTTCACGAACATGAAACATTCACTTACTGGTAAGATAGTTGGCCGCGATCGTGGAGATTTCCTCTTCGCTGTTTGTATTCGCTCGGAGACAATTACGTCCATGATGAACTCTGAAGATCGAAGATAAAATCGCCATGACCACGGCCAACTATCCCGAAATCATTTACCGGTAAGGACTGTGACAGCCTTCATCACTATATCAAAATATATGATTTTACAAGGATTGATCCCTTTGCTCCGCCCCTGACCTATTTGTAAGTGGTTGCTTGATTAATGCTTTTGACAGTTAATTTTTAACTGATATTTGTATATCAAAATATCAACTCTGTATCTGAAAGCGTTGTTATCATATGGCTAATTCTTGAACTGTGTGTCCGATTGTTTATAAAAATGGACCCTTTACAACAAGAACCGCAATAAAATACCTCCGGAAATAGAACATGACGTCAACTCAAAATCATGACGACATTGTGGCAACTATTCGGGAGTTTGCAGTTTCTTATGACATAGTCAAACCCTGGTCCCGAGATTTTAAATACAGAAGAACATCCTGCGAAAGCCAGCATGCCGGTGGTCCTCTCATAACGGTAACAACAGACAAAAACATTACACGATATTGCACAGCAATACCGACGAGTACGCATAAGGGGCATTGTGTTAACTGAAGAATTAGATATTAAAAAAAAGAGTACAAGATGGGTGCACCGAATGTTAACCAATGATTAAAAAAGAAACCTGGTTGTTGACTTGTGAGCATCTTTTGGAAAGAAGGTACCAGGCAAACAAGAAGAATTTTTCTTAGTTGGTATGTGACTATGATCCCTAGACCAAAGCGCCGAGTAAAGAGATAACATCGCGGTTCTTCTCCTCCATGCAAATTCAAAGCCTGCTGTCTGCTGGAAACGCCGAGGAAAGGAAAGGAATTATCTGCTGTTCTATCAGGCTAATGCTCCCAACCATACACCTTGTATTACCATGGCTGCTATACATAAGTAGGCTTTGAATTAATGGATCACACGCCATGTTCGCCAGATCTCGTCCCCAGTGATTACATGCTGTGCCCCAAATTAAAAGAAAACTTACGTGGGAAAAATTTCCAGTATATTAATTATATTGATGATGTCCTGAGAGCTGTAATGTTGTCGGGTTAATGTATATAAAATCTATTAAGTATAACTTTCTGAAAAAAAAACAATATTTATCCAGCCGTTATTGCTTATAAACTAAATAAGCTGTCGATAAAAATAAAGAAGACTGTTAAATATAGGACGCCAATTGAATAATATTCATAGTTCGTACTTAAGATGGTATCACAGCGCTCTATTCAAAAATACAATACAAAAATAGATTTAGTGTTATAAAGCTGACGTTTTTTTACTTACTTATAAATCATTTAATATCAGTGTGCTTATTAATGTATAATAAATTTTAATTTTAAATTTATAATACACTAATAAGCTCAATTTTTCAAACATTTCTTTCTTGAAATACTTTACTATTATATAAGCAACAAATACATCCCAATATAGTGTAAACTGTCCCAAGGTTTGAGTTTTATTCGATTAAAAATATTTTGTATGTATACTGTTTTTGAAATATTCGAATCGCATGAAAAATGGAGCTAAAATGAGAAAGCGTTCACGCTATGGTTTAATACGATTTTGGTTGCGGTTTCACCCAACAACGTATGGAACGTTTCATTTATTAAAATTTGTTCGTGCTTCGCTGAAGGATCAATCAAGGACTGGTAGTCCCCCAGCATCTGTGGCAGCGTAAAACATTGATGCTGTATTAGAATTGTTTGAACAATTGGTTCCATAACCTATGAGAAAATATATAAAATGTGAAGGTAAATAATTTGGCAAACAATAAAGCCATTTATTTCTCAAAAAATGAGTTCTTCATTGTTGTTTTCGAATTTTTCGAGTGTTCCAGGTAAGTTGTGTCAATAAAGTGAATTGGACTCACCTACTTCGTTAAATATTTTAAATAGCAGGCATAAAACTCAAATCTATATTTTCAGATAGGTATCTTAAGCTTTATAACTTTCTAAAATAGCACTGTATGTCCTTTTTACCACTCCTAACGCATCGGTGTTCTCGAGTGCTAGGTAACACTTGAGACTTCTTCTGGAAAACAGCATACGCCCTCGAAAGAATGGATCCACTCGGCATTGTTGAGGTTAACGTGCAGCCGGGTAGCACCATTATTCTTTTATTTCGTTGATGAACCTGTGATTGATTGATATGTTCGTCTCTACCGTGCACATGTACCTAGCCCAAGGGCGGATCCAGGGGGGGGGTCATGGGGGTCATGACCCCCCCCTGGGCCTGGGCTGGGTATAGTTCGACCACTAATAATTTTTTTTCTAATGTAATTGATATATTTCATAAAATAATTACTTTCTATAATGGCGAGCGCATACATGCATGAACAACACGCACTATTAACTGTTTTTAATTAAAAAAAAACACAACGTCGCAATTTATTCCCGGCAACATAGTTTTGGGGGAAACTGAATTGGATTGGATGTCAACGCTTAGTGCCTTACCTGTGACGATTTAATTTTATTATCGTTGATTGTTTTCACCATTACTCAACGAATTCATTTCTTTAATGAGACAACAACTGCACGTTATTGTTAGTTTCATTTGTGTATTCAACGAATTCCTGAGTTTTACTTCCACATCCAACGGATGGGAAGTATTGTATCGCTAAAAAAATTTTAAAAAATTTTTATTTGCTCAATCGCATTAAAATAGGCGAAAACGCAAAAAAAAACAAAATTTGAGCAAAAACAAATTTCTTGTCTGTGTGTCTGTGGTATTGTTTGTGGACATGATAGGCCGGTTTCTCTTCCCTATTTTAAGCTAAAATCAACTCTATTTTTAAAATCTAAACCAATCAAATACCCCAATTTAGAATGTTTGTCGTGGTTACTGGGTTTATATTAGCTAACATCAACTTTAACAAAGAGAATAGGAACTGACCCGATAACTTTCGAAAGACTTAATATATGAACTTGAATTTTGGTACACGTATAAATCTCAACTACCCAAAGCGACCTATTGTTTGTGGGGTAAGTAGGGTATCGGGAAGGGGGCGAAATTGCGGGTTAACTACCCTTTTTGAAAATTTTTATTTTTTATATTTTTTTCGTTTTAGTATGTCATTAGTAGTATAACTGCGAGTATTATTAGCTCTTATAAATTTTCGGTACAGCAAACTGTTTAGAAGATATTATCAAAAAAGCGTCACTTAAAGAAAACGGTTTTTCTTAAATAWCTCCGAATATATTTAATATATTCAAAAAATGAAAATGCATCAGATAGGAAATAAAATTTCTCACAAAAAGTGTCTTAGAAAATTTATCCAAAATTTTGACAATTTCGAAATATTTTCAAAAAACCTATTTTAAAATTTCGGTATTATATAGAAAATCAAATTTCTGATCAGAAAGCGCTCTTGTAATTTTTTTGTTAAGTTAATAATTTTCGAGTTATTTGGAAAAAACCGATTTTTAAAATGTATATATTTTTGCTAATGTCACGAGGATTGTTTGTCTTAGAAAAAATGTGTAGAGAGAAAAAATGCTCAAAATCTGATTACTAATCGTATAGTATAAGAAATAAAAACGTAAATGTCATTTTGACAATTGGATGTGGAAGTATTGATTCAATTTGCAGCGGTTTTTGAACTGGACTGCGCCTTCAGAGAAACATAGCGACTGAAGTGGATTGAAGTTATAATCCGTTTCGCAAGAAGATAAAAAACGAACAAAAATTTTACTATTTGATTAAAATTATTTCAACTTATAACAATAAAATAGTATTTCTTTTTCAATTAGATTATTTTAATAAATTGTAGCCCGTCCTGACTAGGTGACCCCCCCCTGATCTGAAAGCTGGATCCGCCCTTGACCTAGCCATCTCGACTAGACGACAGACAACCAATAAATTGTGATGAATTACTGCGATTACATTTTCGTATCGATTTGTGAGGTCAATTTGTGCCTTTGTGCATCGTGGCGACAAGCCAGGAAAACTCTCCGGGCTCTGCCGAGTGTCGCTGAGTGGTGTGCAGGCGTCACAAATTGGACACCCACTCTGTTTTATCAAAGCGCTAGTAACCATCGGGGAAAAGTCAGGTCATTGGGTGTAAGTTTTAGTTGCCATTTATACAATGTGAAGTTGTCACACAAGCTTTTCTTAGAAATAATATATATTAGCCGTATAAAGTAGTAACACAGTCATTGCACCCTGTTTATATTGTATAATTTCATTATTTCCAATATGGCGTCCATGCAAAATCATGACCTACCTATTACGTTAGGGTTAAGGCGGTACTGATCAAATGGCGCTTCCTGAAGCAGAATAAAATATTATCGCATCCGAATTATGAATAAGTTTTTTTTGGTTGTTTAATTTTTATCAGCTTAGAATAATAATAAGCATCACACATTTTTGTATGTTTTTATTTATAAATAATCAGTTGAGTATTCTAGATACGAAATAACATGCATAGATTTTACGATTTTCCTTTGAGCGCCTATTAGAGGGCAACACAGTCATTGCACCCTGTTTATTTTGTATAATTTTATTAATTCCAATATGGCGTCCATGCAAAAACATGACCTACCTATTACGTTAAGGTTAACACGGTACTGATCAAATAGCGCTTCCTGAATCAGAAATATTATCGCATTTGAATTATGAATAAGTTTTTTTTGGTTGCTTAATTTTTAAAATATATAATAAACAACGTCGTATTTAACTTTTATTCCACGGCTAATGAATGCCGTTGTATCAGGAAATGAAGATAACGATCTTGACCCCTTTCTCACTCGTGCTGCACGTTGCTCTGAGACTACCTCATCAACACATCAAATTCTCGGAACCTAGAAGAGAACACCATTCGCCCCATCTACCCCCCTATCGAGCACTAAATCGCATCATAATGAAATACACCGTAGGTGTAATCTTCGGTAGCGATTTGTCGATATCGATAAGATCGATTCCCGACAAGCAATCTGTCGTAATGGACGTTTGATAACGCCGTCCGGGGTCCTTTTCAACACTCAATTACGTAGCCATTCTGTGATCGCGGGCCATGAACGTATACGTGAAGGCGCGGAACGGCAGAAATGTTCCTTTTACGGAACGGCTTGGTTTCATCGCTGGATATGACGCGAGCAATTTAATAAGACGTTTCGCGTTTTACGCTTGCTGGGCTTTTGTTTTAGAAAACTGTTTTATAGCTATGCAGTATCAAACATATATACTATCAGCGAAAGGTTACACGCTATTAGGTTTGTGGTTTACATTTTCTCATTATATCAATAATTTAAGAAGTCAGACGTTCCTTTATGCGAATAAATTGACAATTTGGCATTTCATATATGTTCGCTTGATTTTGGGTTATTATATTAAAAGTAATAAAGCGATAAAGCGAAAAAACACAAACGGAGTAACTGTTTTAATGTTTAAATCTGGTGTCGTATACTATATGCATTCAACTGAAGTCGTAATGGCCGCACATAAAAAACTATATAATACTTAAAACCGAACTACTAACATATAAGTGTCAGTTTCACATATTAAACTCTCCAGTGTTAAACGCTTGTAAAATTTTGTGATCGAATCATTTGGAGATTTCGATTTCCTTCATAATAGAAAGCTACATGTAAGATGACATAGCACATCCTTGGTTATTTAAAGTTATGTGCATGACAATAAATACAAGCAATATAAGGACTATCACCCTTGATATTATAGTTTTTCTACAGCACTCCCTGATGATCTCGTCTCACATTTAATTTCAGTGTCGACTTCACAAAGTATAGCCTATTACTGAGAATGGTGGCATAGGCCACAAAAGATAAAAAAAATCGTATGTATACTGTCACGTCTTCAAGGCTTGTTTCTATAAACTAGTGTTACCGCTAATACTATAAATTTCTCGGTCTCGTCTCGAAATTCGAAATCGATACTCGCATTTTTACATCTTGAATTTTCGAAACCAGATCGAGATTTTGCCTTGAGAATCTCGATCGAAATATATAAACATTTTTTTCATCATTTATATCGTTTAAAAAATATTTCCTTACGGAAAGCGATAACTTGTCTTTAGATTTTTTACGGATTTTTCCGAAAGTACATCGATTTACGTCTAAAGGTTTATGGTACAGTAATAGTAAACTACACTATTTATATATTTCTAGGAAGGGTATGATTAAGCAGTATGGAAATCAAGAAATAATTAGCAAGCAGGTAAGCTCCCTAAAAAATACTTACCTAAGAAAATAAATAATTGTGCAGATAAAATACACACAAACTTTTGTTTTTATTGATCTGTTAGTAAATAGAGAAAAAAGTTCAGACGTGCAGATTTCAATTTCAAAATTATCCGATCATAAGAATTTGTAGAATTATACTGTACAAGCCATGTGTATAATGAGAATGATCAAGGTGCATTATTGCGCAAACACGCTTTTGCTTATTAAAATCTGTTGTTAATTAAGTGGAACTTTATAAATGAATAAATGACAACTTGAACATTCATCAACTAAATTGCTGGATGCAACAGATACATACATTGTGCCACATTTTATGTTAAACTCACCTATTTGACAATGTTCAATGCAGAGCTAACCTGTAAAATTCTTCGCTCCTTCGGTACTTTTTCTTTACTGTTCTAAAATGATTTTTACAATTAATGAGTTATGTATTTAGAAAACAGAGCCACCTATATAGATTATTAGTATTGTGATATATCCATTGCTAAATACCCATTTCTATTTCACAGTATTAAGAATTTTCTTTTGTTGTCTTGTTAATGTTTGTAATCTAATAATTTATAAATTGTTATAAAAACCTATAAATCTTACCTGCGGCTATCTGATGCAGTAGGTCAGAGAATGGTAAGGCTGTAGATACAGTACAATAAAATAAAAAACTTAAGCGGAAAGCCTATATATAGTTAAAACTGCCGAGTGCAGAAAAAAATTTTTCTTACGTAGGTAAACCGTTTCATTCTTTTCTGTGTGTCCATAAATAAATTAGTTTGAGTAAAGATTAATATTTTTAGTGTGATATACAGAATCGAATCGATCTATAACAACCCATATTTTATTTATTCCATTTGCACTGTATTTATTTTGACCATCCGTATTAGCACATCAAATTCGAGGTTCTCGATTCGAGATCGAGAATGCCGCATCAAGATCGAGAACTAATTAGCCTAAAGTGACCAGATTGTAAACCTTCCAAGGAGGGACGGAATTCCACAGGGGCCACGAAAATACGTATTATCGGGTACCTATACACGTAGCAGGAAAAAGCTCAGTCAAAATGATAATATTTTTATTGATTTTAAACAAGGTTATGATTTCTCACAAATTTTTACCAATTATCACGTAAGGTATAAGTTAAATTACTGGTCATTGTTACTTGCTACTCGCTCTGTGACATCCAGAGACCGACGTGTATAATTAGCTGCTATACTATGTTTTTTGCAGGTATTAACGGGTATTGGTTGACCACGTAAAGATACCGAAATAACCGATACCAAAACTAAAGCATATCGAGTAGCGAATAGCAATAGCATCGTTTTTATTTTTCTCAAACAGAAAATACTGTATGTTTAAAAAAGAGGCACAAAGAGGGACATTAATTGAGGAAGGACGATAGCTTAAAATGGGGGACTGTCCCTCCAAATGAGGGACGTATGGTCACTTTAAATTAGCCTATTCAGAATGCTGTCAAAAATGGCGGCTGGATGACAGACACATGTTCTGGACAACCTAAATTAGTAGAGTTGGGTCGGTCGCGAACGAACTGTTAAAAAGAATGGCTCTCGGGTGAGAACTGCGCGAACTGGTTCGTGACATTAAAAGTTGGTCGTTTGCGTACGAACAGCTATTATTTCAGCTTTTCGCGAGTAAGACGTGAGCGCTGACTCGAACGTACGCGTACGACGTATAAGGTATATAGCTGCTGCGGCTGTGCTGTGTTGTATGGTTGCTAAATCGTTTGCAAACGAACTACTGACACGAACGGCTCTTTTGCGCGAGCTAGTTCGAGCGAACTGACTCTCCAAAACGAACTGTTTTTCCCATCTTATTAGCCTACTCAGAATGCTGTCAAGGTCATTTAAAAATGGCGGCTGGATGACAAACACGTGTTCTGGACGGCCTAATAGGGATGTTGACTGTATTCAAATAAGAACATAATTTGAATGTAAAGTGGTAGTTTCTATGACGTAAATACTGAAAATCACAATATTTTTCCTTATTTTTACATAATTTTATTAATATTTTATAAATAAAATGTAATTAAATCACTCTTAAGTCACGTGACAACGAACACCAATGAGAGTGCATGACGTCACTTGTTCCTATACATTAGAGTTGGGCAGTCCGGGAGCCGCAGATGGATCCGGTTCCAAACAATATAAAATTACTGAAAAGTATTTTTTAATGTAGTTGTATGCACTTAAATATAAATATGAAATCTTTATAAATGTAAAGAGATTTAATGCTTGTGCCTATACAAAACGAAACATTTTTAGGCACGTTACATTAAACACTTTGAAAAAATTAAGTATTCATTCGAAAGAGACAATCGAATAAAATAAACCACACAAGTAAATCTCACGGCTCAAAGTCGCAGTCAGTCAATTTCAGTATACACGGTTCACATCGCGGACACGGACAGATGGCTTGACTCCGCCGTTGATAAAGAACAGCAGGCTAAATGTTTGCATTTGAATCCGCATCCGCTGGCGGCGTATGCAACCGCGGTAGCTAACAAAACTGGATCCGGAGCCGGACTAATTCAGCGGGTGGATTCCGGTCCATCGGCTCCACTTGCTGATCCGGATTCATGGAACGGGTCCGAACGAACTGACACATCTCTACTATACATTGTTTACGCTGTCAATAGGCTTCATTGTTTGGATAAAATAATTTTGTAATAATTAATAAATTCTTCGAGGTTCGCTTTGAAAAAGTTTGAACGGTACTTTTATATAATGGAAAGTGGTTTTATTAAGGCAAGTAGTTCAAATTTGCCGAAAATTGACAGTTTTACAGTGGCCACATTCTTCGCAACAAATAGTAACTTCTGTTCTGCTGAATTCAGAAATGTGAAGACCTTCATGTAAGTAATATACCAATATATGTTAGTTCTGTAACCAAATTATGAATTACAGTAATAATCCATTTTTGTTTGCCTCGCTACAAGCGCCGGATCCCTGCGGGCAAGCTGAAGCCACATTTTCCTGCCATTTGCCAAACGTGGAACATGAAGAAATAGCTTGTTAGGTGTTCTGATTGTAGTAGATGCACACTGAGACACCGCACAACACTTATAAAAGTTAGAATTCATATTATACAGCAATAAATGCGAAAAACTTTAAATTGCCTTATTAGTTTAACCGTGTTTAAGAACAGGTGACGTCACAGCTGTCATGGTGGTGTTTTGAAGCGAAATTTGAAACGGAATTTAAAGACATGATTTTTAAAGCTTTTAAACTTTTTAAAAAAATAATAATTAATATTCGGGGCTATATAGGGTACTTATGCATAATTTAGAACACTTTCCCAAAAATAGTCAACATCCCTATTGTAAGGTTTTTAATAGATCGAGATCGAGAATGTCAAAATCTCGTCTCGCGGCAACACTACTACAAACATCGTCATCCTTACTTCAATTACAAAAACGTTATGTTTTTGACAGACGCTGACCAGCTTCTCCTCAGTAAAGTATTTAGACTACCCGCGTTCCTTATGTTTGAGTGAAGACTACTTGCATCTGTTGGAAAAAAACCGCTGCAAATTGAATCAATACTTCCACATCCAATTGTCAAAATTACATTTACGTTTTTCTTTCTTATACTGTACAATTAGTAATCAGATTTTGAGCATTTTGTCTCTCAGTTTTTCTAGGACAAAGTCCTAGTGATATTAGCAAAAATATATAAATTTTAAAATCGGTTTTTTTCAAATAACTCGAAAATTATTAACTTAACAAAAGAAATACACTTTTTGTGACAAATTTTATTTCCTATCTGATGGCATTTCGAAAGTTAACGTGTCCACAAACAATACCACAGACACATAGACACACACACACACAGACAAGAAATTTTTTTTGCTCAGTTTTTTTTTTGCGTTTTTGACCATTTTAAAGCGAATGAGCAAATAAAAAATTTTGAAAATTTTTTTCGCGATACAATACTTCCTATCCGTTGGATGTGGAAGTAATTAAACACACAAGGCGGTATGCGAGAAGATCAGAATCAGCGATGGGTCCAACAAATAAAAAAATTTTGTTTGTTTTCATACCGTCTTTATGTGGTGCTACGCGTCACCGTCGAGCATTGACGTAATCTAATTGGGGTAGCGCAATCAACGAGCTAAGCGGATTCAGGAATGGCATACCAGTAGTGGCTCCTCATAGACCGTCAGATAGTGACAGATTTAGATACCCCAGTTGAAGAGTGTAGTGGTGTAGAGTAAAATGGTAAATTTATGAATGGCCCCTGCGGATAACATATGAAAAATTCGATTTTCCTTATCAGAAGTAGAAGGTATCTCTTGTCCATATTTTCACGCTTCGAAAAACCAGAGACTTGAGTGTTGCACCAAAATCTAGATTTTTTTCTTCTAAATTATTCTCATATTTCAACCCTTACCCACCTTTAACACGCAAGCCCCCAGGTTTTCGAAGTCAAGTTCAATTAATTAATCATTTAGTGAATACGGTTTGCGTGAAAATGTGGGCGGAGGTATATTCTACTTCTGTTGAGGAAAATCGAATTTACCACTCATAAATTTATATTCATTTTACCCTACACCAATGTACTCTTCAACCTTCTTTGAGGCTTGTATGCGAAAATGGGGCACCTAAATATCTCACTACCTGACGGACTATCAGGATAGACCTAACCTACCTTGCAATTTTAACAAATATGAAAAAACAATTTTTTAAATTAGTTAAAAAATGTGACTGCGATACAAATTATTGTACTAGTATTTAACATTACATTTCAAAGCCCATTTTGTTTTGACTTGAAACCGCGTTTTTATTTCGAACCTTTGTTATGAGAATAGGCAACTCCACTCGACCGTCTAAAATTCATTTGTATTTTGGCACACGGCATTGTAAAAAATTAGAAGGCATAGAAAAATAATAGCGAGTATCTGACATATCAAACAGTCACAAGTTATATTTTTTAAAGTTTTCCTGCGTTGTATCGTTAAAGCTTAATACAATCTTCAAATTAACGGACTGGGTTTTATTGATCGTTGGAACGTATTTTTCACATTTTGGTGCCGAAACCCGGGAACTTGCGAAGGTCTGTAAGAAGCTGATTTTGAACATTGGAAAATGGAATTATCGTTACGGAAAACTTGTCGTGCTCTTTTAACAAGGCTTATAAATGGTGCGGATGACCTCCTAAAAGAAGAGGATATTGATGTGTCTGAGATTAATGTATTGATCGCAAGAGTGAAGGCAGCTAAAGGTAACTTAAGTGATGCTAACGAAAAAGTTTTAGCCAAAATGAACGAGAACGATCTAAATGAAGACCAGCTGCAGGCAGAATTTGAAAAATGTTTAGAGTACAACGATGCTGCTGTCATGTGTATTGCAAAACTTGAACAAAGGTTACAGTCGGATAGAGGACATGGAATTCATGATGCAGTTCAAGCAGAGAGGGCACTAATTTCAGTGAAAAGGAAAACGGTGAGATTACCTAAGCTAGAATTAGTTAAATTCAATGGCAATCCACAAGATTGGCAAGAGTTTTGGGAACAGTTTAGCCTAAACATTCACAATAACGATGAACTAGACGACTCGGCTAAATTCAGTTATTTGAAAAGCGCATTAATAGGAAGAGCTGCTGATACTATTAATGGATTGCTTTCTAGTCAGAGTTGTTATAAGGATGCCATTGAATTATTAAAACAGTAATTTGGAGACGTAGAAAGAATCGTAGATAGTTACATTCAACAGTTACTGAATATCACGGTCAATAAAGAATAAAAATGACGTTTTGGCTTTACGGAAATTGTATAACGCAGCAAGCACTATATGTAGATCCCTCCACTCTCTGGGAGTTTCTTCCGAACAGTATGGCATGACGTTCAAATCAATTGTGTTGAAAGCCCTGCCATATTCCATGAGAATAGAATTCAACAAAAAATGCAAGTCAGACATTCCACAAACACCATCAAGTTTTATATTGGAAAAAGGCACAAAACGTAATTCAGAAATAGAATATGAAGAACAAATCACCAAGATTTTGCATTTCTTGAAGCTTGGAATTGAATCAGTTGAAGAAGTTAAAAGAATGGACGGATGTGACAGAAAAGTACCTAGCATTAACGCGTTTGGAAGAATTAACAAGATTTGCACCGCAGCAGAGTTATTAACCGGCACCGTTGAAAATAAAAAGGAGTCTTGTTTGTTTTGTCGTTCAAAAGATCATCTGACACAAAAATGTGATTCCACAATTAGTTTGACTGAAAAAAAGGATATCCTGAAACAAAATTCGAGATGTTTTAGGTGTACAAAGAGGAATCACAGTGCACGTTTTTGTAGGAAAAATGTCAGATGTTCTAAGTGCAATGGTCGTCATGTTACAGCGGTTTGTGATCCAAACTATCCAAATAGAACACCTTCAGGTTATAGACTCACTGAACAGCCATCAGCGATGAAGCAGGAAGAGGTAAATCATACTCAAACGACTAATTTGTTCGCCGATGGGAATCTCCTCGATGTATACCTACAAACAGCATGTGCCTTTATTTCACCCACAAGTACCATAGATGTTTTCATTAGACTAGTCATTGATAGCGGAAGCCAACTAACGTTCATAAAGGAAAGCTTATCAAGAAAATTGAATTTACCATTAATTTGGAAMACGTAGAATAGCCATTTTAGCATTTGGAAACAGTGAATCGTCGCCTGGGAGGTTGTGTCGTCGTGTGCTGGTGAAAGTGAAGAGCCAACACACAAATGAGGTTGTTTGTATGGAAGCACTAGAAATAGAAGAAATTTGTTTGGATTCATTAAAAACGCCCAAAATTACTGACCCGGTTATTAAAGACTTTGCAAAGGATTATCAGCTGGCAGATGTCAACAAAGAACGTATTGAAATATCCGGCTTATCAATGTTAATAGGTGCTGATAACTATTGGAAGATAGTAAAAGAAGAAACGAAGAGATTAAGTAACACACTATCAGCAATAAATACCGTAATTGGATGGACCTTATTAGGATCGAATCATCATGTTTTTTCTGAACAAACTTTCGTCAGTTTTGGTGTATGCCATACTTTTCACGTCCAAAACCAATCAGAAATCGACTTGAAAGAATTTTGGGATTTCGAAAGAATTGGTATAAAGAGTGATGAAGATTACTCTGTAGAAAAAACTACTCTACAATTTATGGAAGAGAACATAAAGTTCAGAGGTGGCAGATACAGTGTGAAGTTGTCTTGGTTGAACACATCTGCACAACTGGATTCCAACTACAGTGGCGCACTTTCAAGAGTAACAAGTTTAACAAGAAAACTTACACGGAATGGTAAACTTCAGGAGTATGATTTTGCAATGAGGGAGTATTTAAGAAACGACTGTGCTGAAATAGCTGCATCTTCCAAGAGTGACCGAATATATTATATGCCACATCGAGCAGTATATCGTGAAGATAAAGAAACTACGAAAATAAGAATTGTTTTTGATGCCTCCGCTCATTCGCCGGGATATCCGTCACTGAATGACATGCTGAGTTCTGGGGAAAATATCGTACCGGAACTGTTACGTGTATTGTTGAATTTTAGAATTGGTAAAGTAGGACTTATAGCAGGTATTGAAAAGGCGTTTTTGCAAATCGCTCTGGATGAAGATGAACGTGATACTCATCGATTTTTGTGATATGAACAACCAGTTGATGACGAAAATGTATTGCCGAAGCTGATTTCGTATCGTATGAAACGAGTTACTTTCGGTGTTTACTTGCAGTCCCTACTTATTGGCAGCAACATTGCATAAACATCTGTTAAATCAAGATAAGAGCGATAGAGAGCTATGCGATGTTCTTCGCCAGTCATTTTATGTCGATGATTTGGTAATATCCGCTGATGATGAAGAGAGTGGAGCACATATATTTAAAGTTGCTACTAGAGTTATGAGGAATGCAAACATGAACCTACGAAAGTGGTATACCAATAATAAAGGATTAAGCAAGTTATGTGAGCATGAACTTGGAAAATCAGATGTAAGGAAGGTGTTGGGATTACAATGGTTTCTAAATACCGACGAAATCGCTGTGGATTTGAAGACAATTTTAAATAATTCTGAGTCAAAGAATTTAACCAAAAGGTATATCTTGCAAACGATTTCAATGGTGTACGATCCTTTAGGCTTTCTTGGACCGTTTACTGTACGAATGCAGATACTATTGCAAGAAATTTGGAAAGCACGTATAGGTTGGGATGATACGTTGCCAGAAAGCTTAGCCAGTGAATGGGTGAAATGGAGATCAGAATTAATGCGCTTGGATCAATTAGCGGTACCTAGGTGTGCTTTACTATTTCCTAGGAAATTAGTTGAATTGCATATTTTTGCTGACGCTAACCCCCGTGGCCCCCGTGCGTATGGAGCAGTGGCCTATATCAAGACAATTTCTAGCAAAGAATCTTCATGTGAGATCTTGATGTCTAAAAACAGGATTGCTCCTATTAATGATAAAGGGAAGGACTTACTAACATTACCAAAGTTGGAACTGACAGCAGCACTTTGTGCTGCAAGGCTACAAAATTATATAATTAAAAATTTCAGGGTAAAATTTGATAGACTCTACTTGTGGTCCGATTCAAAAATAACTTTGTACTGGATATATGGCAATCCGCACAAATGGAAACAGTACGTCCGCAATAGAGTAATGGAAATTAACACGCTATCAAAAGGTGAATGGAGACACTGTCCTGGCTCTGAAAATCCTGCTGATATGTTGACCAGGGGAGTTAAAATCAATACTAATTGAGTCTGAAGTATGGAGGAATGGTCCCCAATGGCTGAGCGGTGACGAGAAGTACTGGCCTACTGATGATAGTAAAGGTGTTGAAAATGAAGATACTATATCAACTTTGCTCAACGTTACTGACACAACAGAAGTTTATGGAGAACCGGTTTTTAGAATTGAAAATTATAGCAGTCTTGAAAGGATTTTAAGGATAACAGCCTACGTGTTTAGAATAATTCGCAATTTAAAAGCCGTTAATGGAAAGGAAACTGGATGCTTTTCGAAGCAGGAACTATGTAATGCTGAAAATTATTGGATAAAGTTAACTCAGCAACAAAAGTTTAAAAAAGAACTACAAGGCCTAAAACAGAACGGAAACAAGGATAGAAGTTCCTCCCTATTGATGTTAAATCCATTCATAGATGATAAAGGAATAATAAGACTTGGAGGGCGATTGGAATTTTCAGATTTACTTTATGAAACAAAACATCCTATAATTTTGCCAAAGAATTCGTGCTTAGGAGATCGGTTGGTGTGGAATGCTCACATAAGGACATGTCATGGTGGTATTGGTATTACGTTAGCAGAAATTAGAAAACGGTTTTGGATTATCCAAGGACGACAGCGTATTAAAAGTATTTTAAGGAAATGCGTGATGTGTCAGAAGTTGCGAGGAAAGTCCGCTCATGAACCTTTTGCTCCGCTTCCCAAGGAAAGGCTATGTGCTGTGAGTCCATTTAAAATATCTGGAATTGACTTTGCCGGCCCACTATTTGTTAAAAAAGGAGATGTCAACAGAGAGAAAGTGTATATTATGTTGATAACATGTGCAATAGTAAGATCTGTACATTTAGAACTTGTACCCAACTTGACCACTGAAGGTTGCTTACTGGCTTTGCGCAGATTTTTTGCTAGAAGAGGTGTTCCAGACGTGATATATTCTGATAACGCAAAAACATTTAAACGTGCTGCTCTGGAGTTCAAAGAACTTAAGAAACTTTTGAATGAAAGAAAGATACAAGACCTGACTACAAGCTTAAAAATAAAATGGAAATTCAGTTGCGAAAGTGCTCCGTGGTGGGGAGGCTTTTGGGAAAGACTTGTAAGGAGCGTTAAAACAGTACCTTGGGGAAATCTTGCCTTAACTACGATGAACTCATGACTGTTTTGACTGAGATAGAAGCAATTGTAAATTCAAGGCCATTAACTTATATCGACGATGACACAGAAAATTTGTTAATCTTGACTCCTTCACATTTTTTTAATCGGCCACAATTACAATGAATTCGATGTGGATTTAGAGAAGCAGCCAGCCAATCGGAATGATCTATACTCAAGCTCTGGAAAATAAGATTAAATACAGGTAAAGGATTTTGGAAGTTTTGGCTAACCGACTATTTACAGAGCCTAAGGTCAGCCCATCTTGGTAATCAGGAGCGCTCAAGGTCAATAAAGGTGGATGATGTCGTCATTATCCAGGACGAAAATCTCTTTAGGCAGCTGTGGAAGATGGCTAAGGTAGTGAAAACATTTCCTGGTCGTGACGGAAGAGTACGTTGCTGCGAAGTTAGAACTGCAAGTCGCGCAGTTCTTCGACGACCAGTACAACGTCTAATTCCTTTGGAATTGTTGCCCGCCGGGGAGGATGTTAAAAATTAGAAGGCATAGAAAAATAATAGCGAGTATCTGACATATATCAAACAGAGTCACAAGTTATATTTTTTAAAGTTTTCCTGCGTTGTATCGTTAAAGCTTAATACAATCTTCAAATTAACGGACTGGGTTTTATTGATCGTTGGAAAGTATTTTTCACAGGCATATACAATCACTAGCCTTTAAGACAGCTGGCGTAGCAAAGTCGTCGTGAATATAGAAGCAGGGCAGGCTACATAGTCGGACGTACGCGGCTTCTTGGTAGTCCTGTCTTCAGTCCGTGCACATATAACGTATAGTGTATAGTCCATCTGTCGCTGGTTCAACTATCATAAAGTTATCATTTAAACTTATTTATAACACTATATACCAGTCGCACGCCAGTGTCTCCCCAGATGATCATGGAAATTCGTCCCAGGTAGGCCTGAGAGGAGTTTCCATATATATCTGGAAGAAGATACACGCACGACCAGTCTATAGTGCCATAAATGAATTTACATTACACTTTTTAGAGCTTTATGGATTATAACTTTATTTTTTATAGCTTTATGGTAGCAAAACCTCAGGCAGAAGGACTATACCGTGTAACAGTGGAAAGTCAACCTTATACTGTAATGCCAGTGTGCTTGATTGCTTGGTACACGTGTTTGGAGATTATCCACGTATTTTGACTAATGTTCAGGTGGAAAGATGTTTTGATTGCTGCTCGGCAGCTCAAGTATGATTTGGTGGATGCAACGTTTGAACGACCACTATCGGATAGCAAAATAGATATTTACACACAATTAAATGCTGGTAACGCACTTATTGTTGCAAGATTTGCGGCAGAAATGACATTTACTACGATATATAATGATAAAGACATTGAACAAAAAGTCAATTTTGTTAGCGGATATCCTCTGTTTAATTTAAAAGTGACAGATAACATGCAAATTTACTAATGCACCTAGATGCAGCGAGTGCACCAACTGCTCGAGTCATTTACGGCAGTATAAATTTAGTAACTTGCTGGTAATGAAACCACATTTACTCCGTAAGAACAATTTAGTGCCCATGATCTAAGCGATTCGCATATGTAGTTTAATTTGTTTAGGTGGGCGATGGTTTTTCGTTGAACACCACCAAAAAACGTTACAACCTATGATCATCAGGTGTCGCCTAACCTACTTGAAAGGCAACGAGACGCCACTGTGGCATACTGTTGTCTTTTATGACGAATTTGGATTTTGTCTGAGTACGCATGATGTTCGAACAAGTGTGCGATGACAATGTCATGAAAGACCTTATAGGCAACATGAACACCTAGCATGATATTCAAAAAGTAGTGGAAATACACGTTTTACCCTTCCTCAGGATCGTCGCCAATCCACTTTTACAACAAGGCAATACACGACCACATGATATAGCCAGCGTTACTTTTGACTGCTTTGTACAAAACAGCGTCAATGTCAGTCAAGGTTTCCCGATGGTTCATCCACTAAATACGTCTATGACATTATTAGTAGAATACTGGAGAGCGTAACTCATTCTTCAAAGAATAAGACGCCTCAGAAACAAGTCGACTATCTGATTGAGTCGATGACCACAGTTCAGGTTCGCGCATATTATGTTTTTAGGTTCTCGTCTATTTTTAATGGTTTACTTACGTTATCCCAATAAATATGTACACCAAATTTTCTTAAAATAGTTAGTTCAGGTGCTAAAGATAAAATTGCGTGTATGGTATTATTGTTTAAATCGTAAGTGTTCGTTATATAAGAAACCCTTCTGGATTGGATAGTCGATACAATATTATGCATCTTAGTAGTTTAAATGCCACTCTGTCTTCATCTTAATCGAGTTGCTTTTCTTTTTTCTTCATAAAATATAAACAAATAAAAATTTCTGATGTCCAATCTGCAAGTACGTTTCTTTCTTTTTCATCTGTCAACCACATTACAAAGTTATTATTCCGTTCTGCTTTTACGGTTACCGCACATAAATCCGTCGATCGCAACGTCAATTAAATATAAAAGACAAATGAATCAAAAAATTTCCCCAATTAACTTGATTGTCGGCGCCCCCTTTTGATTTGGCGCGGCGTTCTCGTTAAACTTTAATTTTCTAGAACGACATCCCTAGTAATGCAATTTGGTCTTGTCAATTACTATCCGTCGAAGCCCCGATTGGTTCATCAATTCAACAGTCGCGCAAAGCGAAGATAATTGCCGATAATTAATGGTATTGCAAAAACCGGTCTGCGCTACAGACAGAAAGGGAAACTTTTATTTGCGCTGGCATTAAGAAACGACAGACAACCGAGTTTACGCTTACGAATTCATTTGTTTTAAATTGATTAATGTGTCGCAGTGAATGCAATGCATCGCTTTGAAATTACATTTTATGAGATACAGATTTTATGTACCTATGTGCAATTTGTCAGATAGTCCAACAAAGGGAATTAAATAGTCTACAAATATTATTTTTGACAATATCTTGTGCAGTATACCCAAAACTCAGTAGTAGTACCCACTGGCCGTTCCTGTTGTGGAGCAATGGAGCAATGGTCCGCACGCGAGCTAGATTACACGGCCACCTATAACTCGTCACTGGTTAAATTTGGAACTATAACTGACTTTAGTTATAAATGTTGCTAACAATGCGGAATGGGATTAGTTGGCAATAAAATTCAATTTAAGGATTCCTCGTTTTATCCTCTTCAAAACGAAGATGTTGCTACATAAATGGATTTAGGGTGTAAGGAATAGGGATGAGCGATATTTCACGAACTGTGATTCAATCACTGATATTAAAAAATCACAGCTCGCGACTGTTATTGAGGCTTCCTTAAACCTGTGATATCATGATCACGACTTTCAGTCATCTCCTGTCCTGACGCTTTAGCTAGTAGCGGCATAGGAGATCGCGGTTCGCGAATCGCAATCGCGGTTTATGCGTTTCCGCCTTACCGCAAGAGGCTCTCACTGCTTGTTAGTAGCGGAATCGCTCACTTCACCTTTCATTTCAGTAATTTCGGCGGTGTGTGTGATAAGTCAGTTACGTTTTTAACAGGATATCACAAACATATACACGTAACAAAGCATGTGAGATGTGATTAAAAAATAAATTCTTTATTATTGTGGGTACTAAAAACAAAGACAACGGTCTCAAAACAAACATAAATGTAACATTTGCATAAGTACGATAAAAAATACAATAACATAATAAAAATTCTTTCTAATGAATTATATGTGATTTATGAAAAATGGGTCCGATTGGAATTTAAAAATAGCAGCTGCTGCACTTTTCTATCGCTAAGTCTCCTGCGTCTATCCGTTAACACCTGTCCGGCAGCACCGGTCGTTTTACGTAGGCCGTGTCATTGATAAACATAAATAGGCAAACACTTCTAAACGTGTAATCAATATGTGCCGAAGGAGAAAAGATGCTTATTAAATAAGCCAAAATTTTGCATATTGAGTTAATCGACAACGCTAGTCCGAGTAGAGTAGAGTAGAAAATTACCGCTTTGTAGCCAGCGCGCCGCGCCAGTAGTCTATAACGACTGGTAACGAATAACGATATAGCGAATTGCGCTGCTGGGAGGCGAAACTGCGAAACGCATCTAATGAACGAGCCGAAATGTCGTGATCACGTCACGCTTTAAAATCACTGATATAAAAATATCGCAATAACGATTCATAGTGTGATTTGAAAATCACGATATCGCTCATCCCTAGTAAGGACTAGCAGGTAGAAATACAAATTACAAATTACAAAATTATTCAGGTTCCTAATTTTTTAATATCCTATTTTAATTATATTTGTGGTCCAAAGATGTCGAACATTCAGGAACTACAACATACTGCTGTCCGACAAACACCCGTCTGCTGTTCTTGAGTAGGGTTTAGCGCCCGCTCTCTATAAGGAGTAGAGCGGCCACACTCTATAACTTACTATTATCTATTACACAAATATACAGAAGAGTACGAAATAAAGACTACAACCGAGTTCATTTCCAACGTGTCCGAATTTTACTTGATGGTTAGATGAATATCTTCTTTTGCAGATAACACAAAAAATATCAGTACCTATAAAAATGTCGAATTGAACATAATTAAAGCAACATCATTACATGGATACAATTTACGTCATTATTGCGTTTCTCGACAATGTCTAATTAACWGCATGGTTATTTTTTTGCTAAAGTTATTTACGGTAATCGTTTTATATTGTATTATATTGAGCTACTCTAAATTAATATTATCGAAAAAAATAATGACGACAGTCTTATTTGGAAAAAAGGAAAATGGGAAATTGAGAAATACTTGTGTAGTGATTGTTGTTAAACCTTCCTTGACTATACTTCGGGTACTGCACTAAATTCCGTGTTGCTCTTGCCGACCCTTTGACCAATCGTGATCTTTATTATTAAAAATTAAAAAGAAACAGTCATTACTACCAGAATACCATTAATGAGTTTCTTGTGTGTGTTTTTTCTAAACTATTTGACACGCGCCAGCTTAATTTGCCATGTATTCTCTTTCAAAAATCTGCATCCTGTAGAAGATAGTTTATAAATTCGCATTTTTATGCCAAAGAATGCATATATACCGCGTTTTAGAATGTAAATATTTTGTAATAAATAAAGAGTGTAAGCACACTAACTTGTGAAGAACTACTTCCAAACCATTCATGATGATATCTCATATAATGCCATTAAAGTTTTAACACCACAAATCTGCACGCCTAAGATTAGTAAAAACAACAGAACTAAACTAAAACTATTATATTMTAAAGTAGCMAGCATYATAATTAAAACTTTTTAGATATTTACAGTTTTAGTTCCTAATGGTTTCGCAACCTATTGGATTCAGTAATGAACACCGATATGCGCTTATTCACTCCGACAGTTATAGCACCACGCCTCCAGTATGCAGCAAGATAACATTTGCATACGCCCTGATAAGGAACTAGCATTAACTAGCCAGCCATAAATCTCAATCTGGAGAGGTGCGTTCTCGTCTTCCACCCATAAAAACTTTCCGATTAGTTTTGTATTTTAATGAGACGTTGTAGGGCATTTTGCGCACAGCTTATCGTCAATATACCACCAACAACTCCTGAGAGCTCCAGCTCATCTTGACTCTTTTCCGTGAGGTCATTTGCTGAATACCGATGACGGCCCGCTGCGCGAACTGCATGGCAAATCTAGAATTGAAMAGAGTTCATCCGGGAGTTCGGATAGGATTGTTAGATTTCGTTTCCTTTTTTTCAAATCATTCTACGTTTCGTTACCTACATTAAATTACGAACCATTCGCTCGCACTTCGAAATCATTATTAGGAAAAATTGCTAGTCAAGCAATTACATAACTAATGGTCTTGGCTTTATTATATATCCAGAACTGATCGACACTGAAATCTGTATACAGATTCGATATATAAGGAAGAATACAGGTTTTACACGGCCGCTTCAAATCTCGCATTAAAGTTGGATGAACACATTTCACAGTATCACTGAATTTAAAGTTGACAAATGTATTACATTAATAACAGCCTGGAAATGGAAGACATTTAACTTAAGCATTGTATCAACGCTTAGAACAATAGTATTCCAAATTTAACTATGCTGAATTAATAAATCTGCCAAAAATGAAAGAATTGAAAGTGTTATCCGCATTTCCCAGCTATGTCCTTAAACAAAATGGATGTCAAGTAACTCTATCAACTGACAAACCTGGCCAGCATAGACTAAACATAAGCGAAAACATAAAAAATTTACTGAAAATTGAATAAAATACATCGTTTGGAAAGTGGACGTAAAATAACTAGTTGTGTACATTAATAGACCACCGCAGTTGGGTGCGTGAAGTTGGACCAATCCAATGTAATTTTTAAAGTTTTCAAGACACCAACAATTAGTGCTCAATTAGTGCTAATTTGTGCTGGTGTCCATAATTAGTTATTAGCCGATTAGTAGGGGTTGGTCCAACTTCACGCTGTGCAACCCGTATTAGAAAATTAAAATTTAAATTTATGTTTTCAGTAATTAGTGCTCACTTGTGCTGATAATTTTATAATTTGTGCTGGTGTCCATAATTAGTTACTAGAGGTTGAATAGAGGTTGGTCCAACTTCACGCTGTGCAACCCGTGTCAAAAATATAAATCTTGTTGTCAGTTTATTTTACAATTTGTGCTGGTGACCATAACTAGTTATTAGCAGTTAAATAGGGGTTGGTCCAACTTCACGCTGTACAACCGGTGTTAGATAATTTATATTTTATGTTGTTAGTAAGTAGCGCTCGTATGTGCTGATAATTTTACAATTTATGCTGATGTCCATAATTATTAGCGATTGAATAGGGGTTGGTCCAACTTAACGCTGTGCAACCCATATTATAAATTTAAATTTTAGGTTTTCAGTAATTAGTGCTCATTGTACTGATAATTTTAGAATTTGTGCTGTTACACATATTTAATTATTAGCAATTTAATAGGGGTTAGTCCAACTTCACACTACGTAACCCGTGTCAGTAAATTAAAATTTTTTAACATGGGATGGGCGGCGTGAAATTTGACCACCTCTATCGAACCGCCAATAACTAATGATGTGCATCAGCACAAATTCTAAAATTATCGACACAAATAAGCATTAATTGAGCACTAATTACTGACAACATAAAATTTAAATTATCTAACAGGGGTTTTACAGCGTGACGTTGGACCAACCCCTATTAAACCGCAAACTAGCAAAAATTGTAAAATTATCAGCACAAATGAGCACTAATTACTGACAACATAAAATTTAAATTTTCTAACATGGGTTGCACAGCGTGAAGTTGGACCAACCCCTATTGAACCGCTTATTACTAATTATGGACACCAGCACAAATTGTAAAATTGTCAGCACAAATTAGCATTAATAGAGCACTTATTACTGACAACATAAATATACATTTTCTAATACGGGTTGCACAGCGTGAAGTTGGACCAACCCCTATTCAACCGGTAATACTAATTATGGACACCAGCACAAATTGTAAAATTATCAGCACAAATGAGCACTAATTGAGCACTAATTACCTACWGACAACATTAAATTTAAATTTTYTATTACKGGTTGCACAGCGTTAATTTGGACCAACCCCTATTCAACCGGTAATACTAATTATAGACACCAGCACAAATTGTAAAATTATCAGCACAAATTAGCACTAATTGAGCACTAATTACTGACAACATAAAATTTAAATTTTCTATTACTGGTTGCACAGCGTTAATTTGGACCAACCCCCATTCAATCGCTAATAACTAATTATGGACACCAGCACAAATCGTAAAATTATCAGCACAAATTAGCACTAATTGTTGGTGCCTCGAAAACTTAAATAAATACATTGGGTTGGTCCAACTTCACGCATCTAACGCAGTTAAATATCGTCGAGCCAAATATCGCTTGATACCATGTGCCTAAACAACATTTAGATTTGTTTTTTAGATATTTTAAGGAATGTACCAACACATTCTCGAGATATGATTTGTTTAACTTTGGGGACTAATTTAACTTCCTCCAAATAAAGATAATGCGCTTTCGAGAGTTGACTTTACAGTTAACTTAAATTGAATATAAATGTGTTACTATGCATCATTCTCGCCCTTCCCCATACAAAGATTACAGCACCGCCCTATTATTTATTAAGTGTTAATTTTTGAATAAATATTTATAGCGCCGTACTTGTGGCCGCTATCTGGTCGGTAGCCAGCAATTAAACCGCAATCTATTTTAGTTAGCTACTTGACTGGACGGATCGGATATTATCAGCAAATCGGCTGCTACGATTTGCCTACTGTTTTCACAGCGATTTAAACTGGGTCGACCCCTTTTCTACATCGCCTGTATACCAAGATCTAATTACGTACAAATATGAAGTATGAGTTTACACCATCAAAAAAAGTTGTGAACTTTTAATTAAGCTAGTGGTGCCACTTTAGCGCCATACGAGTATAAGGTACCTAAGAAACAAAAGAAAACTTCAGAATTTTAACTTAAATTGATTTACTAGCGTCTCCTTAAAATTTTACCTCTAAGTTATTACACCTGTATCTATCGCTGAAATATTATATAAAGTATCTGCTAGAGTGTACCAACATTTTTTTATTCTTAAAGTGGCTCCATAATCCACTGGCACTAGTAGCTTCGCAACCAAGTACATAAATGGCTCCCACAACTGCGAATCTCAGCATATCCAAAGAAAACTGCGGGCACGCCTTGCCGGCTGTTGTATGCATCGGAACGTTTCTCTTTAAGAAATTGCGAGAAATTGCCTCGAATTGCCAACTGGGATTATTACGAGCACCGCTTTATACCCAGCGTCGATATTTTCTGTTAGCGCGGAGAACCTGATAAAAATTTATTCTTTGTGTTGCTGCCTTATTCCTTATTGGCTTTTATAAGTGAGTGCCATCGGGCGTAAAATAAACGTCAATCTACAAGGTGCAAACGTTATCTTTTTTATGAAATAGGGGATATCATTGCTATTTAACAGTTAACATTTACTAACGCATAGTTAATGGTGTGCGGTTAATGATTGACGAACGTCAAAGCTCACTTTCACAGCGGTTATCTATTTGTCTTTTAATTACGTACATTAACCCAAATCAAATTAATAATTTCACGTTTTCATTTTACACAAGTAGGTACCTATCTATGCAAAGTTTGAGATTATCAAATAACAGGGATGCTCTTTAAAGAAATAACTTCTCTAACGATGTATTACACAAATCACAAGTCGTAGGCCTGTATGTAAGGATAATACCACAAATTATTTCAATTGTAGTCGTATTAGTGAAGTTATTAATTATTCATTTCGCTATACCTATTGTATTTCCAAAGTCATATTTCATAACACCAGTTTTAGTAACAATTAAAGTACCTATTACGTTTCATATCTCAAATACTCACGACATGTGTTGTGTAGCTATCATAGAACTAAACTGTAATAAGCTGTTGTATGTTATGTTGTATGACACAATTCCGCAATATATTATATCAGCTGCAGGACTACTAAATGGTAGGTATCCAGCGAATTGGAACTATAGTTCATTTTGAACGATAAAATTGAACTATTTATTTACATGAACTAATTCAGTATGAACTATTCACCAAATGAACTACAACAACCATCTCTAGCATAAGATTAGTTGAGTTAAACAATACTACTGGGATTTTTACTATTTGTTTTTTTAAAAGATTTTTTCTGCTGCCTCTCGAATTCGATTCTCATGTTTGTTTACCTAAAAAACGCAACCCAATATGATAAGCCTTCAGATTTTGATTTAGCGACCCCGCATCCTGCCCCCTGGTGCTTTATCTGCCTTGGTGATATGATTTATGAACACAATATGGACAAAATGAAATAAGGGGAAACACTACTTGTTCGCTGAATGTTAAATTGTCACAGCGGGGTACTATCTCACATTCCAATATCTATAGATACACATTTCACTTTCTGTTTAAAAATGGCGATAACTTCGTTGCAGTGCTGTTTTCGATTTTCTTGACAACTAACATGAACAGCATGCGGTGCATTAATTGCCAGAATGGCGGTTTGAAGTTGTGTCATAGATTACCTGATGTGAAAACTTGAAGCAAAGAATTAAGAGCGAAGGCAGAAGTGGTACGACTAATTTCCTAAACTAAAATACATTAACGTAGGGAACTATAAAACAAATATGCAACATAAAACAGACCTTAACTGTAGGTATTATACAGCAATATGATGGCATGATACAAACTACTTAAAGAAATTGTGCTATGGGGCTACCTCCTGCCAGGGAAATAGCGTTCTGCATTGCGCAGTAATTGAAGTTATTCCTTTGTTGTTCACGTTTTATTTATTCGCATATTTATTATTTACTAGCTAATATGTCATAATGCTTAGCTAGCATTCTACTACTAAGAAGCTGTCATGTGGAATGGAGAATGTGGAACTATCTGGTTCAATGAAGAGTGAGCCCAGTGTGATTTTATTAAAATCTAAACGATATATAAAAATCCTTACCACATTAATTTAAGATAACTAAATCTGTATTCGGCAGCTAAACTGCCATTTACAGTAGAAGCGGTGAATTTTTCTATGAATTTGGCGAGAAGAATATCATTGGGCCAAATATTTCAGGAAGTTTCTCTACTTGTACTGAAGATGGCAGCTTAGCTGCCAAAATACATATTTAGTTATCCCATAATTTGAGCAACTTAGCGTAGTGAGCGTCTAAAATGTGCTCTTCGAAAATAAGCCTTTTTCATTCAACTATTGCACTGTTTAATATTGGAAATACTAGATCGTTGGACTAAACTTATACTTGACCAATCTACTGTGACGTTACATATATTGATCAAACAGTTATGTCAAGCACCGGTAGCAAGTGTAACAATGCCGTGAAGAATGATGATCGTGTCTTGTGCAATATTTGCGAGAAATTATTGAATGGTACATGCGCTGACCTGTCCCATCAAGAGATTTGCTTACGTTATACAAATCGTAAAGTTCTGCAATGGATGCAACTTGGTTGAAACTATCCCTTAATTTCAAGTGAAATTGGTTTACTCGAATCGCACTTTGAAGAACTGCAAACACTGCTGAAGACCAAGGTGAGCCTGAATAAGCTGGTATTATCAGCAGTAATCGACGCACAAAAATTTTATCGGCCTACATCGCTGATATTGGAAAAAACAGCGCTCTTACAAAACTAAGTGAAAGAAACAAAAATACATAATCCGCGAATTGTTCAGCTCACTTAATTATCAATTAATGTGAGTTCGAATAAAATAAATTAAAAATCAATACAGAGTTTAGTAGTTAAAGTTTTTAGTGATTTTAGTATTTCCGCTTTTTTGTATCACTATTTGTTATTTGAAATTTATATTGATGGTTCCATTGAAATTTTAGAACGTTTTTGTAATTTTGTTTCGCTCCCAGTGCCCAGTTTAACAATTATTAGAAGTTGGTAATCTTACTTGCGATGCAAGCGCGCTATGCAGATATACAACCACAGCAGCTTAGTTTACAACGTGCGATATTTTAAAACAATTTATAACTTAGAATTACATGGACTGAACGCCACTGGTTGAGTGTACAGGGACTTACCAAATTCTATTCTCGATTCAAATTGAGTTTCCCGCGTCCGATCAGCTGATGGTTGGTGAGTGGCGGCTGTCATATCGCGTTGACGGTGCGGTACATAAGCGGATTTTTTGCAATAGATTTCATAGGAAATTGCAATGTAGTTGAATATAAACGATGTGAATGACGGGGGGGTCTAGGAGTTTTAAAGAAAGTAATGAAATGTTTGCTTACATTTAATAAATCTTACACTTCCACCGACATTACGATTGTTATTTTAGGCGAAGCGGTTTTAAATGCCGATCATTTAATCCGTGTGGCATAAAAAAGATACTACTTGAGTGACACCAGGGTGCGTATTGCTTCGCTGGAATCGCGAATACAATTTAGATTATCTTCAGTGGCGTAGTGTATGATAAGCAATGGTAAGCAATGCTTACAGGCCAGGGCCCCGTTACAGTCGCCAACCTAAAATAGTGCGTAATTGGGAGTTTTCCATATACAAAAAATCACCTTCACTACAAATACATATATGTATAAATAAATATAGTACCACTGCTAAGAATTATATTTGTATTTTTTACGTAATGTTTATTTGAAAAACGTCTAAAATCAGGCATTTTAAATCAATATCGAAAACGAAAGGACACACGGACGCTTACAATTTTTCATTTTTGACAGATATTGCACCTGTTACTATGTATTCTAAAATCTGAATTAGGTAAATTTTTAATTTTAATTTTTTTTTAGTTACAGTCAAATGTGTTTGAATAAAAACACAGTCCCTTGTTAAAATGAAATTAAATTTAAATTTAAAAAGTGCTTATTAAGTTTCTTAGTCAGTAGTAAAATGTAGCATCTTAAAGCAGCACTGGCTAACCTCATTGTTAAAAAAAGGATTCCAGTTAATAAATTAGAGCTGCGGTAGTTAAGAAGTGTCTCGCAGTTTATAAAGTCGCAGTATTCGAGAAATCAGAAAATCACATTTATAAGTTACAAAATTAGTATTTTCTTCTGCGAAATATTTAAACCGAATTGCATAAAACTGCATATCAAATCACTTTAAAACTAAATTAGTTGTTTGAACGGACTGTTGTATTATAATTACAACGCAAAGAAAACTTTTCTCTACTGTTTATCATAGCGGCTGATGCCCCTGAGACATAATTAAGCTGCATAATTATTTTTGTCTTCTTATTCGACTGAAAGGTCTGAACATAAAATACAATACGGTGGTAGCCTGGTTCGTGCATAAAAGGTAAAAGGGAACTCCCTGCTGACCTATTTTTAGAACTGGCATTATTGGTTATTATGGCGCAAGAATTCCTGATTTTAAAATTATGCAGGAATGCTTTAAATTCCTATAGAATTAAAAAAAAATCAGCGATTTATGATGGATCATATTAGTATGTGATTTAAAGTTCTAGTGATACAACTTGATAATTATAATCGTTTCGCTTTATATTTCTGCTAATGTATTGGACATTAAAAATAAATTTCTACCAACGAACCACCCGCAAAAAAAATAAAAACGGGTTAAATATTCTTTTACAACTTATACCTAGAGGTATTGCTCCATTGATGTTGAGCTATACCTACCTAAATTACTACGAGTAGTATTTATAAAAAGGGAAAGGGTAAAAAAATCTGATAGTCATCAAACTGCAAAAACAAACCGTTGCTATATGTACTGGTAAATGATTTATAATCAATTTGTGTGTAGGTTGTCATTTCTGGAACGAGTAGATAGGCAGTGCTTTACTTTAATGTCCCTCAGAGAGCAAATGCGCATTGTAATTTCGTTCGCCTACAATGGGGTTGTAGACCATATTTTTTTATTGCAGAATATGAATCTACATAAAAAATTATAGACCCCTGTTTATTCATATTTTTCCAAATCGCTTAGATAAACGTAAAAAAATGTAAGGTTTAAATATTCGAATGTGTGACGTAGGTTGACCCTGCCGCTTGTGATTGGCAGCAGCTGTGTGCTGTTGCCAGGGCACAATAATTTTCACCGTTCCGTTGCCTATACATGTTTTTCGCTGTCAACTGCCGATTGCCGACGAACGGACGAAGAGCGTCATTCATAACCTCTCAGTAACCCTCATGTGTTTTTTGCTTTTGTTTATCGGTCACGATTATATGGTGTGATGCAGTAGGTGCAGTACTAACAGCAAGTCGCTTGTGTTAAAGAAAATAGAGGCAAAAATATAAAATATAAATCCTCCTCGCAAAACCAAGCCAAAGCAAATGTAATCAAACAGATCATCTGTCTATCTGTACAGTGTTGCCACTGGGGCTGATAGAAATTCCGCTAGATTGCCGCATCAAATCCGCTAAAATTTTTGAGACAGGGTAATCTGTTGATATACAAGGGGATTTATTATTTATTTTACATAAATAATTATTAGTTTCCTACATATTATGCTATAACGTTAAAAATTTCGTTGTCGAGCTCATCGTGTTCCTTCCAGAAATATGTTTTTTTGCTTTTTACTTGGTTTAAGATAATAATATCTGCCTCATCTGACAGTCTGAGCTGCAACGTGAAACACACAAGCACTAGTGAGACGTTGGTAAAATTTTGGATTGGTAGGTAAAAAAGCAGGAAATATAATACTTCCCAGGCAAGGAATACAGTAATCATCGAGTCATATAGCATAAATAAATCGATTGTAGATACTTCATATCTAAGTTTCCCATATTTATACGTTAAAGTGAAACAGTTAATATTAATTAAAAACTTTCTTATTCCGTTAAAATATCCGCTATCCGCTAAAACGTATATTTTTCCGTTGGCGAGAATTTTATCCGTTAAGTTGGCACTGAACAGAGGTCTCTTCTATGAGTCAAACGCGAAATCACGGTAGGTTTACCGTGGCGAAATGCGATCCCACCACACTCCCCACTCTAGCCGGGTCAAGTGACGTTGCTAGCAATATTTGAATTTGGCGGAAAACTTTAGACGGCGAAAATAACACAATATTACATTAGAAATATATTTTGTTGCTAGTATCTCACTTCATTGGGTCTAGGAAAACCTACAAATGTGTTGCAATAACGATTTGTGATCGAGGGCTACAACCCCATTAAGAGCGTCGCGAATGAGACTACTAAACAAGACGAGTTCAGGAAAGTTGAATTACGTATGTAGGAGTTGCGTACAAAGCATTATGTTCGACTTGAAAAAATAATATTGCTAATTACTAGCTTAAAGTTCTTAAATACGAAGATAATTTTTAACATTTCACAACGTTGTGTAAATACTCGTCTCACTGCTGTGAGATCTGGCAGATGATGACATTGCCATATTTTGCAAGATTTCATAAATGCAATGCAAAAAGTTTAAAATTATTGTTCAAACGAGGAAGAAGTCAGTAAACTAAGTTATGTGTATATAGTAATTTGAAGTGTCTAAAAAAGTCATTACAACCAAGTCGAACATAAAATAAATTATTTAAATGTTTTCTATGTACATTGATAATAAAAAGACCGTTTATTCCTTCTTCAATCATTGTTAATCAAATTATTAATAGTTTACTATTAACGAATAATAACAAACACTTAATATTTTTGTTCAGCCCACAAACGTGTAAAAAATCGTACTGAAATATACTTTTTACTGATCTCTTGTTAGTACAATGCCTGTTTTGTGAAGTAGAAATAAATAATTTTATGTAAGATGTAATCAGAAATACGACTGTTTGAATAGGTAAGTACCTACCCATAAAATCATTTGTTAAAACGCAATACAGCTTCTGGTAATTAGTCCAGACAATAAGATGGTCCCTCATTTTGAAATATTTTTTTATTCTGTCAACGACTTTCTTCCGTAAGCTTATTACCTAATAAATAACATTAAATACAATAATACCACATGAAGAACTACAGGAAGATTAATCTCTTCTTAAAAAATCGTCTATTAATACGACCAGGTTTTCAGATTTATAATTCATACAACTGTCTGATATCAAAGGCTAATGAATTGACCCATGCGCTTTTAATTTAGTTTCTTTTACTCGTACTAGAAAAAAAATAAGGTATGCGCTAATTGGTACTGATAAATATTAAATTGTAATACGCTGCAGGGAAAGAGACTCAAAGGATAGCTGACATGGTCAAAACTCTCATAAATATCCTGATCAAGAAACTTTAAATTGTTGTTTAAGTTGAAAATAAACCGAACTCTACACCAAACCCCTTATAAAATTAACGCACAACTTAATATTTTAATAAAATTACGGCTCGTTTAAATAAACTGAAAAATATTTAATCGGATTCCTGAATATTTTGCATACTGGTATTTTTAATAGGGGAGTAGGCGAATTGGGTCCCGGCCGATGCAGGTATACTAATCTGCAATGCGAGTTGGGTCCCAAACATAGGCGAGTTGGGTCCCAGTAAGCCGTAGTGTCATAAAAATGATTGTCTTATAAATTCCGTAATACGTAGGACTGTTCCACAAACGCAAATCAATTTGATCGCGGTTTAACGTCGGATCAAACCATGGTAACCACAAATATTAGGCGTTCTTATTGGTTGTTGCCAATATGAGGATAACAATGGAATCAAAGTGATCCGCGTTTTCCAACCGGGCCCCTAGTATTCCACATAAATTAAAGATCGTCAAAGCATACACATAAATAAGTATAGGTATATTGAAAGACTTTTATACATAATAACAATACAACATGTAGAAATACAATTATTTTGAAATTCGAACATGATAAGATACCTGTTTTACAAATTCAAATTTTGTTATTAAATTTTTCCTTAAATTATCAATTTGGTTTTGCAAATACTTTTGTCTATTAAAGGTTTTTGTTGAATACAATTTCTTGCACTTTAATGCCCTCCTCATCTTTATATAAGTGTCTACCTGCACATTTAGCAATTCATTAATAAATAAAAATATATTCGGATGGCTAGAGTAAAATGACTCATTAAATCTTTGATGGAATGATTCGCAAGCATTTGTCGTCCTTTCTAATGAAGATGAATGCTCAGCCCAAATATGCGGTGGAAACGTGATATCTTCGGATATATATGTCTGTACTAAATAATCTGCAAATTTTGTAATTTTTTCGCATGTTGGCTGAATTTCAGCCAGATAAATCGCAAAACAATCCCCTACATCGTCAGGATTTAGTAACGGAAGGCCAAAAATGTAAGACAGATATTTCTTGCTGTTGGAGTTGACCTTGCTCTTGTAAACCGAAGATAGGCCAAGTTCCTGAATTTTGCGATACCTGAAATTATAAAGACCATTATTATCAAACTTCATACCATTTGGACTATTCGACTTACCACGATTGTCCTAGATGGAAACGGCAGCSTTGAATTAAACAGTCAGAGTAATCTTCATYGAAAGAGTTGTGGATTGCCAACTCAAAGTCCATAGTAGCAATTTCCGGAGCAAAATGTTTTCCAATTTTCTGACATTCTTGATTTAAGTAACGTAGAGCACTTGAATAAGRTCCAGTAGCTTTGTTGGGTAACATAAAATACACTCGTGGCATATAATTTCCATTACACAAACCGTGAATTGTAAATAACTGTGTAAAAAATTTACAACAATAGTCGAAAGTCCCATCTACATAGATGTGCTTTACGTTGTCGACTAAAAATTCTAAATTTGTCCTACACGACAACATTATTATATTTCTAGTGCTGTCGGTTATCAGAAGAAAAATTTCGTTTTTATTTGTTATGAGAGGGTAATTATCTAAATAGTCGTGAACTTCTAATTTAGATTTTGGCAGATGGCCTGACATATTGGATCTTCGGGCCCAATATATGTTCTTTTTTATTCTGTTTAAGTCTGTAGTTGTTAATTGGTTTTCTGGATGGACCCTTAGTTCTTTGCGCAAAATTTTTGTTGGGCGTTCTGTTATGTCTTGTATGGCTTTTCTTTTTAAAGAATTGCTTAATAATTGCCGCTCCAACAAATTTACATCAGGGGGGTCATGGCTGTGGATAAGGGATGATTTAACAATATTGTCTGTGCTGCCTATAAATAATAAAATAAAAGGTAAGAAGGAATCTTTATTGCTACATATAGTTTGTCATAAATGTTAAGCCCTGTTAGCCTACTGAGTGCCTGACTTTAAGGCTACAATTCTATAATAAAAAAAATGTTTTCTTTTTGTTTTGATCGCGCTGTAATTTGAAAACCAAACCAGTTTATACAAGATGACTCAAAATTATGGAACTTATTCAGTAAAAAAATACAGGTGAATTTTTAGCAAAATCGCTCAGATATGCCAATTTTTGGGCTTTTCATGCGATATTTGATTAACTTGTGCATTTAAAAGTTTTCTAGATATTTTTAAATAACAAAATCCATTTTTCAGCAGAAATCGATAAAACTTCTTTTTCTGGATACTGCGATAACCCATACGTATGATCTGAGATCTACTATTCAAAAGTAATGAACATTCATATTTCAATGCACACAGCGTAGGTCACTTAATAGATATTGTCTACTGTTACTAACAATTCTAAAAAACTTTTAAGCGTCGTATTATGTTTTTTTTCAATTGTTTAGCAATCGCGAGCAAAACAATATTCATTGTTTTTTTACACTGATTTGAAATATTACAGCATTAAAAGCCGAAAGAGGAATTTAAATTTAAACTTATGAAAAAAGATACTTAATAAAACTTACCCTCTGTCTTAATAAATGCCTTGCACAAGGTTTTTTTATTCGTACAAGTCTACCTTTTCACGGTTTTCTTGTTTATATACTTGTGAAAGCCGAACTTGAACTTATTTAAAACAATAAGTTCTTTGCCTGTTTCACTCACTTCACAACTGAAACTTGACATTGTTCTGAACACTACTTCACAAATGAAACTAAAATTTATGCGCTATCTGTCGTAACCCAAATATTGCAAATTGTACACCAATGAATGACAAAATATTAGGAAGAATGGATTTTGGGGAAAATAATATCCTCTGTAATTGCTTTATTGGGATTAAACAGTTCCAGGAACCAGTGGGACTCAACTCGCATAGAACCTTTTCTAGCTACAGGTACACAGGGACTTAGTGGGACCCAACTCATACCTTTCCTTTAATAGTATACCGTGTTTTAATCCGTGCTTATAATACTGTTGCGGAATTAGCTCCATCTGTGTACCGGAGTTGCAGGCGTTTAAATGCAGTGTAGTATGACACTGTAAGTAGTGATCCTAAATACAGACAGATAGCAGGGAATGTCGATACCGAGTAAAGTCACTAGAGAGACAAACTACGGCAATTGTCCGCCATTTTAGTGCAAAATAGCAGCGGTAAATTTAGATGTTTATGTACTTCTATGTCTTCACGGGATCGAACCTATTTGGTTTCTATGGTTTTGGTTTCATCCGCCATTTTAGTGCAAAAATATGGACAATGAATTACGGTAGTGTAATATATTTAGCGACTGTAATACCGAGGTCGATACTCTCCATCAAACCTTCACGAAGTTTTGGAAGCGTCTGGAAGGCGTCGCTTCTGAAATTTTCGATGGAGGTATAAATATCCCGACGGAGTAAGCGCGAGCAGTTCTGAGTTCGAATAGCGATTATCAAGCGGGCAAAAGGCTTAGTGAACAGCTGTTTTTAGTGCAAGTGTGTTCAGTATAGTGGTTTAGTGAATTAGCGGTGTTAAAACAGTAGTATTTTTAACTAGTTATGTTTAGACTTACCTAGTGTATTTGGTACAAGTGTTCTAAATAAAAGGAGTTTAGGCAGAAATCCGCAGTTTTCGAGTCCGTAGTCGTAACAATACTTTTACTTGCATTCATAAAAGCTAGCGGGTGGATTTTCGCTCGCATTTAAACGTTTTGATGTATTTCTATATTAGTAACTGTTAAAGTGCAACGTGAATTTAGATCTCTGTTACTTGCTTAATGCGTTAAAGCCGCCATAGTGAACAAAGATTATTGGAGTTATCACCGAATACGTGACAAATTCGGTGTGTTACATACAGCAGTATGAAGCAGTTGAACCATACCTGTAGAAAAACTGGTGAACATATTAGAAGTTAGAAGTCATGTTATGACTTCTGGTCAAAATAGTTTTTTAAGGTTATCCGCTCTAAGACAACGATTCGTAACAAAAAGGATGTTGCAATCACAGCTTCAAAACGCACTTGACATCCATTAAGCTTGGAAACCGTTTGACAATGACTTAGATAAGATCATTTACGTGAGTTAAATACGAGTTGTAAATTAAAGTTGTGAAATACACTTGTCAAAAATTTTTACTTCATTTACAATTTCGTAAATAAAACTGTGTTTACGTATAGGCACATAATTAACCGGCTAAATGTATGGAAGGTATAAAAAGGATCCACAGTTGGCAGACCAAGTCTAGCCCCCCCCCCCCCCTTCGGACGCCCATGCAATAAATCTTGAAGTACGAACGTTTGTTTTTCTTTTATTCAATCTACATACTTTTGCAATTGTTTAATATGATTAAGAATAATAAACTTAGAGAAGATACGCATATTGAATCATAAAAGTTTGGACTGCTGCTGCGACGATAACAAACCTGTTCATCAAACACTTCTCTTTAAATTGGACACATCACACGCAAATAACATAAAAAATCTTGTAATTGTCCGCTTCTGTGTTTTCAACTGTTTCGTAACGGCGGCGGGAATTGGGCGTTATCGGCAAATTCCGATGCGTCGAGGGGCGCAAAGGTGATAAAAACGAATGACATTGTTGGGATCATTATTCAGTGTACCATCTGGAAAAAGGTATATACATCGATCGTTATCGAATAAGGTTAGACAAAGGTGACGTCTCCATTACAGGTGAGTAACGATCTGCATTAGACACGCCGTTGAAAACAGTCGATCAAGGTTTGTGTGATGTATTTTCAAATTTATTGTCTTGGACTTACATCAACCACTGAGATGTCTCAAAAACGAAGTCCGTATTTAGACTAGTAGGTGATTAATGTGATGTTGGTATTGTATGAAATGGAATTATGTAAAGTCTCGTGATATTGTTCACAAAACAGCCTAAAGTCATCGTTCTGATCGATCGTTTAGCAACCGCAATAAAGGGTCGTGCCTGTCCTGATACAACTATCATTGTAGTATATTAATTACAATATAACATATACAAGTATAATAGTCTGGTTCTGGTTAATTTAGACATGCAGGGGTACAAAAATTCGCATAGAGCTAAAAATTGGTATGAATGTTCGGAACACAAAAATTGTAGATCATATAATTATCTATAAATAAAATGTGTCAATACTGTTTTCCTAAGAACCGCCGTTTCTGAGATATAACGATTCTAAAAGTTGTAATCTTCATAATATTCACAGGTTTCCACGCCACCTGTGATGTAGTGTACTTAGCGCGTTTTTTTAGTGGTTTTCCCGGTAACCCTATTCCACGATCTATTGTGTATCTGTGTTTAATTTAAAACTATTGAATAATAAAAAAAAATTCTGTGGGGAATGATGAAAACGGTATAAATTTAAAAAACGGGAAAATTATTCAATAATAGCAGGTAGGCTTTCACGACCGTTGTTCATCGTAGAAAGTTGACTGCCGAAAAGAAACAGTTAATGAAATTATCTCAAAAAGCTTTGCAATTGACCAGGATATGCAAAATGAAAATTTGCATAACTGAATCTGATCTGAATCAAGTACGGTAGCTTCCAATACTCTGGAAAAACTTCATAACAGAGAAAATTATTTAAAAAATATAGAAAAATATCAAACAAATTCGTAGGGCATCGTTCTAAGAAAACATATAGAATCAGGTTCTGTGCACAAACCTTGCTCTAAAGATAATAATGTTTGTTGGTCGTGCTGACGAGTTATTTTTACATTGCTTAACTCAATACAATTCTTAAATTGAAGGTGACAAAGAAAACAGTTGTAATCAGTTTGATTCAAACCGTAGGCTAGTTTGAAGATAAATTGCAAAAAAATTAGATATCACTCAAGAGGGCAGCTACCCATTAGGTCACCACAAAATAAGGTTTCTTTTAAACCCCTGCCTTCCCTCTTGAATTAATGAGTCCTCAGTATCGCGAATATACAATGTACTTTGTTTTGCAAGCTTCGGAGCTTACTCTACATCTTTTCCTCAGTTGTCAAAACAAAACTTTTAATGCTCTTGAAACCTATTTTCTTGTTTATAATAAGAGATTTTAGAAAAGCTTTTAGGGTAATTGCTGCTAAGTTTAGTCTAGATGGCTTTTTCTTTATCCCTTTATCATAGATCTGACAACAGAGTAAAAGACGTTAACCATTGTATGACTTGAATTTGTTCATTCACTACAAGATACGAGACCTATTGTCAAAAACACTAATCATAGGGTGTGTACATTAATATCATCAATGAATATAATTAATAAAGGATACTAAACATCGACATGTTCCAATTTTCTTACTAACATACATTCACTATTATCACAAACTAAGTCTAATGTACAGCCAATGTTATTTACAACGTTATTAAACTGAAAAAGGCAGTCAGTTGCAAAATTATCAAACACAAGTTGGCATATAATAGAAGTTACATCATGGGACAACAAACAATAATCATTTTCATACTCGAAGAGCCATATTATATTAGGAAGATTGTAGTCCCCTACAACACAAGGAGTATCACCACATGACGATGCTCACAAACAGCTAACTGCTTTAATATAAAATACATTTCGGGTAGGTTTCTCAATTGGTGAATTTGGAGCAGTATAGTAAAACTCGTAACTCTTCGTTTAAAACAAAATTAAAACACATAACACAAGCGATTAGTGAACTGCAATTGGCACAACGCTCCCTCTAAATTTGTCACTGGTTGAATCAGATTGACCTTTCCGATACATAATCAATATCTAGCGTTCAAAACACTCATTAAGCCGTGTTTTAGTCAATACAGTAGTATTATACTCCTCCTCAACCGCAACCCTTTCTCTAAACAATCCGTGGCGATGAGGATTGATTGGGTAAATTATGTGACTTTGATATTTTTCTCGATACGAAAATCTTTCTAAMCCCTACTTCTTGCGGCGATAATTGAGCATTCATCGGTTACAGTATACATAACTAATTTATTGTTAAAAAAACTATAATAATTCGGGTACTTTGAATTATGTATTAATTTCATCATTGACGGAAGATTGAAACTTTCTCTTTTTCTGGTTTCACTCTTGTATAATAACTGCAGTAAATCCGACCTCAAGACCGTCATCCGGCTGTCCCTCTTAAGAGGAAATGACCCCTCCACCCGACAAGAAATGACTTACACGTACTACCTAGCTACAAATTATTGTTAACCGCATAACCTTTTAAAATTTACAATGCTGTTAAAAAATAATCAAATGCCATTATACGCACTGACAAACTTTAGAGATTGAAGAAATATATATGTAAAATTTTCTGTTAATTCCGCATCTAATACATATCTATTTTTCTCACACTAGCCAAAATGCACCCCTAAAATTTGGCGGCCCGGACCACAGATTTTAAAACAATATATTGACCAAAACGTAAAGAAACATACATCAGTTCGAAACTCATCAAAACTGTAACTGCGATGAAGTCTGCGGATTCAATGTCCACTCGAAAGCTAATATTATTATATAATATTAAGGGCCGGTTGCATAAACGTGAATCATAGTTAATCCCAGTTTACTCCGCGTTCTTTGCCTAGCAACGTCATTAATCGGGTGTTCTGATTGGTGTTGCTATAGCAGCAACCGCGGATTAAATTTGATCCACGTTTGTGCAACCGGGCCTATAGGCGATTCAAGCTAAGCGATACGCAGTCTAGCGGCAGAATTTTGAACTACGTATAAACAGTAGTTCTCCTTTTTTGTGTGTACTTCTGCATGCGTTATTAGAGGGTTAAGGGTAAACGAGTCGCGGTAATATTTGTGTTTCGGCGGCAGTTAAAAGTAAATTGTGCTAAAAATGAATAATATAAAAGTAAAACGAAAAGTCGAAAGCAATAACAAAACGTTTTGTTGCATTTATGGGTGTTACTCCAAAGCAAAGCGGCAAAGGGAGGTTAGCTTTCATTACTTCCCCAAGAAAGGAACCAGAACGGTATCAAGGACTAATAAACTAGGCAATACAGAGAAAATTGACTTATACAATGTGTAGATGAAAAAACTGAAAATGGGGAAGACGCCATCACCTTACATGAAAGTATGCTCGTTACATTTTCAAGACTTGGATTTTATATCTTCGAAAACTGGTAAGTAGTTGATATCTGCATTGTGTGTTGTAATTAAACTATTTTGATGTAGAAGTAAAGAGGAGATGCCTCAAGAAAGATGCCATACCATCCCAAAATCTACCAATGTTATAATTGAATGTTCAGAAGACAAAAAATGAATGATTGGTTATGGGGTTGTTGATGTATTATATACGACAATTAATACTTACTCGTTAAAGTTTTATAACCGCACACAATAAGATGGCCAGCATTTAGAACTTCTTCACCTCCCCTTGTACATCTTGAAGCGGTAGTAGCTTCCAAAAACGTAAAAAATTCTATTAAACTTAGACGCATTTCGCACGGCACACCACACGAATGACACCTGTCGGCTGCTTTCTACGCGACCAGCTGATCGTGTTAGCGCGCGTAAATATTAATTTGAATCGCCATATTGGCGACCTGGCAACCTCGGTAACCTTGAACAGTCAGTTCACTGTGATATTCTTTGGTTCACTGGCAGGCCTCGGTGACGTTTCTCCCGCCGCTATGTTGCCGACTGCAGCAGCCACCAAACGTCACAGTAGCAGCACGGCGCCGCTCGGCCAGCACAACAGTCCGGCAACACGGACCGGTCGGTATACCAGATAACCTCTAACGCGCCGGCCTAGCTGGTCTAGTGGATAGCGCGGAAGCGCGACTGCCCATGGCCAGTTAGGCTGCGGGTTCGAATCCCGCGTAAGGCATGGATGTTGTGAATGTTAAATTATGCAATGTATCTAATACAATTTAATACCAATAAATATAATAAACCTAATGAGCTGGCTAATTGCCCTGAGATGGCAGGGCCATTAACAAATAAAAAAAAATAACCTCTAACGCTAACTGGAGAATGATTGGTACTGGCGTTTTCCAGCTTCAGCAGCCAAGTACGTGGCGGATGTTCCTGGAGTGAAAACTGCGATGAAGTCCGCGGATTCAATGTCCACGCGAAAGTTAATATTAAAAGTCAAACCTGGCTTACCTTACCCGAAATGCGGGTATTTATTCTTCACTTGCGGATAAAACGCGGGTAATTTGTAAAAAGTGCTGGTACCAGGTAAGTTATTGATACTTCCCTTCTCCAACGTTAGTGTTGAACGATTATTTAGGGTGTATATCAATATAAAAGCAAATAATAGGAATAAACTTAGCACAGAAACCGTAACTGCATTAATGCATACAAAACAAGGCATTGAAGGGATTGAAACATTTGAACCACTAGCTGATATGTACAACATAAATATTTAGAAAAAAGTAAATAAAGACGATGTCTATGTAAGAGTTTTCTTGAGTAGGACGTAAGAAAATGGGGATACATAAACATGTAAATTTACCTTTTAGGTAAAAAAAAATGTGCGGTTAAAAGCGGGTAATTTTTAACGCATAGGAGGATATTACTAGAAATCTGTTTGGCAACCCTGTTGCTTACTGCAGCAGCCACCAAATGTCACGGTATCGGCAGTGGTTCGGCAACACGGACCGGTCGTTTTACGTATACCAGATAACCTCTAACGCTAGCTGGCAAATGGTTGGTAGTGGCGTTTTCCACCACCCAAGTACTTGGCGGCCGTTCCTGGAGTGAMACACCATGGAGACGCCTCTCACAAACGGTATTATGGGCTGTACAAGCCCCTTGCACAATATCACACAACTTCTGTTGCTCGCTGCTCAATTCCGCAACACAGTAATGCGGTCACCGGTCAGAGGGTCAGACCAGCTGTTTCGGTCCGACTGCTTTTCCGAACGAACGACCTCCCACGCCATCTATCGTGACACCGCAACACACACCGACACACCAATATCCGAAACTAGTCTCACTAATATCTGTTCCGCACACTGCGGGTATGAAGGCGGCGGTCTGGTTTGGCCATTGGCCAATTTACTCGGMACACGTCTGTAATTATAAACGAGTTTCAAAGAACCATATGCTTTACCAATGCATTTATCAATATGTTGCTTAAAACGCAAATTATTATCGATGAATAAACCTAGATTGCAAAAAACATCACTAACAGGCAGTTTTGCACCATCCAATAGTATAATATTAAGCTCTTTACTTAAGACCAACCTATGCTTACGCCTACCAAATAAGATGACAGCAGATTTAGATGGATTAATATTCAGGAAGCAATGCGCACCAAGTCGTTAACGTCACTGGAAGTGCATTTGCACGGTTAATATCACAAGGTAAAAACTAATAATAAATATGCATATCGTCCACATATAAGTGATACTTGCAGTAGTTCAACGAAAAGGCCAGAAGTGTATATAAAAAACCGTACAGGCCCTAAAATAGAGCCTTGAGGAACACCTCTTTTTATAGAAATCGGAGTACACCCATTGTAATCTATCTAGTACAATTTCGAGGTAAGAGGAGCATCTAGCTTTAGTGAATTACTAAACTAAGTGAGTCTCGTAACATAATGCACATGTAAATTATAGATTACTTTTCGTACTCGTACTAGGTTATACGTCGTATTGCTGTGGTTCATCAATATGCCAACCCGTAGATTCAACACTCAACAACAACCTATACCTCGTAAATAGAAAAACATTATTGCGATATATAGAAGTCGTCACTGGTCTTTCCGCCAAGCAATTTATTATGTATTTGTTTAAAAATGCATAGATTACCTAGCAGCGAAGTATTATAAGCTCTTTTCAATGTACTGAAACCCGTTGACGATAAAATGGAATAGCAAAAGGCCTAAAAGTAGCTAAGCTAAAAACCCGGCGCAAATAATAAACCAAGTTGAAAGGATTTCCTAACGTTCGAAAACAATTTCTTCCGAGCTATTACGGAGTAAAAATTCCCCCGTGGTTTTGTTTCGCTGCGATTCCATCTCGTACAGCGCTGGATGCAGTAAATTCAATTTTCAACCAGTGAATTCTGCATGTCGTCCTCAGGGACAATTGAATGTGCTCAGCTTTGGTCAAACGGCTACGAAATACGAATACTTTCAATCTGATAAAGTGGACCGGTTCGTCATTAAGAGACGCGACGATGCTGCTACTGGTTTATTTTGAGCGACGAAATGTAAAAGCCACAATTTCTACATTGCTTTTTCGGAAGAAACCTTTCGATATTGATTCGATAAAAATAAAACACGTGGGTGAAATTGGACAGGAGTCTTAATACCCATCTCCTGGCACACGTCAACAAAGGAGAGATGCGTTAAAGAAATACCGTTTCAAAGATCTTTTTATGTCATTATATAGGCTCCAACTAAATACTGTTTTGTTTTATATATCTAACATCAAGCATCATTTTATTATGGTTTTCAGGCCGCACCTGAAATTTGTCGTTTTGAGTTCAGCAAGGCAACATCAATCTACATCTGTTACTACCTAGTTAAGAAATTTAATGATAAAGCCATTAGCGCTTCAAAGTGGCATTTGGTTTCGTCTTATAAAGTGGATATCCGCCTAGCTGAAGTATATTTCTTTATATTGTGTCAAAATATAGGGCTAAAGATATTTACAATTGTCTAAAATACAGATTTGTTAGACCTGTTAGGCATTCAATTCAGAAAATACGGGAGTATTATCCCACATATTACATTATAAATCAAATCTTGTAGTTCAAACAACGTTTTTAAAGTGGGATTTACGGGTACTACTGTCGCTTGTAAATAAATGTACAGGGTGAGCAAATAAGAAAGGTGGCCTGTCATATCTCATAAAACAGTAGCTCTAGAGCTATGAGGTAAAAAATTTCTTAAGTAAAGTGGCCAAGAGAAATTGTTGGAAAATATTTTTCTAGTTTGTGAAGTGACCGCTAGAGGGCGCTGTGATACCTCCAAATTACAACATTAATGATTGTGTCATTTTTAGCCTAATAAATGTCTGGGGTATTAAACATTTTAGAATTGTTTGGACTAAAATCTACCATTTTTGCTTAAAACATTTTTTTGTTAAATGTCAAATAAAGGAGTGGGGGCGGGTGAATATTAATATAGAAAATCGCTAATCTTTCAGGTTTGGCTTATGTGCCCTTATAAATAGCAATTTTAAGTGTCGGAGCATTGTTTGTGCGTTGACCGCAAGAGGGCGTTTTCTGAAGTTACTACCTAAATATCAATTTTTCTAAAAATTTTTAAATGCAAAGTTATAAGGCTGTTTACTCTATTAAATGAACAATTGAATATAGACTAAAATGGTGAAAACTAAGTTGGTGAAAACCGCACCATTTAAAAATAACGCGAAAAATTGATATTTAGGTAATAATTTCAGAAAATGCCCGCTTGCGGTCAACACAAAGTTCTGGCACTGAAAATTGCTTTTTATAAAGGCACATAAGCTAATGAAATAATGAAACTGACACCTCGTTGGTTGAAATCGGTCAAGCCAAACCCAAAATAATAGCGGTTTTCTATATTAATATTCACCGGCCCCCACTCCTTTCTTTGACATTTAAGAATAAAATGTTCTAAACAATAATGATAGATTTTAGTCCAAACAATCTTAATTGCCGGAAAATATTTTCGAGTTGGTAAAGCGACCACTAGAAGGCGCTGTGGCACCTTCAAATTACAAAGTTAACGTTTATATCATGTTTAGCCTAATAAATGTCTGCGGTATTAGACTTTTTAAGATTGTTTGGACTCAAATCTACCATTTTTGTTTAGAACTTTTTTTGTTAAATATCAAAATCTCTAACATTTCAGGTTTGGCTTGACCGATTTCAACCAACGAGTTGCCATTTGCCTTTATAAAAAGCAATTTTAAGTGTCAGGACATAGTTTGTATGTTGACCGCAAGAGGGCGTTCTCTGAAATTACTACCTAAAATCGATTTTTCTCGAAATTTTTAAACGGTGCGGTTTTCACTATTTCAGTCTATATTCAACTGTTCTTTTAATGAAGTAAATAGCCTTATATATTTGCATTTAAAAATTTCGAGAAAAATTGATATTAAGGTAGTAATTCAGAAAACGCCCTCTTGCGGTCAGCACCCAAACAATGTTCTGACACTTAAAATTGCTTTTTATATGGGCACATAAGCTCTTGAAAACGATTGAAATCGATCAAGTCAAACCTGAAATATTATTTTGTATATTAATATTCACTTCTTTATTTGACATTTAACAAAAAAATGTTCTAAACAAAAATAGTAGATTTTGGTCCAAACAATCTTAAAATGTTTAATACTGCAGACATTTATTAGGCTAAAAGTTACACAAACATTAATTTTGTAATTTGGAGGTACCACAGCGCCATCTAGCGGTCACTCTACAAACTCGAAAATATTTTCCAACAATTTCTTTTGGCCACTTTACTGAAAAAAAAAATTACCTCAAAGCTCTAGGGCTACTGGTTTACGAGATATGATCGTCCACCTTTATTATTATCTCACCCTGTACGTATTTATATTGATGGTTAGAATGAATCATTTACTTATCTATTATTAATATAAATAAAAACAAGCATCACACATTTTTGTTTGTTTTTATTTATAAATAATAAGTTGAGTATTCTAGATACAAAATAACATGTTTAGGTTTTACGATTTTCCTTTGAGCGCCTATTAGCGGGCAACATCGTCATTGCACCCTGTCTGTAAAAATTAAACAGCATCTTGCAGAGTCGTCAACATGTCTATCAAGGTTAGAAGCGATCTGTGTATAGTAAGTTCTATTTCTAAAGTTTATTGAGTTATGTAGAGTCCATTATTTTAATTCACAAAATTAAAAGGTATTGTTTGAATGTTTTAACGTCTTGTTAATAATCGTTCCATAATAGTGTCAATTTGCAGAACTTAAACCAAAAGATTATTTTTTATGTATTCCACCTAATTGAATCATTGAATAACAACTTTAAAGTTATTGCTGTGGAACTTATACAGTTTTCCCAGGGATGGAGTTAACAAGACGACAATTTTTATTTTAATTGTTATTAGTAATCTAGAAAAAGCACTATTAAGCAAAGTTGTCTATAATTTGATGCACATATATATCAAAGAAATAAATATCATTAGGTTAGTATCACCACATACAATATATGTAATCAGACAATTTTTTTAGTTTACTTTTTACAATGTCTCAATTTATTCACCTTTGCCAGAAGTGGCCTAGCTATAGTCTGATCAAAAAATTTGTTAGGTYAACCGKCTTGCAGCCAGCTCATATTATTTCGCTTTTCTKGCTTTTAGGTATTTKGAAATGCTTTATAAAGATTTTTAAAATGTGCAAATAGATACGCTGTCACAGAAAATTGTGAGGCATACGTTTACGCTTTTGTAATAATTGGCTTTTTTCAATTTTTGAATCTCTCTAAAACACAAAGTAGTCGTACTTTGAGAAACTATATTTATTATTTGCGCAAATATAATAAATAATAAGAAAATATATAAACGCCTTCTTTTATCTCCTGTTTTAAGGGTATGCATATCTTTGCAGATTCTGAGCATGCTTCCTTAAAGACAGTTTAGGATTTTAAATCACGCTAAATTAGGTGCGTACTATTTATCGCAAGTTTTACCTAGTTTTCTCATTAGTTTCAGTATTTTTTTTACTACCGCAGCGCTTATTAACAACGGTGTGAAAAAATGTTCATGAAATCTGTCTATGGCGTATTAACAAACATTCCCAGTTCCATAGCATCTATTAAATAAACACGCTCTTCTCTGGCTAACATTTGCGGAATTGGCGTGACAAAAAGTGAAACTTGAAAAACTGGGTAATCTAACAATTTAGAAAATTGTTGTCATAATGGGTAGAGTTTTTATATCGAGAGGTAACCAATTATACAAAAATAACCAAACATTTTAAGACAACCATATTCGCTTACCTTTGCATTGCATCTAAAAAGGTTGTCAGGAAAACATTTAATAGCTTCCAAAACTTCCAAAAGCGGACGCGTCGGAAGCGTGCTTTCGACAACGAAAGACTTAAAAGTCCATTTTTTTAATGTTTTTAAGTTGTATTTTGTTCTAATACTGTGTAAAGAATAAAACGTAATCAACGAATGTACTTTGGGTTTATAGTGAGAAATCAGTTATTTATACTGTTTTTATTTTTCGGGACAATGTTCGAGTACATTCCATGCACACATATTTACAAATCTAATTTCGGAATTAAAAATGTACTAATGTAAATTGCCCTTAATTGTCATTAAATTTCGGTACAGAAAATGACATAAATTATGCTTAAGTCTGCCAATAGAGCTGCGCCACTTGAGCTATGTAATAGTCCTAAAATCTCTCCGATCCTTGTTAAAATTTTCAACGCGTTGTGTTCGGCGGTTGCAAGTAAGATTGTTGGAAAACGACACCTTCACAGGTGATGTTCCTTAAAATTCAAGAGGGCGCCACACTTGCCAGAAGATTTAAACTGTAAATTTCTAAATAGCAAGGGGTACGATTGGTGAAAAATGGAATTCTTCTGAAGCCGATATGTTTTTTTCTCAAAATTCAAGCGCCACAGTCGTTACCAACTCAAAAGTTTCAAACAGCAGTGGGTCACGTTATACACGTCATTTGAAAATCACTTTAATTGTACGGACAGTCCGTTCTAAAGTTATAGGAACGATTCAACCTGAAATGCCACATACTTTATATATCCCGTTGGCAATAATGCTTAAGAGCGCGTAATATGCGCTGCCTTCAAAGTCACGCCTACTGGTTTCATTTGTTATTAATATGAAACTGGGAAATTTTGGGTTAAGGCTATTTTGAATTATCCTATTTCAAGCCACTAATCGCTATTATATAGATATATAATTATCTATGCATTATCTTCGATTTAAGTGTAAGTTGCTATTTAAAATTCTCAAATTGGTGATACTGTGGTGCTGTCTTGAATTTTGCGAAAAACCTATCACGGATAACGGATTCAGAAGACAATGAATACAGATTGCTATAAGAAACGCAGGGATGTTGCCATTTTCACTCACATTATTAACCTTAATTCGTTTCATAGCACTTATCCTATCAGCATTTGATCAGGAACGAATAGGTACATTGTGAACCATTATCATTACAGGTTAGCTTAACACATAGACTAAACGGCAGATAGTATCACTTTATTAGTATTGATCCTTCACTGAAACGTTTTTTAGTACATTTCTGCTTGTGAATTTGTGTTTCGTTTTTAGGAAGTACATAAGGAAATACATTATATACCGCCGAATCTAAATCTTAGTACTTATAAAACATTTATTGTTTCCTTACTTCTTGCAAGAAATTTTACTGAATCCAGCATATGAAACAGTCATCTAAATAGCTAAATACCCACAAATAAGACACATTTTGGAAAAGGTCGAACACCTTATTGTTCTGTGTTAAGCAAGCAATATTAGATATTTTAGAAAACTAAAGTCTAACTTTACACGACTTCAAAAGTTAACTTGCATAAAACAAGCTTTCCACCGCAGGTTGTTAATTAATCCATAAGAAACAATACTTTTGCACCATTTATTTTTGTCTTTTTTGCAGACTATGTAGGTATCACTGTAACCTACATAATCATATATCCTGTACCGTCAGTATAGTTTTCACTTACTTCTTACTAATGGTCGAAATACTGCCGTGAGGGAATAAAACAACTATTGTAGTAAGCTTAAAATCCATATTAAAGCAGCGAAAAGAAATTACTACGAACAATATATTACAAACTACACAAATAAAACGCGAAGCACATGGAGAGTAGTAGTAAAGGGCCTTACTGGGAAATCAAAAACGGCCAAAGATGAAACCTTTCAAGAAATAAATATCGATAGCACCAGTGATGGAAATATTGCCGATAAAATAAACAGATACTTTATAAACGTTGCCAGGCACAATAAAAAATCAGATACTTCCTACACTTACCAGGGTCCTGTAGTTGGAAATTCGTGCTATCTTCATCCCACAGACGAAGAGTAAATACGTACAGCAATACTTTCATTCAAAAACACATCTTCTACTGGTGCGGATAGAATTTCAATGACACTCCTGAAGAAAACTACTGACCTCATAGCTAAGCCTTTAAGTCACATAATTAACCTATCAATGGAACATGCAATCTTTCCAGAAAAGGTAAAAATAGGAGTTTTAAGAGCTCCATATAAGAAGGGCAACAGGTGTCTCATTTCAAATTATAAACCTGTCACACTTCTCTCAAATCTGGCAGATACTTTAGAAAGTACTGCTTAAACGATATAGTAGTTTCCTTCAGTTACACGATGTGATAACGGAAAACAAAGTAGCTATCAAGCAAATAAATCGAAATCTACAACAATCTTTTAAATTCTACAAAAAATACTAAATGGTGTAAATAGGAATGAGGTAGTCGTGGGGGTGTTCTTGGATCTGTCGAAGGCGTTCGATAGCGTGGAGCATGACATACTGCTAGCCACGTGTGAAAAAGTTGGTCTACGTGGTAAATCGGGAGAACTCCTTGCATCATACCCATCTAACAGTCAACAAATAGCGATATTTCGACAGCTTCACAAGATCGCAGTGTGGAAGGATTGTCAGGGGAGTTCCACAGGGCTCTATCCTGGGTCCTGTACTTTTTCTACTTTACATAAATGACTTATATTTGTGTGCAGTCCTGAGTATATAGCGCAGTAAGCAAGATGATACATCGGTTGTCTTAAGTGCAAATAACCCAGAGAACATAGATAAAAGGTTAGTGAACTGTCTGAGTGTAATCGAGCGATGGCTGGAGGCGCATAATCTTAACCTAAACATAAGTAAAACTACATGGTGGGTTTTGCTGGTTCAGTGAGATCGCTTCAGACCATTAGTGTAGATTACCACGAAAATAGACTAACCTCGCAGGCGGGAGCAGAGTTTTTTGGGATTGAGGGTACACTTCCTGGTTGACTGGAAAAGATACACAAAATTACTGGCATCCAAGTTAGCAACTTTCAGCTACGCTCTCAGGATCGTAGGCGACGAGGTTGGAATTTTAACTGCGCTTCAAGCCTACTACGCGTACGTGCACTCGCGTTTGCAATATGGAGTCATATTCTGGGGCAATGCGTCGTCCGCAGCTGATATTTTCGTCATCTAGAAGCGGGGTGTGAGGAGTATCTTTGGCCTGAAACGAAGGTAGAGTTGCAAAAAATTATTTATAAATAACAATGCACTTACCCTAGCGAGTATCTATATTTTGGAATGTGTACTGTTTGTTAAACGCCATTATAATATGTTTTTCCAGTCACTAGAAATGTCACATAACTACTGAACGAGAGGCATAACTAATAATTACCTTTTGGAATGCCATACAAATAAAACAAGCATATTAAAAAATGTCACGCATATGCCATTAAAAATTTTCAATCATGTTCCAAGCAAAACCAAAATGCTACCGATCAATATCCTGAAACGAAAATTAAAAACATACCTGACCTCTAACGCCTTTTATACAACAAACGAGTTTTTACACTACAGATTTGATTAGTTTCTTCAATGTGAGTCTATGTATTTTGTCTAATGTAAAAATATGTAGTATGTGGAATTATATATTGACGTGTTCTATATACAATTGTAGTTGTATGATGTGAATAAAGAGATTATTATTATTACTTCCTGGAAAGATAAACTCAGAATCATCTGTTGCTACCTGATTACCCTAAAGACTCATTTTCATTTATTTTGTCTGAGTAAACAAACGCTTATTGCTATTTCCACGTCCTCGCATAAAATCGTAGTTTACTTTAATGTTACTGCTGTAGGTTGTCTTATAATATCTGCTGTTCAATAATGATATAATGCTTTTTTTATTTTGACTGAGACACACATCTGCTACTAAAACCTATTGCCGTAGCATTCTACTGGATAATTTCGTTCTAAGCACTGGGTGTGCTCCTTTTCCTTGACACTGCATATAACAAACGATAAAATTGTGGCAAAATGAATGACCAATTTCGTAACAATATAATATGGTTCAAGCAAGCCTAATAAGGCCAAGAGCAAACTTGCTATTACACAAACATGTTTGTACACAAATCACTGAAATGAATACTCAGCTAAACCAGATTAATTCTGCTAATGGTTTTCGTTTGTTAGCTAAAACAACATTCTCGTAATTAATTACTTGAGCATATGTACAAATTCCTTCKCTTCGAAACAAATATTAATTCCGAAGCCAGTTGTTGTAGCAAGACAAGCGAGGCGAACGCATCTTTCAGAGTTCGTCATGTGTGTACGGACGAGGTTTCTGATATAGTTCGAAGATGTAATCAAGGGTCACGTAAATGCTTACCCTGGATATCATACTCCAGCGGCTCTTTCTGTTAATTAGATTAAACAGTGCACAGGAATAAACATGATTTTCGGGTGTTACAAATTAGAATAGCTCGGGTGGAATGAATAGGCCTCAGGCTTTTCCTCCGTTCCGATTGCCTACATTCCACTTTCGTATGGTGCAATTAAATTTTACGGTGTAGAAATGCGTTSGAGTAGTTTCTGTTTGGATATAATTATGTATATTTTGTKTGTCGAAAATTTGAAAGGAATGGCTACATTGAAGATGGTACAGTCAATAATACGAATGTTTTCAACATAAATTGTTCAAGCATTTTACAAAATAATAAGCTTTTCGAAAAAATAAAAGTAAGTAATACTCTCGGTACAGTCGCCGTTGCGAATATACAAGTTATTAGTTTTAAACTAAAATTAATGGAATTCGTCAAATAAGATAGATTTATTTTAATTAAGAGATGAATTTTTATGTTTTCCTAAGAAACTGACTAGTCTACTTAATTAATCATTTTGTATTTAGCAATAATTATTAAGGTGAATATTAAAAAATGTGCTAACACTTCATTAGATAAGAATAAAGATTGTGCGATCGCATATGCGGTTTCTGTTTTCATGAGTGATGATAAAATAATACTACAGTTTTCTTTAGGTAACTTCGAAAATTGGTTTCGTATTTCTCATAAACATAAAAAAATATAAGGTTAGGTACGATAACTGGACCTTTTATATTTACGAAGCCTTTAATTTTAAAACAAAAGTATGAAATTTATTTTCTTAGAACTCTATAATAAAAAGTCTAGTTCGGTACTAAAAAACTGAACACCATGTATAAATATAGATACTTATTCATCATTAGAAACCTGCCTGGAGTCAAGTSCACAACAGTACGTTGTGGCTCTGAAACTAAGCTAATTTAAACGAAAATTAATTAAATAATGCAAATACCTTGGGGTTTTGGCAAAATTTAACGATTCTAAGCATTTACTTAATCTTGATGGTCTTACATCAGGACTACTGATGCTTATACTTTATAGTAGCTTCTTAAAAATAAACGCCTGCTGCAAATGTATATGTCTGAAATACTGATAGCCCTAAAAGAGTATGATGAATTGCTAAATGTTTCTGAAATACACAGTAAATCCTTAATTTATGTAACAAATTGCATTCTACCCTGTAAAACTCCGTTTATATCGCTTGGCTGACAGTGTGACGTCCTGGCAGTAAACTCGTACAGTTCCATGTTCCAGGCTTGTTGCACTGTCTTATATAGGCTCCGTCAGAAAGCCAAATAGAACTTTTAGCATTCGTTTGGGGTAACAATGGACCTAAGCCAACGCTGAAGATACCCTCAACCGGTACAAGTCTATTAATAACAAAAAATTAAGTGAAATATTAAAAGCGAAACAAAATTGACTTAGTCTGCTGAAGGGAGTGCGAGCAACTAAATATACAGCAAGATACTGAAATTTTATGTTAATTTATCTCTAGAACACAAAAATGATCAAATAACTAGATTAAAATTAATGGTTACAATTACATTGTTACATTCCCAAAAAGGAATTGTAAGATGGTTGCATCGAGATGCAGTTGGCTGCTCCTAAACAGTATGTATCCTTATTGCTCAACACTTAATCAATATTTCTCTAGTCTTTCACTTTTAACGCTAGTTTAATAATAATAATAAAAAAAAGTAGCAGCAATGTTTGCTTCAGATCGCAGGACAAGTTATCTACAAACACATTTTTACTGGCCAACGCGATATACGTTTACAGGTGTTACAAATGTCTAGTGGTTCTTTTACAATAATAACAAGTATAATGCAATAATATTTCTATTAGAAATGTACTGAAAATCGGAATGAAATCTCTAGTATTTCTTTTATTACCAAATACAATTCGTTAAGTATAACTTACTACCGATACTACGAAAAACACCTATACTAAATAATAATGCGAATGAAACTCGTAATTATACCAGTAAGCCTCTACGACGCGGGAATGCCTATCATAAACTACACTACTAAAAAGATAATCGGAAACAAGAGAATGACCCGCACGGAGTCTAAGTTTGACCTTCTTGTAAGTTGTTGCTCAGGTCAGTTATTTCCTAATTCTCCAAGTTCCTATCCCCAGAAAAGGTCCTTTTCCTACAGGAATTACTGGCGGAAGGTGTCAAGAGCCACGGAACGTCCTAGGTTTAGCGAGCCCCCGGCTAATAATAGAGAAGGTTTTGTAAACGGACCGATCAATATAAGGTCAAGATTACATCACTATTCTTGAATTTTTACGGAATACGCTTAGGTAAGCGCAAAATACCCAAAAATATTATAAATAACCGTTAAGATTGTTATTTCMTAGAAGAAACTCATATCTATGAGGGCTGATCTATGGTCTTTTTGGGGCTGTACCCCACGGAAACGTGCTCACACAAAAATCCGTTATAAAGGAACTTCATCCGAGGTATATCGTCCAAGAGATATAAAGTCGAATAAAGTTTTGTACTATGGTGTCAATTGCCAAAATGGGTGATTATAGAAAAATCATCCACTACACCACAGTGCACTGAACCAGCAGAAATCGTTAGGTCCCCAAAAGCAAATGTAGCACAAATGTGAACGGAAATGGCAAACGAAATTTCCTACAAATGTAATCAGCCGGCTTTTTTGTACAAGGAAAGCGCCCATCCCCAGAACAGTGTGGCTGCGTACAAATAGATGACATATGATGCTCAATAAACGAAAATTATTATAATTATTTATAATTTTAATATGCACCCCCTAACAACGTATTAATGAAATACAAAGCATTCTCGAACAAAATATTATGCGATCTAATTTAAGACTAAATTCAGCTACTACGGGTGGTGAAGCCACTAATATACTAGAGCAAATGGCCAAGACAGACAAAGCTATGTTCCTTTTGGCATAACGGACAAACGTTCTAGCGACTAGAATCTATCACAAAAGCTGTAAATAAATGCAAATAAAGTAGTTAAAGATACTAGACGCTAGACACTAACGCTTAGGAGATTTCTAACAAATGCAAACTATGAACTGACGAACTCCCGCTCACCTGAGGGCGGGACTCGATCCTGCCCCCCGAGAACCMTGCCAGCAACAGCTTTCGGTTTCCTGCTAAACAAGCGTTGGACCATAGCGAACTCCTCGCGACGCTTCCCTTGTCTTCCGCTTTGGAACCTTTCGCCGGGTGATGTCGCCGACCTACTGCCCTTCGCAATTTTGGAGGAATTGTTGTTGTCGAGCCATCCCAGTATTACATCATCCACATCCTGCCCTTCACAAGCTTTCTCGCAAATGTTGCATTTTTCTTGTAAACGGTAACTGTTATAAAAATAGATCATATAAGCTGTAGATCATGGAATTGTCTACAAAAAATCAAATCACCATTCCAGAGAAATTTAAAGGGTTTCGTTCCTCTTTTTTTTCGTTCCGGTCCAAATAAAAAAATAAATGTTGGTTTGGTTCCGGTTTTTGTTCTAAAACATTTTGATCAATACGTGCGCAAATATTTTTGCTTCCTTTTATAGTAAGTAAGAAGATAGTAAGCGTTACCAATAACAAACTGCAACATACGCCGCCAAAATGACACACTAAAGTGCTGAAGAGAACAAGGGCGAGAGCGAGCTAAGTTGTGGACCACGACCTACGCAATTTGCTGTAACACGAGTTGGAACATTCATAAATAGAACCGATTAAACCTATTTTTTCAGTTCATTTCCGGTTTTTGCTCCGGCAATAATAACGGATTTTTTTCTGTTTTCGGTTCACTTGGTTCATTACTATGTCATCGAACAAAGCCCCCCCCCCCCTGCGTCGGTCGAATTTCGTGTGTTTCCGACAATATGCGGTATCTCCCTCCGGATGGATGTTACGGAGATTGGGAAGCGCCTGTCGCAAAGGGCGCACAGGACAGGTCGGGTTCTGGTTTGTCCGGCCTTTGTCCTTAGCAAATGGTACGGTGGCCTGTGTATACGTGTATATATAGAATATTAATCCCGAAAATGGATAAAACCTGGACTACATATCGTCCGATGACGGCAATATATCCATAGTTTATAGAACGCCCAGAAGGTGATATATATAATGCCCGTAGGAACTAGGAAAGTCTTCAATAAATCGAAAAATTTTATAAAACAAAAGCACGGCTTCTGTAACTTCACACAATAGCAATGTCTCGGACTCTTGCGGAATTTGCTTATAACAACGGTAGAGATGTAATAATGTAAAGATATTTTTTGCCCTTTTCTTTGTCTGTTAACTAATATTAAATATACATTATTATATCAAGCATTCTCAAAATAGTGAAAGACGACAATTCAAATGACTCGTTTTTTAAATCACGAAAGTACATCCCTATACTATGATAGACTGATTGTGTAGAACATTTTCAAGGGAACGGGAGTTTCTAACATTTCCGTACTCGCCATACTAAACCTAACAACACATATCGTCACATGCATCTTTTATTTCTATAACCCACTTTTATTTTGATTATTGATAAATGTTCTACAGGTCCTAAGAAGTTTACAACTTTCTGTTACTCCAGATTTTACAATGTTTCTGCGCTGTAGTGATCACAAAGTAACGTAATCTAATCTGCGAACCTGATATTTTGTCGAAAACATTCACTTTAACCATACCTTAATAGTTGATGGGTTCTTGCATGGGTCGGAACCTGCAGTGTTCAATATATACGTGTTGTGGATCCAGTCCTCAACCATTGTTACCTGCAGTAAAAAATTCAGTTGTTCACGTTTAACGCCATACGACTTGCCGTGTGGAATTACCTAGTAAACCCCCTCATAAAGCACATGTCTGAACGCGCTTCATTGCCAAATAGTCCACGGAGTGATGGAAAACATTTGATGTGTTCGCTTGTCGGCGTAACTTTTGATTTAGGGCAGGTAACGTTTAATTATTATGAGAGTTAGGTTGGGTTACTTCGTTTTGATTTTGAAACCGGTACCATGCAAGGTTTTGTTAAAGATTATATTACCGAGGTGGTTATTAACATGATCCATGAACAAATACTTATAATAACCAGCCAAGTCACGAAAATACCACGCCCACGCTTCACTGGACGGTTCCAGGTTGAGGTTAGAACTATTATAACTGCCGACCAGCGTTGCTTGCGTAGTTAGATGTTACTCTTAAAAAAATCACGTCCGTACGTTTATTTAAGTATCATGTAATGTAATTAATACAGTTATTAAGTCATCCCAATTGTAATGTAAAACTACATCCGATACGTATTAGGATACTCGGAATATATTTTTGCTTGCAGTCTCTGAAAAAAGACGAACTACAGACATTTTCGACAAGCTGCCAATATCGAGCATTCTACCAAGGCTCCAAACAGTAGCTAAGCAATAAGCATCACGCGAGGGTTATTGTCAATTTACACGCGCGTTGGAGATAGTACGAACTTTGATAATTTTTAAACATATAAGCCGAGTAATTTGAAAGAAAAGATAAAATACGATCAACTAATTTTTAGTGTAGTTTAAGAAACAGCATTAAAAAAAATATGTGCAACAACCCCATTTTAGTTAAACCACCTACTAAAATTACCGAATCTTGGGTTTTCGTACTGTACGATGCCGCAGAACCTACATGGATGAATGTCCCAGCCGTTGACGAAACACAAGCGTAATGAAAAAACTTTGAAGCCGCATCTGACACGGGTAGAATAAGCAGTATACAGAAGACAGTYTAATATGTGTCCAGTGCAGTCCCACCTCCTGTCGCACAAAAAGCGACCAGTGCTCACAGACTAACAGGTTGGGTAGAGAAAATGGGCGGATCGTAACCACCATGTGCGTCTTATGCCCTAGACAAATGCTTTAAGCTGTCGGCACTCAGCACTAATAAAGCAGACCCGGCCAACTGATAACGGCCATTACAATAAATACCTTCCCTTCCGCAAATTCAATTGTTCAGGGGCATAAATTCGGCTTAAATTGCGATATTGCCGGCTTACCACCCTGAAAATAAGGCGAACAAAATTTGTTTTGTAAACGTGCTCTTCTAAAGGGTAGACGTTTAAAATCGAATTGGGTGTGTAATATTGCTAGCAAACATGCAACACTACTTGAGTAGTTTTTTATAAACACTGAATAATTCAGAAACGCATACAGTGGACACACTTAGAAGGACCAAAAAATTGATAAAAGGAATTGTTTGTTCTAAATGCTACTGGCACACATAAAAGGTACAGTACAAACGATCAACTTTTTACATTCTAATTAAGTTTGTCAAATTCAATTTAGAATTTTAGCTGCAATTTGACTTATGTGAATTCTGCACTGTGAATTCAGGTCCAAGGATCCTGCAGTCTAATTCCAAAAACGTTTGTGAGTCACAATCGTGATTATACGGCCCAAACTGCATTCACACTGATGAGACTCAATGGCTTAATCGTTGTTCGTAGCCATCATTAGAGAGTAGGAGAGCCACAGTGTTTGTAAGTGAGCCGAAATACGCACATGAAGATTCAGTTATGTTTGGCATTTTTGTTCACGTGTTACATTATTAACAGTTAATGATTCAAGAAAGCAAACGCCCTCAGCGCCACCTAAATGGATACTCTGCACACTAGGAGGGCTACGACTGTAGTAGCTACTTAAGACCTTGCTGAAGAAGCTGTATCGTGAACGAGATAAATAATAAACATCTGATCTAATCAACTCATTCTGATCCTTGTTAGGGCTCCTCTAACAGAAATACCGAATGAACTGACCACAGCAGACTGCAGTGAGGAAGTAATAATCAAGAGAACAAATGCCCTAAGCGCCACGTAAACAGAAACTGCATGCTGGACGGACTGCGACTGTGATAGCTACTTAAGTACGGTACCTGTTAGGCTGGAATGAATTGAGCACATCAGACTGCCGCCATAACTGTATCATGCGATACTAGTGACCAAGAGGGCAAATGTTCTCAGCGCCACCTAAGCTGACACTGCACATTGAACGGGCTACGACTCTGGTAGCCACTTGAGACCCTGGACAGGTTCCTATCGATGGCACCACACTAGCTCTGCGAGCTAGTCCAGTGCGATTGTGTTCACTCGATCCGATGCGAACGCTATCGATTAGAACTGTCAATTTCAGTCGATACCTACGGCAGTGTCGAGTACGGTACTCTATATAGCATTCTATATCTGCATCGATGCATCCTTGTCTCATTTATTAGGAGAAGGCGTTTGTTAAGCGGCAGTACAAATTGGAATTAAAACTCGAAATATTATAGTAGATGCTGGCAGCAGATGTTTTATTACCGTTTATGTTTATTGTATGTGTTTGAAAATAACTAGCAATGCGATATTTTGGACATTTTGCTTCAGTACTGGATGCGTTAAGTATCTGTTCACTGTTCAGTCGATATATTTACTTCTTTTTGGACTATACAAATATGTAAGTACACTTACCTACATATATTATTTTATATTTAGCACTAAGAACTTTTATTTCGGTTGATACACCTTAACTGTTTTGTCAGATATTGACGAAAGACCAAATTGACTATTAGCTCATGTAAAAGTTCTTTATTTAGCCTAAGCAGCTCTGTAAAACAAAAATCATGAAGACAAAAAGGATCACTATATCCCTTAAAATAATTAATTACCTTAATAAATGTCTTCTCATTTGATTACATCTTCCTGAAGTAAGTGGTGCATTACTGGAAGCATTACGTGCACCTATAAAACAATTCATTCTACATTATTACGCTCATAATTTCCCATATTTTTAGCAAATTGTTACCAAATTATAATACTGTAGCTAGCTAGCAAGTAATAATGTCCTTAGTGTTCTATTTTTTTAACTTCAACTGTTTCCCAAAGCAAATTTGTGTGAAATAAAATTAATGGTAGATGTCACTAAATAACAATCTATAATGTAGATTTCTTCTTTTGTTCCTGGAGCAAATAACAAAACAAAAGGGTAATTAACCTCGCCTTAAACGACGCAATCGCTTAGTCCTGGAACTGCCAAAAATGTATTTCCCTCCTTTAAATATGCAAGCGGGTAGTCTCTATGATAAGTCCCACTGTCGATATATTATTATTATATAATATCGAAAGCGGGCCGCTACAGAATCGCATTGCGCTCGCTATCGGATACGGTATCGACTTCGTCTGTCTACTCACTCGAAGCGCGTCGAGTAAACAGAATCCGTAGGGTGATCACATTATTCGGACCCTCCGAGTAATTCCGCCTATCTTTTTGCGAAATGTACTGTAATGTTATTAATGCATTTAGCAAGTCATAACGCTGGTATTTAAAGGCAGAGTTATTAATGCACTAAGACTGGAAATATATTTTGACTAGTGTTTCAGATAACAGGTACTGGATTTCCAGACATTCTGTACAAACTGACAACATGGAGCATTCTATTAAGACTTAAAACAGTAGCCAACCAATGAGCACCATCCGGGTATTACGTCAGTTTACGCGCACGTTTAAAATAGTACGAACTCTCACAATGTTTTAATACATAAACTGGTCAATTTTGGAAGGCCACAGTGAAGTCTGTAAAAAGGTCATCTGACTATAGTAAGTGAACACCAGATTTTGTGCTACAAAGCGTTCGGGACTGTGCTGGTTCAAATAGAAACGTTAATTAATTGAAAACAACTATACTAACTCCGTTCAGACACATCTTTAGCTATACCGTTCATTCCCGCCACCTACCTACATATTTCTCAACTTTAACCCCCTTTCTCATTACCTACCACAGATTCTGGATACTCCAACAAACAGCCTGATGCGTCGAGAGCTTCTAAATATAATTCGGCACAATCAAGCTGGAATATGATTGTTACGACCCTCAAAATATAAAACGTTAAAAGCTTTATGTATGTCAAATTTGTGATTAGAATCCTTAAGATGCTTAGCAAAATGGGTTGTGTTGTTCCTTGTTCCTTTCATTCTAGTTCTGGAACTTTCAAATATCTCTCTGATGTGAGTAATTACAGTGCCCAAAATTAAGTTTGTACACCTCACATTATATATCTAACCTACCACTTTAGTTTTTGTTCCTACAATTTTTCAATTTAAGGTGATTGATCGTTTTAAAGGTAATTTTAAAATTTATAAAAATATATATCGTACTATTAAATATGGTCATTAGAAAGAAAGCTAGWAACAAMAATAACAGACATTTCGAGGTTTTAGAACTACCATTTATAATATACTTTAAGGAACATCATATTTTGCTAACCATTTTTTGGAATGAATTCACAAATTTAGAGGCATTATAAATAAATTTCAAAGAAATCCTGATAAAAGTATCCAAATTATAGTAAATTTTACAAACCCTTTTTATATTATACTTACTCTCCCAAAGAGAAAATCAAAATTAATTTTTAATTCATGTTTTAAATTGCGACGTACAATAAAATGGTTATATTTAAAAAACACATTTTATGTGCTTTATAATTGCTGGTTAAATTGAATTTATTTAGTTAACTAGATATTTGAATCTGTTTTGGGTGTAACTAGCGTTAGATTTGTTTTAGGCTCGTATAATAGTTATCTAGGATAGGTCAATTCACAGTTTAGGTTTAGACAATTAGCAAGTGTTCTAATTATTTTGGTAATTACATTTTTGTCACACATTACATAGGTAACTAAACTATTTCTTGTAGATTGCCAAAAAATGGCTCAAAAATGTCAAAACAGCTGTCACAAAATACATTTTACCTAAGAATTAATAACGACGTTTTTTCAAACTAATATAACATAGCCTTTTACTCGAACTCTCAGCTTGGCAAACGATAAAATCATTCCAATATATTTATAAAAACAGAACTTTTGTTTATGGCAGATGTTAAACTATTTCTTTATCAACTCCTTTGATAAGATGAAGTAGCACTTTAACCGCAGGGGTAGATAAAGTAACACTTTAACAGCAAATGTAGATAAAATGTTTTAACTTCATAGTAATCTATAGTAGCGGAACAAAAAAAAATGCAATTTTTTTGCCAAAAATTGTAATTTTCTTTGAAATTTTATTGTTTCTCTTGAACTTGAAAAAAATGCAGTATTATACACGACAACAAAGATTGTTTATCTACTGTTGACACCATTTTGTATCACAAACTTCGTGTCTTACAGATTAGCATTCCGTCGTTATATGTTTGGTACCTGTCCTTATTCCGTGCTCAAGCTGTGACCAAGCCGCTTGACGTTACCGGCTCTCCTGTTACATGAAGCTGCCAAGATCTATTAATTACCGTCAAGTGTAATGTATTCAAACAGCCACTCCTACAGGAATAACATTAGAACTAGGCTGTTAGCAAGTTGCGGACAAACATTCATCAGTCTGGGCAGCTTTTAGAATACTTGGAGCTTGCTTGGGTATGGAAACGTGATTGAAATTATTATTCTGGGGATGGTCTGCTTGAAGCTTGACTAGTTAAAATAAGTGTCACTTGTTATGTTGCCAAAGGATGTAGAGTTGTTTTTCAGAATGTACAGAAAGTATAGCTTTCGTGAAGAAAGATCGAGCGCGAAATGTGTAATTCTAAACTGTGGTTTTAAGAAAAATTTTAAATGGAAATTCCTTCTATAAAAAATGCTAAAGCGGAAGGGTATTTTGACTCTTGTTCTTACATTGAATAATGGTTGTACACAACATAGGTGTATAAAAGAGGGGATCCAGCTTTTCACATTCTAAACTGATGCCAACATGTGATCACAGTCTAAGCGTTTATTTGTAGAAAACATTGGATCTTCCAGTTGACCAGTTGTGTATGTTCAATGACTAAGCTTCATGTTCACGGTCACACACCATTTGGGCGTTTGCGTGTTTGTTTTTATTTGGTTTTATGATGTGCAAGACGCAGGGAATGATTTCCATATAATTGTTAACGGTAGCAGTGATAAGATGATCAGGCAGTGTCAAATGTGCAGAAAAATTGATATACGTTAACTTAATGTTTCATTTCACAGGTATGTAACACCCAAGTAGTATTTAAGGTTAAAATTCATAGGCGTGCGGTATTTAAATTGCTTATTATGCCGAGGTTGTTTTACCCATGAACCCGAGGTACTTACCCTGTATGCAGGTACTAACCTGTGCAGGCCACCCTTGGGTTCAAAACATCTGGAGCATTTTGCAAAGCTCATTTTTCACTTAGGGATCTGCTACCACCTGGATCTGGATATCCTTTGGATCTCCGGCTTGATTGATTTTGGGTATGATATCAACAGTATTTAGTTCTACAGTTGAAATTTGTGTCTGCTGGGTTGTTACAAACTACACGGTAAGCGGTTGTTAAATAGTGTAAGCAGGAAAGTGTCGATAAAGCTAGTACTGAGCGATTGCGTTTGCATAAATATTGCCAGCTATTATTGTTAGGTAAGTGATGGATAGAATCACAAGGAAAACTGTTGTGGATACTAGGGTCGATATAAAATAATATATTTAACTTCGTAATTAAGAGGAAATTCAACTTACGTTGAAATTATGTGGACTTGTTTTTCCTTGTCAAGCTTTCGATTTATTTCAAATCTCCATCAGGGGTTCTCTAAATATTTACAATGGTATACAGGCATAACAACATGTAACTTAACCTTACTGAATGTAAGGTTTATAATAAGGGGCCAATACCAATACTATCAACTAAAACTTGTAAAATTCGCTCCATTTTATATTTATGTGTAATACTATTTGAAATTTGAAGTTTTGATTATAAACAGATTAATGACAAAATCTGAAAGTTGCAACATAGCCACCACAATTTTCATAAATTTATCCGTGCTATTTTACTAAACATTTTCATTTTATTAACTTATTTGGTACATTTCTAAAATTAATTAATTTATTTATTTATTTGGTGATGATTTCTTATTACGTGTTCTGCTAATGAACACAGATCTCTGCCCGTCCTTCTTATTGGTCGCAAGAACTTTAATTTAAGTTTTATGTTACCTGCACTCTTAAATGCTAGTTGAAACCAAGTTCCACACAACTATTACAGACACAGGAAATTGCAAAGAATTATAAACAAATATAGGATAGGTTATATTTTTGTTTTAATGCGATAAACTTTTTTATATTACAGATACTAAAACTATATTTTGAACACAGCACCATTGAATTCGCACGAATGAAACTGAAAATGAGCGCGTTGACTTGTGAAATGTACTATAGTTGCTCGTATACGTATTACGTCCATGGCAGGCAGTAGTAGTGAGACATGATTACTTCTTCCTCCATAAGCTTCCAAGTGATGTATTTAACCATATTCAGTTATCGCTCTATACCTAAACCTTCCGAAATTTGAGCTTTCTGCAACCTTCAACTCACAAAACAGTACAGCATGTATTGAAAATACATACTTCCAAGGGTTCCTCTTTATTAAAATATATCAAATAATTCGACAATCGGCAGATTTCAAGTGTGTCAAAGCAGTTATTTTTACACATACACACACATCCTTACACACTCACACCCGCTCGCTCACTCACTATTAAAAATGAATTGAGATAGCCAAAATCAGTTTTTTCCATTATTTTATGCTCAAAGTAAGAAATCGGGTCACGCAGGTTAATTATTATTTGTTTTTCCGCTTATAGACTGCACCCTGCAATCCCAACAAAACGGTTTACGCAGTTCACCTAGCTCGAATGCCTAATAAATCTCCTAAGTATGTTATGTAACACGAGGTTAACTGGCTGATCTATAAAAGAAAATAAACAATAAACGAATAGTAGTATAATACAAGGTTCAACAGCTATTCTTTGTCACACCGGTAACGAACAAAGGTATGTGTCACATCTTGTTCAAATATAGCTTCTTTAGATGCACCTTTCTTTTTTCCGTAGATATGTAACGACGCTTCTCCGATCTATGCAGCSCGTTTTAAAAACATCTGCGAATCGCGAACGTCGCCGTCTGGTTGAATTTTAGATTAGAGCTAATAAAACGCCCATGAATTGATTTTATAGAATGTAATATCTTGCTGGCATTCGACGTGACTGTATTTATTTCTGGCGGAGGCGCTGGGGCGCAAGAGTTGAGTTGACGGGGTTAACTGCTGCGATCTGTCTGGTGAGGGGGTTCGATAACGCTGTTTGTCTCATTACGAATTGGTCTCGGATGGGAACGTTACCTAGGTGCCGTAACGGCTCTCCGCGAATTGAAGTGCACCCAAAGCATAGTTCAATGCGCAACAGTTCGAGACTCCTTAACTTTGGCATGAGTTTGTTAACGAGATAGGTGCATGTCGCCGCAGACGTGTTTTGCAATCGTAAACAATATTAAACATATTATTTTAATTCTTCAATTCATACGTGTACGTATACTTAACTTCCTTTATTTACGCACTAGTACAAAACATACTAAACTGTACCACTAGTAGTTCAAAACACTACATTTCGGTGACTAGCAAAAATAACACTTTAGAACAGTTAGATCGCTTTGTTCGCTCGCTTCATCAATATTAAAATCTGACTCCGCGCGCTTTGGTCACGCGTTATACTGACCAACGAAATGCTCAAATGTTCGCCAACTATCTCCCTATCTAGTATGGAGGCTTCGAGAACATACGAGAACAAGAAACCTTAAGTAACTACCTCATTCGCAAACGCAGATCAGTTACGGCTTAGAGATCCATTGCGTAGTCATAGTCGTCGTAGTTTTCACCTTTTGCATTAAAAGTTATTTACTCGGTCAAATTTGCTCGCGTTTACTGAGACATTGTTAACGTTGTGTTTTTCGGTTATTAACTGCCAAAATGCGGTTTATTTATTGGTAATCCGTATATAACTAAAACTAAGGCTTGCAAATTGGACGCAATACATATTGGCATCGCTAGATGGCACTTTTTAAGGTAGTATGGCACAAAATGCTCCCTAAAACGAGAGAAAAGATGTGTCCACGTCAAAAAATCTTACAACATGCGTGTAAGCATTTGTATAGGCAGGGCATTTGTTCAAAATGACTCCGCTTTAAATAACCAATTTCTTGAAATATGCCAGTATTAAATATTTTTACCCTGCCACATAGGTGTCTATAATGCGTAAGTGTATACAAGGCGGGAAATTAAGAAATGTTAATTGTTACACAAATATTGAGCATGTAGGTTATCGAAACAGTATATATGTAGGTAAGCACTGACAGGAAAAGGTATGGGCCAAAATTGTTTTAAAGGAACATAAGTTGGTATTAAAAAATAACGAAAAAAGATGTTTTCCGATAAAATAAAAGTAATAGCGTGTAGTTAATGCAAATTTTCTCTATAGTTACACTGAGTGGTACGATATAAAACATTAATTAAAGTAGATTTATCATGATTATACAGGGTTTCTATAAATGATACATGCAACGCGGGCGGCGTTGATTTCTGAATTCTTTGTGCCGCCTTTTTGAAACTGCTGCCAAGCTACAATAAGCGAGGCGATAGTGTTGAAGGTTTCAGATCAAGTTACAGTCACGAAATTTATGGCTTTATATAGATTTTCTAATCTACGGTTCTGTGTTTCTTTCAAAGGTAAGAAATTGCAATAATGGTATAGTTTATAGTAGGCTTGTGGTAACCACAGTCTACACCCTTGCGCTGTGGAAGCTTTATGTAGTGCGGCTAAAATTACTACCACTTGGTTTGTGAATTTTACCATTGCGGCAGGCTAAAACCATCTTTTAGTCCATCAGAGTACAATTATTTAACAGGCTTACCTCACAAATACGATACATAGACTAAAAGTTATACGAATCCGTGTCACCCCACAGTTTCAAAATGTGTGAACTTCCTGCAACCGTAAAGTTGATTATCCGACGTAACACTACAAAATAGTTGAAAATACACACTCTATTAAAATGTATCAAATAATTTAATAATCGACAGATGACAAGTATAGATCAAAGTTCGTTTTCCTGAGAGGCGGCAAACTGACTAAATGTATAATTTCCATAAGCGTCTTAGATGCATGAATTATTTGTAAAAAACCTGTACAAATTGTTAGCGCTTAAAGTAAAACTGGTAGCAATTGTGCGTGACATGGCAGATATACCGACGACGCGACGCACAGTGGTGAAAATGACGATATTTTAAATAGAAGTTAGTAGCTTTAGTTGGCACAGTTGCATTAAAGAGAGAAGTAATTATGATTCAAAGTATCGAATGTCTTAGTGTAGTCCAGTAATTTGGATTTATTCCATAATTGAACTATATAGTGTTATCTTGAAAAGAGCAGCTATACTTGGTCCTGGAACCTGGCTAAAATTTAGATTGCAAATCATTCCGGTAAAGATGCTTACTGAGCTTTTTTAACAATACTTTTTCAAGGAACTTCTAAAGGGCTGACAAAATACTTATAGGCCGAAGATCAATTTGCACAAAACATCTAAATGGTTACAACATGAAAAGAAAGCAACTACCAACCTAAAGACTAAGGCAACATAGAAAATATCGCTTGAAGAAAACAACGTGCTAGATGAAGAACAAAAGGGATGTTGTAGGGAATCCAAGGGCTGCAAGGAATAGTTAATTATAGACGCCACTATTGTATCACCAACCAAGCAATTGGTAACCAATGATTACCTAGCGACTTGAATACAAAAACTGGAAAATTATTTCAAAAGCATCGAGCACAGCACTCCAGATCATTGGTGCAACTATTCCATTTACCGCTTCGAATCGGAGGCAAAGGTATTTCGGATTTAAAGCTGCTATGCTGCTGGTGTAAGGTAACTGTGGTTCGGACATCGGAAGGGCTGTGTGTTCATTTCACATCGCTGTCAGCAATATTTAGCGCCGGCGGGAGTCACCAGATGTAGCGCAGGTTACCAGAAATGCTTGTGAACACTTTTATTGGGCATTACATTGTATCACATATGTTACTTACTTACGAACTGATTACGAACTAAGTTCGGTCCTCAACTGCAGGTTGCTTTGTTGCTTCCGTTAACCATAACCTTGAGAAATTGCTGACTAAGGTTACTTAACGTTCGTCGTGATTTTGCAATTCATGGAATGTGATTTTGCAATATATGCAATTTAGTCCATCGCCTTTTTGTTGTGCGTCTGCCAGAGTGAACTGATTCTTCTCCACTGCCGATTCGTACTTGACCCTTGTACCGTTTTAGATTTGGTTGTTGTGCTCAAGTGACTTGCGTGCCTGCAGACGCGCTGTGTAGCATGGGACGCCTGGGAGGAAGCAGTGAATTTGGACAGGTGGAGAGATGTGGCCTATGGTACTGTCGTCGGGGCGCTGTGGGCCGAGGTTTTCTTCAGAGATGCTGTACCGAAGAGGCAATAGATTTGGACAGAGCCTGTTTCTGTCGTAAGGGGCGCTGTGGCCGTAGCCTTTCCTCGGKGATACKATRGCCGGGACCGGAGCTATCGCTAGGCTGAGTAACATCGTATGRGCTCCCGTCTGCTTCTGGCCTACACKCAGTTGCAGATATGCGGAAAAGCGTCACTTTGTASTGTGTACTCGAGACTGTTGCGGCGAGTTACCGCAGACCCATGCTGTCACCGTTGTTTTCCGCGTGCTGCAGGCGGTGCAGCTTCATGAAAATATTTCAGTACCTTGCAAAATAATAATAATAATAATAATAATAATAATAATAATAATAATAATAATAATAATAATAATAATAATAATAATAATAATAATAATAATAATAATAATAGTAATAGTAGTAATAATAATAATCTAGCGTACATAGATAGCTTAGGTTTAATTCAATGCACGTTGATTCTAAGTTAAGGTGACCAACCGTCCGGATTTAGCCCGGACAGGTTTGTATTTTTGTTTATGAGTCCGTATTTAATATGACATCCGGATTTGTCCGGATTTTCAAAATTTTGTTTGGATTTGTCCGGTTTTTTTAGGGTTTGGCTAAAAAGTGTGCAAAATATGTGCACAAGATGGCATTTTACTTTTTCATTGTTGTCAGTCTTCTCATGCTTCAAGTGTCATGCAGTCAGGCGTTGCTAACTTCATAGTTTCATCTGTCACAATAATGTCAGCCATATACATCTCATCTATTATGTAGTTGGCTAATTGATAAAGCATGCGCGAGAAAATATTGTAACGACCCGTAAGTCGTCATATTGCTCATTCGTAGGGCAGCGAATCTGCGCAGTAACTCCCTGGTTTGACAAAATGAATGGCGATTGGTGAGATGTGCGGCAGGTCCTGTTGTTTGTTGTGACGTCATGACGTTTCCGTATTATATTTTTTACTGCGCATGCGTCTAACCCTATCTGCCCGAGGATCATTTATCACTAAATCTTATTAGTATAATATTAAACTTCTAGATATTTAGTTCTGTGGTGTCAGCGTACAATTGCGTAGCCGGCATAACCTAATGCCTGACCATTCCTCTTTACTTTATCCTATATTACAAATAGCACCGTGGAGGTGTAACATTATTATTAAATAATTAATAATTGTTATAACATTCAAATGATGTGTAGTTTTTATTGATGACATTTTAATACAACTAGATTTGTAAGATTATTTATGGAGACATCTATTGACAGGTAAGTATTAACTATGTCTCTACAAATATCTTTACATCTCCCTTTTTCGAACTTCAAATACAATAACAGAATATGAACAATCTAATAAATATAAATTCAAGCATTTGCCAGATCTGTAACCGATGAATTGCTATAGGTCCAATTTTATTGGTTTTCTGACACATCTTCCTGATCTTGTAGTTGTAGTAGTCTCTGTGTGGTCTGGATTTTCAGCAACTAGTGTTGTTGAACCTTCTTTTGATGGAGTTGTCTTGAAGTCTGAGTGAAGATCTGATGGGTTATCTATCATTGTAGTTTCCTCACCATCATCAATCGTAGATGGAAAATGCTGAATCGCTATGGGGGTTTTAATGTGATCTTCAGTTTCTCGCAGCATAGAAGAATTTCGTCTAAGTTCCTGTCCATCAGCTTTAACAATATATGATCTTGGAGGATCCAGTTTTTTCAAAATAGTCCCACTTCTCCAATTGCTAGGTGAAACCTGAATATTAACTTTAGTACCTTCTTGCAAGTCAGTTCTATGCTTTGTCCCTATATCTGCGTAATATTTCTGTTTTGCTCTTGCATTTTTAATGTTTTCGCTTGTTTCTGAAGGTTGACAGTACTTTAACTGCTGGGAACTTATTGGTAATAAAGTTTTAGTTTTCCTGTTCATAAGTCTTTCGTTAGGAGATTTTAAGCTATTTTCTTTTGGAGTATTTCTTTGGTTCAATAGTCCTAAGTATATATCAGAATTGTCTTTTGAACACCTCTTCAATAATAACTTGGCAGTTTGGACATACCGTTCCGCCAAGCCATTGGATTGTGGATAGCCAGGGCTGGAAGTTTTATGTTCAATCTGCCACATAGCCACAAATTTTGAAAATTCAAAACTAGTATATTGTGGGCCATTATCTGTTTCCATTATTGTTGGTATCCCAAAAAGGGCAAACCAATTTTTCAGATGAAGAATGACCTCTGTTGAGGTTGTTTGTTTTAATTTTTTGAAATCATACCATCCTGAAAAGCTATCCACCAGCAGTAGATAATTTTTCCCATTAAAAGTGAACAAATCAGAAGCTACAATTTGAAATGGATGCTCTGGTATTTCTTTTATAATGATAGGTTCCTTTTGATTTTTCCTAGCTGTTTGTTCACATACGGTACATTTTCTTATGTATTTTATTACATCACTGGTTAGGTTTTTCCAGTAAATGCATTCTCTAGCTCTTCTGAGGGAGTTTTGAATTCCAGGATGGCCTTGGTGAAGTACATCTAAAATATATTTTTGCTTGGTTTTAGGTACCACTATTCTATTACCTTTGAAGATTAAACCATCGTAAAATGATAACTCCTCTTTGAAATGTGAATATGGTTTCAATTCTGGTGATATTTGATTATCATTTTTCGGCCAACCAGTGTTGATATATTCAATTATTTTTTGCAGGTGGTCATCAGTTGCCGTTTCTTCGCGGATCTGTTTTGTCATTAATTTTGGTATTGTGATGATTATTTCTATTTCTAGTTCATCTGATTCTTGATCAACATTTGATGTAGGTATACAATCACGGCTTAACGTATCTGGAATAGGTATAGTCGATCCTTTCTTGTAAACTATGTTGGGTGAGTATAGTAGAACATCAAACAAAATTCTATGCAGTCTAGGAGGTGCCATTTTAATTGTCTTTTTGAAGATAGTCTCCAGCGGTTTATGGTCAGTTTCAATTACTAAATGTTTGCCATATATATATTCATGGAACTTTTGACATGCAAATCTAATAGCTGCCGCTTCTTTTTCTATCTGAGGATAATTGATTTGTGATTTATTCATTGCTTTGGTAGCATACGCAATTGGATGACCATCTTGCATTAATACGGCACCGAAAGCATTTTGACTGGCATCAACGGAGAGTAGCACGTCTTTATTTACATCATAGTATTTGAGAACTGGAGCAGACGTTAGTATTAATTTGATTTTTCTAAAGGCTTGCTCTTGTGAGGTATCCCAAATAAATGCATTTTCTTTAATTAGTAGTTTCCGTAAAGGATAAGTTATTTCTGAAAGATTTGGAATAAATTTCGACAGATATGTAACCATTCCCAAAAGTCGCTGTAATTCTTTCTTATTACTAGGCGTTTTTAAATTATTAATGGCATTCACTTTATCTTCATCAATTTCTATCCCTTTATCTGTTAAAACATGGCCTAAAAACTTGATTCTCTTCACATTGAAAACACATTTATCCTTATTCAACTTTAGACCAGCTCTTTGAATTCTAGCAATTACTTGATTCGTTTTCTGGTTTAATTTTTCCATACTTACATCATGTATGAGAACATCATCCATCGAAATTTCGACCTTTGGTAGATCTCCCAATAAGTTCGTCATTACTTCCTGGAATACCTCTGGAGCAGATGCCAAACCAAATGGAAGTCTTTTAAATGTCATTCGTCCCCATGGTGTTGCAAAGGTGAGATATTGCTTTGTTCTTTGCGACACCTTTATTTGCCAGAAGCCTTTTTGACAATCTAACAGAGTAAAAAATTTGGAATCCTTGATATTGGTAGTGATTTCTTCTAAGGTTCTTAAAGGGTAATGACGTCTCTTAAGGTTTTTGTTCACATCCAGACACAACCTAATTTTTCCTTTCTTTTTCACGATTACCATTGGAGAAACTACTGGTGTGGGAACTTTAATAGGCTCAATCACATCCATTTTAATCATTTTTTCTAATTCCATTTTGACCTGGTCTCGGATTCTATAGGGAATTTTCCGTGGAGGATGAATCTCAAATTTAGGGTTTTCTTTTAGATCAATATCATATTCAAAGTCCTTTAGGCACCCAAATCCATTAAATACTTCATTTAGTAGATTCACTTCACAGGCCCATTTGGTATGTGCAACTAATTCCAGGCGTTCACATGTCTTTTTTCCAAGAATTGGAGGCGTGTCTTCCTTAATAATTTTAAATGTGATTAGTGCAGGCTTGCCTCTAACATTACAGTTAATATTTGCTTCTCCTAGCACTTTTAACTTATGACCACTAAACGATTTTAGAAATTTTGTTTTTGATTTGGTTATAGTGTCAGTGACTTGAACTGCTAGTTTTATTGGTAAAACATTGCATTGGGCACCTGTATCTAATTTAAATCGAATAATCTTGTTATTAAACCTTAGTGACTCCATCCAATCAGAAGTTTCAACTGCGCTTTCAACAGAGTTTAACAACAACACTTCATCATCACTTTCTTCATTAAGTGATTGAACTATTGTTTCATTTCTTCTCTTACTCTGATTTTGTGATGAACGTTGCGATTTTGTGGTTTTCGCTTTACACATCCTTTCGAAATGATTCATAAATTGACATTTCTCACACTTGTGTTTATATGCCGGACAAGCACGGAAAGCATGTTTAGTTCCACACCTTTTGCAGCAGTATTCATCATCAGCTGCAGTATTTTTTGATATGTTTTTCTGGATAATGCTTATTTCTGGGCTTTTATCGTTGAAACCTTGTAGCTGCTTAGCCGTTTCTTCTGTAACTTTGCAAATCTCTATTGCTTTGGCCAAGTTTAATTTTGTTTCAATCAGTAACTTTTCCCGAACTGTGTCTGATAATATTCCACTTATAATCTTGTCCCTGATTAGGTCATCAGTAAGAGTACTATAATTACACTTGGCAGCTTGTGTTTTAATTTCAGTTAGAAATTCATCAAAGTGTTGTCCTTCGTGCTGTTTCATGGTGTTAAAAATGTACCTTTCATATGACTCATTTTGTGTTGGGGTAAAGTATTCCGAGAACTTCTTTAATACATTCCACATCCATCTGTTCAGTGTCGGTTAACCCAAAGGTGTTAAAAATTTTCACAGCGTCCGTTCCGATAATACTCATAAAGGTAGCAGCCTGTCTTTCCTTTGGTTTGCTTATTAAATGGGTAGCTATTGCAAACCATCGGTATTGCTGAATCCATTCCTTCCAATTTGCGGGCTGTATTTGCAGGTTTTTTGGGGGCTTAATGCAGGATGATGCTGTACTTGATGCACCAGCAGATTCACTTACTTGCACTGGTGTATCATCTCCACTAGTTCCAATTTGCCCTCCTGGCATGTTTAATCAACTTCTTAGACTATTAACAGCCACTTCTGACACCATGTAACATTATTATTAAATAATTAATAATTGTTATAACATTCAAATGATGTGTAGTTTTTATTGATGACATTTTAATACTAGATTTGTAAGATTATTTATGGAGACATCTATTGACAGGTAAGTATTAACTATGTCTCTACAAATATCTTTACAGGAGGCGTCCGGATTTTCTGGTTTGGAAAGTTGKTCACCTTATTCTAAGTGGATCCCAAGACATTACCGCCGGCAGTAAAAATTTGTTTTTTAAAAGAAAGTCCTTGAAGMAATGGATAATAAAWCTTATAATAACACCAAAATGAATTACAGTCACTTGCATTTAAAGAATTGTTTTCTTTTACTTCCATTTAAAAAATGACGGGCGCCATTTATCGGACCACAGGAAACTTAATTTTATTCATTTATATACGATAATGAAAAATTCTTGCAAAACTAGGTATTTTAATTATTTTCAAGTGGATATCACAGCATAAGCGACGTCCTTCAAACAAGAAGCTATAGGGAGCGCGCACGCGCCCGCGTTCAGAAACCTCTGGTGGATTGAACAGACAAATGTGGGGTATAAATACAAATTAAATCGTATGTAAAGTGACACGGCAAAAACGGGTCTTTATGCGAAATGAACGAAATAATAATCAAATATGGTTTTGGCAGTGTTAAAGTAACTACTTATAATAATAAACTGAATAGTTTACGGCGCAGTGTTTGTGAAATATGTCGAAATTATCACATTGAATAGCCTGCAATCAAACTGGTTTTTGTTTGTACTTTGTGCACACTATTTATCATTTTCAAGAAACTTGTGTCAGGCAAATTTTGAGGTTCTTCGTCTTTGACAAAGATTACAGGTGTAATCGAAACGTCAGACTATTAACTTTTTGTCAGTGTTTTCAAGAGACAGCGATCTATCCGACAAAATATTATCTTATAACCTTTCTTAATCGTCAAATTATTAGATAAATAGTGTGACAAAGCACAAACAAAAACCAGCTTGTTTACAAGCTATCAATATAGTGACTACTAATAATTATTACAAATTTAGTCTTCCATCTCCATTTTATGGCATTCATTGTTAGTCAAGCAATTGCAAATATGAATGGGTATCTATAATCTGATACAAAACAACGTGAGATGCGTGAAGGCGGACCTCGCTTCGAAGATCATCAACTATAGCGTAGTACCGAACGAGCGCTAAACCATCCTGAAAACATACCTACTGTTCTTCATGCTACGTATGCTTGGGTATTAGTCGCAGGGTTGGAATCTATTACGAAATTCCAAGAAGGTAAAGCCATTGTATGAAATAGGATTGTTCAACGATGATAAGAAACGGACGGAGACTGGGAGAACTTTAATTCGGTAAGCGAAAGTGATAATGTTTTTCGTTTAAACTGTAGCCAACAGACCAACGCCCCACGCTACAATTTGTTCTTCTGGGCAACCATCTCTAGCGGGTCAAGTGCTCAAGTCGTTTTGTACTAGGTATACCTATATACTGCAAAACACAACACAATGTTGTTTTCGTTCAACTTTCCACGAAAGGCATTTTTCAACGTACACTTCCCTCACAATATTAAAGCAAAAGTAAACCAACGAAATTCGTGGTTGTCATGCTGCGTATACCTCAATCATGCGCTATTTCACCACCGGTGGCGCTACTAGTCAACTTGCACGCTCCCCATGGTGTTACGATTTTGGCAAGACTATATATACTATATGTCGTTTCTAAGAGAACTTCCATAAATTTGCCGAAGTCCTTTTTTAGGCACACACTTGTGTAGTAGTTCTGATTAAAAACGTTTTATTGACAAAAATGTAAAATGTAGCCAATACAGTTTGGTCGCCGATCTTCTCAAAGAGATTAGCTTTTTGGCCTCTTAATAATTCCATAGCTTTATACCAGAATTCCTCAATAGTGGATGATTGAATCGATCGCCCAATTTTCGCATCGCTGGGCGATTTAGTTACGATTTGACAACCGTTTGGTGTTTTTCCACTAATGTAGAAAAATTAGAATAAAAGAAATTAGTAACCAAATCGTAATCTAACTTGAGATTTGAGAGATTCACAAACCAGATAGGTATTGAACTTTGATTATCTTTGATTGACTTTGAGTTGACTTTTGATATTTGAAAATTGATTGGGAAAACGACAAAATGACTTCGTCCCTAGTTAGTAGGTTGTATAGTTATCAATCCTCGAATCGGCCAATTACGTTCCAACATAGGCATCCCGCAACATTCTCATCTCAGTTTTCGTACAGATTGGTAGGTAAATCGTGTTGTTTTGGTTCATATCGCGATGTAAAACAATTAGGAGTAGATCTGACACTTCATTAGAAAGTGTTTTAACGTAAAAGTTAGAGACTGCGTTAACATGTAGATTCGCGTAGTCGTCCTAATGAAGTTCACATACTTAAATTTCGGGTCAATCTTTGCAAATGTTTTTTGTATGACGTATTCTGTAGCTAAAATATTCTAAATAATACTCGAAGTAGTCATTGTAAGTACGACAAAGTTCAAAAGTGATTTCTACCAACTCAATCATATGTGCTCGCGGGTAAAGTTAAATAGTTAATTATCGGTTCCCATGTGCAACTTTCGTTAACTACGTTTTACTAGAAGAAAGTCAGACGCTTAAGTTTTTGAATATTCAATTAGACTAAATTACTTAGAACTAGTTTCTATAGCAGTAGAACTCGCTATCTTGTTAACTATTAAGCATCAGTTCATTTCGGCCAATAAAAGTGATCCTAAAGGGGTTCTTGTAAATGATAACTGACACAGTGCCGTTTCCTAAAATGCTGCTCTAGCAACTTTATTTAGTGAGTCTTTTCTAATACGGCACGAGTGCCATCAGTTAAGTATTTTGTCAGGATATTAAGTAACGCGTATATATTTAAGAATGGAAAGTTAAATATTTATTTGTCCAGTCCCACAACATATCAGCCCTAGGTACAATATATGTATATCATGGTATTTACATTACCTACCTAAACAATAAGTTATTTGCCTAATTTTGCTTATGCCTAAAAGATTGATAGAAGGTTGTTTACTGTAGATTGGCTGTTGTGAAGTGTGTTCAGTTAACCCAAAAACGTTTAGACAATCTCATATTTAACACAAATTGCTACCACCCTACCAGGCGGTATGAACAGCAAACAGTACACCCGCAGCGGCTGATATAATGCTATCACGGCACCAGGAGGTAGTGTTTCCCCCCAAGTCTCCGAAGCGGATGTACCGCAGGGATGCAATCGTATATTATGAAATTTATAACCCCAGCGACGCTGCAGCCGTCAAGTGGATATTCACAGGAGAAGAGTCCGCATAGGACTTGGTTATTAAGCGCGGGCTTCCTATGTGGAATATTTAATATATGTTCGTTGCAAGGTTTTAGGATTTCATTTACGCTTACAGCGGGATTATCGCGTCTGGTTCCAGTGCGGAATTTATGCGGTTAGCATATAAAGCAGTTGAACGTGATGAAAAATTGTTTTAGTGGCTGGTGGGCACGGTGTAAGTGGGAATAATTGGATGTATGATGGGCTGTACGGGCGGGCTGTACTGAAAGGAGGCTATCATACTTTTCTTGTTATTTTGTTCAGCGCGGTTTTATAAAATTATTATGAAGTAATCAGGTCTGGTGTGCGACACGGAGCAAGCGTAACTCTCAACATTACGCTGTTTACGGACTATCATTATAAAACTTTCTAGCTTCCAACAAAACAAAGGAACTAAGCGCAGCGCCATATATGAAATCCGGAAACTTACAGCGTGGTCTATTTACCGCTATTTCTAAACACATTTCTCATATTTATTATGTTAATGTCCAAACACGTTTACTGGAAGTTAAGTACTGATACATCCATCTTCTCAAAGTGGAACATGTTGCTATTAAATAAAAGACCACTACTAATATTATAAAATAAGCGCATTATTATCAGTTCTAATAACAACCTTTATCGCCTATCGTGCAATAACTGTAACTACTTCCGTCTTATATTAACCAAACTGGAGGAACTTTTCCAAACATACATAAATGAACGGGATCCATAGAATATTCAAATAAAGTACCGATTGCAGAAAGATTGGAGAAAACAAATGACTCCTTGTCATAATCGTGTTAAGTGCAAACTTTCTAGGTTATAAATTAAAATGCTGCAATTTATCAAAGGACCATATGTATCTGGGTGCACACTGCACATACTTATTTAATATTAACCTCGACTCAGTGTAAGTTTTTTTGAGTTATATTTCTACGATGTACCCTTTTGCTGTGTAATCTTTTAGCGCCCTGAAGAAGGAATAAAATCTTTCCGAAACCTTGGCTGAATTAAAGAGTTTTTCTCTTTACTAGTGACTGCTATTCCCATAACCTATTGTCATAATTCATCATAGTCAGTCCGTCTACCTTCCAGATTTTAATTTATAATAATGGGATTTTTTACTAACATCAATAGTCCCCGCATATTGAACGCAGCAAAAGGATATGCTAAAATTGACACCAAATTAGCTATGATTCGTAACAGAAGTATTTTCCTGATCCGATGCCAAAAGTCACAAAATGGTACCAAGCCATTAGTTGGTTTGTTGGATTGCCCTAACTCTTCGATGAAGAACTACATAGGACACTTTAATGCCAGGTTGAAGCTGATAATGATTAAGCTAGAAATTAAGATTACTATAATAACTATGTGTGTCTTGGAAAAACAACTTAATAACTATTTCTCTGAATTAAAAGACGTCCTTCCCAGATACATGTCTGAAGAGTTTAAACACAGACAAAGTATAGCTTATAACAAAGTGTTCTACAGAACTAAACAAAACAATATATCAAAATTTAATAAACTATTCAATGTCGAACAATATAAAGTTAAAATAAAAGATACTCTTATAAAGAACTTAACTGATGTTGAGGTACCATCTGAGGTGTTCAATTTCTTACCCTTGGGTCTTAAATTTGGTCTTCAACCTAATAAGAACGATATTGATATACCTAAATTACTTGCAGATGTAGAGATTGTTACTAAAAATTTTAACAATTTGCGAAAAGAAATACTCACTGCGAGAATTACTAATGTTGGTACTAATTTAATTAACAAGGTCTCTGTTTCAAATCATCCTTTACATGTTGCTAGAAATAAGACTAGAGATTTCGTCAGGAGCAATCCTGACATGGTGCTGAGATCTGACAAAGGTAATGTTACCACTTTAATGCATAAAAATGACTATATACGACTAAGTACCGAGTTGCTCACTGATATAAAGTATTATGAGGTTGTTTCTTCTGATCCTTCCAAACAGATTCAAGATAGAGTAAATAGCAGGTTTGTGAAGAAACTGAGAGTGGGTGAAATGATAACTGGGGCTGAATATAAAAAGCTTTATACAAGTAACGCTGTCATTGCAAAGTTTTACGCCTTACCTAAAGTACATAGGCATAAACATATTATTTATTCGATGAATTCTCCAACATCTTGTTTACCTATATTTCTATCCAAGATTTTGTCAAGCTCGTAAGATTACAATAATCCCTATTACATCAAAGATTCTTTTGAGTTTTCAAAATTTAACGATTTCTAATTGCCTCAAGGTTATGTCTTGGTTAGTTTAGATGCTGTATCATTGTTTACAAATATACCGTTTGATTTGATGTTGGAACGCATTAGGCCAGAGTGGCCTAACATTTCAACTATTTGTGTAACTATTTGTGTTTACAAAGTTTTATTGAGGCGATCTCTTTAGTGTTTGATAATGCCTACTTCTCTTTTAATAACTGGTTTTATAGACACCTATGGGTAATAACATTTCTCCAATTATTTCATTGTATGTTATGGAATGGAACCTTAACATTGCTATTTCCCGGTTGTCATTTGAGTTGCCATTTGTAGTTTAATACGCTGATGACTTAGTGATGGCAATTCCAAAGGGAAAGGGTGAAGAACTACTAGAAGTATTTAATAATGTACATACCACCATACAATTTACAATTGAATTAGAATCTAATAGTAGTATACATTTCCTTGACACTCGACTTATGAGAACTAATGACAATAAATGACAATAAAATATCAAACCCTGTGCATCCGGTAGATATCTAAAATTTTTACAATGTCTTTACAACAGGGTAGTACGTATTTCCCATCCTTCGTTAATTAAAAAGATGATTGATAAACTTAAATTAATTTTAATGGAAAATTAATATCCCTTGTCTTTCATTAAAAAGTGTATACATTCATTTGATGCCAGGAGACATACAGAGCACTCTTCAACTGTCTTTAAATTATAATATTGCTAATAATAACTTATCCACACCTACGCTAAATTACCTTATATTTTTTTATTTAGTTAGGTCCTCAACTGAGAGAATCACCAATATTATTAATGATATTCCTAACATCAAATATTCCTCCAGTACCGTGGTTACTGTCGCATCCGTCTTTTCTAAGGTCAATTCCTAATAATTTAAGATCTAGTATTATTTATAAGATTAGTTGTAACTCGTGTTCTGCATGTTATTTCGGACAGACTGGTAGGTATTTAGAAAAAAGGATGGAGGAACATATGAGAGATATACGTCTTAAATCTATAATAAATCTGTATTAACAGAACATTGTACGAGCACCAGTCATTCTTTTAATTTTAATAATGTCAAAATTATCTGTACTGAACCGAATTTGATAAAAAGATTTTTTGTAGAAATGGTGTATGTACATTAATACAGAATTTCAAAGTATTAATAAAAGGTCAGAATTACTATACCTAATTTTATAGTTATGCCGTTTAAATTGTTTTCATACTAACAGTTCGAGAACTGAAGATGGTGAAAACAAATACCGGTGAGACGGAGTCTGACAGAAAAAATGTCTCCTTAAATATCGGCCACCCAGAAAATAGGTTCGAGGACTAGTATCACACCAAAGGTAAGCAATACTAACGGGTTTACAGCGTTCCATGCACACAACAGTTAATTACATGAAGCATACGTTTCATCCCAAAACATGTGTCGAACTGGAGCCTTCTACAGTCTTAATGAATCGGCAACTGCATCGCTTTTCGTTACAATTAGTGGACAATACTGTTGTACAGCAGTTAATGGAAAATCGGGGCCGCTCAGAGCTATTTCTCAACACCCTTAGAAAACCGCGACAGATAGATAAAATCTTACTAAATAAAAAATGCGGATTTACCGTAAAAATGTCCGAGACGCCATATATGTATCTGCATTCGTTTAAATAAGCCGTCGTGTTCAAAATGACCCCGCCTTTAAGCGTAAACGAAGTTAAGCTTTCTGCAACTTTAACATGCAGGAACAGAGATCGAGATTCTGTTATTTAATTTAAACCAGAAAAGTATTTCTAATACGTTGGTAGATAATTTTTCCTACTGCCGCGGCATGTGCCAGTTATTTTGTCTGTTAAGGGATCGGGTACTTGTTGCGCATGATTCCTTTCTGTGGTCTATTGTTTTGTTATAAAAAGCTGATGGACTTTCGGTCTAGCCCAACTACAAGTTTTAATAGGTCCTAATTGTTCTGTGCGGTCTCGAAGACCTACGTCATTACCGTAGGTAGTAAGCTCACACGTTTTGCAGAACAAAGCTTTAAACTCCATCGGTTTTAAAAGCAAGCCTAGCCGTGGACTACCTTGATTTGCACAGAACGAGTTTCCTTTGAATAAACACGTGCAGCAATAATTGCAAATACTAAAAGGTTCCCATTCAGCATGTTCGAGTTTGAGTTTCCGCATACGGCGCACCCGTGAACTCCTTTGATGCGAATTGATGAAGCTTTCAGTGGTGCCATCATTCAAACAGCAGACAAAAGGACTGCGACCCAGAAATAAGCGCGAGGGGGGCCCGCAGGAACGGCAATAAAATAATTGACACAGTTCCAGGGAAATGCCCTTAAGAAATGGCCCGGAAAACCCGATCCGACGCCAAATATAGTGAGCGAATTAATCCGCTTGTAGTCAATATGAAACAGACGAAAAACGGGTACGGATTAATGCAACGGCAGTTCGTTCAATGGATGAAGAACATTCGGGTCACGGTTGAATTACAGAGAATCCTCAAATACGCTTTTTTAATATCGCTTTGGTAAATTACAGAACAACATTTAAAGCAAAACTAGTAAATAATGAAGGAATATACCCCTATATATCTGTTTTATGTAAATGGGGAGTATTTTGTATAGACAGTACATTTACCAAAGATTAAAGCCGGGTACGGCGTACATATTAAGAATGTTTTTAGTCTTTACGAACGGCGCTCAGTACTTATACAGTTACAATCGGTTGCAAAATTAATGCAACGTCTACATTGCAACATCGTACTGTATCGTTATTACAGACTTAGTAAATGTTTAATTTTCCTGTAGTACACAGTACTTATCGCAAGAATTATACATATATAATTTTTGTCAYACACATAGTGCTGTAATTAGCTTGCTAAGGGTAATTTATAACTACTGACCGTTTCATTATTCTTGCAACTGACTCTACCTGCACCACAAGCTAACTGCTGAGTTAAAAAGTAGGAATATACGCTTTTTATTTATTTTTCTCTGAGTGATAAACATGAATAAGATTGACGCTATATTGAATAAAAACAATTGTATAGCGACAGTTAACCAGTATTTTCATTAGAACAAGGTATATGCTCATAATTATAATTTTGATAAAAAATCAGAGAGCAGAAAAAGTCTGCAGTTCAATAAATACAGGGTCTGTATAAATGATTCATGCATCCAAGGAGCGTGTGGAAATTATCGATTAGGTAAATTAATTTGCCGCCTCTCAGAGAAGTGACATGCTTGTCATCTGTCGATTTTTGAATTATTTGATTTATTTTAATATGTGTAAACGCCTGGGAGTGTGTAATAATTAACTTTAAGGTTGCAGAAAGCTCACATTTCGAAGATGTGGTGTGACATTTATCTACAACTTTCAGTACTATCGCCGTGCATATTGTAGCTAGGCAGTAGTTAAAAAGGCGGCACAAAAAAATCGGAAATCAACGCCGCCCGCGTTGCATGAATCATTTATAGAAACCCTGTAGAAGCCAACTTAAATCCGTTTTGTCATCTACTCTGTGTGCTCTCGGGTATCTTATGTTTAATGGAAATGCATTATTAATGACGTAACTATAAAGTTCCTGTGAACAGCTGTATACATATACATACTATAAAAACATACTATAAAACCTTTCTTTTTTACAGTACAGTTTTTTTGTGAATGATAGTGTCATTCTAAACTGTCCTTTAAAAAAACATTTTTAAATGCAAACAGATACATGTATTATACCATAGCCGTCTTTAGTAGAACGCCAGATCTACTGCAATTGGCAACAGCGCACAGCTGATTGCTTATGTCCGACCGACTCGAAAAGTTTTTTGTTTTTGCTTAATTTCTTAAATGCAGGGGTCAAATGCAAGGTTCTGTTTTGATGTAAAGTAAATAACACGAAAAATATGCACGAATTTAAATTCATATAGTATTCAACAATTTTAAAAATTACAAACAAAATGGTAAACAACAATCAAAATAAAAAATATATTAAATAGACTATATAAACAATTTAGTCTTTAAAGTAAAGCAAAGAAAATGAAATATGATATATGTTAACGAAAAATTAGTCAACTTGGCAACGCCAGCTGCGCCTGGCACATGCGCTGAACTTGAAGGTTAGTGAGAACTTTTGATGTACAGCTAGCGTGGTGCAGATGTTTGTCACTCGATATTATTGATTTCATTGATTTGTAAAGTTAACATTAAAAATACAGTCCACTAAATCGAGGCGAGGTGTTATTATTAAAAACCAGCGACCTCTCGCCCATTCATATGGTCCTTCGGGCCGGATTAAGGATTGGATTATTGGTTCAGCCAGGAAAATTGGTACGATCCGTGGCGGAGAAGAGTGCGGCAGCCCAGCAGCTATTGTTTCCTGTTGCTTCAGCTGTTATCCGTACACAACACCTTCGTTTATTTCGGTGAGGCCTTTCCTTATTACCTGTTACCTTTATTATACATATTAGTACTCGTTATTGCTTGTGTGTTAGCAGTGTGATTGATTTCTTGGTTTCGCATTGATTACCTTATTGATTAAATTAAATGGCGGACGAAGAGCTCAAGAAATTGCGCCGTCAACGTGGCAGCGTTAAACACAAATTAACAAATTTCACCAATTTTTTAAAGCCGATTAGATTATTGTATGATTCCAAAGAAATGATTTCAGATGATACTGTCCAGGMATTAAAATTCAGGATTAAGCATGTGGATTTGATCTTATCTGAATACGAAACTGTTCAAGGTCAGATTGAATGCATTTGCAATGACGATGTTCTTGAAAAAGAATATGATGAGAGAGATTCATTCTTTGATATCTTTTCAGCAAATTTAGCCACAGCTAATGCGATTTTGGCTCATTATGGCGACAGCCAAGATGACAATGCTAATGGTAGTACTTCCAGTATGAGTAGCTCTGAGCAACTGACGCCACCAGCATTGCAGATTCAAAATGCTGTCCAAAATGTACAAGGGGTAAGATTGCCTACTATTAATTTACCAAAATTTAAAGGAAACTTTGATTCTTGGTTAGATTTCAGAGATTGCTTTGTTAGTCTGATTGACAGCAATGATTAGTGATATTCAGAAATTCCATTATTTAAAAGCTTCATTAGAAGCAGATGCTTCAAAAATTATTCAATCATTGGAGTTTACTTCAGAAAATTATAAGATTGCATGGGATTTACTATGTTCAAGATTTAACAATTCCAAATTACTTATTCATAATCACATTAAGTCCATTTTTGAACTAGAGCAAGTGACCAAAGATTCTTCGGTAGCTTTGAGGCAACTAATAGATGGTATGTTCAAACACCTACGTGCTTTAGAGTCACTAGACCAACCCACAAACCATTGGGATGCACTTCTAATATTCATTATTACTACTAAGTTGGATAAGAATAGTGCTCAAGAATGGGAAAAATTCAAATTAACATGCGATTCTTTTAGATTAAATGATTTGAAAACATTTCTAAATTCTCGTGCTGAGTTGTTGGAGACTTTAGAGGTTAATCATGGATTAAAAACAAAGGAACAAGGTATGGTTCGCAGTGGGAAAAAGCATTATTCACTACTGTCAACAAAAACTAAAATTTGCAATTACTGTAAACAGTCTCATTTAATTTATTCATGTGAGTCCTTTTTACAATTGTCAATTCCTGAAAGAATTAAAAAGATTATTGAGTTAAAATTATGTGAAATATGTCTTTGCACTGGCCATTCACCTACTAAATGTCGTGGTTATCCTTGCAGAGTGTGTAAAGGGAAACATAATGTTTTGCTTCATCAAGATAAAGTTTCTAATGATCGTCAAGCACCAGAAACCAGTGTTGTGATGTCAAGTCATAATGAACAAAATGCTGTTCTTCTTTCTACAGCCAAAATTTATGCGATGGATTCTAAAGGTTCAATGATTGTTGTACGAGTGATTCTTGATAGTGGGTCTCAGTCCAATTTCGTTTCGTTGAATCTATCTAAAAAGCTTGGATTAGAATTAATGTCTACTAATGTTTCGATTATTGGTATTAATTCAACAAATACTGTTTTAAATTCACAGTGTCAAATTAAGATTAAATCTATGTGTAATAAATATTCTACTACACTTACATGTATCGTGTTACCACAGATATCGGGATACCTTCCTACTCAAAGGATTGATTGTGATTCGTGTAACATTCCAGCTAATATTCATCTAGCTGATCCAGATTTTGATGAACCTGCAGAGGTTGATTTGTTAATTGGAGCAAGTCACTTTTGGGAGTTCTTAAAACCTGAAAAGATTAATTTGGGAAAATACTTACCAGTTCTTCATAATACTGTGTTTGGATGGGTCATTTCTGGTCCAATTCCTGCAAGTTCTTCCACATCCTATTGCAATTTTGCTAGAACTTCTCCAGTCGATGATTTAAGAAAATTCTGGGAAATTGAAGAAGTTTCTTCCATGCCGATGCCCCAAAAGGATGCTGAATGTGAAAGATTTTTCTCTGAATCTGTTACTCGAACAGACGAAGGCAGATTTATGGTACGAATTCCTCTTAAATATCCTCCTTCTCAATTAGGTGAATCTAAGAATTTTGCTGTAAAGAGAATGTTGCAATTAGAAAAAAGATTTGATTMCGATTCTGCATTAAACATGAATACGTTAAATTCATGGATGAATATATTGATTTAGGGCACATGTCTAAAGTCACAGAATGTAAGGAAACAGATTACTTTCTTCCTCATCATGGAGTTGTCAAAAAAGATAGCTTGACTACAAAGCTAAGAGTAGTTTTCAATGGTTCATCACCATCTACTTCTGGCTGGTCTGTCAACGATCTGCAGCATGTGGGACCTCCTATATATTCTAATCTGTTCTCAATTTTACTTCAATTCAGACAATTTGAGATTGCAGTTTGTGCTGACATCGAAAAAATGTACAGACAGATTCTAATTGACCCTAATGACAGATTTCTTCAAAACATTGTTTGGCGATCTGATTCAGATTCTGATTTGTGTTCTTATACACTAAACACTGTGACATATGGAACTGCTTCAGCACCATATTTAGCTATTAGATGTCTAAAGCAGTTGGCAGAAGATTGTAAAGATTCATGTCCTGAAGCTTCGAAAATTATATGCCATAACTTTTATGTAGATGATTTGATTGTCAGTTTTCCTTCAGAAAAAGAAGCTATTTCTGTATGTACTGATGTAAGTAATATTCTTGAGAGTGCCTGCTTTCATCTGAGAAAATGGGTGTCCAATAATTCATCAGTTACCAACACGTTCAAAAATGAAAAGGATCCGATTAGTACAATTACCTTTTCAGGTGAGAACAAAATTAAAACTCTAGGCATAAATTGGAACAATACTTCAGATACCTTTTCGTATGTGATTCCCAAAGAGAATTTGTGTGTTCGAATTACCAAAAGAATGATCCTTTCTGAGATTGCTAAGTTATTTGATCCTATTGGATTTTTAAGTCCCTGTATTTTATTTGTAAAGCAGATAATACAAGATTTATGGAAAGAAGGCTTAGATTGGGATGATATGATTCCTCCTCACCTGGAGAAAAAATGGATTTTATTCAAAAAGCATTTTCCTTTGATTAATAATCTCCAAATTCCGAGACATGTCACTTGTAGTGATCCTATTTCACTCGAACTACATGGATTTTGTGATTCTTCTTCCTATATATATGGAGCATCAGTTTATGTCCGAAGTATTGATAGTTCGGGAAGAGTTCACATAAAATTACTATGTGCAAAAACAAAGGTAGCTCCTATTAAGCCAATGACTATCCCAAGATTAGAGTTGTGTGGTGCCCTCTTGCTGGCCAGACTTATAAAATCAGTTTTACATTCACTTTCTTTGAAATTTCAGATTTATTTGTGGTCTGATTCCCAGATTGTATTATACTGGATACATACTTGTCCCAATCTATTGAATGTCTTTGTTGCAAACCGGGTTTTAGAGATAACAACCTTAACAGATGTAAATTGTTGGAAGTATATTAATACTAAAGAAAATCCAGCAGATTTAGCATCCAGAGGTGTTTATCCAGATGTTCTATTAAATTCTCAGTTATGGTGGCAAGGCCCAAGTTGGTTGAAACTGGATATTTCAAAGTGGCCAGAACAACCTATTGAATTTGAAAAAATAGATGCACCAGAATTGAAAAAGCATTGTTTCTCTAGTATAGTGTTACCTGATTTTTCATTTCCATTTGAGAGATTTTCTAAATTGAATCGACTCAAACGTGTAATGGGTTATTGTATTAGATTTTGCTCAAATTCAAGATTGCCCAAAGACCAAAGAAAATTTGGCCCGTTGAGTGCTATGGAACTTGACGTGAGCATGAAAAAGTTGGTTAAGATAGCTCAATATCAAGATTTTTCAAAAGAAATCATTACATTAAAAAAGAATGACACACTTAATTCAAAAACCAAATTGTCAAGCCTGTCATTATTTTTGGATAATGAAGAATTACTTCGTGTAGGTGGCAGACTAAAATATTCTAATTTGACTTATGATGCTAAGTATCCGTTGTTACTTAGTGGTAAACATACCTTAACAAGATTAATCTTTGAATATACTCACATGGCTTTGTTGCATGCTGGTCCTCAACTGCTCTTAGCTTACTGTCCGACAAAATTATTGGCCTACCTCAGGCATGAATGCCGCGAAAAGAGTTACTCGTCCCTGCGTAACTTGCTTTAAATCTAAACCTACGTCAACATTTCCATTTATGGCTAACTTGCCTCAAGAAAGAGTCAATGTTGCTAATGCATTTGATATTGTAGGCATAGATTATGCGGGACCTTTTTCTGTAAAAGATAGAAAGGGTAGAGGTTATAAAATATATAAAGGCTATATTTGTTTATTTATTTGTTTTGCAAGTAAAGCAATTCTTTTAGAGTTATCATCAGATTTAACAACTGAGACATTTTTGGCTACTTTAAGGCGTTTTGTCTCAAGACGAGGAAAACCTTCACAGATTTGGTCCGATAATGGTACAACTTTTGTTGGTGCTCAGAAGCAATTATTAGATGTGTACAAGGTTCTAAAGCAAAATGAAACCGAATTAATAAACTCATGTGCTTCTGAAGCAATTGTTTGGAAATTTATCCCTCCACATGCCCCACATTTTGGTGGTTTATGGGAGTCTGGAGTAAAAAGTGTAAAATTTCATTTGACTAGAATATTAGGAGAAACAAAACTTACCTTTGAAGAATTTTACACACTTCTCACACAAGTAGAAGCGACACTAAATTCCAGACCCTTGTATTCCCTCTCTAACGATCCACATGACCTGTTGCCTTTGACCCCAGCTCACCTTTTGATTGGAAGGCCACTAGTCAGTTTGCCGGAAGTCAACCTACGACAAACCCCTGTTAATAGATTGACGAGATTTCAGTTTTTGCAATCACTGCATCAACATTTCTGGACACGATGGTCCAAAGAATATTTGTCTTCCCTTCAACAACGAAGTAAATGGAAGCAACATACCAAGAACGTCAAGGTTGGAACCCTCGTTCTCATCAGGCAGGACAATCTTCCACCTGGACAATGGCTCCTGGGTCGCATCGAAGCAGTGCATCCGGATTCTTCAGGTGTAGTTCGTGTTGCAAGTGTGCGCACACCAAAGAGTGTTGTGAAACGGGCAATTGTAAAATTGTGTCCGCTGCCGATTGCGTCAGACGAACAAACTGAAACAAACAATGATTAACATTCTTGATTTTTTAAACATTTAAATGAACTTGTTTACTTACCTGTATTTTGAATTTATTTATGTGTAATATCTTTCATACTTACCTGTGTATTTGAATAAAGTACATTATAGTTTTGAACAGAGTTCAACGCGGGGAGTGTGTTAACGAAAAATTAGTCAACTTGGCAACGCCAGCTGCGCCTGGCACATGCGCTGAACTTGAAGGTTAGTGAGAACTTTTGATGTACAGCTAGCGTGGTGCAGATGTTTGTCACTCGATATTATTGATTTCATTGATTTGTAAAGTTAACATTAAAAATACAGTCCACTAAATCGAGGCGAGGTGTTATATTAAAAACCAGCGACCTCTCGCCCATTCAATATAGTTATAATCACAGTCAAATTTGCTTCAGGAAAACATTCTTCTTCAATGTGTGCTTCATCAAGACTACAAAACTAATATTTATTTGTAACAATATACTCCTTTCAAGTAACAGGTCTATGTTGCATATCTAGTTTATACGTTTATATAAATGTACTTATATAATAATTATAGCTTGCAGCGAATAGTCAATTAATATCAATTTTTTCTTTATATTAATTACCATTGTTTTAAAAATCTGAACTTATGTTTTTTCTTGTAACTTTTGTATTTCTTGATGGCCTTTCTCTTTTCTGGCCTCTGCATTTTTTCTTCAAGGTATGTTCACTTGACATGGGTAGTAGGGTGGGCCGAAAAAAATTTTTTTTTTATTTCAAATGTGGCTAGCGTGGAAAAGGTGTGACTTAAGTCTCTGGTATTCCATATTTTTTTTTCTTTTTTTGATCATGTTCAGCCGGGCCCCTGAGGGCTCAAAATTTTAAAATTTTAATTTTTTGAAAAAAAAATCGTGGCTACTCCAAAAACGATAATTTACCATCTTGTTATCACACAAAAAAAATTTCATACATATATCTTCATTTTTAACCCAACCCCTTTGATAAAATATAATTTAAATTATTAGGCGCCACTGCCGATGCAAGCTAAACCTAAACACACGTGCATTGGGTAGTGAGGTAGGATGGTAAGTTAGGAAATAGAGTTGGTATGGCTTCATTTCTTAAGACCGACTTTACACGTTGAAATTCTTATCTCTTTTCATTTTTGTCGATATAAACAACTATCGACAAATGACAATTATCTGTCAAAGCAATAGTTGTGATCACATTCCTGAGAGGCGGCAAATTGATTTAATCTAGAATTTCCATATGCTCCTGGATGTATGAATCATTTATAGAAAGCCTGTACAATACGAATAAAGAGTAAACAGACGAATTGACGAATTATCGATAACATTATCAATATCTCTTAATTCATTCTTAGATACTCACCCCAGAATTCTGATAATTACCAACCATCCATTGAAGGTGTCGATAGTATGCATCATTCACTAAATTTTATTAATTTTTAATCAATTAAATGCTGTCTTAACTATCAGATAATTAGCTACACACTACAGACGATATATAATAAGCGACTCCAATTTCGTAATCATATTATAAAATATGTTGTCATTGCAAATCGTTTCACTATAGCGATCTTATTGCATGCAATCCGCTTTTAGTTGTTATTACAGTAACATGCAGTGAAATAATATGTATTTAATCCATGATTTACCATTTTCCGTAGGGAATCCGTAACACGCGCATTTCAGTACCCCCTTTGTTCTTATGCTGCATTTGCTTTGTTCCCGTAACGCCGCCTTAGATCGCATTTACTGTGCTTCAGCAGTGATTTATTCGATAATGTGAAAGAGAATTTCACTGAAACTTTGAACTCTGCAGGCAACTGCATCGATGCTATGATGCGATGCAAATTGTTATATGATAGTGGATATGTCGAGCAACATTAGCAGGAAACTCGTGGAATGGCGAGAACTGGGAATACGCCATATATAAAAAATTACCTCCACTTCAGAATTATACAAAGCAATATGTATAGAGATAAGGTTAGTACAACTGCCATGAATAATACGTATGTATTTATTAAGTAATTTTCATTTAACAAATTTAAGAATTTCATCACTATCGAAAAGGGATGTGCCGTATATGATCGTATGTCTCATTTTTGAGAGTTATTGAACCTTACTTCAAATCTTTGTTAAGATCAGATTGCACCTTTTGCATTTATTTTAAAATGTGTCGGAAGTTCATTCAATATTGAAACTCTTATAGGTAGAACTGATTTTAATAACGAGTGGGCCATTTAAACCTTTAGCACCTGACCTGACCTGACCTGATCGTCTTATGACAGCCCGCGTTCGAAGTGTCAATAATTTAAACTTGTGCCATGAAACAGTATACGCCACCACAACGCGCTGTTATCGTGCAGATGTACATTCAAAACGTATTCTCAATATTGAAAACGCAACGTGCGTATCGTACAAAATATCGAGTAAGGTAAGCGCCTTCAGACCACACTATTAAGCGTTTATACGTCGTAGGCGTACTTTGCAGTTGGGCATTTCTCGTACGTCTCTTCGTCGCAGAAGTCGTGATGATCTAGCTATTCCCATATAAAATTCAATTAACGCAACGACTTGCCGATCGACAAGCCATATCGCTTGGACTATGCGAATTTCATAGTGAACAACGTTGCCAACGTTGATTTTTATCAATAAATCATCATAAGCCATGAGGAACATTTTTCTTTGAATGAGGCCGTGAACAAACAGAATTGTCGGTTTTACGCCAATAAAAACCTCTCCACAGTCAATCCGTGACTGGGCTGGAATTTGTGCATAAAGAATCATTAGACCGTTCCTCGAAGACGACGCTGAAGTAGCCGTAATTGATGAGCGTTAGCAGGCTGTGATAACAAATAATTTTATTCCAGTTCTAACTAGTTACGGCATGGACAACTTTTAGTTCCATGGTGATTTTGTTTGCCTCCGCAATCAGCGGAGCTCCAGACTTCTTCCTGTGGAGCTACTTGAAGTCCACAGTCTATTGTTACAGACGATATTTTCAAAATTAACGTTTATCCATTTTAAATATAAGTTACAACAAACACTTTTGCCTTACCATGTCTTCATTATTTACCTGATTTCTTACAGATTTATTTATTTAATTATTGTTAATAAACTTGAATAGGGCCTTAGTCGTGTCGCTCCTGCCTTTGTCCCAAGTTCTGTTTCAGGTTTTTACAGTGATTCCTAGCACTAGGAGCACAACCTCAGACCGAGGGTTGTGACTCTATGTTAACAAGCCACGGACCCCGGAAGCCTTGAAATACAATATTCGATAGGAAATGGCCGGTAATCAGACCGCAATATTGCAGAATGTGATAAATGCAGAATAACGAGCGCATTGCACCCTCCGCTGTGATGGCGGCCATTTAAGCGATATCATATTCCGCAAGTGATCAGACCAAATTTGCAAAGTTTAAAACGAAGGAAAAATCTTTTCAGAGCAAATAATGTATGTGCTTTTTATAATCATTTCCAAAATACGTGTCCCAAAAGTTTAAATGGCCCACCCTGTATATATTAATGCTGAGAAGACCATTATCGAAATTGACAGGCAAAATTACGTCACAGAAATTACAACCGCAAGAGCCTACTTTACGCTGGAATTTTTCCGTTTTCTTAATAATAATAGATAATAAATAAGTAAATAATAATAAATAAAATGTTCAAAGCATGCGATATGCATTTATTAATGCCATTTTCACTTGGTCTTCGCGCTATTCATGACACGCAATTAATAATTTTAGGTTATGGTTTAAATCGGCCGCATGAATATGAAAAAGTATGCAGCGCTCATTAAAGAAATGTACCTATTGAGTTTTTCTAACCTGCCGAAAGTGAACAAATCGCTGGTATTCACTATTATTGACAGACTATTTTCAATAATATGCCATATAATGTACCAAAACTAAATATTCTAGAGATATATATTACAAGTAGATTGATGTAGTTTTGGTTAACTTTATATTCTGGGTTAATACAAAACATAATATATAAACACAGCAAGGAATCTTCAAGACTCCAGTAAATTACGATTTGTCTATACTTTAAACTGTATTTAGCGTGTTTAAAGATTCCATATATGTATGTAATTTCGAGAAATTATTTTTCTACTAGTCAATTAAAGCGTTCCACCCAATAAGCGACAGACATGCCAAGAATATTGCTTGCTTAGACTTTGGTGCAGCCTTATTCAGCCTACCTATACGAAATTAATTAATACAATATTAATATACTATTTTTAGCTGAAAATAGTTATTCATTTGTCGATATTTAATACCAGTTATTATTGCCCAGCCCAGTTCTAACAAAATATTATGATAACTGATTTATATTTGGCTGTCCCTTAAATGTTCAGGATGAAGGTGATTATTTCTCTTCGCGTAATAGGCTATGTTAGTGTGACGTAGATGTCGGCCATTTTGCTGCGATACGTCAAGATCCCGGATCCAAACCAACCTACTTAGTTGTCATAGTGTGCGTAAGGGAGTTCAGCGTTAGGTGTAATTTTTTTGAGTAGAGTATTTTAAAATGTTACTGTGTATGTTTGAGTAGCTTACACTACTTCGCTTTGCTTAGCAAGTATTACAAACCGAAATTACATTTAGATACAATGTATTGTTGAAAAGCTGAACATACACTAAGTACGTGTGTGGAGCATAACAATTACAAGTTTTACCAGAAAATGGTAATGGGTTGGGTCCCTTGATGTTCCCGTTATAATGAGAGAGAAACTGTAATCTTTACAGCACTTCTTTTAGGTTGTTTTTAAACAATAGATTGCAACTAAATGAAATTTTGGTTTGTAATACTAAATTATACGAAGGAAGGTAAACCACTAAAAATACACAGTGACACTCAATGTTCAGAGCAAAATTATAGTATTGTAATCTTTAGACCCTTCTCTTCAAGACAGACACCAATTCACAGGAACATTTTAATAAAAGCCGGAGCCAACTGAACAAATCAAAGCAATTAACAATGCAAATAGTTAAAGAGGTAAAGGTAATTAATATAACTGCCCGAGTTTTTCAATCCGTTTGCAGACGTTCCCCAAAAAGACGGGACGAGCTGTGACGGCGTTCTCGATTTATCCGTATATTCGGCTGCTTCAGTTGCTAACACGGCCTTCCTGACGGATGTTCCGTTCTCGGAACATGGTACATCGTTGGTATCTGTTTCTAAATAAAACAATATTAGTGTCGAATAGAACATTAAAGGCATGAGAGTATGCTGACCCCATGCTTCGAAAATTAGTCCCTAATAGAACATTAAGGACACGGGAATATGTTGGCCCCATGCTTCGAAATTTCATAGAATTTCGGAATCCAAAAATATCGTCATGTGGAAGTGCACTGACTTCACCGTCTAGTTATGTAACAGTCTTGGAACCAAAAACAAACACGTGGGAGTATGCTGACCCCACCTTCAAGATTTGCTACACACTTTCCTTTTATTACAGAAAAAAATTATTTATGTGGAAGTATGCTGACTCCACCTACGAAACATGCAACAGTTTTGGAACCAAAAACAGAAAAGAATACAAAACAAAATGTGGGAGTGTGTTGACCCCACCTTCAAGGTTTGTTACATGCTCCGGAACCGACCATTAAAAGAAAATTTTATTACAACATACCATCTCGTTCGGGGTAATCTAGTAAGTCGGTCACATCTGTCGCCAACGACCAATCCGTGGGCCAAACCCTCAACTGTTCCTTTGCAGTTTTAACGATTTTGTGCCTACCAGTTCCCACTCTTTTCAATTCGTATCTACCCTCACTGGTAACATTCACAATTCGATACGGACCCATGAACTCAAAGTTAGACTTGCTTGCATGCAATTTACTTGCTCTGTGAAGCAACACGTGATCTCCAACTTTAAACTCGACAGTATCTTGTAGTTTTTTATTGAGCTCTGCAATATTTGTTGACGCTTTTGCTTGAAGTCGTTCCCTAACACGTTGGCGATCAATTCCTAGATTTCGTACGGGTGTCAGGTCCTGAGATAAGTCATCAAATACAGCTTGTATTAGAGGATTTGTCGTATTAATCCCAATTAGCGCTTGTAGAGGGCTTATACCGATTGACTTTTKAATAGTGATATTAAGTATGGACCTTCCATAAAATGTTCGGCCAGTCCTTTCCGACTCGTGTTTCAATTCTAACTAAATTCATTATCTTACGCATATAGCGCTCCACTTGGCCGTTTGCACGATGTACATCTGATGTTATGTAATGGTACTGGATATTTCATTCATCAAGAAACTTGCAGACGGTCAGGTTACGAAAGTTAGTACCACTACCCATAACTATAAATTTCGGAGTACCAAAGCAAGAAACAAACTTCTGAAGAGCGTGTCTAGTTTCGTCTGCTTTTACATTCCGTAATGCAGTTAGAACACAATACTTGGTAAAAGCGTCGACCAGTACCAGAATGTATTTGTATTTATCAACAGTAATTGGTAAAGGACAAAGGCAATCTACATGAACCGTGTGCATCGGTGTTGAAGGCTTTTCAGGTACTCGAATGATGCCTTGAAGGGGTCCACTACGGGTCTTTTTAACGACGCACACCAAGCAATGTTTCACGTAATTACGAACAAATTGTCGGAGTCTGGGGAACCAAAAATGTTTCAATATCGAATCAGTCGTCTTGTCTATGCCAATATGACACTGTTTGTCGTAGAAGTCCAAGCCGACTATGACGGGGGACGAAGTATTTAATTGCCTTTTGATTGTTTGGCAGGGTCTGAACATAACACAATAACCCATCTTTCTCGACGAAATGGTTGGAATCTAACTTCCCTTCTCGCAGATCAGTTAACATTTGTAGAACCTCAGCATTTTCTTTCTGTTCCACATATAACCACGAGTTGGTACGTGTAGCTCGGCGTACGTGAACGGAATTTCGACTTAAGAAATCAGCCTGGTTTAACATAGATTCCTTTCGATAGACGATTTCATAATTAAAATCTTGGAGATATGTCCACCATCGGGCCACTCTTGGACCTATTTCCTTTTTCTGTACGGTCGCTTTCACAGAATTGCAGTCGGTGACAATTGTAAAATGGATACCAATCAGAAAAACACGGAAGTGTTTAAGTGAGTTAACAATGGCAAGCGTCTCCAGCTCATGTGAGTGGTAACGAGATTCTGCTTCTGATGTCCGTTTGCTAAAATAGCCCACCACCTTATTTTGTCCATCATACTTCTGGAGAAATATACCGCCATATCCAATAGAACTGGCATCCGTATGCAACTCGGTAGGCAGGTCAGGGTTGAAAACTACCAGCAATGGTCCAGAAGTCAGACATGTGATGGTGTATGATTTGGCCTGTTCATGTTCTTGCGTCCAAATAAATTCTTGATCCTTCTTTGTAAAAGTGTTGATGCATGCGGTACGGCAGGCAAAATTAGGGAAAAATTTTCGAAAATAACTGGCAAGACCCATCAGCTGACGTACTTGCTTAACATTTGACGGCGATGGTACACGAATGAGAGCTTCAATTTAACTTTCACTGGGTCTAATACCATCCGCAGAAATCTGACGCCCTAGATATTCGATCTTGATCTGTAAGAATGAGCATTTCATGATGTTCAGTGAAAATCCTGCAGCTTTCAATGCTTTTAACACCATTTCAAGTCGAATCAGTCCTTCTTCCGCAGTTTCGGACGGAATGAGGATGTCATCCATGTAGACAAGAGCGATGCTGTATTTAAGTTCACCCAGAGCAGCATTTATTGACCTCTTAAATACTGCTGGTGAATTACAAAGGCCAAAAGGCATCCGCAAGTATTGATAGTGTCCGTCCGGGGTGACAAAGGCGGTTTTATGAATCGAATTGGAGTGTATCGGAATCTGGTGAAATCCTGAAGCCGTATCTAACGACGTGAAGAATTTACCCTTTTCTAATCAGTCCAATTGATCATCAATACGCGGCAGGGGAGATTTATCCTTTACAGTGTGACTGTTTAATTCTCTAAAGTCCACACACATGCGAAATGTCCCATTCTTTTTTCGGACCAAGAGAACCGGACTTGCAAATGGCGACTCGCTTTCTCTGATGATTCCGTTTGTCATCAGCTTGTTGACTATTTTTCTTACCTCTTCGCGTTCACTAAACGAGAGTCGATAGGGGCGTCGCGTCACAATGTGATTATCCACCAGATGAATTTCCATTGTAGCCTTCTTTACACAAGATACTGCTGCACCTGTGGTTATGATGTCGGAATACTTTTCGAGTACCGAACTTATTTCTGAACGGTATGCTTCTGGTACAGTTAATTCAAATTTTGAATCCTCAATCACTCTCATAACTCCTGGTAATAATCGTTTCATTATACGTGTTCCTTTGCAGTCTGTTACAGCGCTCAATGTTGAATCTTTAAAAAGATCACAACCAACAATAACGTCATAATCGAGATTTTCTCCAGGAACTATCATAAAGGTTAAGGAAGTGCGTTGTCCAGTGATTTCAACATCAGCTCGAAATTTATGCTCCGATGAAATACTTCCAGGAACAATGCCCGCAATTGTACAGTGGTGTCTAGTTACCTTCGGTTTAAATTTCTCAATATATTTATCTGACATTAAGGAAACGTCCGCCCCGGTGTCGATTATTTCCATAAACGTATCTCCGTCGACTTTGATTGGTATAGGAAAGACGGATTTCTCGTCAGAAAAGCTATTAATTTTCACAGATTTACGTCGCTGTTCGATTCCATTTTTCAAAAAACATTTTTCCTCGGTATGTCCTGTTTTCAAACAGAAGTTGCATAAATTGGAACTTGTCGGTGCCCTATTTTCGTATTTGTTGTCAAATTTTAATACAGGCTTATTCATGTTTTGATTCAGAAAACTGTTATCGGCAAGCGCTCGACAATTTCGACGAACATTACCTACACGGCCGCAGTTATAACATTTCTTCTTTGAAGGTTCGTCGCCACCATTATTTCTAACCCTTGGACGCTTACAAGAAACCGGTGACGCATGCTCCGAACTTTTAGTCAAAACATCTTTGATTACTTGTTTCGGTATTGAGCCCAGATACGCAACTAGGTCAGAAATTGAATGCAAATCACGCATAGTGACACTTTCTTGAACCTTACTTTCACTAATTCGGTAAATAATCAACTCAATTAAATCTTGAGTGTTCCATCTAGCACGCAAACTTTTAAGCAGAGCTAACTTGCTATGTACGTAAGCAGAATAAGTGTTAAAAGCAAAACTATTACAAGTTGAAGCCTCAAAAAGCAAGCGACCAAGGATTTTTTTCGGCGGAAAAGCCTCTTGAAAATCGCTTTTGAAATTGTCCCAGTCACGAACAGTTGGGGACCAATTTTCGAACCAATTTCTTGCGTCGTTAGTCAAAAAGCGTCTAATTCTTCCCAGAACTTGCAGATCTGACCATTGAAACTCATGTTTAATTGCTTCAACCTGTTCCACCCATTTCGCTGCTTCATCAATATCTGACCGAAAGAATGGAAGATCGACGTGCTCAGGGGCTGTCCTGGCACTTTTGATGGATTTGACCATTTCCGCCAATAGTTCCTCCATATTGCACTTCAAAGTTTTCGGTATTGAAGTGGAAGGGATCCCACCGCTGCTGTAATCTTTAGAGCCTTCTCTTCAAAACAGACACCAATTCAGAGGAACTCTTTAATAAAAGCCGGAGCCAACTGAACAAATCAAAGTAATTAGCAATGCGTATAGTTAAAGAGGTAAATGTAATTAATATAACTGCCCGAGTTTTTCAATCCGTTGACAGACGTTCCCCAAAAATTACTGACCGCCTTCCGCCGCGTTGATTCGTTTGATTCGTCCAGGAGACGGGACGAGCTGTGACGGCGTTCTCGATTTTTCCGTATATTCGGCTGCTTCAGTTGCTAACAGTATAATACAATATTTTGAAGTGTTACTGTGTATGTTTGAGTGGTTTACATACCTTTGTATTATTCATTAAGTATTACAAACCGAAATTACATTAAGTTGCAATCTTTTGTTGAAAGACAATCTAAAATAAGTGCTTAAAGTTTATACGTTTCTCTCTCATTATAACAAGAACMTCCAGGGACCYAACACGTTACCATCTTCTGGTACAACATGTAAATTGTAATGCTCTMCACACGCATTTATTGTAGGTTTAGCTTTTCAGCAATGCCTACATTGTAACTAAATGTAATTTACATTTGTAATATTTGCTAAGTAAAGCGAAGGAGTGTCAGTTACTCAATCGTACACAGTAACACTTTAAAATATTCTTTTAACACTAAAAAATTGCATTAAACACTGAACTCCCTTACGCACGCCATGACAACTTGATTTGGTCTGATCCAGGATCTAAACTAAATGTAATTTCGGTTTATAATACTTGTTAAGCAAAACGATGGAGTGTAAGCTACTCAAGCACAGTAATACACAATACACAAAATTGCACCTAACACTGAGGTCCGTTATGCACGTTATGACAACTCGGTTTGTCAGGATCCAGGACTTTGACGTACCGCAGAAAAATGGCCGTTATTACGTCAGCACTAATATAGCGTATTATATTATGTTCAGTCTGAGTAACATTCAGTTGTTTCAGTGCTCTGTAGAATAGTTCAACACAGCAATGAGAATTTTAGATTTATCGATGGATCGGAATATGTCATTCATAATGATTGCCCTGACAGCTCATTTCGCTTAGATTTTGAGTACTTAACCTGATATGATAACCTTGTCACACTAGATAGCCGGCTCCGATATGGCGTTGGCGTAATGGTCAGCTCGAACGATACATATTTGGATTTGGTGGCGCGACGATAATCTGGCAACCAACCCCAGGACAGAATTACACGCCAACAAGCGGCCGCCGGCGGCGGACGCCGCAGATAAAACAGATTATGATAAATCCCGGAACGGACAAGCCGATGAGATCGTCGTCGTTATTATCAAGCCCATTTACAGTTTCCAACTTCGTCAGTTTCGATGTATCTGGATACATCTGCCGCTGTATGTAAATATGAACTGAGACGGAACTGCGCTTATGCTAGCGCAAATCTGCTTCCATGTCTCTGATGTGACGAAATAAGTATTTAAACTGGCGATAACGAAGCTTTAATACAGAATTCAACAAAACAAAACTTTTTAATTAAAATTATTAAAAAAGTGATAGCGCGATCATCGCAAAACATATACACGTTGACATTTTTGAAAAGTTTTACTGACCAACACGCCAAAAGTGTAAATGACATGTTGGGAATAAATATACTTTTTTTTATTGTAATCAGCAAACTAGCAGCAGTTAATGATATTTACTAGTGTACTATGCATGAAAATAAACTGGGTGACCTTGGCATATCTTGAGACCAACCTTAAGGTAGGACGGTTAGAATTCAAGCGTTATGTATATGTAGATACCATATTCCAGTAAGTAGTTCCAACCAATAAGCACGAGCAAAATTTGTTTCTGCAATCTGCAATTATAATGATACTAGCGGACCTGTCAGACGTTGTCCTGCATGATATTCCAAGCGATGAGGATATTAAAATGAATGAAATGAATGAATGAATGAATGCATACACAAAAATTCATTCAAGCCGATCCAGCCGTTTAGTTGCAGTATAAATAAATAACCTAGATACCGACTGCAACGCCATCTGCCGGGCAGATTTGTGAATGTAAACCACCCAGGGCGCCACCCAAACGCATATTAAAAAAAAATCATTGAAATCGGTCTAGCCGTTTAGGAGGAAATAACCTAGATACCGACTGTAGCGCCATCTGCCGGGCTGATTTGTGAATCTAAACCATACAGGGCGTGCAGTGACACATGTACAGTAGAATAGGTCTGTTCACAAATTTTCAGTTTATCAAGAACTTAGTAATATCTAGGTAGCTAATCAACAGCCTGCAAGCATATTTTAATTTGCTTTTATAGTKTTCAAAATATCGCCATCTAAACTTTTGCCGCACATTAGCATCCAAAAAACGACACCTTTGTATGGAGGCTAGCGTATACGTCACTTGGTGCGGCGGGCAACAGAATTCCTGTACTTAGAGCACTTTATATAAGATAATTTATTATAAAAGTAACTGCGCTATATACCGATCAGGTCAGGTCAGGTCAGGTAAGCTCAGATGTTCTACCGAGAGACTGATCTATAAATATTTGATAACAATTACTTGTATTTTTAATAAATCACATTCAAAGAACATTATTTCTAAAATCGCTCATGATAAAGGCGCCACATTTGTTACCGCGGCTACCTAGCGGACTACTGGACTACCTGTAATACCGAAGTATAGTTTGTTTGTGTCACTTTTGTTTTGTTTGCGACTTTTTTTCTAGTTTTTTGATAAATAAACTAGAATTTAAAAAATGTAAACAAATAAATAGTAATAAAAAATTCTATATCTAACCTAAAAAAACTACTCGTGACAAACACCTACTAAACTATACTTGAACTGAAATTGTAAAAAGAGCAATGAACTAAATATTAATCAGAAAAAATCAAAACCTATAAATACTATAAATACCTACGAATTTTACAAAAACCACAAAAAGAAAATTAAAACCAAAACAAGCGATTACACACACGGACCCTTCGCGCTGATACTTCGGTATTACAGGTAGCCCCGTAGTATGCTCGGTAGCCACGGTAACAAATGTGGCGCCTTTATCATCCGCGATTTTAAAAATAATGTTCTTTGAAGGTAATTTATTTAACATACACGTAATTGTTMTCAAATATATKTCGATCAGTCGCTCGGTAGAACATTTKAGCTTAAGTAACCTGATTGGTATGTCGCGCAGTTACTATAATAATAAATTATATTATATTAAATGCTCAAAGTACAGGAATTCTGTTGCCCGCCGCACCAAGTGACGTATACGCTAGCCTCCATACAAAGGTGTCGTTTTTTGGATGCTAATGCGTGGCAAAAGTTCAGATCGCGATATTTCGGAAATTATAAGTGCAATTAAAATTCGGTTTGCTGGAGCCTTATCAGTGCCCTATATACTACTGAAAACCTGTACAGTTTTTATAAAATTAAATTCTAGTGAACAGCCCCATTATATATATAAAGATATGCATGCGATCAGTAGGTATAGCAGAATTAGTTACCACTTTAAGATTACTTAATACACGACTAATAGTAGTGTTTAATAATATTTAACTGATTTGCAGTAATACGATAGATGGTGGAGTTTTATGTTTGACGTTACGTTCGAGATGAACAACCAAGTTGTATTGGGGTTTTTTGAATGCCAATTGATCAATCCATGCCATCTATCTGTTAATAGGATTGCTGCCTACGGATTGCAGTGTCCTAGTAAGGGTAGCCAATCTAGTATTCCTGTATATAGGAGTACCGTCACCGTCATTGTACGTTACCTAGTAAATGAAGAAAATACAGCATCCGCTGCAGCAGCGTGTTGATGTGTAGTTATTAAAATGCTAACTTGTTGCATTATCAACTGTGAGAATTGCTCAAAGACTGGTTTTATATTATTTTGTTTGCCTAGACCGGCCATTTGTGTGTATAAAGTAGTAAACTATTTATTAACACTATTACAGGAACATCGAAAAATAACAATTTGAGCTTAATCGCACTAATTCTAAAAAGCTGTTAAAATGGAATGCTGTACCGACAATTGCCGTGGAAAATCTACAACAGTGAAACACGAATCCCTTTTTATAAAACTTCGGTAACACGAAAATAAATCTAGTTCCTTCAATTTAGATTCACTTGTTTAAAACATTTTTGATTAGATAAATCCATTTATTATTATAGAATTTCAAGATTCAGACACGTTTTATTAATAACCTTTTTCAGAACTACTATGACATTTTGATAGGTAACGATTTTTTGTAGTTGCAAAGGTAATATTTGCAGCTTTACATAGGTCGTAGTTCGTTCTGTGTAATGAAATCACGATTACTTTTGCACAGCTTTATTACGCTTCTTGAAAATAGACACACAACATAACACTTTTATGAAGTAAATGCTCAAGCTGCCTAATCGCTCATCCGCCAACAATGGATCACCGGCGAGCTCCCTTTAACCTAAGGTCCGGCTCTGAGCAGAGTTGCCAGAAAGAAAAATAAAATATCCGTAGCGTGACTGTCAAAATATCCGTAGATGAACAAAAAATTCCATAGACACGAGTATATACATATGTATTATTTATTATAAAACCAAATAAACATAATGAGTAAGATAAAGCCAAAAGTTTGAGTTTCTTAAACATATTATCTCATCCTTGTCGTCACCGTATGCATCTAAATGTGTGGCAACATGAACGAATTCAAAACGCGTGTGGTGTACCTACATCTTTCTAAGTTCCTAAATCAACAAATCAAGAGAATTGTTATCTTTTAGCTGGTGATATGATAACATACAAAGATAACTACATTACCGTCTGCAGTAAAACGGGTGTGCGTACGATTTATTTACCTTATATATTAAAAAAAATCAATGTCACTACATCGATATTAATTTTGTTGAAAAAATCCGTATATTTTGAAAAAAAATATGTTGTCCCGTAGATGGTACCTGAAATCCGTAGATATACAGAATAATCCGTAGACCTGGTAACACTGGCTCTGAGGCTCTGACTACACTCCCACCTTTTCTGCCCGTTCAGCGCAACACCAACAAGTTTCTCACATCCCTACTATATCTAATCCCACTTTTCACTCCACCACAGTATAATAAAGGAACCAGTAAAATCACTCCCTACTTTTTTTGGGGTTAAATTTATACAACGACTGATCAGTAAGAGCAGAATGCAAGCATACTATTGGTTGTTCTCTGTGTGGGCACTTGCTCGTTACCCTAGCAACGTACGCGCACGTGTTTAGCATAGTGTAAACAATATGCATACTGCTTGCCTACACAGGGGTAGCGAGAACGTTATGTTTACGGTGAAACGGTGATTGAGGTTAAATCAATTTTGATGAGATTTTCTAATTACTTTATGATTGTTGCAATAGTTTTGAATAAAGAAATGCACCATTGATAAATATGGTTTAGTATAGCGGAATATAAACCTCCTTGGTTAGAAAGAAACAATAAAAGATGTAGATATCGATTTGAAGGTTCACTTCAAATACTATTGAATTCTGGAATGCAGGTACTCAAAGTGTTGAGGTCAAAAGGTTAAAAAAAATAATATAACTTTTAAAACTAATTATATATACAAAATTGGTTATTATATTAACCTATGCCCAAGCCAAAGTGGAATAAATATTTGTCACTAAGTGCTGTAATATGTTTATGGAACAGAAACATCAAAGTTATATTTGCATTAGGCAACCACAGATGCGTTGACGCGTACAACTACAACCGCTTCCAAATTCCATATAACCGCCAACGTCAACTACCAACGATCAGGATTGCCACGTTGCCAGATGTATTGGCGCATTTGTCCGCAATATACATAATGTAGACTGCTCACAGTAGGTAGTAGGTAGTCACTAATTCTTTATAGCAATTTAGTGCTCTATGAATAGTAATTACTACATAACAAGTGCGTAAAATTATAAAACTAGTAATAAAAATTATAATAATCACAATATACCGTGCGTAACAGCAACAAATACAGATAACGCTGAAGTAAAACTGTCCATGCTGACAATAGCGCGGAATTTACTGTTTATTGTAAACAAAGCGTGGGGCAATTGCTCTGACCAATCAGAACGCAGAGCTCTGCCAAGCTTGAAAACGTTTATTGGAAATCTGAGCCCCCTCGAGATCAAAGGTGCCGACAAAGACTGAACATACTGGTTCTTTATTATACTGTGACTCCACAGTCATTCCATCAAGTTTCAATAAAAGTTTACTCTTCATAATTTCATAACAAGAAGAAACCATTAACCACATAATACGTTAGAGTAGTTTTCCGTAGGTATTGCACGCTGTTAGTTCTTCCTATTTTGTATCCAAGTATCAGTAAATGTATCAGTAAATGTACTAACTTATCGTTTCGTTACCCATTTTTTGGAGATTTTAAATAAGAAGCACATCTTTGCGAAGCATTTGATGAGGATATAAGTTTATTTAAAATTTTGATGTTTTTCAATGAATTTTCAATCCACCTGTAAACATTAGGATTCCATTATGTATTTATTCCACATTTAAACGCCGCTTCAATCATTTTACTTTAAATTATCCAAGTAGGTGCGCAGTTTCCAGACGACACAGGCAACTTCTACATTGTACATTTCCGATGTATGCGCGGCAGCACTCAATGCTCTCCAGTTAATATTTTATCATCGAAACCACACCAATTAAATTTCAATCGGCACCAACCTATCGCAGCAAGCGTGACACACAACTATTAAAAGCTAAACAGCACTTTGCATGTATGTGCACACATCCGCTGTACGATCGCATAAAACAGRCGGCAAAAACCGTACAAGCGTTTTATGAAAGCAGTTGGTGCGAATGCAAATTCCTCCACGCTCCAAACTGCTAATATTTCACCGTGTTTATAACCTGCAAAGCGCGTAATGGCGTACAGATTGATGGGCGTATTAACATTAGGGCAAAAGCCGAAATTGCTTAGGTAAAGCGATGCATTAGAATAAAATACCATTATGCTCATTATATATAACGGTTCATAAAGGAAAACGGACCGAGTAAGCCGATGAGGATGAGGGCTTTTGTCCTCATGAACGTACGTCGTAGTGCTGGGTGCTGGTGCAACATTGAACTGTCACGACTGTCACTTGTATCGGTTGTCAAACGAGCTTCCTTGCAATTTATGCTGACATTACGGTTATCTATATTTCTATAGGGTATTCCGCGATTTGTAAACGTTTTCGTAGAATCGGTGGTGCTCGTATTCGTAACAGGCAACATATAGCATGTTACTTTCATCAGTGCAATAAACGACGAATACATCATACGAACTAATTTACACGACAGGCGTTACGTTCTGGTTAGAAAGAGGAAACTGAAGCTGCTTTTTTTAGAACAATCGAAATTCAGTACACTTACGTTTGGTAGCAGGCGCACATGTTGAAAATCTTCATAGCCTTCTGGGTCACTAAACTTACAAAGTCAATTCTTGATACTTTACTGAGCGCACGCGCCAGCCGAATTGCACTAATAGAAATTTTCACGTTCAGCTTGAAATGTGTACTAGGTGAGAAGGTTTAATGCAGTTACTATTTTTTAAAATAATTCATTAGAAGGACTCATTTCCAACTTTTTCAGAAACGCACAGTACAACGCACAGGCAGAACAGGTCATGCTGAAAATAAACAGCTAGAAATTGTGGCAGACACCCTATTCTGTATACGCTTTAGAGGGCGTTATTTTAATGACGTACGCCCACGCAAAGTGTAAAAAGTGCTAGCTAATTTTATCATTTACAAATGAAAGTGCTGTGTGAAGATAATCAAGATAAAAGTAATGAGTCTTGCAAAGTTATAACCGACAAACGTGCACGAAAGAGCAGCTATTTGAGGAGCATTTTCTTTAGCAATTAATGCTAATTTTTTTATACATACACCACCACACTCTTATGAAAAAGGCTCCTCTGGTCAAAGTAGGTTAGGAACCGTAGCTGTAGATGATCTATTTAGAAAAATTTTTCTCTCTGTTTGTACCTGTCAACTGCTAGCAGATGTAGTGACGAAAACTTATAGTAAGTACTTGCGATTTAATCGCTGATTCAACACTCCATATACGGCGGAGGTAGGTAAGGCATGTGCGTGGTTGTCCCGGCTTGATGACTGGCACATGCCGCTACAGTACGATACTATATACACAGTATCCAGAAATATTAGACGTTTGGATTGGCATCAAGGTCGACCATACCATTATCCATTTTTTATTCATTGCAACCTAAAGGACACGAGCCAGCAAGAATAATTAAGAGGTTAGCTAATAATTATTAATCGTGAGGAATTTGATGGACCAAAATGGTGATAGGTTAGATCTCCAATCAACGGAGTTGGTATTTTAAAAGCTGGTGTAACTGTCCATTGCASCTCGATGGTGAGGTACCTGCAATTTTTTTTGTAGTCTAGACGAATGAGCAGAAACAGTGAGGTAGAAGGTATGTTGATAAAATCGCCAATCTCTGATGTAATTCAAAGGCTGCTGCTGCTAACCAGAGGAGTTCCATTCGTTGCCCTCCGCATTCTCCGCATTTAACGCCCCTTGATTTCTTGCTCTGCAATTATTTAAATTGTGTTTCGAATTTCTCACACGAATCAAATATGCAGAGATTGTTATACGATAATCCTGTGGATGATATTGGCTACCTGCTGCAAAACGCAAATGTTCCGCACTCGTAGCGCACCTAAACCTAATATTAATATGAAGTATTGTTCCTTTTAATTTATAATTAATAAGAAAAAACCTAAATTGATTTTAGGAACTAAATAAATGAAGAAAAACATGAAATAGGTTATTTCTCATCTTCAAGGTAACAAATATTATAAAGGAGAAAGAAAATTGATTTTATTGTAGGCTGTATAAGAAAAGAAACAAAGTATCTTACTGCGAATTAAAATTGCCAGATCATTACGTGCTAGAACTAAAAACTGGAAAAACAACGAAAAAAGTTTTACATTAGGGTAAGTAGTTTAATCATGTTGTTTAATAATGCGAAATGGTAGCACTCCAAACATAATAGTCATAAATTAATGCATTATAAAATAATAATTATCGGTACGGCTGCATTAAAGCTGACCTTCATCTGTTTCTCATTATTATATAATCCAAATTTGTATGCGATGTTCACAAACGTAAAGAAACAAACAATGAAAGCAAAACGCAAATGGTGAACTAATTATAAACTCAGAGTTTTATTACAATACTCTACTCGAATGATCATTCCTTGTGAAACGAACACTTAAACTATGGTCCTAGAATTGCAGCAATAATTTGTTTTTATAATAAATTATTATAAAATGATAAAAAAAATAAGCGGTACTTATTAGTCATATTTTACTTATGCAAAATTCATCATCCTGCCGACCATATACATTTCGAAAGCAGTAACCCCCTGCATTTCTCATGCTCGTTGACAGCGCGGCGCTATCGGAAGGAGTCAGCCAGTCCTCCGCCCGTCAAATTATATCCGCCGTAAGGTCCCGGGCATAAACATAAATCCTCGACCTTTCTGCTCCGCACGCACCTAAACACGGCCCGTAATAAGGCCGCAAACTGCCGAAGTTATAATGCGAAAATTTAAAGAATTCCCTAAACACATGATATCCAGGCCATAACTGCGAATTACCGTCCGCATTCTTCGAAAACTGGAACATATTAAGCGGAAGCTCGGATGACTCCTAGATAAAGGAGATAGGCGAAACGTCGAAGGACACTTCCTCAGCATTTATGGGCTATTCAGTGAGGAAAGTGAAACCGAAGAATTGGCCAGATAAGGCTTCAAGGTCTACTTCGCAGGCTTCTGATATACTTAGTTGAGTAAAAAGGGCTTATGCCTTATTTTTTTAATCATTCCATGTATTAGTTCGTTTGAAAACAAATATTATAATTTTTCAACACATCGTAGTGTTCATTTCTCTTTTAAGATTTACACATTTCAAGAAATTTGTAAGCCATTTAAAAAAAGAACTATTTGTCTTGAACTACACTCCTCAATGGCAAATCCCATTTCGTTATTTGTAATCTTATTTTAATTTAATGTAAATATTGTGTTGAGATTCGAGTTCATTATCAATAATTAATAGTGACCTATTCAACCTATGACAACGTTGTTGACTACGGATAACTCTACTAAGGGTACCAAGTGAACGATTCGGTAGCCTCCTTGTTTTTGCCAACTAATTTTTATCTGGGAGGGGGGGGGCGCTGATTGAATAATACAAAAAGTATTTCTATTTTAAATACCTTTCCTTTTATTTCTAAGAAATGTCCAGTTATCATCGCCACCAAACAATTAACAAACAAAACAAAAAAACGCATTTGTCTCTTCCCATCAGCGCAACCATGAAATCTTTTCATAAACATTTGCATCAAACTTTCTGGTAAATCATTTTCGAGTTTTGATAACTGGGTTGTACTTGATTTAAATTTAATACAGGCACGGGGCGTTTCGTTTTCCTTAATGTTTACTTTGTCCGCCAAATTCAGAGGACTGAATTTTAATTTAATTAAATCACAAACCCTCATTTTTTGCCTTGAACACAATTTTTCACAAAAAAATACCTGTACGTACACTTAATAACCGCTCACATTCGGGTGCATTATTTGCAGGAATGCGCTCGTGTCTCGGGCTGAACGAACTAAGCCCGAAATTCCACTTAAAATCGCGTGTCGACGCTTGCCATTTCCATCGCATTGACCATATAATATTGCATTGGCATCGAAAGGCTTTGGGCTTACAGGAATCAGCCAACCCGGCAGCCGGCTGGCAAGTGAATCAGATGGCTTGCGGGTTCCCGCAGTGCAGGCGCTGAACGCAAATCTACATAAGATTGTAAATTAAATACCTATGGGTTAATAACTAATACCTAATTGATGTAAATGTAAATAAATGTTTTAATTTAATTGAATTTGATGTACCTAGTCATTTTCGTAGGGAGGGCTGCGCCCCGCAGCCCTCACTCACCAGCCGCCACTGTTCCCGACTTTATTTTCTAGAAAAAAGTCAAAGGGAAGCCTGTCCGCATTTATGAGCCATTCATTCCAAGGAAGTGAACTTAGAAACACGTTAAGATAAGATTTCGGGGGTTCAACCTCGCCCTGCTGATCTTCAGATACGGATTAATCTCTACTCGTAAATTTCTCGCCGTCATTTCTCCGAGATTAATTTTAATAACACGCATATTGCGTAGCACGAGTGGAAGTACCTTGAGTGTAATTTATCCGCTCGTATCTACATTTGATTAGCGATAAAATCTTATTTTATGAACAGCTATATGGTTGATAGCCGGCAATCAAATGTTTATATAAGGGTTTCTAAATGCTGCCGCTTTATGAGCCGTTGGAAGTTTGAAGTTACAGGGCAACAGCAGCACAAATAATTACCTTCCCGAGGCGTGGATTATTTGAGGAGCAGCTGAATATCTAAAGAATAGTGTTTAAATAAATACTTCGGTTAAAACTGTGGTTTCAAGCGGTTCTTCTGCACAAAAACGAAGTTTTCAATTTAACAGCATGAACTTGAATATTCTAGGTGAAGCTTTCGTTTATTCTTGTACCAAATGCGATTTTTTATTTAAATCCACGTAACGAATATCTCTTCGTTTAATCAAAATGCATACAAGACAACAACTCTATCCGATACAAAAGGACAACAGTAACTTTTAGGAACGTCTTTATTCAATAGATTATAAAATATGCACTTTCCTGGGACTAGAACACCGACACTTCAAAATGAAGGAGTTCAGCTTCCCACCGGAGTTAAATAGAGGCTTACTATTCCACTCCACCATAAACTGAATATAACCAAATAACAATAAAAGAAAACAACGATGAACACAATAGAGGAAAAGGCACAGCCACGCAAACCGATAAATCTCAAAGAGATGGCTGCAGCTCTTCACAAAATATGATTAACTAGATAAAAACAAAAATTTTACATTTTTAAAATAATGTCGACCAAGATGGTTCTATATTAAATAAAATTGCGGAAAACACCTGTAACAATAATGAGCTACTTGCACATATTTTTTATTTGCTTAAAAAAATCTTCATGGTCATACAATAGCCTGCGCAAAATGTTTTTGTTTTAACGTCAATAATACATTATTTATCTTATTCTAATTGTTGAAGCGCCGCCCGCCCGCCAAAGACCTCGCTTAACTGCTGTGACGTCACAACGGTGTGAATATGGGTTGTGCTGTTCGTGCTGCGACGTATTGTTTATGTGTTTCTTGTTAAACTGTACTGGTAGCGCGTGAGTACTTTGAATTAGCAGTTTGTTCCTCTGAAAGGGTGGCCAGGGTACTTTTTTGCATTTTTTAAAGTATTCCAATTCATTTTGTCACTCTGACAGGTTTGTGTCATTTCAAGTACCTATATTAAATTTGCCCATTTGCAATTAATTTTCAGTTGTTGATGTTATGGCAGCTGAATTAGGTGCATTAATACGCAAACGCGGTGGTATCAAAAGAAAACTCACCAATTTTATATCATTTTTTGATGAAATTCAGATTGATCCCAAAAAATTAGATAAACCGTTGAAGAATGAATTGCTTTTAAGAGTTGATACAATAAAGAAAATTTTGGCTGAATTTGAAACAATTCAAGATGAAATAGAATGCATTTGTGAGGAGAAGGATTTGGAAGGTCATTATAATGAAAGAGATGCTTTTGTAAATAAATTTAATAAACATTTAGCTCTCGCAAATACATTCTTAAAGTCTTGTGTAGACGATTTAAAATTAAATCAAAAGAATAATTCCAAATCGTCTTCAGACACTAATTCCGATGAATGTGCCAATTTGAATCCAATACATTCTAGTAAAATGCACGGTGTAAAATTGCCAACAATCAGGTTGCCCTCGTTTAATGGCGATTATAGCTGTTGGTTAGAATTTAGAGATGTTTTTAAATCTCTAATTCATGATAACAGTAATATCAATGAGATTGAAAAGTTTCACTATTTAAAAACGTCACTAGTGGGAGATGCATACTTGGTTATTCAATCTCTTGAAGTAAGTACTGATAATTATATTCATGCTTGGGATCTATTATGTCAGCATTTTGACAATGATTCATTGTTAATTAATGATCACATTAGGGCTCTTTTTGTTATGGAACCTCTTGTTAAAGAGTCATCATTGGGCCTCCGCAATTTAGTTAGTAGCGTTCGTAGAAATTTAAGGGCGCTGGAAACTTTAAAACAACCTATTCAATATTGGGATTCTCTATTAATTTATTTGATTGTGTCTAAGCTTGATAAAGTTACATCAAGTGACTGGGAAAAATATAAAGAAATAACAGTTTCTCCAAAACTTGATAATTTGCTTTCTTATTTACATAACAGATCACATTATTTGAAGACAATTGAAATTAATGAAAAGCGAGGACATGAATCTAAAGACTACAAACATCACAATGTTGTGAAAAGTAAAGGTAAAGGTGTTTCTCTTCTAGCTTCTAATGTACGTTGTAATTTTTGTAAACGAGAACATTTGATTTACAAATGTGAAGATTTTCTGAAGTTAGATGTATCTTCTCGTGTAACAAAAGTCACTGAACTGAATTTATGTAAAAAATGTTTATGTACAGGTCACAAGGTGCATCAGTGCAGGGGTCGTTCTTGTCCTATTTGTAAAGGTAAACATCATTTACTGTTACATACTGATAATCCGATGGTTGATGATTCCAAAGACACCAATGTATCTTTATCCAGTCGTTCGCAGAATGGTGTTTTGTTAGCCACAGTAGTTCTTGTAGCATATGATGCACATAATAAACCTCACGATGTTAAAGCAGTTCTTGACTGTGGTTCACAGTCCAATTTCATATCTTCGAAGCTGTTCAATAAATTGCAGCTGAAAAAAGAAAGCACAAACATTTCAATTATGGGAATAAATTCTATATCCTCCCAACTTTCAAGTAAATGTAATATTTTAATTAATTCTAAATGCACAGATTTCCAAGCCACACTTACTTGTTTAGTGCTTCCTCAGGTGTCTGAACGTCTTCCACTTCGTCGTGTAAATATCAATTCTTGGAATTTACCTGATAATATTCAATTAGCAGATCCAACCTTCAATGAACCATCTGAAATTGATCTCCTGATTGGAGCAAGTCATTTTTGGGATGTGATTAAGCCTGAAAAAATATTTATAGGCAAACATATTCCCGCTTTACAAAACAGCGTGTTTGGGTGGTTTTTCTCTGGAGCTGTCGGTAAACCCCAACAATTATTTACACAATGTTATTTCACGAGGGATTTTAATTTGGAAGATGATGTGAAGAAATTTTGGGAAGTTGAGGAGTGTAGCAAATCGCCTAACTTGTCAAATGATGATTTATATTGCGAACGTCATTTTCAAGAAACGTTTGCTAGAAATAAGGATGGACGTTTCGTTGTTCGCATACCATTAAAACATTCGTTCAGTCAATTAGGTGATTCAAGGCAATTAGCAGTTAAACGTCTTCTTCAAATAGAGCGTAGATTTGAAAAAGACTGCACATTTAAAAGTTTATATTCTTCATTTATCGATGAATATAAAAAATTAAATCACATGACACCTATAAAGGAGAATTTAAATAATACATACATTCTTCCGCATCATGGTGTGTTGCGTCAAGACAGATTAACCACGAAATTGAGGGTAGTTTTTGATGGGTCTGCAAAGTCTTCTTCAGGATGGTCAGTGAATGATTTGCAGTATGTTGGCCCCAAGGTTCAAAATGATATATTTTTTATTTTACTTCAATTTCGAAGGTACTGTGTTGCTGTCTGTGCAGATGTGGAGAAGATGTATCGTCATGTTGAAGTTGCCCCTGAAGATAGGCATCTCCAAACAATTTTGTGGAGAGAAAGTTCAGGTGATACTATTTCTGCATACACATTAAATACTGTCACGTACGGCATGACTTCAGCTCCATTTTTGGCGATCAGATGTTTAAAGCAATTAGCAATTGAAAATGAAAATAAATATCCTTTAGCTTCATCAATTATAGCTAAAAACTTCTATGTTGATGATTTGGTCGCAAGTTTTAAAAATGAAGATGATGCTATAAAGATTTGTCAGCAGATTTCCAACATTTTGATTGAAGGATGTTTTCCACTTCGTAAATGGGTGTCCAATAAAGAAATTGTCTTAGCTCAGTTTAAAGATGAAGAAGATCCCATTAGTGCAATTTCATTTAATAAAGATCAGCAAATTAAGACTATAGGGGTGGGGTGGAATAATATTTCTGACACATTTTCTTATCACGTTTCAGAAGTTCTACAACACGCTAGTTTCACAAAACGTGACATTCTGTCTAATATGGCAAAAATATTTGATGCATTAGGCCTATTGAGCCCTTGTATAGTTTTTGCTAAAATTGTTCTACAGAAAATATGGAAATTAAAACTTGATTGGAATTCTGCAATTCCGAAGGAAATTGAGCAAGAATGGTCTTGTTTTCAGAAAGATTTATTGGTTTTCAATAATTTGCGAATAAAACGGCATGTCATTTGCAAAGATCCAGTTATCATCCAGATTCATGGTTTTTGTGATGCGTCAAAGAATGCTTATGGTTTATATTCGCAGTATAGATAAAGACAAGAATGTTCATGTGCATCTGTTATGTGCAAAAACAAGGGTTGCTCCACTAAAGGTTTTAACAAWTCCTAGATTAGAATTATGTGGTGCACTACTTTTATCACGTCTCTTTGCAAAAGTTTTAGATGCATATGAAACGGATTTTGATGTTTATCTATGGTCTGATTCTAAAGTTGTTCTATGCTGGATTAATACAGATTCAAAACTACTTCAAACTTTTGTAGGAAACAGAATTATGGAGATAAATAATTTAACATCCTCTACCAACTGGCATTATGTAAATACAAAAGATAATCCAGCTGATTTGGCTTCGCTAGGTTGTTTTCCTAGTACTCTTATTCGTTCAGAGTTTTGGTGGAAGGGACCTGGATGGTTAATGAAATCTGAAATTGATTGGCCTGTTTTTGAATCAGTTATTCCATTAAATGATTTACCAGAAATAAAAAAATGCTGTTCCAATATTGTATATTTTGAAACAGAACATAATTTGTTTTTATTTTCACGCTATTCTAATATTAACAAGCTCAGAAATGTTACAGCTTATTGCTTTCGGTTTATTTTGAATGCAAAAAGACCAAAAGCTAGTCGTGATTTTGGTAGCCTTAGTTTGTCTGAAACTAAAAATGCTATGAAGTTTTTAATTAAGCTTTGCCAACAAGAGTCATTTGGTGAAGAAATTAATATACTTAAACAAGGTAAAATGCTAAAAACCCGCTTACAAAAATTAGTACCATTTTTAGATTCAGATGGCATAATTAGAGTTGGAGGTCGTCTAGCAAATTCTAATTTAATGTATGATGCAAAGCATCCAATATTGCTAAATGGTAAGCATGTGTTAACCAAACTAATTTTTACAAAAGAGCATATCAAMCTTTTACATGCTGGCCCTCAACTTCTTTTGGCAACTATACGTCAAACCTATTGGCCTATTGCGGGTATGAATCTAGCAAAACAAATTGTTAGAAATTGCATAAAATGTTTCAAATGCAACCCCAAGCCTGCATATAATTTAATGGGTAATTTACCTGCGTCTAGGGTTACACCTAGCTATCCTTTTGAAATAGTTGGCATTGATTACGCTGGTCCATTTTTCATTAAAGATAGACTTGGTCGTGGTTGCAAAGTTACAAAAGCTTACATATGTTTATTTATTTGTTTTAAAACAAAGGCCATTCATCTAGAATTAGTCACCAATTTGACTGCAGAATGCTTTGTCGCTGCTCTAAGACGGTTCACGTCAAGGCGTGGTTATCCAAAAGAAATATGGTCGGATAATGGCACCAATTTTGTTAGTGAATCTAAAATTCTTAAAGAATTAAAAGTTTTCTTTCAGTCTGCTAAAGAAACAATTTTGCAATATTGTGCAAACAATAATGTAGAATGGAAATTCATTCCCGTATCTGGGAGTCAGGGGTTAAAAGTGTTAAACATCATTTGTCAAGAATAATTTCTAACACTTATTTTACATATGAGGAATTTTATACAATTCTGACTCAAATAGAAGGGATACTAAATTCACGGCCACTCTTTCAATTATCTGCTGATCCAAATGACTTGCTGCCGCTAACGCCGGCCCATTTTCTAATTGGAAAGCCCTTGGTGATGGCACCAGATCAACATTTCATGGACATTAAGATTAACCGGCTTTCAAGATACCAGTTGATCCAGCAATTAGTTCAAAGTTTTTGGAAACGTTGGTCAAACGAATACTTAACGAGCCTGCAACAAAGGAACAAATGGTTTCAACGTACAGAAGATGTAAAGCTTGGTACAATCGTGTTAGTAAAGGCAGACAACTTACCTCCGTGCAAGTGGCAGCTCGGAAGAATTGCAGCACTTCACAAAGGCACCGACGGGATTGTTTGTGTGGTTGATATTCGCACTTCCGATGGTACAACGACACGGTCGATCACAAAAATTTGTCCGCTACCAGTTGAAGATGATGACACGCCTTCAGCATGAGAAATCCAACGAGGTTGAACAAGTTCAACGGGGGGTGTATGGATAGACCGTACTACCTTAGCATATGCAGATCATATTTCATATATGTTACTAAGATACATTATAATTTAATTGTCAAATATATATGTCCAAATAAATTAATTTTCACAATTACAATTTAAAATACAGTCCACTCTATTGCAACACAATGATATAACAATTATTAGTCTTGGTAACGTTTCAAGTTCTATTGAGTTAACTTCTTAGATGTTTTTTCAAAAGGTTTTCAAACAAAACTGTTTATTTATGTTTTTTTATAGGTAGTTTCAAACTAACCCTCTATACCTAAATAGCTTGCAAATAGAACTGGAGAATTTCACTCGGTAATTGCAGATTTGTCCATTGAGATTATTGAGAGTTTTGTTTAAGTGTAGCTGGTCCAGTAAGCATAACCTTATACTGTCTTAAAAAAATGTAATTTTTTTTAATTCAATTTTGTTTAAATTCATTTGTTAGATTCAGAATAATACAATGTTTGGAAAGCCTGTTAAGTCTGTGTTGTTTAATATGAAGTTAACTCATTCTTTCTTTGAAACTGCGACTTCTTCCATTACTATTTATGAACAAAGGCTAAAACCAAAGACAACAAACAAATCAACCCCGGATACACGACTCTCGGCTCTGCTCTATGCCGWTACACAGTTGTAAACAAGTGGGCGGAGCTACGCGCGCAGTTGTGACGTATGGACCAATGGCTCTTCGTAGTGCCGTCACGTGAAATTTAAAAGTCCATAAGCAACCTTTAACAATTAAATTATGCATTTGGATTTTTCCAGTGTTAACTTTTTTTCTGTGAAATATACTTAAGGAATACCACCCAAATCTACTGGATTTATTTATATTTGCTATCTGTTTTAAAGACAGAAACCGCCTTGCAACTGCTCTAATTGTTTCATTTACGAGATCTAGCCTAATGGCTCATTGCGGCCAAGATGGTCATACTGATATAACGTTCTTATTCCTCCTCAAGTTTTGAGGAGATATTTATAACCTAATGTGCAGATTACGAATAACGTCACTTAAAAAGATAACGATCTGTACCATCACGCATGCTACAAAAATGGCGCTTTTTAGAAAGAGGATGGATAAAGGTTTCGATGTTAACGGTAAAAGGCGGCAACTTATAAGCATATGACTTTTACATTGATCTTTTTATAATATTATTTTTAGTGAAACACATGAAAATGATTTGCCTATTTTTGATCTTATTTTTTGATAAACTCGTTAACTTTCGATTTGGCGAAATTTAAGGTCGCTTAGAACAGAAAGACAAATAAATGTGCGGTATTACATAGCTTCTTAATTATTGTTACATTGCCATAAGCAGTGTCACTATGCGGCATGACGATAAACTGAATGATTGGTATTTGTAGTTTTATAAATATGTATTAATTAAAATAAAACCTAACGTTTTTACCCAGTATAAATTAAATTGTGTCACATTGCACTTAACTTATTAAAAAATTATACACCTTCCATGGGGCGCAACCTATCGGCAATACGTAAAAGCTTGAATTCGCCGACAAAAACGAGAAATTAATGGTGCCCCAAGCTTTGATTTCCTTGCAGCTTCCGTAAATACTCCTGACATACTTCTACTAAATGTGTGACGCATAAACCAGTAACTCTCTTTCACGCATTATAACACTCCCAGAAGCAACATAAACCCAATGACATAAACTTCTTAAAACGCCATAAAGTTATCAGTGTTGGGAGGATTAACATATTGTAGCACGCTCACGTACCATATGTGAAGCAAAGCGTGCGTAAAGCTGCGGGACATAAAGGTCGGGATATTAGATTTCCCACAGTTACCGTTAGACTGTATTTCGGGGCAATCGCAGAAAATTTATTGTTATTATGTTGTGAACTGGTTAATTAAGCTCCCGCCGCTTGGCTCGCCTCCTTTTTTATACAGTAGAATTAAGCGTTCGGCCAGAATTTGTTACAGCAGTGTTCATTTGTTTTGGGGCAATTAGCAAATTCACTTAACCTACTATGGAATAAAGGAGAAGGAAGCTTTTTCTAGGTGTAAGATTGACAATAAATTCATTATCCACTAATCCGGCAGTAGAGCTCTCCTTCAGTTGAAGATTGGATCCGGCCCAGTCGTTTCTAGCTAATTGAAGCCCAGTGAATCTAAAAAGCGACGTTACAAATCTCGAAGCCCAAATAATGTAGACGTAGCAACGTGCTAAGGGATTTTCAAGCGACATCCGTTTCCAGTGCTGTGTAGTCTCTGCTTTTCATTAACTCTGACCGGTCATACCATGCAGTCGTTTAATAATGTCTAATATGACAAGCAAACAAGCTTTATTAATATCTTGTGTGGATGATTTTAGTTCAAAGGCAGCGGTAACTTTTAACAGTTTTATTGCTTGATGAAACCACAATTGGTTCAATTAATTAATAATGACAAGAGTGGAGTTTTTATGTCAATCCCTAATCTGTCTGATTTGCTATTTTATAAAGGTATATAGGGAATGTGGTCTCTATAGTACACCCCTGCAAATTAATTACTACTTGAGGCCGGTTTCGTAATATTCAGAATAATGGAAAATGCACATGCCTTCTTAGTAGCGCAGTTCTCTCTGGTTCTGGTTGTGAGGTACTCGATCGTCCGCTATATGGCAGGTTTAATGCGTTAATGGACGTAAATGGGAAACGACATTCATTAGAGGCACCCGACGTTGATTTGGGAGTATCTCTGCAAACAAAAACGAGCAGCTGTTTTCAGGTCTTGAAAAACAAATGTCAGCTTTGATCCACGTCGCGTTCCATCCACTGGGCGTATAACTTGTTCATATGGTTGCCTATCGTCTGCGAGAAAGCTGCTTTACTAACAATTGGGTATTATCACTTTTTTTGAAAATTACGTAAAATGAATCTTGAAGTGCATATATATCGCACGCCATATTATAAAAACAAAAAAAATATTTGTAGGTAGAGAATTTCAGTTCTGAAATTCGAATCTTAGGAGTCACCTCCAAAACGCTTCTATCCAAGGTTATTCAACTCGTGACGTCAAGTGTCATGTAAACATTACCGAGGAGCGTGCTGTTTAATGGTGTAGTATCATTCTTGTATTGGAAAAGCTTTTGTGTGGCGTTTATTGAAAGGACGGTATAAGAGGTCGCACCAAAAACTGATTTGTGTAGTTTTACAAGCATTTACTATGCATGGAAAACAAAACAAGTGTTGTCTTATACATGGTTATAAAAGTACTTCAGTCAATACAGCTAACAAAATTTTTGTAACCATTCCTCGAGATTATCAACGTATGAATAAGTTGTTTAAGGCCCCTAGACGTGATATGCCCAAATCGCAGTTTGTTTTTCTGTTGTGAAGATCATCTTAATTCTTACTGTAAGTTTTATTATTGTTTTTGGGGTTATAAGTGTTTACCATTCAGTTTCCATTTTGTTATAGCTTAAAGGGGATATGAAAAATTATATGCGTTTTAAGTTGATAGAGGGAAATGTTATAATAAAAAACGACGTTGTTCCCCATATATTCGACTGTTAGCCAGACCGGAAACGAGCCGCAAGAGCATTTCTGATTCTTACATTTTTATGTTTACAAATAGTATGTTTTCAACAACCCACTGGCACTGTGATCAAATTATCAATGCTACGTTAATTTGATAAAAAGTTCACTTATGCTGCTGGTTTGCTTTTACGTTCCTTATCTGCCCCGCGTCGCTATACACAAATTCCATAACAATGAACATGCCTTCAGAAGTCATAACTCATAACTATTTCACTTTTTCTTGGCGTATTTTAATTCGATTGTCACAAAATGAATGCTAAACAACAAATTGATAAATTGACGGGCTAAAGTTGACGCGTAAAGCGCTGACCCTAGATGTAAACAAGCGGCCATTTACAAGACACCTGACGTCACGGCCAGTATGTTTGCGTTCTGGCAGTCCATTTAAATATTCACATTTTTAATATTCAAAATACATCTTACGATCCATTTTTTCGAATTTATAAGCTGTCACAGCTGTTTTGTGGATTAGATGCTACCTATTAATATGCAATTTAATAAAATATAAATACATGGCAAATACTCAATTGTACGGGTACATACAGTTGTAGGAAAAGATCTACGAAACCGACGTGCGCAGAAATTTGTTGATATTCCATTCCTTCAGAGCAGGTTTCGCAATAAACTGGTAATAGACATCGATATTGTCAACTACACCGACCGACAGAAAATATTTCAAGTTATGGTATTTTGAAAATAAAGTCAAAAGTGTTAGTTTAACAGCTTACTACGGTATAACTTATGCCCACATATACCCATCTCTGCACACAAAACCTCAAAATTTAGAGTAACTTAAGAGTTTTCTAGCCTCTCTCTCTCTCTCTCTCTCTCTCTCTCTTTAGAACGAATTTTGTACTTGATTTATTTAAAAGTTACTCAAAATTTTGGGGTTTTGTTTGCAGCCATGGGTATGTAGTAGAGGTGGGTAGTTCCAATAGGAACTAGTTCCAGTGTACTAGTTCCCAGCAGGTACTAGAGGAACTAGTTCCTCGTTCAACGCGGAACTGGTTCCTGAGGAACTAAACTATATAAAATAATCACATTCGTTCGGGGATATCGGATCTCGGAAATAAACAGTGTACTAGTTCCCAGCAGGTACCTACTGGAGGAACTAAACTGTATAAAATAATCAATTTCGTTCGGGGATATCGGATCTCGGAACTAAAGGACCGTGGAACAAATAGTTCGTACTTACATAGTACCCTTGTTCGCGTAGTGAGTATAGGTATAGGAGCCATAACCGGCAAGTTTCCATGCTTTGGGACTGGAATCTCAACAATCAACGCACGAKTTGTTTTGTGCGAAGCAGGGTTGCTAGATTGTACAACTKCTCAGAAGTAAAAAAAAAATTTGGTCAAATGTATATAAGGTAATACTTTTATTATACTGTATGGCTGTTGGTGGTAACTATAATCTTTATCTGGCAATCCTGATTATGTATTTAATGTATCGGTAAAGCACATTTCGCATTTGTTTCTAAATGCTGATTAATTTCTTTGCTTATGCCTACATGAAGCATTTAAGGGTGTACTTTTTTATACATTAATCATTATGCAATATTGCATTATTTAACAAAGTCATGCCGACAAGTGCTGCTGTCGGAGTAAATAATATGCACAGCTTATGCGCCTTTATATGTTTTGACCTGGCACCTGTAATAATAAACAAATTGTTGGTGAGCTGTATCTTCGATACAACCGCAATTTAAACGTGGTCACATCTGATGTATTGTAGAAGACTTAAGACCTTTTTTTAAACATTTTTCAGTATTTACATTTCATTATTTAATGTGGTAACATAAATAACCATTAATTATGCGTTAACAAATCTCGTATATAGTTCTTTGTCGCACCCCGTACGCGTTACGGTGCTAAATAGACTCCTAGCTCCGGCGTCACGGCATCAGCAAGCGACAAAGGACACGGTTTGTGCGTGGGCCGTCTACCCCATTATAACACGTGACATGAAGTTAGGCCCAGGAAGTAACGGAACTAAGGAACTAGTTCCTGGTACTAGTTCCTCATCCAGATCGAGACCTAAGGAACTACTTACCTTCAAGGAACTAAATGTCCCACCTCTAGTATGTAGGCATAATTTGTACCGTAATAAGCTGTTAAACTAACAATTAAAAAATTGTGTACAGCCCTATTAACAGAATATAGCGGTGATAAGTTTTTCCTGTTTTTCATTAAGAAGGAGTAAAAATTACGTATACGTTGTAATGACACAAATTGAAAAAGACAATCATCGGCATCCAACTATGAATTAATATTTATTCTACCGGGTAAGGTAAAAAAATGTTTACAAAAATCAACTTTATTTGCAAAATATCATAACCGCAAAAAAAAAATTTGACACTAACTATGCTATTTTCAAAGAGTTTAAAGAGACCTACAATTTGACATATACAATATATATGAAAATACGAGCCTGGAGAGTTTTAGATGGCGGACCCTGTATATTGATGCATATTATAAGTAGAATATCGGTGATCGTTGTGGTAGAGTAGAAGCTTCACACATTCACTATTACTATCAATATCACTGTCACTATCATATTCAGGTCTATAATTAGGTCTTTAACAATATTATTCCGATATCTACGAGTATATTACGTGTTGTACAGATTTTTTCCAAGCGTACGCAGTTATTAAATCCAACGTTTCTCGAATCATTGTCATGTTTAATTGCTAAATTTTCCCTCTGCTTTTCCCCTCCTTAATTTTTCCTTTAATTTGCCCCACATCATTTCGATGGGGTTAAAAATACAATGATAGGGCGGTAAGCGCAGGACAGTTGAATCGTACTCAGACGCAATCTGATCACTTTCTTTTAATGCGTTTCACTTCCAATCATTCCTGTTTTGCATAATGGTCTTCAAAATATAACTTTTCATTAATTAAGAATTCTTGAACTTTGCTTTTTTACAGCTGTTATTCCGAATTCTAACAGCTAGTACAGGTAGGTAACTGGCATTGTCAAACACAATAACACTGCCATTTGGAATTTTTCTAATTAATTTTTCTGTGAATTACCCTAGGTGTAATGCATTATATACAAATCCTTTTTCACGCCGGCATGCAAAATTGAAATTATTTTACCTTTAGAGAGTGGAAAATTTAAAGCACATTTCCTAAAAACGTCAGTTCATCCCTTTCGGACTGTTTCATGCGTCTCGTCTAAATAAAATATTTGTCTATTTTCTTCTCCATATTATTTGATTTCTTGTAGACAACGATGTCGCCATCTTGTCACCACGAAGGCCGCTTGGCGGTTGACATTCTGGCATTTGGCTTCGCCAAAAATAAAAATTGGAAGCAGGATAAAAGCAAGTGTATATTAATGTAACTAACAAGACGGATAAAAGAAAAGAAAATAATACGAAGTAGACTATTCAGTCATTTATTAACCGTTCCCGTATTTTAATAAAATGATTTTTTTAAAATTGGACTGGTGCACAACTATGGCCGCATTTAAATTTAACACAGAATTAAACTAATTTTGTAACAAAACATTCGTAAATTAATAATGGGTTTGACCTCCTTTCTTCCAAGTTAGCTTAAAAATTCAAGAATTCATGCTTCCAACCAAATTATTTAATATTCTTGGTTCCAAATTGGCCCAAACCTCTTCTAATGAATTTTTTTATTCATTTATGGTGGCATACTGTCGCTTATCTGCATATACTCGCCGAACTAAGATACCCCAAATTTCAATTGGGTTCATGTCAAGTGAACAATAGGGGCACTCTAACAATTCGACATTTTGGTGAACAAAGCAAGCCGTCGATTCTCTACTGACGTCAATCCTCGCATTATCTTGTTGGAAAATGAAATCTCGTTCGTAATTGTTATTTAAAAAAGGCATTAAATTTGTCTCAAGAACTTGAATGTACTCTCGACTGTTCAATCGTGTTGATTGGTAAGCCTATATTAAAACGCCTGCTTTTGTAAAGTTACCTCATACCATTAACGTACTTACCTCCAAAGTTTCGTTTTGAAAAATACTCAGGTCTCCTCAAATCTCGCCAATAACAATTGAAAATCAAGATTAAATTTTTTCATCCGTAAAGATAAACTGATTTTTTTTAATAACATTGTTTAATTCGAGGTTTAATTGTAAAGTTTTGGTTTACATTTTCCCAATTACGATTCATATTCTCACAAACAAATTCCAAACAGGCTGTTTTATGGTGAGGAAGATGTCTCGGACATTTTCTTAGTTTTCGGCGTACAATATGTTCACTTTTCTTTAGAACTCTTCCTATATAGTCCATTTTGAAACATCAAGTCCGCACTCTTGGGCAATTCTTCTTCGACTTTTTAAAGTGTTACTCGCTGTAGCAATAATTCTTCTTGCAGCTCTGGGCGAATTTTTTTCTTAGGACCACCTTTCTTGTTTGTGCAATAATATTGGGGGTTTCGCAAATAATTGACGACAACTTTACGAGACCGGTTAATTCTTTGAGCAATTTTTCGGCGACTAAAGCCTTCATCCCAAAAAGCCAAGATTTTAGCTTTTTCCATGTCACTCAGATACCTTCCACAGGGCATTTTTAACGCAATTGTTACAACACAGTGACAATTAATAATAACAAAATATAAACATGTTTTTGACGTTCGATCACAGCCGCCTAGAAGTTTTGTTTAAGTGGCGCTATAGTTATGCACCACGCAAATTTTAGAAATTATTTCATTAAATTATGGAAATTATTAATAAATTACTTTAAATAGTCCAGTTTCTATTATTTGTATTTCTTTTGTCCTTCTTGTTTGCATTTGGCCAAGAAAAACTGATAATTCAAGGCAGGGCTATAGTTATGCTCCCCAGTGCATTATTATTATTATTATTATTATTATTATTATTATTATTATTATTATTATTATTATTATTATTATTATTATTATTATTATTATTATTATTATTATTATCATTATTATTATTATTATTATTATTATAACTGTTCACGATCGAAACAATCTCGAATAGCTAACTTTTTTATCGAAGTCGTAGAGTGTAGTGGAGTAATAGGAAAGTATTTATTACAACTAACTATTCATTGCAACTATTCTACGTCCCTGTTTCAAATAAAATTCGCCCAAAAACAATTATTGTAGCATTATAAGAATCAGTGGAGTATTCAAATTGCCAAAAAATAATAATTGCAGCCATCTAGAAAAAAGAAAAAGCAAATAAGAAAATTATCAATAAGACTAACTCCATTCATTCGTATTAACTAGTATTAACAAAGCTACATTCTTTTCGGAACGTAATATACGTATGTATAGGTGGTCGTATATATTTAGCAGAATACACGGTGCTTATTTACCTTTGTGTCTTAAAAAAATTGTGGCCGTCACCGGAATGAACMTCCAATAAGGTTGGTAGGTATTACCCATATTTTACGGGACGTATGGTAAGCGTATGCCAGCATCGAAAAAGGGTTTTATAATACAGTTTGGTGAAACAACACATCTCAATTAAAATTTCATTAACTCAGTTCTGCAGAATTTCAGGACCGTGGAAGCATAATGCTTTAACTTACACCGAAAGCCACAGGGTTGTAATCTCGCTTACTTGAATTAACGCTCCACAAAACAGATTTGCTGTAATAATTTATGCGTAATGAATTCGTATACACAACGCCCATCGTTCAATTTGAATTTTACCCACTACAAAACCGAACATACCTACCTAATTGCATGCATAATTATACTATTTCGCTGTTTATCACTATTCCAGAACCTAAATAAGTAGTACCATAGATCTGTGGTAGTACACAATATTAATACTAATAATACGAACATTTGATTAGTTGTAACTTGCAGCATAATAAAGAGTAAATTATTTTCGAAAGCTAATAGTATACTCCTGCCATCTGTTATATAAGCGACCAGTACCATCGCCCGACAAAACTATAGCATAACCACGTAAGCGAAAATATCTTTACCAACATCGTAACTGCGCAAGTGCAAAAGTTTCTGATTAAAGTTTAAAAAGGTGTTTGAAAAACAGAACTGGAACGAAAATCTAATCAGCTGTTGCATTAGCATTAATTTGTTCAGAAGATCGTTTGCGAGAGGTACACAAAAATGGTTGGAAGTGACGAGATGACACCAAAAGCTAAAGTTGACGAATTCCGTACTTTTATCAACGATACTCTCAACGAGATAGCCAGAGGCGTCAGGTAAGCTGTAAATGTCAATGCCCCGTGCTTTGTTGAAATTCCAGTAACGGCTCTTTTACATTTTTAATATCTTATCGCTGTATTAGTCTCTGGGAGTTAATGAAGGCAACGAGCTGCTACTCCACTCGTTTATCGCTGGAATTAACCTCACATGTTGCCGTATGACAATGCCAGGAATCTGGTGCAGAAATCGGTGGCTGGGTCGTGACCCGTGCTAATATGTGCTAATTAAAACCATATTGCACCCGTCCCGGCCTGATTACTGAATTTCGTCAGAAGATTAATATGATGTATCTCAGGACCGGTGGCTTAGCAATATTTTACCGAACAATCCAGTCTTTACAATTTTTTGTTTTAGCTCCGAGGATCTAGAAGATGTTGCACCCACTGTGTTTAACTTGATGGATGAGAAGGACTTCATCAACACTTTTAAAAATGCATTTTTAAAAGTGACCCAATTGAACATTGACTCTATGTGGAAGCAGTACAATGTTGCCGAAAAAATTACGAAACTGGATGAAATGAAACGGGAATATTCAAAATTACAAAACAGAGAAGTGAGCATGTAAGTTGAATTTCAATTTAATCCCTGATGAGGGAAAAAAAGAAATACAAACAGCAGATAACAGATATAAATTTCACAAAGCACCAGAGAAGTAGGTGCAAGGTGTGTTAATTTTTTGAATTGGTAGGTATTAAAACATGTTCATCAGTTGACAAGCCATTCTTTTGACATTTCTTGGCAAAATTATTTTTCTGATTGCCAGAAAAAGAAACGTTTTTACTATGTATATTTGAATTATTAATAAGGTATGAGCTGATGTGGAGACTTATACTATTGTATAAACAAAGTGATGAAAATTTGGTTTCGATACAAATGAACTTCATTTAGATATATTAATTTACTGGTTTTATGAATATGGGTCTTATATACAAGGTGTCTCTAAAAGGTGTGGAAAAAAGGCTACCACAAGTTCATCAGTTTAAAATAAGGCAATCTAACCCATCTTACCTCAGTTCTAAAGTGGATGATTTCGTAGATAAAGAGTGTCAAAAGTTCAATTTGCTTTTAGTTCTTCAACGGTTTTTTAATAACTGATGTATTGTCACAATATTTGGCTATAGGGTGTTTTTGGGGGGCGAAAAATTGATAGCTGCTTTCATTTTCATTGTAAAATGTAGAGGGTGCTGCAGTGTTTTAAACACATTTAAAACAAAACATCAACAAGAACACTGCTCACAATCAGGTGCCTTTCAGGAATTTGACGAAGTTCACCTACCAAAAGATAGGCCATAATTTATCCTAGTCTGATCAAAATATAATGATTGAATGGTCTTTAGATTCACGTTATTATTTATTATTACCACTTCTAGGTAAAAGGCATTGGAGAATAAGAAATTTTATTTAAGTGTAAAATGCAGTGTGGGTTAAAACAGTTATTTCGTTTTAAATGTGCAAAATACTGCAGGTGGCGCCCTCTACATTTTACAATGAACATGAAAGCAGATTTCAATTTTTCACCTCTGAAAACCCGCCAGCCATATATTGTGATGGTACACTAGTTATTAAACAAATACACACAAAGCAAATTGAACTTTTGACACTATGTATCTCCAAAACATACACTTTTGGACGGAGGCAGGCCACTTATTTGATTGAGACTCATTATAGAAACAGCCGTTTACCGCTCAGAATGTTTACAAGTTTTTGCTTAAAGATGTCATAAGTAATACTGGAGTTCAGCGTGTTCTACTGTTTAGCAATAGATTAGGCCCTATCCAAAAATTGTAAGGATGCTTTATAAGAATACGGTCAATTTTTGTACCTTCACGGGTGCAACAGTTTCAATTGTTTATGACGGTCGATCATAAAGCTGTAAAAACCCTAATTATGTTATGCAAGCACTCTGAATATCCCAGTCTCAAATATCGTTTCCTACTACCATAAGTTGAGTTAGATCGTCATATAGCCTCAGGTATTTGTGGCAACAGTATTTCTGCACCTTTTATAGATACCCTTTTTACAGATTGATTGAAAAATGTGGTATCTATATCAAGGTGTCTAAAAGGGGTTGTTCGGCACGTAACACTAGTGTTTGATAGGTGGCAGATGAATAATATATTCAGTTTAATATGCCAACCCAAGATACAGGTTGACTAACAGAAACTTACCACTTGAAAAGTTTTGCAGCAAGTTTAATAAATTATTATGTATGGTAAACAGTAAAAAAATAGGTATATTGTGATGTTAAAACAAAGCAGAAGTTAAGTTAATACATAGAAGAATTGCCGACAAAAGTTTTACATCGTAAAACTTCAAATCAGATCTAGCTCCATGTGGCCTTATTCTTATTCCTACCCGTAAAAAAGGAATGCAGAATTTACACGGCTTATGTGGTAGATTCCAGAAGCTTTTCTGTTTATTTGCATAATTTATTAAAAGAATGAGCAAATGAGCTATTGTACATATCTAAAGGGTAGGGTTGGGCAAATCAGTAATTTTTAAATGTAAATTCCTTTAACCCGGCTCATACAAAACCTGTATCCTCTGTGCATTAAAAAATTAGTCCGGCCCACTCTGACTTCTGGTTAAGTATTATTGACACTAGCCAAACATAAGACTAGGACACATCGTGAATTAAACTCTTAGTATTTTATGTAGTTGTTTGATTTCTGTATATTGTTTAGGTTGCTCTTTCTTGACGTTTCCTCGTGTAATTTCGTCTGTATGTCCAATCGCTTGCTGGAGCTCTAGCTAGGTTGATGTTCTATGGAATCATACTTGTTTGTGTGCATTTCTTTTATATATTAGAGATTCTTTACGACCATGGGCTTATTTCCATGGCTTCCTGATCTCTAGATAATTACAGTGGTTCCTTTTACTCCTTCTTTCTGGTGTTGCTGCTAAGATTTCTTCTCTTTTTTTTTAGCTCTTGCCTCCAAGCATGAGTACTCGATTTGCATGTAGAATGCCCTAGATCAAATTGATTTCTACAGAATTTCAAAGGACCTAGGGTTATTTCGAGTCATTTTTTACATTACTGTGCGAGCGGACTTTCCCTCAGGCTAGCCTCTAGAAAGCTATTCTTATTTGCAATCATAGTGGAGATTGCACCCATGTATATTTAAATATAAAATCTGTAGTTATATGTCTTAGGCCAGTTAGAGATATACCATCTAGCTGAAAATGCTGTCTTAAATTCAAGACAGTAGCCAGCTGGCATATGTTGAACAATAACAATTAAATTTACTGCGTAGTAAATTGAAAATTGAGCAAAATGTATCATGAAATAAAATTAATGGTAAATTATAATTTATTTTGCAGGTCTACACCGCCAGATGAGCCACTTCCTCTAACTATGAAAAAGTTCTACTTGTTTGAAGTAAAACAGCAGCTAGAAAATGTCATAAATGGTACAAAGCATAAAACTGAAGAAACTCTCAAAGAAACTGAAAGGGTTAAGAATTTATTAAAGGCACAGGAACACAAGATGGGAGAACAGAAAAAAAATATTACGAAAGATATTTATGAAATGAACAATAAATTAAACTAAACTCCAACGCTGTCATTTGTGCATATCTTGAACTCTTTGCATTAAGTCTAACAACTCAAGTCTATTCTTTTCTATTATTGCGTTAAGTCTTTGGTGTGTTTGTTGTATCTCAGTCGTAGTCAGTTCCTCAGCTGAAGCTGCAAAACGAATAGTCAATAATAGTTGGTCAGTAAGATATGTCACCTACATCCAGCTGATACAGATGGAACCACATCATCTTCGCTGAGTTTCTCTTTATATTCCTTCATTAGTTCATCAACGGACTTGTGACTATTACCTAGGGAGTGTTCCATTTTATCTGCATTAATGAGCATTTCGTCCAATGCCTAAAAAAATTCTGTGAGATTAAAGAATGATAATTTACATGTGTTAAGAAGTTGCAAATCGAGTGAAAAGTAGCTAAAAACCCTAAGAGTAGAAATTGTACCTACTACTATTCTGGTTTATTTTTCAAATGATTCGTTTAGTATTTACAGGGRTTTACAATTAAATGAGATACAATATGAAAAAATTAAATTTAATTAATTAAGTTAATATTTACATACTCTCTACATTTTTGCATATACTTGTCTTACTCTTTTTTTGTATGGAATAGAAATTACACAACACAGAGGATATAACATAACATTGACAACACCGATGAAAAATGCTTAAAAAAAACATTCCATGGCAACTGCTTGATAATACAAGAGGTCTGGTTAACCAAGTTGTGCAAGTGGCCCATTGTCAACTTGCAGATGTATCTTTGTTCAGTACATCATTTGAAAGTATAACCAATGAGTACACACCATAACCAATAAAGCATATAAATATTTTAGGTATTCCAGAATATTTCACATGATTCACTACTTTATTTAATGCAGTTATTTTTGTCTAAGTACTGTCATTGTACTAAAATAGTGCCCCACCAGTATTGCAGAATATGTTGGATTAAAAAAAATTGTTTTACTACGGCACCAAAGACCTAATGACAGAATTATTTTCCACAACTCGTTTGATGATGAATGCACATACAAAAAGGGCACAGTAATGTTTGCACACATGAAAAATATAAGGTACTCACATTAAAAAATATTTAATTGTAAAAAGGCCAAGTAAGGTAGAAGAAGCCTTATGTGAATCCATATAAATCATTTTAGCTTAAAGAAAGTTTATGTTTGTGAATATGTATTGGATACAATTCCTTCATTTACACTGTTATTTAATTTAAATTAAATGTGTGTCTTCACAAAATATCTGCTGTTTATAAAAAAGTCTTATCGGTGTGTTAATAGATGGAATGAATCAAAAGTATGACAACTTGTTGATTATCAGCACCACTGCTTGGAAAGGTCGATTTTAATTTTTGTGTTTTTTTTATTCAGTACAAATTTTGTTAACGTAAAGATTTAAGGCCAGTTTCTCTTCTCTATTTTAAGCTAAAATAATCTCAATTTTATAATTTAAACCAATCACATGCCCCAATTTAAGGTGTTGTCATAGTTATTGGGTTGATTTTAGCTAATATCAATTTAAAAAAAGAGAATAGGAACCGACCCTTAGTTGTTTTTGAGATAAAATATCAACAAATTATTTCAATAACATTATCAATGATGTCATATTTAAAAAAATCAGTGTGTAAATATTTAATGCCCCCTAAAAAACAAAAGAATTGTCCAACGGTTTTTGATAAAAAATTACACAGATTCACTTTAATGAATAGCGAAAAATCATCTTTGATTTTTTCGAAAAATTTCAACACAAATTGCAGTGTCATAAACAGATTATGTTGAATAACTTATTAGTATAAAGCGTGCTGGTTTAATAATCATGGATGAAAAGATTTTTCTGAAGTTTAATTGTGGTTTAACATGTCTTATTGTGGAACAAATATGTTCACGAAAACCTTTTTTTTTGTTTTTCGTAAATTTAACTACCAGTAGCTTTTGTATTTATTTTAATATTTTTGTAATTTCAAAAAATAGTTGCAACTGAACTGCCAAAGTGTAATGTATTTTCGAATTGCATTACAAATGTATGTTGTAATTATTTGCTTGAGAAAATTATAATAGGTAAAGAGCTTACGTCTATTAATAGAGGTATCCAAAAACAAAATTATGTAATAAAACAACATTCGGTTTTAAAAATTTTAATGTAAGCTGTTTTAATAAACAAAAAAGAAAAAATGTCTGAACCCATAGTTTATTTATTCAATAGACGTTTTTTTCCAGAAAATATTGGTTTGCTTCAAAACTATGCAACCCAAATTAATCATTTTTCTAAAACATTGTAGAATTTATAAATGCTATTAAATCAAGCAAAGTATTTACTATTCTGAAAAATCAAACAATGATCTAAACTGTAATAATTCCCAAAATATCAGTCCTGGATGCTTTAGATATTCCATAAAAATATATCTAAAATGAAGTTGCATGGAATATTATTCTTCATTTGAACTTTTACACTGAGAATTACCCGTACCACAAATCCCACAAACTTCTTATACAAGGAAAGGAATATAAGTCTGATTCTTAATAATAATAATAATAATAATAGTAAATCAGCTAATAGCGGCTATGATCCAGCTAGCTTACTATGAATATAACCTTTACAAAACCACAATGCGAATAACTATACAAACTTAAATTTTATGTACTTTATATTAATCTTTAACAAATCTGAATTAATACAAACCATACTCTTTCTCTTTTCTCATTCACAAAGCTTACATATTGGTTGAAACTTTTAGGGGCACTTAAATGATACAGGGTTTATGAGAACATTAACGAAATTAATTTTCACTGGTTTGTGAATTAAACCCATTGTCAATATACCGTCTGATTTTTAATGTGAGTGTTTTTCATTGTGTCAGCGTGTACTTTTTTCTATGTAGAAAGAAAATAGAAGTGGAAATATTGTCATAACAAGAAAGCTCTATTGTTTGGCAAGTAATTTGCAAGGTTTTATTTTATTACAACTAGGAATAACTGAGATATAGGTACAATTTTAAGTAGGCGAATGTAATTTGAGGATTTATATTGATGCATTGCAATTAAATCTTGGAAACAAAATACATAGATAATTACTGTACATTAAGTGTGGCATTAGGATATACCACAAAAAGTATAAGGTTACATTAAAGAAATAGTAAAGTTTTATGCCACGCTAAAAATATGTAACACCCAGGGGTGTGAGCAAATTTAATAAAAAAATGTCCGCTTTCGTAAGTATCTACTTGATGTATCAGAAGTATCTCCATTGTACATAAAAAAGGCACAACGGATTGATTTCATAGTAATTATATACTAAATGCGAATAGTCAACTGGCATACCATTTTACTATTATTAATGATTATCAGACTGGTCAAGATTTTCATCTTTTGCCGTAGTCAAAACTGTCAAATAATTTTTTTTTAATCCACTACACCAAATTTTTTTGCACATTCTTGGACAAGACAAATAATTTCTAAAAAGCCTACACTTATGATGCATGTTCGCTGCTTTTTAGAAAATAAAAAATTGTAGACTACCTTTAAGTAATAACAATCAATTTTTATATTTCACTGTTTGACCTATAACATCTGCTGCCACATTGACTGACGTACATTTATTTAAATTTTAGCCAATGACTGCATTTTCTAAAATTAAAATTCAAATGAAATAGTAGAATTAAGTATAAATACCTATCATATCCATGAGTTGAATCATTACATTGGCATCTCTCAAAAATAAAGTTAAATTATTAGTGTGCATTATTTTATTCATTTTTTAGTAATCAAAATGGAGTACTTAGATAAGACAAAGTGGTTACTGCAAATTACCAGTTTATATTATATAACTACTTACTAAGGCTAGTTACAGTAAACGCTAGTTTCGAAACATTAACAATCATACAATCTATACACACTTGGTACAAAATTACTGCCATATTCGGCATTCTACCTTTTTATATAAAAAAAAAACTAACACGGTAAAATCCTGAACGTAACAATAATAAGATATCTAATTTACTTAAGCTTGAATAAAAAAAATAATACCTTGTGAATAAGTTTAAAGTAGTTGTTGGAAATGCAAATTAATTTGAACCATTACTGAATAATTAGTTTGGTTACGTGTACGTATACTGTCTTAGCAATAAGTTCAAAGCGAGAAAAGCTATCAACTTCAGGTTTTTACATAATAGCCTATAAAACGAAGTGAAACAAGTATGTCGTCTTGTTCAGTTTTTCTCTAGAATTCAAGGAGAATATTCCTTTTCTATTTTGTCTTGTATGTACAGGGTGTCCAGTGTACGTTGTAATTGTAGGGTATCTCGGTAACTATTAATAATAGAGCCTTGCGGTTTGGACATTACTGTATTAGCTTTTTGTTGTGAGTTGAGCTGTACCATCGCCATTTTTTTATCGTCTTTTGTTTTAAAGCCATAGCCAAGTTTAGAAAAATGTAAAATTTCTTCAGTTCTCAATATCTCGATTGGCTATGTAGACAAAAAAACTGTAGAGACATTTTTTATAGATATTTTTATTCTGAATTTAGTGGTGTACTCAGAATTTTTTAGGGGGTCATTTTAGAGATATAACACAAACTTGCATTTTTAAAAACGGAAACCATATACAGTACAACCTCGATAATCCGGATCAATAAAAACGACGCCGATCCGGATTAACAAAAAATTCGGATTAGCGAGGACAAACTTTACGTCACAATTTGCCTTAATGAAAGTTGCTATAACACAGACATTAACTTTTTTTAGATGCTAAAGTAGATACAACGTGTAAATATAACTTTTTCTTTATTAAAGGAGGTAAGTACAATACAGAAATAATGTTTCTTTATCAAAGTACAATACGTATGCAATGCAGGAGCAATACACAAGTGAACATAAACTAAGTAGTATGTACCTCCAACAAAGATATAAACGTTTTCTTTGTTAAAACAGTAACAAAACAAATAAACTCTTGATAGTTAACAGGTTATGCATTTGAAAAGTAATTGGTTATTTTCGTTTGTTTAACTTGTTTATGATTCGCAAGGAACGCCATCTCCTTCAGTCTTTGAAGGACGAGAATATCACGGAAAGGCACGTCATTTTCCTCTGCCCATTGTAAACACAAACTGAAGCATTTAACTGCTTCATCATTCTTCACAGTCTTACCCACATGAGACTGGGAGTCCTCTTCATCAGATTCCTGCTCGCTTGTGTTTTCTAAATCCACGGTTTCAAGGGGTAGCAAAGATGCATCATTGTCGATCCATTGGTTAATATCCGTCTCTGAGACATTTTCCCCACAAAGGCGATTCAGCATTTCTGCCATGACAGTTCGCTCCTCTGAAGCTTGTAAGATTGTCTGTCTAATTCTACTCAATGGAATTGAATCTTCAGAATCACAATCTGTGTTAGAATCGCTCTCTGTAGGAAGAATGTTTTCCCAGCATTTTTGTATAACTTCAGATGATACTTTTTGCCAGGAGTTGGCTAGGAAGCACACAGCATCCTTGAGATTCAAGTTCTTTAGACATGTGATGACTTCCTCCTCCTCTTTTGATAAAATGTGCGCCAAAAGGCTCTTTCGATAAAACAATTTTGTAAGGCGAATGGCATTCTGGTCTAGTGGCTGTATCAGAGCGGTACAGTTTGGCGGRWGAMACATAATGGTGAAATTACCATCTTCACTAGAAAGCTCCTCATTACCTCCGTGACTTGATGCATTGTCTACAAGTAGCACTGCTCTCTCAGGTAAGTTTTTACGTTTTAGGTGACACCTAACTTGCCGAACAAATGATGAAAGAAACCACTCACGAAAGATGGCAAAAGTCATCCACGCGTTTTTGGAATTTTTATACTCGACAGGCAGATCGACATGTTTAAATGCCCTTGGGTTCTTAGATTTTCCGATCACCAATAACTTCAACTTATGGGATCCGTCAGCGTTAGTGCAGGCGAGAAACGTCACCCTTTCCTTACTGACTTTTCGACCAGGTGCTGTTTTCTCGTCAAAACGAACCATCGTCTTTTCGGGTAACATTTTCCAAAACAAAGCTGATTCATCAGCATTGTACACTTGAGTAGCAGTCAAATTTAGGGAATCAACTTTTGCCTTAAGGGTGGCTATAAATGGGGCCACACTTGTTTGGTCATTAGACAGTTTTTCGCCGCAAATTTTTATGGCGCGTAGTCCGTGTCGGCATTTAAAGTTGGCAATCCAACCCCTGCTCGCCTCAAAATTATCCTTCCCATAAATGCCTTTATAAAACTGTTTCGCCTTGACCGCCAAGATTTCGTATGAGATGGGAACGTGTCGTGAACGTTGTGCGCAAAACCAGGAGTACAAACGGCTTTCCATTTCCGGGTACACAGCCTGCTTCAGCGTTTTTCGGGTACCCGGGCCAGAATAACAATTTTCAACAAATCTAAAACACGTACGTGTGTGTATTTGCCATAAGCGTGCATACTGACCAGGGACCTGAACCGAAACCGAAACTAAACCGTAACCACGATGTTTTAGTTGAACTTAAACTAAACCGAAAATCCGAAATTCGCGTAACCGAAACCGAACCGAAAACCGAAAGTTGTACGAACCGAAACCGAAATTCAAAATATGTAACTCGAAAAACGAACTAATCCCACTGCGCAATAATAATAAAAGAATAAAAAATTTGTTTCGGTTCAGGCCCCTGATAATGACGATGAAAAATTAAAAATGTACGTACCTTTTAATTTTCTCTTTGTTTTTCTTTATATCAGAAATTGTGGAGGTCCCCACAGAGTACTCCGCCGCTAAGGTTTTCCCGCTTTCACCTTGACTGAGCCTGTTTAATATTTCTGATTTTTCTCTGATTGATAGAGTCCGGTGGGCGACATCTTGTCCAGAATGCTGCTGCAAGTCGGGTCGGGAGTAGCGTCTGGACGCGGCACGCCGCGCGTTGGCAGTTACAACCAGTATAAACTAGATATTAGCTCGGTCGGCACAAGATTCGGAWTACCGAAGCAGCACGAATCCGGATTATAACATACATAATGATGGACCAAGGCACGTCCGGATTACCAAAGAATCCGTATTACCGAAATCCGGATTATCGAGGTTGCACTGTAGTTGGCTTTGCTATGGTTAAAAAAACCTATATTTTCAGATTAAGAAAATGTATACATTGTTAGGTATATTTTTACTAATTTTGGTATTACTTATTCCAATTATTGTAATAATTTAACGAGATTTTACGTTTTTCGTGGATGGATGGATGTAATTACTTGATGATAAACAATGCATAGGTTATTATGTCCAAATAAACAATCATTTTCATTAGTTACATATCCTCCTAGGTTACTGATTAAAAGAAATGCATGAACGCTCTTAGAAGTCTTATGTATGTATTCAAATATGCATACATATATCACTTTTAATGAATTAAAATTTTTACTGAATAATATAAATTATATTGTTTGTTTTCTTATTCCATAGCCTCCTGGATGTAAACGTAAAACTCCAGGTTTTGACTACAGTGTTTCTTAAATAATAGCCTACAAATCAAAGTGAACACAGTTTGTTGCCTTTTGCAGTTTTTCTTCAGAGTTCACAGAGAAGATCCCTTTTTTATTTTGTGTTGTGCACTATTTTGGGAATAACTTCAAAATGAAAAATTGACACATGCCTCAAGTGTTCATTACTCTTTTTTACATAATAACCTACAAAACAACATTAAAAAAATTATGATGTCCTGTTTAATATTTTTGAGAAATCAAGGAAAGTGTGATATATTTTCAAATGGTGCCCTTTGGTGCTATTAAAAGAAAGCGTGCTTGGAACAGTTTATGCTAATTTCTAATCTGGTTGAAAATCCCTATAAAATGATTCCTAGTTCATTGAATTTGCTTAAGGCGTTTAGAAGATACAGAATCTAGAATTTTCGGGTTATTTTGGTTTGAAGTGTCATCCAGAGAAAAAATGCAACAAAACTTTTAGGTAATTACACAGAAATTATAAAAATTCTATTTACCACCTACATTTTATTATCAAATTCTGGATTTATTTGCGATTATTTGTAATGTGATGTCAAATATGCCCCATAGCGGGAGTGCTAAGAACTTCAAAATAATTTTAGAAAAATTTTTCGGGTAGGTTTTTATCCAAAAAAAATTTTCTTCAAAACGATAGCATGAGGGGTTTTCAAGATACAGCTACTCCATATTCTTAAGGTGGGTTGCAGAAATACAGATCAATTTGATCGCGGTGTTAACCTCGGTTCAAACCATGCTAACAACGAATTTTAAGCGTTCTTATTGGTGTAGCCATGGTTTGATCCGAGGTTAACACCGCGATCAAATTGATTCGCGTTTCTGCAACTGGGCCTTAGTGAATCACCCTGTATGTTCACTTGAATATTATTATTATTAGCATCGTTAGAGAAGTCCTGATTTTAAAGGAGTGCAACCTGAACTGGGGAGTTCTACCTACCACAGCCTGTAGAACTCAACCTTAAAAACAAGAAAGTGTCTTCTTAGAATTTAAGTGATTTACTGATTTTCTTTTAAAATTCAAATCCATATAACGGTGTATTTCAACCTTTGTCATTCTGCGGAACCCTCCTCATTCAGTAGAACATCCTGATTTTATTTTGGGAGGTTGTGTCATATTACATATTATAGATATGTTATGAACAAGGTATGTAACTGCCTTTGTTATAAAAACCTTACATACCTACAGGTCGCGGCACAACGTCTTCAGCTGTGAATAGACGATAACTTTCGAACTGTAACATTCACAAGCATTGGATGGAACCCAGGGTTCTGCAGAACACAGGTTGAAGAACACTGCCTTATAGATATCAAACCATACTTATTACTTAACCAAATAAATGAATTAATTTGATTTGTAAAGAAACTTTTCATGATGCATATCGCAGAGTAGATGACTTACCTCATTTGCAGCAGTTAGTTCTTCATACACCTTCCTTTGACTACCTAAGGCCATTTCCAATTCTTCTTTATTATGTTTTAGCATTTCTAGCTTCTGAACTAGTTTTTCATTTCTCTCTTTTGCTATAACACAACAAGAAATATTCGTTTAACCTTTCTAATATAAAAAATGGAACTTGCCACGTTTCTGTACCAAAAAAGTAAACCCAAAGTGACATGAGTAGGTTACTGATAATAACTGAAGTCGATAAAAATATAATTTGCTTATTCGTGTGTAAATCTTCAGCATAAGAGAAAACATTTTGATTGCTCGTCTAGTATATAGAATGCCAACAGATTATATAGAACTGCTGGAACAACCCGAATATGACCATTCAAAACAGATGTTCTGTTACAAAAACAAAACTTAAAATGCTGAGAAACTGTAGATATATATCCTAAACTTGTACATTAGAAGAATCGAATATAACCACACCAGGTTAGATTGGTTCCTTTCTGACTAAACAAAAATTTCAATTATCAACATATTAATTTCGTTTGTCTTACGTTGACTACAAGGTAGTTATTTAAGAAACGTGTTCATAAAACAGTTCCGCACTTTTTCTGTTCTAAACACATGCATTACTGTTTGTAACCGATCCTTAACGAAACCCCAACGCTGCACTCACCTTCCTGAAATTGTTTTTGGTTGTTCTCCAGATCCTTCTTGGCCGTACGCAATTTTTGCTCCAAATCATCCCGTTCTCGTTCATTCATTTTCGAAATGTGACAGAATTACCGCAAATCGCAAAACGTTTTGTATACGTATGGTAGCGTTCTGGCCCAGCCAAGTAGTTAACAGTTGCGCGCATCGTATTAGACCTATGACGCATTAGATGGCGCGACAGGTCCGCAATTCGAAAGAACACGCGCACGCGTTGAGCTAGGCCCTTTATCACGCCATTTGTTATGCAGAGCTGTATAGCGCCATTGGTTTGTGTTATTGCTGTTGCTTTTTGTGGTGCTGTTTTTCCCGATTTGTGGGAGAAGATACTGTTTCTTTAAGGTATGTTGCAATATTATACACTCCATTTGCGTATTTTTATTGTTTGTGAATACTATGAATTGCCAGGGTTTTTATGCCGGTGTAAGGATGCTAGAATATTATATATACAAAGGGCTTATCCTTGACTAAAATAATTGGGAACATTTGCGATAATCAATTAATTGCAAATCGTAACCAATAGTGTGTGACATTATACAATTAACAAGAAATTATAAATTAGCGGTTTGTGGTTCGGAAGAAATCGTTAGCATTGCATAAGGCACGTGGTCTTATCAGTTGTCTTTGTGACTATTACGGGAATTCCAATCGACAATACCAATTTTTGTGATGATTTGTGCCCACAAGCAAATGCGTAAATAAATCGAGTTACATATGAATGTAGGTATGTATTTAGTGCTTGTTTTAACAGAATTTGGAAATTTAACTGTTTAATTTTTGTATAGGTGTATTATTGTTATAGTGTCAGTAATTCGATGGTATATGTATGTATTTGTTCACGAACCAAATATAAGTTGATGTGTTGATGTTTATTTTCACATTAAACACGTGTAGGTAACTGATATATCTGAATCACTTAAAGCAAATGCAGTTTCTTATATATTGTAGCAGTAGATACCTGTACATAGTAATTTTTGCGTAGACCTTGAAGTGATGGTAATTTATTTTAAAGAACGAACCTGCACGCTTAATGGCACTATTAATCTCACTTTTCTATTGCCTTAAGCGTTGACAATATAATTTCTATCTGGGTTATTTACCATCTAAGTAAACCTGATTTCTCTAATGAATGTTGCATTATGGTTACGTTAGCTCTGTTGCTGCATCAGAATTTATGATTTTGCCATAACCGTTCGTCCTTGCATTCAGTACGCACATGTGCTAGACTTTAATAAGACACGTACTATCTACTTATAGATTATCTTGATGTGATGCAGCAACCCAAAAGTGTAGTGAACAGAAATAACCAGCTAAGTTTATAAGTAACTTACAGTAAAATATTGTTCAAACATTTATTTGATCTTCATTGGTCATGCCTTTTTCCACATTTCAAGATGCTCAGAGTACCTACTTTTGTGTGTTGTAATGATACATACGTACATTTGAAAAAGAAGTTGAAGATGGAATTTTATCTTTTGTTTTCATATAGAGCGGTAGAAATCTGTAAGAATTACTTACAAAACAGGATGAGTAACAAATATATTGTACGTGTTATTGTTAGCCAGCGAACCGTAATCTATTGAAATGTGCATAATTTGTATTTAACATTACGAATTAGCAATATATTCGAATTTCTAGTGCAATACATACTGAACGCAATAACATAAAACAATTAATTCTTCTTTAAGAAAATTGCACTTCAAGTGTAAAGCGCTTTCGACTACAAGGTAGTCATCGTCAGTACAACAAAGTCAAAATATATAAAAAAGAAAAAAATTAGAAACAAGCAAACTGGACTTTGTCAATCGAATTATAAAAGTTTCATTTTTCTATATTTTGACCTTTGTTGTACTGACGATGACTACCTTGTTGTCGAAAGTGCTTTACAGTAAAATAATATAGTGGATTACACTTAAAGAACAATTTTCTTAAAAAGAATTAACTAATTATAATTCCACATTGAGAATATGGATCAGTTTTCAATTTATAATAAAACAAGGTGATCTTACAATTTCAAGTTTAATATGTTAATATTATGCAAATGATTATGTTCCCTGTTTATAGAGCTGTCTGTCCTGCATGTTAAAAAATTGTTCGTGTTCTGTGGGGATAAACATTTTGTACAAGTGGTTACAATTACAACTATAGTAGATTATATTATAAATATATCAGTAGCGGTGTTGGATAAGGGTTCGAAAATAGACTTGCGAAACAATCTAAATGTGGGCAGAAAACATTATTTCGTTATTTAAAGAACTATCCGAAACAACCTTTTATATAAAAACAAATCATGTAAAGTAATACCTTCAAGATATGTATTGTGCATTTTTCTGTTACAGAAATTTCCTTTACGTATATGTATATCAGACAATACTAATGAACTAATTCGCATTTAAAGTTTGTGGTGGACAGCCCCGTATGTCACATGCAAACTTGAAAGCCCTCTGACTCTGAATACACTGATCCATGTTGCCAGATTAAGCAACTGAACTCCAAATCGGCGCCATGGTGCTTGTTATAGCGGCGATGTACTCTCTGCTACAAAAAGCTGCAGCAACGGCCAGAATACTCAAAAGTAGCTATATAATATATTATTTAACACCGCTGCAGTAAGATATTTGTCATTATATTCTGTAGCAWGATTTTTTGGATTACTTGCAGTAAATAAAGCACTGGGTACTACGTCTCGACATTACGTACAGTAGGGGAAGCGTCAGCGCTTAGCGTTTGCACTTCCTTAGTTGAGCATTGTTGTTTAACAATAGCAGTAAGGGTACAAATACTGTATAGTCCAACATGTACAGATACGATTGTGTCAACGCCAGAAAACTATTCTTTGCGGTTCCAAAAGACCCAGAAGTTTGAAAATCAGAAAATCATAGCACCAAAGACTTTTCCAGCACTCGTTTATTCCTGTCGCACTAATAGCGAAAAACCAAAGGCAGTTGCGACAGTAGCGACGTTCCTAGTTTCCAGTTCAAAGTGGAATAACATGATTATTTATAATCAAAATAAACAATTATTAAAACGCAATGAGTGCACTTTCGAAAATACTGATTTTATTCAAAATGAAAAAGGTAGTCAGCAATATTATGTTTTTTGGCCACAAATAACGGCACCCCGTACATTTCCAATAAATTGTAAGTTGTGTAAGTTCGCGACGAACACAAGATTCTTTTTATTAGTCTCTCCTCTATTAGTACATTTCTGACATTGATTGTCTTCGTTTGCTATCATATGGGGAGTAATTTTAGGACTTATTGTGGTAAGGATTCCTGATGACATCAAGGGTTCTTACAATTCACGATAAATCGCCCATTCCTGCAACAGGAAAGTAACGCAGAAAAAAATTAGGAGGTATCATTTTTGCTCAATTAAAAAGTATTGAAAATTCCCTCTTGGCTTAACATGCCACTGGATACACAGTTATTAAATATTAGTTTCCAAAAGAATTATTTTAGTTTTGTTTTCAAAAATTGATCAAACATGTAGAAAATTTCTTGCAGTCGAAATAACGTGAAGAAGTACGGATTGATTCATTTCTGTCTTTGGAATTCAAATGCTTCCAATTCGGTTTACATAACCATTTTATTTGTAACAATCTTTAATCATAATTAATATTGTTAATTTGAATTTTGTAGTATGTAAAATGTCTTCTTATGTAATATTGTACAATACTGTTAGCCTGATGCTGTCTACCGCTCTTTGTCAAAGTATATTATAAATCAGGAAAAAAGAAGTAAAATGATATTTAAAGAAAAATAAAAGTAAAATTTATTCTATATATAAAGCTTTGCCATAAATAATTAAATTTAAAGTAGTTATTTATAAAGTCGACTTGCTTACTTCAAAGTAATATTCGAAAGCCAGAACCTCTGTAGTTTAATTTCACTCAACTGGGTATAAACTTGTATTTTGTTAATAAATTGTATTCAATACTCGGTTTATTGTCCCTTATAACGTGGTGTTTACCAATAACGTCAAAAGTGCTAGTTCAAAATCAGTTTCCCAAACGCCGTTAGGGTTTAATGTATCAACTAAATATGTTGTTTATTTAGGAGATATATTGATAAGGGCTATTTTTTGCTTAATTTGTACTCGATACAACCGATTGTTATGCAGAGCTGACATTCTTATATCAATTATTCAAAATTTGGCGTTTCTTTTCTGACGCTCACAATATACGTGTTTTATAAACACTGAACAGTATGTGTCCGGATTGACTTTACAAGAAGAACATTTGAAGGATAAATTAATTCTTCTTTTGACGTTGGACTTATCATGAAGTTTTTATTATGTAAGCGAGCTCTATTTGCTTTGACAATTCTATAATAGTTTGCTGACATACACATTTTACAAAATGTTGAGTTTTATGATACGGAGAGAAAAATTATCACTCTGTTATGGAAAAGTTCAATAAGAAATTTACGAATATTCAGCTCTCTCATATGGGGGCCCAATTTTGATTAAAAAAAGTTTTTGACAATTAGATTTGTTAAGAATTTAATGAATAAGGCAACATTTTTCTATCAATAGGACCGTTTCCTCAAAGCATGTAAGATAATTCTCATTTTAGAATTTAAAAAAGTCGCTAGTATTTTGTCAAAGTAAATATATGGTGTGCCGTACTTTTTGATAACAGCGTTAGTCAAAACACATATTATTTGGATATGCTAGAAAAAAATTTTTAGTGGTGGATTTTTTTCAGCAGGACAATCGTCCTGCACAGTATTCTCGTATTGTTACTAACTGATTAAATATGAAATTTGGAGATCAGTGGATTGGAAGAAATGGTGCAGTATTGTACCCCGCCAGCAGTCCCTCATTAACAGTTTTGAATTTTTATTTGTGCTGGGGACGTTTAAAGGAAATTGTGCATAGGGTTAACCTGCCTAATAAAAGAGTAGCTCCTTCTTATTAATTTTACCCAAGACTACTTAGTTTCGCAGACTAACAACAAGTTGTGACAGATCAAATTAAAATTTAAAGTATTGCGTTGCATAAGCAAATTGAGTCATCTATACCCATCACAATCGAGACCAAAGTGACACGGGTGCATTTATTACTATAACTTTATCAGTTGCTCATCGGCTGACGATAGTATCGCGTGTCAAACCTTACCCCCGTTGCTGAGCAACGGGTCTATCACAACGCCACCGCACCCGCCCCGTCCACATGTACCGCTAGTTCATTTTTAATGCGGTTTTTCCATCATTTATTCATTGTTCAAATGATTATTGGTTCTACCACCTGTACTGACAACTTCTATACGAAGTTTCCGCCTCGAACGGCCATCGGAAAATGGCCACAGAAATAGAAGAAAGGGGTTGGACCACACACGCAACAATGTACTTAAACGTTTTGTTCCAGGGCGGGTCGCTTATTAAAGTTTATTGGGGCTCGGTATTCAAAGTGATATTAGAGAGAAATGGCTTTTGTTTAAACATACAGCTAGTTCGTTTTAGTTTATTTAAAATTCTAAATGTAATTTGGGGTTTTTAAAGGATTTTCTACGATAAGTTTATTTGACATTATTGTGTTTTAAATAGATAATTTTAATTGGAAATTGGAAACCTATCTGTTTTTTATAACTATACCGTTGTTTGCTTGTTTGACTTATAATGGAATTATGGAAGTTTAAAATTCCTGTCTTCTAGCAAGCGCTTTCGTCCCACTTTTAAAAAAAGGTCGCATATTTTAAAGTATTATAAAGATGAAGTGTTTGTAATATCTACAAATATTAGAGTCTCTAGAACATATCCTTCCAATAATCCTATTCTTCCAGTATTTTTGAGTTGATTTTTTCTTATACTTATTACTCTTGTGATTATTATTTAGATTATCAGAAAGGAAGTAGACAGCGCGACATGTTTTAAGTTTTACACATACGTCACACGGTTAGAGTTTACGCCACAGGTGCATTTTGTGAGCTCTTAATAGCCGGTCTTGCCCAAAAAAGATCCCATATAATATTCTCTAGAATCAATACTTAGGGATATAGGTACGGAGAGGAAATGGAAATTTAAAATAAATCTGTTTATTGTTAAAATGAAGTGTTTACGTTTAATTGAAATGTTTATTGTTAAAAATTAAATAATTAGTTTGTCCGTTGCGAATTATAAAGAAAACAATTCGGTCCTCGAATTCGTCCTTCATTTTCTCTTTAATGGTTTTCACATGTGGCGATTCTCCCGAAACCTTTCCCAACAACTAGTGCATAGAGAATTGGCAGTTATCATTCCCTTCAATGTAATCGTCGATTTCTTCCGTTGCTTCTAAAAACCCTTCATCTTGAAGACGTCCAGCTTTTCTTTTTGAAGTTGCAGAGGTTCACAAGAATCTTTTTAACAATCCTCATGATATATTGCATCTTGTCCGTGTAGATTCCTAACAGTATAGACACGTCTTAATACATAGTTTTTCCACTCGAAGCATAATTATTGTGAAATGTAGTTGTACGAACATTAATAATTCTTTGACGCTTACGACAAGATTTTTTCTTTCTCTTCTTCTTAATATATTTCTGCGAAGAAAAAACAGTTTGTTTTAAAATCTCATTGCACTTGTCCTAAACGCAAAAACGACGCATCACATGATGTTGAAGGTTGCTTTTAAAGAGTTTCTCTCAAAAACTTAAGTCACGTTTGACATATTCTTTTCTGCCAGAATTGTGAACAACCCCACTTTCAACCTTCATTAACACACTTTCAACTTCACCTTCCAAATTAAATACTTCTCAGCCATAGTTGTCCAAAAGCTGACTTAAGAAATGGATTGGTCTGTTTACAGGATGAAATTAATGCTTTTTTAAATGTTAATCCTAACAGTAACCATGAAAAAAATCATTTTGTGCCCGGGGACAGTATAAAGCACACATGACCAGTGTTAAAAGAACATGGAGGTGTTTTTGAAGGGAACGATATATCTAAGCACGGTTGTACTGACGGATGGCGGCTGGTCGGAAGACATTCTTGTTCGAACCTCTGTTCAGTAAACTTAATCACGACTAATGAAAATGTATTTGAACTTTCTTGTATTAAATGGTGTTGTTTGAACATTTGTTTATTTATTAACATTACGATGTACGAACGGTTCTTATAGTTCAGGTGCGGGGTGACTGCGAAGTGGCTAAATAATTGTACCGTAATGTTTACAACTTAAATAATGTGGTGATAGGAACAGTGTCGCAAAAGAAAGGGTACAGAAAAGTGTGTGTATACCCTTTTTTAAACGAAGGACGTAGAATAGTGGAATAATTAGTGCGTTATCAGGTGCAAAAGGTGAGCTCAATGCAACCTAATATAAGTTGTGGCAGTATTGTGAAACATTTGGATTTAAATCATCAATTCAAGTAAAAGTAACTCCCTAAAACTGGCAATATCGAACAAGAAATATATATTAATTTCAGTTAAAGGCAATGTTTGCGTTCTTATAATATAATTAATAATAAGCCATATAGTTATTGTCAGTATAATAGTATGTTGATTGACTAAAAGGTACACACGTAGGATGAAATTAAAACTGTCTTTTGTTTTTCAAAAATAATCAAAAACAATATACTTTTTCCAACACGCGCAAAGCGGCACTTCAATATAGCTGCCTTCGCACTCTTTCATCATTGGTCAGTACACTTTGACATTCGGTGGTAGGCATATATTCTTTTATTTAGATTTTAGAGCACACTGTAGTACGTACATGTTGTTTGCTTTGTTCTTAGACATTTTATTCATTGTTGTATCACTATTATTTGGCATATTTGATGTTCAGAACAAATTATTTATGTATTAGCGCGCTGGTATTATGTCGTCGAGAAATACAAAGTAAAATAATGCTTGATCAAACTCACGAAGGAGCCGGCGAATTTCAAGTAGACTAAAAGTAAAGAAGGCATAATTTTCCCCACCTGCAAAGATGAAATTGAACCGACCAGAACGTGATTTGAATAAGGAGCACTTCGAAACAGTTCATTCCATTATTTACAGTTACATTGCTATCAAATGTGAAATATCCTACTTTAAATGTAACAAGGTTATTTTACTCGAGATGAATATATCCTCAAAACGTTCCACAATTTACACTGACTTACCTAATACCTACCTATGTACCTTCCCTAACAGTCACAAAATGTACTCCCTGCGGTCGGTTGCTATTTCTACATGTGTGTACCTTATTTACGGGGAGGTCTACCTAAACAGAGTCTAATTCTGTAGTACTCTCATACAGTGCGCGTCTGTCTGTTCCTCCTCCTGTTAATCTTTGAAAGCGTTAAGTTAAATGCTTGAATGACATGCGGGTACACTCTGGAAAAGTGACTTTTGTTTACAACTAATATTTTTTCAAAATAGGAGATGGCATAACAGTCACTAAATGAACATTTTCAATAGTAACGAGGGTTATGTTATACTCAGTGTGAAAGCCACTATTATTACCGGCAGCGGCAGAGCTAGCTTATTTTAGGCCAAGTGCAAATAAGAAACGCAGGGCTGGAACAACATAAACGAAACAAAGATTCAAATATGATAGAGAAAACTCCTGGTCTTCAAAATATAATATAAGATTATTATATGTTACAAAAAATATAAACAGTAATCGCAAATAAAAAAGTATCTATCCCAAACCATTTGTTTATTCTTTGAACGAAGATGTCTCCTCTGCAGATTTGTAAATTTTACACATTCTGTTTATTTAGCGAGTAAGTACTTACTAACTGAAGAAAATTAAGTTAAAGAAATACTTTTTATTTGGCAGGACTATCGAATTAACAAAGAAAAACTGTTATCCGTGTTTATTCTTTTACTAGACTATGTGACTATGTACTTACTCGTATCATAAACGCGTATTTCTTCTGGCACCAGTAAGTATTATCCATATAACTATCATTATTATTAAAAAAATTATGAGGAAGGCATGAATTACATAAAAAGGCTGGGTACATGAAACAATTGCGCGTAATACATTAAGAATTTAAAAAAAAACTCTGTTTCTACATTTAAGCAGTGAAGACATTTAAAGGACCTAAATCATTTATAATGTAAACAGTTACTTCATACTACTTATAGACATACGATTTCCAATTTCCAAAATTTCCTTTTCTTTGCAAGAACGATTTGCCTTTTCTTTCAATTTTGCATACTGAAGTCTGAATGACATTTTTTATAAATCATTTGGGAAATCTCATTGTTCATATGAAGTATTTTCTTAATTACACTGTTTTAAATTTGCCAGAAACACATTCTAGTTAAGTCTGAAGAAACTCTTACCCCTTAAGATTAAGGCAAAGATATACAAGTAATATTCACATTATTCAGCTTTCCATTTATACGTCTCGTATTTAGCCTTTTGAGAATGAATATAGGAGGTATCGCCGTCCAGACATTCTCAAAATTTGTAAATCGGTAGAGATTACGTTTTGACAAATAGAAAATCACAGCAAGAAAAAATTAAAAAAATGAAATATATTTTGGCTTCTGCAGCATCGATCAGATACAATAATGTATTTGATGATCTTAAATAGTGTATAATTATATTAGAAAAGGATGCAATAAGTACTGGCCTAAATATGTTTATTTCTTTAACGTTGAAGGAGTATACTTTAATATTTGGATTAATTATCAGATATTATTAGATAACTTTCAGGAATTATATGACAAATTAATTCAATTTCAGGAACGGTATATATTCTAAAAGCTTATTTAAAATGTAAAATTTTGTTTTCGTTAAAAATTAGCCGTCTTACTACTGATGGAAGACGTCGAACTTCTTTCCCGAAATCAGTTGCCACTCCTTTACGGTCTTCACGTAGCTTTCAATATGATGTCATTTGTTCTTGCGTTCTACCATCATATTTGAATAATCAAACTATGTCAGTGACATCGTGGCTGTATTAAACTAATATGGCGTCCTTTGAATGTAAGTCTATTGCTGTAGTATTGTGGTAATAATATGCGCAAAAATGTACCTAGTTCAATTCACACATTTTGCATATAGCGCAAAGGGCAAGTAAAGCATATTCATTTAATGTAATTTTGTGGTATGTCAGTTCCAACAACAGTATTTTCCGGGTTGATATAGATTATATTATAATCAGTGCTGACAGTCCCCAAATGCAATGAATACCCAACATTCTACAAAACAAATGCAAAAGACGCAGTCTTATCCTGAAAACTATCTGAAATAAGGCTCTATAACTATCATAAATGAGAAGTTATATTTTATGCGTTACGTCCGTTTAAAATATTTGATTCTAGATTTTTTTCAAATTAACATTGTATACCTGGACGTAAGTATAATCCATGACAATGGTGCTATATTTATTTAGGTGATCTTTGGATTTGACAAATCCTAAATCCTAAAACTCAAGCGTTCCCAGACTGAAACCCTTATAACTTTAACAGTGTTTTCCAATTTTTTTTCCAACGATTGTACTCGCATTTTATCCGAACCTCCCAAATTGACGCTTTTGAAAGTTAATATTTATGTTGGATAATAGTAATATCATCAATAATAATACATGTGCCTTTAATAGTTGCTGAATAAATTACGTGTATTCATGCTGTGCCACGTATACATACAAAAACTTAAGTTTACTAAGCTTTTAAAGACTTATGTAAAGACCGCTGTATTCCTTTAGCAAACACTTCGGAGCAGTTGACCAAAGCCCCATCGTCGAAACGAGGTGCCTTATTCTTCCATAACGGTAAAATCTAATATCACATCTCATATTGCCTAAATGAAAATGGCTTGCGCTGGCTGCTCGTTGGCCATCACATTTATATCTTCCACGTTTCCTTGGATCATACAAACTGACTTGACACGGCACATTTATTATTGAGGCTGCACAGCTCTTATACTTTTTTCGGTGTCATTTCTCAGGGGATATAAGGCGTGTATTTTCAGAAAACATGCTACAAATGTTACGTTCTTATATATAGAGTCAGACAGACTGAATAATTTGCACGTCACAGATTTGAGCTTTTAAGTGTACCTACATAAATTACATTATTAATATTAATCGCATTAAAGAGTTTATTACTCTTAACTAGCTTCTATTTGCACGATGTAAGTAAATATAACCATGAGTATACAAGTTGTTGATTAAAACATATAAGACGGGACAATTACGTTACGTTAATGATTAGAAGAATAAGTTTGTGACTACTAAAATTAAGCAAGTACGTATAAAGTGCAGCTTAATTGTTTGCAACCGTAATGAATCGCCTATAATTCTGATTAATTTGGTATATAAATAAAAAGTATATAAACATATTTTTAAAAGAATGTTTGTATGATGGCGTCTTAAAAGTAGTAAATATGAAAAAAAAATGAATATACAGGAAATGATAAAATGAAAATATTTTGACAATAATTAAAAACATTCTCGGGTATAAATTTCAACACCTGTGAATACTTTTAATTGTAAAAAATATTTGTATTTTGCAAACCGTTGTACTAAAATGTATCTCCCACAATTACTGATGACTAAAAACAGCAGCTAAAGTGGAGATTGGCAGACTGGAGAGTAAAATTATGTTAACGGATGAGTTTTAACATAAGCCGAAATAAGCCGATATTATTTTCGACGCAATTGCTGTTTTCGAAATGATAAATTTTCGTGTTTTTCCGGTTTTCAGTTTTTGGATTATTTCATTTTTTAATATGGCACGCCGTTTTGCTATTTAATGCATTAAATAAATATAGTTAAAGGGAAATTCAGATTCATAAGGATTAATTAATATTATGTTGCAGCATAGTGATAATTGTCGAATTATAATTGCCTCATCATAATTTAAATAAATGCATTATTATTATGCCAGTATATAATAATAATACATCATTTAAAATTATGCTGTGACAATAATAATAGTATTTTAGCGTATAAAATAAATGTAGAATTAAAATTACGTACATAATTTCAAAATGAAAGAAATACCTTTATTTTAGAATCCTTTACTGGGAGGGCTTCAAAACCAATTATTACAGTTTCATTACTTGTGACGCCGACTACCACTACTAATGTAGTAAACCAACAAAATAGGCGCAGTATGAGCATTATAATTTGATTTGCCAGAAAATGATTGTTGATGTTTTGCTTCTCTTTAAACTAGTAACAATAAACGCCTTATACACTAGCGCATGTTTCAGCAATCTCATTCACGAGTTGTCTTTATTATTGCGTAGTATACACAGCTTTTACAGCTTTCTACTTTTTAATTATCACTCAACAAAAACAACAATGCTGACTGCAAGACTAAATTATCTGAAAACGAAACGCCAATATGTGGAAACAACGCTTCATTCTAAAAGGAGTAGGTAATGCGACGATAACGGCCTCCGTACTTGGCCAACCCAGATTCCCAGCCGCGTGAAAAATTTCTCGTCGCAACTTCTCAGAATGTACTTAGCACCTGATTTGCGTGTTTTATGAGAAAGTTCATGTGGTAGAGCGGAGCTAGACACAAGACGGATGCTCACATTATCAACACCATTACACATACAAATGGCCGTAACGAGATTTTAATTCGCCTCCATTACTTGGCTGATGCATTTTGAAGCACTCCCAAATTACAAACGGCTCCAAGTGTTTAACATAATGAAGAGGGATCTAAGCTTTTAAGCAAAGCAACAGGCTCCCTTATAAGATTGGGTTGCGTCAGCTAGACAAGACCTGTCAGCGTAGTCATCATTTGTGTCACAATAGTAAGCCGTTTAGGAGATAATGACGACATTTGAATACGAGTACGTGTAACAAAACTTGTGTTGTAGAATCGTAGTGTACATAGTATTTTAAGTTGGTTGTTAAGATGGGAAAGAAAAATCTAATTTCCCGTCAGTGACGTCTTTTTTTTAAAAATGTTCTAAATCGTCATTTGTTTGACCTGTAATATATCACTGAACATCGCAGTATAGGAAATATCGTTAAACCAAAAACATTATGAACGTATTCCCCTTCGAACATAGCACTGCGTTTTTTGACTCTTTATGACATTATCGCAATCAGAGCTTCGAATAAAAACTCAAACTAAAACCTGAAAAATTGTTATTATGGGTTGCCTGCCACATGTTCAAAAATGTCCGTAAATGCAATGTCTTATTTTCTAGTTTTTACTTCAATAGATGTTTTGTTTCTTCATGATAGTGGTAAATAAAATATACAAACATGATCGCTTTAAAATAGGCACAGTCTAACAGAAAAGAAATTTAGTTTTTGTGGCCACTACTTTTTCTAGTACTCTTTTTACAAAATACAGGTGATTTCCATTACCAACAATTTTATCAATTATCATAAGTTATAAAATAAAAGATTTTAGTAAGTAGCAATAGCAATGAACCGTTAAAATAGACATTTCAATAAAAAAAATCGTTTTAACCGTTTTAGCTGTTGTGTGAAATATTTGTGATTTACGGAAATTTATGTTTGTGCTGCATCGTATATTTTTTTAATTACTTGTTTTCGCTTTGTTTCTAAAAAATTAAATATCAAATTGCATTTCCAATCAAACGTTCTTAAACATGCTCGTTGTTTTGTAGTGTATGTGTGGAAATAAACAGGTTGTTTTGCAATAATTCTTATATCTGAGAATATAGGATACTGTCCTATTATAATACTACTTCGTAGTAGTCCTCATAGATTTATGACAATCGTAAGTTACTATTTTTGTATCTTGTGTAAATTTGAGCTATATTTTTAATAAGAGATGAATAAAAATTAACGAATGTTCCTTAATTTAGTATTAATGATTGACGATGTCTCAAACAACAATATAATTAATTTATTGCTTAAGTACAGTCCTTGTTCTGGAATTAGTTTAAACTGTTTTCCTAAAATAATGTATTGAAGTATGTTACATTTTATGTTAAKTTACATTCTAATTTCCAAATATATAGCTTWTATTATTAGTATGCTGCAGCTACAAGTTTTAAAACAAATTTTTAGMTAATTTTGATATGAAATAAGAATGTCTAGTTCTTGTGATTCGAACTTTGCGTTGAAATGTGTCTGTAATGCTCACATCAATAACGAGATTTTGTAGTTTTCCATAAACTTTTTTATTGTAAACGGATGTTTATTGTAGATTTTCTCGTAGAAAAATTAAATCTTACACTGAAGGGGTCTGGAAATTTATATAATATTTAACGATGTCATCACTTCTCGCATATTTTTATTTTTTAAGAAAATATATCGGTTTATTTTGTTCATGTCATTATAATAGCAGTATTGTCAGGGAAATCTAACTATCGTATCATGATCCAATCCAGTGTATATATGTGTGTATGTATGTGAGCGACTGGTTTTAATACGCTCCCTTGTGCTACTCCTGCTTCAATTTTTGGTAGTTCTGAGTAGGCATCTTTCCGAGTTACTTTAAAGGTTCTGTTTGAAGTATAAGGTTCAGCATTTGTGATAACTGTTGTGACAAAAGCTTGTTCAATTTAAAATAAAGTTCCTCCAACCACACATCAGAAGCTTATGCCACATCGAGGAAGGCGGCAGAATATATGTTTCTTTCCTCTAGCGTCTTAGTCTCTAGTTAAATAATGTTCTCTGAAGCCAAACAGGTATTCAGATAGTATGTTTTAATCTTCAATGATATGTTTCATTTTTTAAGCTTTTTTTCTAAAACTTCCATATAATAGAGCAAAGAATTTGGTCTATAAAATGAAGTCCTCGTTTGGTGGCAGTTTAGGCTAGTTTCCATATCTTAGGTATCCATTTTAATATAAATGGCTCATTAACAAGGTAGGTAACTTATACTATTGCTTTACGAGGGAGCTGTTTTAGAGCTCCAGCTGTAATTAAATCAAATCCTGGAGCTTTCTTCGAGTTGGTGCTTTTTTCCGAGTAGGAAGTCTGATATCACCCCCTTCCTGATTATGATTTTACCACTTTGTGCTCACCCCCATTCGACTGGAAAATTTCCGCATATTTCACTTGGATAGTTACAAGTAGATTTATTTTGTGTTATCATATCGCAGACATTATTTTTTATTTTTGTTTTGTATAAAAAATGATGTTTACGTGACCGCCATCCCTGTTCTCTTACCTAAGCTGTGTGTAAGTATTAGGTAGCCGTGTATACTCGTATGTCACACACTCCCACTCATTTATAAGTAATGTAATTTTGCTCCCCACTGAGCTTTTCTTCTGTGTGACATAGTAAATGAACGKAAAGTCCGATAGAAAAGWGCCAAACTTCAATCGGGGAACTTTCAGTGCGTACAWAAGCTAAATATATGAGCTACGATTATAGGCTATATTATATTAGGTAGTTTTTTGTTGAGATGTTCATGTTTCCATCTACGGCTCAATAATTTTTTACCTGACATACTGCCTTGCCTTGGAGAACCAGAATAGTAAMTTTTATTCGATTCAAATGTTCATATTAAGTAACTATGCCGTGCAACTATTATTTAATTTAAATTTAGTTTTTTATTTTTTTATTTGAGCGATTCGTATGTCGGTAGACTTAGGAACTTCTGATGTATAACTTAACACACCTACGTTGATTAATGTTATGATTATTTTGAAGTGCATAATAGTTTAGTGGAAATTGTGAAGCTGTTGATGTCTTTCTTCTTAAACTAGTTTTATTTGTTACGTGACTATCGTTTATGCTATACCTATATTAGGTATAGAAAATATGTCTGCTTTTATGCAGGAACTGTGGCTTCTACCCACATACAATTTTAATAAAATTAAAGACATTACCTGTCTTCACAACCAGTTTTATTGCTTCTACTTGCATTATTAATACCTACACAAATGATGATTAGGGTACGAGACATCACGCTGTTTAATATGTACAAATTATCGAATTAAAAATTAAATAACGGATCTAACGATTCGTTAATAGCGGTTTGCATGTCAAACGCTACGTTTACCGCTTTGTTTAACTATTAATGAGAGAAATACTGCAAGGTGTCCTTCAGCCTGCAGTTTCACATGATACCGTAGTTTGCAATGATGTGGTTAATAATTGATTAGTTGTTATCAGATGTTTCACTTCCCACTATGATATGTACATGATGCAATACAGAACCTAATTTTATATGTTATAAAAAACAACAGTAAAAGAAGTTTATAAATATGTTAGTTATATGTAAAATTAATTCCAATTGATCAGTAGCAATTTTAATTTTAATTCATATTTTAATTATTATGTGAAATATTTGATTTTAAACTTTAAGCTTGTCATTTGCCTTTCGGAATCTTAGGAAGTCAAAGTATCAATAAAGTAGTCTTAACTGAGATAGTTTTCGAGTTGTCAAGCTTAGTAGTCCTGCAACTTTTGCCGCCGACAACTTTTGTTGCAATAGAATGAAAACGTTCTATAACGTCAAATTATAAGCATTACAATCGTAGTTGACGATGGCCTAAAAAATCTTTGTATTTGTTTTTGGGATGTTTTATTTAACCGCTGTAAAAATATTGGTCATGCTTATTTTTACTGGAAAAATATGCTAAATGTTTATTGTGATCTATTGGTGTAAATGAATTGTCTAGTTTCAATAATGTTCTTGTATATACGTGCTTATAAATCTACACTTATAAATATTGCATTTTATCCCGAACATTTTAGTACTTGGCCTAAAATGCTCTACTAAATCTTCGTATTATTTGAGGAACCTGTATGTCTAGTTTTTTTTTTAATGCGTGTGGTTGTCTATAAGAATATCCTCTATAACAGTAAGCTCAAAATATTTCGCAAATCATATAGTTCTTGCTTCGCGGCCTCGTTCATGGTTCAAATACTTTTTCCCATTCATTTACCACACTAGAATGGAAACGATTATATGTTTCCCGAGACATACACAGAGTATAGTAATTCTTGTAAATTATAGAAGCCTCAACCGAAATGGAGCTAATTCTAAAATCAGCTTGCGTCTGAACTTTATATTTCACATTATATGCCTATGCGAATCTAAATAATCTGGATGCTGCAAATACTAGTGTATCCTCCATTCCTCTCCAATATTTTTTTCCGTTGAACGTCTTGAATTTTGGCTCCGGTCATTTTATAGAGAAAAAAAATTTGAATTTCTATAGTATATTTTACGTTTATTTTTATTACTTTCTAAGTTACAACTACATTACTTTATGGATAACACCATAACTATGACAGGTAGCGACGCGCCTTAATGTAGTTCAGCAAAATAAGAAATTAATACCATCAGTTAAATTAAAAAACTCTTCCATGTTTGTATTGAGGAGACAGCGTGTAGGCCCAAATTATGTTTTGAAATAAACCGGTCAAATTTTGAGCACTTAATAAACTAAGTAATTGTATGAAATTAGTAAATAATACAAAAGTTTCAAATAATTCTTTTCGTTAACATCTAATTTTTTCATATCTAAGTAAAATATTTTTCTGATCGTTTAATATTAATTTTATTTATTTAATTATATTATTTTAGTATGATATATTTATAATATTTTTAATAACTCATGTTCAAAATTAGATCAAAAATAACAACAAAAGTTCACCGGCACCTTTTTGGCAAATGTCATTGTAAAGATAAATTGATGACTTTATTCAGCAGATCTTTTCGTCAAGCTTGTGAATATAAATAGTTTGTTATACTTTTTTCCATAAAAATGAAAAAGTTACAAGGGGTCGAATAGTATTTGAATATCAAACTGAAATATATGTAGTTGTTTTTGCAGAGTATAATTAACAACTGAGCTTTGATATAATTATAAACAACATAAAAACGTATTGGTGTTATCGAAAACTTTCAATTATCTGTTATCAGTATTGTACAGTTATATAGCAAAAGTAGCATACAGATATGAATATTTAAGTATTGCCTTTGCAGCTATTTTTTAAGTATCTATTCTGAGAAATGTTGATTTTGTATTCTGAAATCTGGTACGTGAAATTTTTTTACCACTGCCGAAGGTTTTCCCTAGGTCCCCTCCTTTGAATTTGCTACTGAATGTAATATAAGGCACATCAATATATTATTGATAAAAATATCATTACCTGAATCGCTGGACACCGTTCGTTTTGATTAAGAATGCAATATAACAAATTGTTGTTTTACGATTGTTACGCACGCCAAAGTCGAATTTACGGTCTGTTAATTGGAAATCAACTTGGGCAATACACTTTATAGAACAATATAGTAAAAGCCCGCCCAAAATTACGTGTAATTTAGCTGCAGCAAAAGCAAGCTTTCAGGGTAATTATATTATGTAAACTTCGCCGTTTTGAATTTTTAATGATGAGAAAACGGTCACTGCTCGATAAGAAACTCCATATTTATTGTGTAGATGAAGTCGTTAGCAAGAGCAGTAGTCTCGTAATGATAATTAAGGGGTTTTAAGACTCCCTAGTTTCTCTTAATGCCTGTTTCAATTTGCTAAAAATGAACAAAGTTGAAAAATATAAATCAAGCGGTTTTTATATTATTAAACATCGCGTAAACTGTCAAATTTTGCGACATAGTGTTTTTTCCTGGCAATTTAAAATAGAAAAAAGGCCAATCGCTAAAAATGGTTGATAAGGTGAAGTATGATTGCTGAAAGAATTACGTAGCTTTTGCTGCAAAAGGGACATCATTGCAAAGGCTTATTTAACTTGGTTAAGCCATTGTTATCATGAATATACACGTCGCCTTCCTTGGGGCATATAAGAGAAGTCAGCTCTATGATATGTTGATAATGAGGCTTCATAAACCGAAACAGCTGCCTTCGGATTGTTTTGACTTAGGCGACATGGCATAGACGTAAAATTTTGTAAATATGCTTAAGAACTGCATTCTTGGAGAAAACGTTGTTAAGGACCACTGTCGCTTTCTAAACGCTCGCTCCAAAGTGGATTACCGTTCAGATTACAGGTTCCCTGGCAGAGACGGGTGGATAGTGCAGTTAATTGCCAATAGATGGCATGGTGTTGCCCACATTATAATTTTAGTTGGCGCATTTAAGGGAAGCCAGATATTCAGATCTATGTCATGTTGTCTGTCTTGGTACTATAGCTGTACTGATGAGGCTTTATAAGCCGAAACAGCAGTCCGCAGATTTTGTTTTGGCGCAAGCGACATGGCGCAGACGTAATTTTGTTATTACATTTTAACCCTTTTAAACCAATATGGCGGCGCGAGCAAGGTTGAAAATTTTGAATGTTAAATAACTGTTAACTAAAGACTTAGCTATGTCAGATGCCGAATATCAAGTTAGCTTTTTTCGCATGCTGCTTCAAACGATTCTAAATATATATGAATACACCCAAAAATAAATGTAAAATTAATTTTTTATTCTTTGTTTATTTTAAAAAAAACAGTGCACGGCATGGAGCATTTTAGTCGGAGTTCCAGAGTACAGGCTATTAAACGAAAACAGATGAAGAAAAATTAATGTAGGTGTTCCGATCTCTTTTTTCGAAAGTAATTGAGAGACGCAAACCTATCTTGGCATATTTGATGTTCTTACCCATTTTTATTGACGCCTATATCTCGGTTACTAAAATAGCTGTCAAAAATGTTTTTTAACTACTTTTACTTATATAAAAATGCAATATAGCCTACATATTAAAACAATTTTGTGTTACATATAATGGTATAAATATGGTCAAAACGAGATTTATATTTATATATTACTTAAAATCCTTCTATCCTTTACCCCTTTTAGCGTTATTTTGAAACAAAAACAGAAATACATGTCCATAAGCACATAAACAATGAAAGTTAAGTTTGATTTTCTTTCCATTTGATGTCCTTTGTTCGACTTTTTGATATCTTTTTGTCTGTCAGTCTGAATAAGTAACGAACAACCTAGAAAACTTTTGAGTGTCCGTCTTTAAGAAGTAGTAATTGCTGCAAGTGAAACTTCTTAATATTTAAAGGGACAAACTTCATGTTGCACATAAATGGTTTAAACTGACGACAATCATAGACCGTACGGAGAACGCAGTATCGACGCAATTGTATTATTACATGGTTTCATGTGGTATCTCCAAGGAAACTGGTGTTTAGAGTTCTCATATTTATAATTCACAATAGATAATACTGTGTTATTACTCGAATCTTCTTGTCGAGTTGCATGTGAACCGTTTGATCGATTCTGGATGGCGTATTGGAACACGAATATACTATATAATTCATACAGGTCCGTTATTACGTAATAAATATTGTCCCGTTTTGGAATATGTGGCGAATTGTTATGATTGTATTCTGCAGAATTTTATACACGGGCTTGTGTTTTATGCTTTGCTTTTAAATTCGTCAGCTTAATATTTTAGTAGCTAAAATGGTACCAAGGAGCTTTAAGCGTACTGCTCAACGGATTTGAGATAAAAGGCTGCAAATACTGAAGTACGTCCATAAAAGCCGATGTTTGGTTTATCATATAATTAGCTGCTTGTGCTCAACTACAAGTGAAGCAATTGCTGAGATAATGTAGCAGTTAACATGCAAGTTGTCGTCTGGAAAGAAAAATCTGTCATATAGTAACAGTCCGGTCACAATTCGAGTTGTTTGCGCTCTCTTCACTTTTCCACGCTTCTGTTTGCATTTCATATCGAGCGACAGTCAAATTAAATTGCGACAATAATGTCGGCCCATTGTGCATGTTGTTACACATTGTTTAAATCGTGTCACTTCGGCTAACCCTCTGAATTATCTATAGGCTCGTTAGGCGGAATTGATTAAAGACAAAAAAGCACGAGCCTGTGGTCTCCCACTACTAAGTTGCGTGTTTGTATTTGGTGAAGTCGCTATGACAACTCATCAACAATCAATTGCGTCCACGTACGACGTTACCAAGTGGCAAGGGACCAATAGGTTGTTTTCTTCCGCCGGCGTATGCTTGATAAATGAACAGTTTAGTGACCGATGGTCAGTTCCTGGGTGACTGTGACGCTGTGAACTTTGGGTGACGGATGCTCACAACCAAAAGGTACCGAAACATATCCGAGTGGAATGAGTTGTAGTTGGCCTGGCACTTCAGATTTCCTGCTTCACTTTTGCACCATCATTAAAATTACTTACAAGTTTTATTTAATTTCAAATTTGCTTTTTCCCTCTGTAGTCATGAGTTAGGATTGCAGAGTACAGACTAAATAATAAGATATAGAGAATGGGGTTCTCTTTTTTTTGAGTGTGATTCAGTGGTACCTACAAACAGATCTTGGCTAACTTGTTTTCGATACACAGTGTTTTATAAATTTTACCGGTTTTTATTAACACTCACATCTCTGTTGCTAATAAAAAAAATTAATTTAAGTTTAGTTGGTTCTGTTTTTAAATTAACGATTATTAAGATATAATATACACTCATACATATTCGTTATTGTAATGGAACACCACTTATATTATTGCACCGTTGCTGCCGACATTACAAAACCTTACGTTAACTGCCACTGAAGATGAGAGATGAGCTTCCGAAAGACTTTCTAAGTTATTGTGGTTAGGGTTTTTCATTATAGTTTATATAAAGTAAAAACCACACTCAACTGTTATTGGTACAGTGGGAACAAGCACCTAAAGTCACCTATGTTACCAGGTATCTTAAAAATTGGTACCCAAATGGAATAGAACCTTGAATTTTTAGTTTTTTTACAATACGGTTAAAAATTTCTTATGTAACACTGGCGAAAAAAGATGTTTTTTGTAGATAATGGATAATTTTATTATACAAACCTGTATATAAATAGCATTTCACACTGAGGTGGAAAAAAACAAAATCTGCTTGTACTTTTAAACATTATCATTTTGAAAGAGCCCTTCTAGAAATCCATAATAATAGACCATAAGCATTAAGCGAATTGCTGCCGTATAGCAACGTCAATCATAATCGAAGTGTACGTCAGCAATTTTCCACGAGGTGGTCGAAACATAAACAAGTTCCTCTTGTTCCAGGTCAACTACACCAGCAAGCCGAGGGAGGAATCTTCGGACTGATTTAATCTACGGTGAGTGCTATTTCATTTGTCCACTATTGAATCACCTAACCTTTTCCGCTGATTAATGCACTAAGAGTCGGAAAATTCTCGCTCGGTACATCGTTAGGCCGTAATTGGTTTTGGACTTCCGCGTGATCTTCGGCCGTGAAAAGTTGCGGCAAGTTTTCGTTTTAAGTGAACCACGCCATGAGCGAGACGCCGGTGATAACGTTAAGTTGTTGTAACTGTAATAACATCTTCATGATCAATGCCAAAGTATTCTTTGTAATTTGTATTTGTATTTAGAAATAAGGTTTATATATAATACGTTGGAGACTTATTTCTGAACACACATATTTAGCGAAAAATAATCTGCAAAGAATGGGAAGAGATAAGAATTATGCACCAACTCAAAGTGGAAACACGTATTACGCATAAGCTGATGGTATGCTCTATTGCCAAAAAAGCMCTACACTTGACTATTAAAGGTCTTTATAAACAGCCTAAAACTATTTATTTGAGCTTCACGGTAACATGTCTGTATATGACCGGTGTTATTTTAATCCAGCTTAAAATTGTCGTTTCAGTTTATCAAAGCAAATTATCCTCCCTTGTTGAGCTGATACATATAACACCAACTTGTATTAATGTGGTTAGTCTTTTACGTGCCCAGTTAGGAAATGTGACACTGGTGTTATTGACACTGACGCATTGCTTAGAAGGTCATGGTCAGATTTATTTATAATAATAGTGCAGCTTGCATTTCATGCTTGGTATAGAGATCGAAAGTATTTATCAGCGAACCTGTTTCGCAAGCTTGTTACGCAAACAAAACAAATTCTTACCTTACCTTACGAACCGACATTGCATACACGCTTCTCAAAGCTACCAAGCACTGTAATGCCATAGTACACTAGATATGTAGCATGGTTTCGTTTTCCCCGTTACAGATTTGACAATGAGTCAAAGAGGGAAACATGATTTACAAATTGCAATCTTTCTGCTGCAGTATACTTACAAAAAAGGTATGAAATTTCAAAATCTTCTCGCTGCTTTAGCAGAAAGACACATTTTCGAGCCAAAGAAAATTCGACTGTAAGAGAAATATACCAAAATAGATAAAAGCAATTATTATTTTGCGTGTTGGATTGTTGCAGTCTTTAAGGAAGTCCGCTTTAGTTGAAGATTTGAAAAAGAGACTTAAAAAATAACCCCACCAATATTTCAAAAAAATCAATATTGTCTTTTTTTTATCTAAGTTATCAGATAAATGAACCCTTCCAATACCTGGATTGTACTTACTGCTTGGCAATAGACGCAGTAGGCGTTTTTTGTTTGGCTCAGCGTCACACAAAGCTCTGTAAATGCATAATATGTCATTTTCTTTTAAGTTTATTACTACCGTTACCTGACCGTTGTCGTACCATCTTACTAATGTTACTTTAACGTTTATCTCGTCGACCCTTGTTCGACCTTTTGAGAGTGGCTCTTTTCACTCTATTTTCTTATACAATAGCAAGCGAATTGAGAAAATTATCCAGGTAGATAATATATGTACCGATGTATAAATTTTCTGTTACGCTGGTTTCCAAAATCAGTCTCGTTTGTCCCCTGCAGTACAATATTGCACTAAATTTTAAGAGGTCTATACTAGTCAAACACCATTTTAAATCCATTACAGATTTTCCCTTCATATATTGTTTTCTATGACGTAGTTTGTATTATTATGGCTCCGTTGTTTCGCAAAGAAAAAAATGCTTTTCGAGTAATTGAAATAGGCACTGTGATTTCTTATTGACATTATATATCAGTGATTTCGAGAAATAATTTTGAGCCACTTAGTATAATACTTATAGCTGTCGCCTTTTGCTTCCCATTAGTTTCATCGTTTGAAGCTTTGGTATATCCTGAAAGTAATAATATTACCAAATAAATATACATTCAAAAGTAGAGATAAAAAATGTGTTCGTTCGTTGATATGGCGTCTTTTTTGATTCGTCGCAAATAAATAGCCTTTTATTTTCTGTTTCTTGATTAAACTCTTGTAGAACAGACAGGCCTTCCAAGTTTTGGTTTCTCTTTCCAAATTCGACTTTGTTCTTGTTATATATTCCTGTAAATTTCTTCTCAAACTTTTTTGCTAAGTATAGCGAAACTTTATTTTCAGGATCCAATTCATCATTGTAGAATAGCTGTCTGTAAAGCAATACAACCGAGTTTTATTTGGATACTGACACTGTAATAACACTTAATTCTCTCCATCTTGAATTACTAAAATGTCCATATGTTCTCACAAAACATCTTTTGCGATATCACGAATTTCCGCGGTCCATTCGTCGCCATTATTTGCATCAGCCTGCTCGCTCCGTGCGTGCAAAACAAACTGAATTCCGGAAGACTTTCTTATCCCTTCTAACTCTGATGCTTTTCTAAAATGTTTAACAGTTGTGCAGCATCTTTTGAATCGCATGGGTTATACAACCGTTGTCTGAAAATAAGATCACTATGTCCAAGGTATGATTTTTCATACACTGTATATACATATAAGGATTTAGAAGCTGCTTTTAACAAAAGTTAATTCAAATAATGTAATTAGTGGACTAAAATATTTAATTAAGATTTATAACAAATATAAATAGGTATCCTTTTACAATAACTTTTAGTTAAAAACAAACAAAAAATTATCGAGCAGTCAATATGTCAGCTTTAGACACCAAACCCTCGCGAGCATTACCTTAAAAGCGGACTTCTGTGGTACATTGGGTAGCGTGTCTGCATCTGGGCCCTGAGGTTGCTAGTTCGCGTCCCTCCCCAGGCTTTGAGTGCTTGTGTATGTCAGGTTATATACATTTTTAATGGCAAAAATAAATAATAAATACGCTAATGAGCTGACACACCATGCATGCCCAGGTTAAAAAAAATAATCCTTAAAGTGATACGTTTGAAGTATGAACAGAACCCATGAGGTAACGGCGCAACTACTGTGGTATTACGACTCATTAAAAACTCACATTATTACGCAAACCTTTGTCACATTTTATAGCAACACCAAACTCAGTTTCAAAACACGCATTGTGCAGATTTACCGAAACCTGTAAGGTTAGGGGCTATCTGTATACCCTTCGCGTGCTGAATCTAGATCTAATGCGTGGCAAACCCCTCGATATAAATCTGGCGTCGGAGGGCCTGATATTTAATTCGGTTTTAATGAAATAGGCTTGTGGTTGTACGTTTCTGCGTTGTGAGTTGCTGTCGCCGCCGGCTAGGACCTAAAAGGGTCTGAAAACCAACTGATTATTTAGTAGCGAGCCTCGAGAGTTCTGAAGTTTGATTTCCAGAGGTAAATTTCCGCAGATCATTGGAAGATAAAGCAGTAATTTGAATTATTGAATAATTATATTCCTGAAACAACAGAAAAATGCAAAAATTTAATAAATTCAATGCCATAAAATTTTGGCAATCATTTTGTAATCATTTCAGCTCCATTTTATTAGTTACTTATTTTGGGTGGTCGAAGACAAGCGCATTTTAAAAAATAAAAGCAATAAAAAATACCTTCAACAGATGTTCACTAAGTTATTTTTTTTTGGAAAGCCACAGGAAAGCTGCAAAAAGGTCAGTGGAAAATGATTGGGAAACAGCAATCAAGTACCTGAACATGTAAGTTAACATTTCAACAAAACACAAGAATATTACCTAGTACGTCCCAGCACCCGTTGCTTTTTTTAAACACTTCATTTATGATCTAAAGGGATCGCTGTCAGTTTGACTGAATACGCGCCCCAGTTTTGAGAAAAAAAGCCCGATATCAAAATAAAACGAGACTTAGTCTCGAACTGGATTCCTCTATTTTAGATGGCAAACGATGTCTCGTTTGAAAACTTAATACGTCGATCATGTTATTAAACAGCGTTAAAAAGTTTTATTGTCGGTCGTAGATGATGTACAGTCGGTTGCTGAATTAATGAAACAGTCAGTAGTTTTAATTATCCCTTAGTAAACTAATTATTATGAGAAAAATCTGCAGTAACGATCTTGTAGGTAAGTATTCTCTAGAATACAAAGATTTGAGAGTATTTGTTGAGTATATAATTATGTTTTAGCCTAGTGTTCATAAGCAAGCATTGCATAACATATTGAAAATTTTTTGTGTAATTGTTGTATCCAAATTATAATTATCAAAGCATTGACGAATTATAAAATTATCACGTTTTTTGGAGTATTACGTTGACGTTTTTCAATTGCTTTATCACATCGTTTTCTTATCCTACTGTCGAAATTCGAGTTGCGCGCATTTAAAAGAAGGAAAGGGAAATCTACAGCGTTTATTTAGCTGTTCAGACTACGCCCGCCTCTTAATTCCAAGTTACCCGTGGTTTTATAATTACGACGATGTTCCTTAATTTACAGTGAGTTGCTGTTTCGCCCCGAGTCATGTTTTCGCTGAAATATTGGCTTTCCCCTTGGAGTCTATTTAGAAATTCGATCTTCATCAAGAAGTTTCGTCTGAACATGTAAGGAGTAAATTTGCCAAGCACTCTAGTAATTTTGGGATTAGGTGTAGTAATTTCGTATGGATATGAATATTAAAAACATACGCATCTAAACATGTAATTTAATTGTACATAATTGCTTTTAGTTGTAGAGCTAAATCGAGTGCTTCTTAACACTAAATTCGTGCTGTTTACAAAAAGGTAATAATTAACTACAGATTTTTTGACTCTCAGTATTAGGGGTAAATGCTTTGTTATATTACTAGACCACTCTTTCGATGAACATAATATGTATTTTAAACCTAATAGTTTACTGAATAATAGTAATAATTAATAGGTTGTTTTGTTGTGTGGCTAAAAATAGGATTTTAAATCTAGTATGGTCAAAAATTGACATTTTAGCGCATGTTAATTTGGGTTTGCTGTTCAAAAATATAATCTCAAATTTCTGTAAGTAATATAACAATGTATTTATTAAGAAATTAATTTAAGCTGTGCCTTATTGTTGTAGTAAGCCCTGATGATGTATTAAAATGATAAGAAAGCTTGGCAATAGAAAAAATAGTGTACTAATATCTGCTCCAAGGTCGAAATCCCCCTAAATACATTTTACTAGTTTCATATACATATACAGGGTGCGGCAAAAATATCTGACGGTTTTCACAGGGGCGTGGCGAGAAGAGGGAGCGTCTGAGGAAAGGGCGAGAGTAGCCATTGAATTCAGTATGGCTTGCCATTTTAGTCAACATGGAGCAGTTGAGTGCGGCACGTCGTGCGTTTGTTGCGGAAAGTTTTTTTTTACAACGAATTGGTCGTCTTAACCCAGCGTGCATTTTGACTGCATTTCAATGATGGTCGCCACGACAGAGTGCCATCTCGGAAAACGATTTTACAGTAGGTGAGAAACTTTAGGGAAATGGCTAAACGTAGGCAAAGGGAAAGACCACGATCTGTGGGAACACCAGAAAATGTGGAAGCAGTACGACGCGCGATCGAAGCTAGCCCTCGTTGTTCGATACGTCATCATTCTCGTGCTTTGAACATTTCAGACCGAACTTGCCGTCAAATTTTGCACTTAGATTTGCACTTTAATCCTTGCAAAATTCGACGATAAGTTCGGTCTGAAATGTTCAAAGCACGAGAATGATGACGTATCGAACAACGAGGGCTAGCTTCGATCGCGCGTCGTACTGCTTCCACATTTCCTGGTGTTCTCACAGATCGTGGTCTTCCCCTTTGTCTACGTTTAGCCATTTCCCTAAAGTTTCTCACCCACTGTAAAATCGTTTTCCGAGATGGCACTCTATCGTGGCGACCATCATTGAAATGCAGTCAAAATGCACGCTGGATTAAGACGACCAATTCGTTGTTAAAAAAAAAACTTTCTGCAACAAACGCACGACGTGCCGCACTCAACTGCTCCATGTTGACTGAAATGGCAAGCCATACTGAATTCAATGACTACTCTCGCCCTTTCCTCCGACGCTCCCTCTTCTCGCCACGCCCCTGTGAAAACCGTCAGATATTTTTGCCGCACCCTGTATATTAAATTTCATTACATTACGTTGCATAGAAAATAAAAATGAATATTCATAAATTTAAGAATTAAATTACTACTAAACTGAAATACAGTCTTAAATTTAGGTAATAGATAATTTTGAAATAAATGAATGTTCCATACATATTGCTAATAGTGTTTTATCTACTCGCATATAAATGCAGTTGTACTCGGGTATTCATTACATATACAATAGTTGATTTTTTTTGTTCCGCTCCTTCACCAACCAAAGTGAAAAGATATGCAGTAGGGCAAAATTGAACAATGATGACAAGCCAAAAGAAAGTTAGAACAAAAGTTAAAATAAAATGTTTTCCGATGGTTATTGCCAATAGTATTTATAATAACTTTTTGTGATTTATTTCGTTTCTTAACTATGCACAACCGAATTTAGACGCAGTGACCCACAACGAATGAGATTCACTGACGACAGGCAGGTTAATGACCTACATGATGGTACCATGTGGTGTTTGATCCACGCCGCATGGTACTCCACCTATAAAGTCCTCCTCAACGAACCATTCCGTGCGTAAGAAAATGCCGGCGCGTTTTATACGTTTTCCCGCTATACAAGTTACCCACCGCGTGACTATAATTCTATAATAATAGCGGCAACGAGTCAGGCTAGTTTATTGTTCCACGTTCCAACATTCCACTACCTCTGCCAGTGGCGAACCCTGGTGTGGGGCGCTGGTATTAAAGGATTTAGCATCAAATTATCCATGCTTTTTACATGATATACAAAAAAAAGAATAAAGTTTGCTGTATAGATAAAAAAAGCTTGTACTTGTCAAGATTGGGAATAAGATTTATGGGTCCAGTTGTTTTAATTTTAATCTGTATTTGAGATTTTGTAAAGGCCTTATGGCAATAACATATATGATGATTCATTAATAGGTATTGCCAGGAATGTCAAAAAAAATCTGGTCTAAGGCGTTTTTCTTATGGTTTGTGGTCACATTTAAAAAGAAATGTTTTGATGCATCTTAATGAAAGTACTTTAGATTCAGCATTGGGCGAATAAGCGTTTTTCTGATTATCAGTTTACCCTGAAAGGAAAATATGAACGCTAAAAGAAAGTGTATTTAGTATAAACGTGTAGTGCAAATGTAAAAACATTATCATTTTGTTATTTATCTAGAACACTACCAGATGAACTCACTATTGTCTTTACTAAAAGAAATAAACGAGCAAAACATGCAGCAGCAAATACTTGTTATAGTTAAAGATTTAAGATAAGGATTATTTCCTGTATTTTGAAACAGTAGTATTGAAAAACTAGACTTTAGTAAAAATGTTAATACCTACATCTAAATAGAGATCTATCAAATGGGATGKGATTGTGTGTAGATTTATATAAAAGCAGACGCGACGAACACGGTTACACCTGGAAAAAAAACAATAAATTTAGAAAACCTAACTTCGAAAATAACGAAATACGGGTTTCTGCAGTGAGTCCTATTTTACGACGCGAAGTATTCTTCGTTTATTGTGTAGTGTCGAATACTCCTTTCCTACGCGTTGTGGCGTAGCAATTCAGTCAACGTTTTGCCTTTTCCCTCAAACTGCCTTTTATGCATCGCTTGGGACATTTGAACTACGCGTAGGAGAGGAGCATGCGACATCACACAACATACGAAGAACACCACGCGTAGTAAGATAGTTCCAAATGTAAACGCTAGCTTTTCGAAAAGTGGTTCTTTTCGCGATAATTTATAGGAATATCCGAAAATTAGCTTAAAATTCTGGAATGACGTTTTCTAAACAATTACCAATTTTTCAGTAGTATCAGCCCACCCACCCTTTCAATTGTAAACAACAGGATACGATTTAATAGAGTCAATAGAGTTGGAAATGCTTTCCCATAACTCACATTCACAGTACGCCACTGGCTTCCTACACTTGACTTGCCTAGCTCGTGGCCGCCTTGACTCCTCGGTTAGTTTCGATATTCAGACAGTAGTTGCTCTATAGTGCAGTCGTGTTTGGTGCTCTCCTACGGAGTATTGAAATTCTTTAGTGCCTACAGGGTTTCTTTTGTAAGTACGTAGATAATTAAGATTCGGTAAAAGTTGTTTACGCCTCAACAGTCCCGCACAAGGATATATGTACTGTTTTTTTATAATAATTAAAATATCACCAAGTGGTGTTTGACTCTTCAGGTTAGTTGCGTTTTGTTTTGTTGCTCAGTAAAGAAATTAGAGCAAACAGGGTTGAATGCTAACATCACCTGTGTATGATAAAATACACAGCTTTCATAAAGTTTAACGCAAACTGAACAAACTAGTCGAGCTATTTGCTAGGCAAAGTGCCATTGACATTTAATTACTGTTTGGCTAAACCGATAGATGTGTAAATCACAAACGTTTGCAACTGTAACTGTGTCTCTTTGTGACTCGTATCGCGTGGGTCTTCAAATATACCACGAGGTTTATCAGTTAGTGAATTTTACAAAGAAAGGTGCACAACAAACCTTGGTTCTCGATAGTCTTTACTAATCTATGCGCCCCGTTATCGAGGTCATTAATTAAAAGGAAATATTGTGGTTTTGTGCGTAATCAGGCTTTCGCAATTTCATCTTATCGCATACAAACAGTATGATACTGTCTTGCCTACGGAGCGAATGAACGAACATTCGCCTTAATAATGTAGCTACGCGAAAATAGACTCCTAGAACGTGGCGTGAATTCATACCTCCAGTATTCATGGGCTCATCTGTACTTTTTTGGGAGAATCAGATACTTTTAAAGACTATCTGGTGCCCAAAGTGATTTAGACAGGTATTCGTTCCCCATTTCTACAACACACCCATTTTCGTATTTTATGGAGAGCATAAAGATCTACGCGTGTTAAACAAGAATAACCTATTTTTAAATATATAAACAAGAGTGATATGTTTAAACAACCTGTTTATTTGGGCAAATAATACGCAATCAATATTATATTTGTCGCAGTTTGGTTAATCATCTTTATCAACTGGAAAATGTAGGATGATTACATATGCACACCCGCTTAAAGTAACTCACTCAGATAAACTGACGGATACAATCAATGAAATTAGTTGTATTTCGTGTATACCTATTTTGATGTTTTAGATTACAATTTGTAAATAAGTACTAGTCCTATTTCTCCATCATGTCATACAAAATTGTTGTTGTTTACAAAATTGATATAAACGATTTCGCAACTTTTTGGGCCAATACACTACTGACAGTTTCAGCTGATTTAAATTGCACACTTCAGGTCCGCTTGCAGTTGTTTGTTTCTTATTCTTGATGTTTTCAACATCAGGAAAATATCAGGAACATCATATTTATGTGAAACTATTTGTTTTCCTATAGGATATGCCAACACGTAGGTATTGCTTTGAAACTTTAGCTTACTAAAGAAAGAACAGGATACGTCTTATCCCGTTATCTGTGCTATTCTGATAAAGCAATTTGAGAAAAATTCGAAATTTATTGCAAACAAAACAAAACCTTTAGCAGCAAAAAAATCTATAGCTTAGACATTTTCGATTTTATGTCTCCTCTTGGACAACTCATACCACAGTTTTATTTTGAATTATTCGTTTTATATTTACGTGGTGCATTTGCTATCATTCAGTATAATTATTACTTCGAGCTTCTACATAATAAAGAGTAACGTCTATATAACAACTGTCCGGTTGATCTCTTTAGGATAACACATTTTATATCACCGTCTTAATATTCAGTTGAATCACCCGAATCACTCATTGATTTAATCTACTGTAAGATATTTTACAACTTATTTGTAGATATTTGTTTAGTTTGTATGCTACTTGTATTTCAAACGCGTGTTACTCTTTCTATTTACTGTATTATGCTATTATGTACCTACAGTAAAATTAAATCACTAATAGCAGAATATTCTCGTCGACTTTATAGTCTAAATGTATACACCGACTCTGTTGTTACTTACTGACCATCTTCCAATAAACGAAAGTTAAACATTTAGGGAGTGTATAATTTTATTCTAACGACTGTCCTTTGGCTTGATTTGTATTTTGTTTTAACGTGATTATTTTTCACTTTTTTCTACATCGTCTCTTTTCTCCTGTCAGAATTATTTAGCATTTTTTCGATATGAAATTGACCTATTGTAAAAATTTGTACTCATTTCTGGCATAGTTGATTCCATATTTTAATTTTTTGAAATAAAAATACAATGTGAAACAGGTGCGTTAACCATTATTCAAAACACTACACAACTAGGGTCGCTTTAGCAAAATGACGAATAAAAGCCATCTGCCATGTTTAACAAACCCCAACCTCGTGACTCATCAGTTTCGCTATTTTCTCAGCTGATCAGACGGAGACACTAACTTGTCAACCAACACAGACAGACACTTTAAGTATACCGTACAAACCATGTAAAGTAATAATGAAGGCAGAATAGTGCAGAGCTTCAATATGAATATCGGATCCACTGCAAAATAGAGCCACGAGTTAGTAGTGACTAAGACCTAACCTTAGTTGGAATCGGAATGTATCCTGTCTAAAAAGCAAACATTCCACAAACATAAGCTGAATGACTGATAAAATATATAAAATACTTGCAGTAGGCCCCGATAGGTTGTGCTCTCTCAACTATTATATTTTCATTATTACTTAATATGGTATGTACGATGTCGTACTTAGAGTAGTATCTATCTCTTGATTTACAAGTTGGTATCCATCTAATGAGCTGAAAAAAAAAACAGCGAAACTCATGCTTGTGAAAGTATGCCTTCGTCGGTACTAGCTTTTGACTGTTTTGTAGTGGATCCGACAGATTGAGCTCTGCACTATTGTGCTTTCATTTGCTCATTTTGCTTCATTTTGCTTTGTTTGCTCGCTCGCATTTCGCTTAGTCGCTCGTAAATCCGACTTCTTCCGCCCTGCGCAAGCCCCCCGCGCTTTATATACGCTTGCAACTTACTAGATGAATAGGTGATAGATGCTACAGTGTAGTGATGTCAAATCCGATTACTTTTATGTAATCGCGATTACTCGTTACTGGTATAACTAGTAATCGTTACTTCGTACTCGTTAACGATTACTCAGCGGTAACACATTCGTCTTGCCAATCCAGAATACGGGAGGAGTACGTTACAGTCTTGCACTAATAATCGTTATTCGTAAAGCAACCGCGGTTACGGAAGGTACTGTATTCCACGCGAACACGTACAATTATTGCAGCTGCGTTTGAAATTTAATAAGTAGATACCTACTTTAAAACGGAGGCGCATAAAAATTATGAAGTTTTTATGTAATTATATATAATTGAAAATAAAAGCAATGAGAATTAGTAGGTACACCTTTTTGTGCAAAAAATAACCAAAGAAGTACAACGGCAAATGTAAATAATATTGTTAGAGTAAAAATGAAAGGTAGGTATATATGCAAAAATATGCACATAAAATGGTTCTCATTTTTTTCTTTCGATGTAATTATAGAAACAGCGTTATTACATCAGTAATTGACATGGGATTTCCTACATTATTCTTATTATAACTATTATTTTGTCGTCAACAAGATTAATTTTGGTGTTAAGGAGATAAAAAAATTCTATCAAATATATACACATTAAGCAAATGCGTCAGTAATAACTGGAGTATTTTTCGTTAATGGTATTCTTGTATTTAAAAGAAAAAACAAACATTAAGGATACCACAAACTAAATTATTATATGCGTTTAGTAAGGCACTAACAATATTTATTACATTAATAATTATTTTTGGTGTAGGTAGTAAGATTTTGTCAGACGGTTTCACTTTTACTGTAACAGAAGCAGAGCAAATAATTATTAAATGCTGATGGAAAAACAAAATTAACAACATTCACCTGGACCATAATATTTTTAAACTTATTTCTCAACGCGACCTTTAGAAAAGCTAAAATACTAAAACCTACTTTTCCCCGCATTTAACTACCTTCTACTCTATCTACAATCGATCCACGTATCTCACTTCAGTCGTTACATATCGAATCCGAACCGAATCTTTCCTTACTCGTTATTCGTCGTAGTCGTTACTCGCTACCGCATGACTGTGCTGTGCTGCGGCACTGCAGAATATCCGTATACGAGCAGTAATCGTAGTAATCATGTAACGACTACTGTTCACAATTGGTAATCGATTACTTCGATTACTGTGAAGTAACGATTACTGAGTAACGAATCATTACAATATTGACAACACTACTACAGTGCAGATTGTAGCGTACTTCAAGCGTTGCCTATAACGCCATGCCTGCACAGATGACAGCGATACTCATATCATATTCACAACAATATTATTACTATTAATGTCATGTTTTACTGAAGAGTGGGATGGATGCAAACGACATTCATCCTACCGCTAACAGAAATGGATGCAACGAAAATAAGATACCCTTTCTCAAACTATGCTCGATCGCTTAAAAAGTGAATGATACGAACTCTGAATCACAAAACTGCGATTTTAGAATTTTATAATAAGTAAACGGCAGACCCTCACTGAATTTTTAAAATATGAGCTCACAAACAATTTTCATATCAACGAGCACGAAAACGTTTACTTCAACAACACATCTCCGGGCAGATTTTATTCCAAATACAAATTGATCAGTTCCTCGAAACGTTTAGTGGATTTGCGGAGACGTGCAGGAGGCTGGCCTCGGAATTCCTTATGCAATTTATCACTGCCATATCGAATAAAGGGCCTCAACTGATACACTAACTTTGTATGGAAAATGATAAACGCTCCCGCGGTTTGGACGGCGCTTTTCTAAACAACGTAAAAATAGGACGGCAACAAATTATTTCGGAATTGGTGTCGTTAACACCTCCGGGACGGAATTGTCATCGGTGACTAATTTGGCCGAGCGGATGGATGCCTGTAACATTACTAAGCAGAACGGTGATAGCGGGCTCGGGTATTGCCAACTGTCACTAAGTGCATACGGAGAATATAATAAATAAGCTTTAAGCAATGTATTACGATTGACGGGAAAAAGCCCAAAATATACACGTAAAGTAAACATATATTGTAGTTTATAGAATACTGCAAATACGCGGGTACAATATAAACCACAGATTCGTTGTAAAAAATGTTTGGATTCGAAGCGGGCATTCTTCGCGAAAAATTGGCTTTTTTTGTCTTTCGAATAATTGCTTTGGCGAAATTTACATCTATTTTATCTATATACAAATAGTTGGTAAAACGCCTTTGACTAATGGTGCGCGTGCCACCGTTGAATTAGTATTGTATATTTACCTTTACAAGTATTAAACCAAACTAAATAAATATAAACCAAACACTTTAAAATAAAACTTCATTACAGATGATTTTTTGCATATCTAGGTAAATTTTGTATTATAATAAGACAAAACTCTTTGATAAATAATCAAAAAAATAATTTTTCACCATCTATATTATTTATAAGCTTATCGGCAAATTGCATTCGCTAGGACTCCTCTATTTTTTGTTTGTTTTTTATTGTTCTACATATTTTTTTACATCGCACTTTGGACACTTTTTATCTCTTCAGTTATGAGATCTAGTGTTTGGCTATACATTTTTGAACGTACATTGTTACGTCATATATTAAACACGGTGGTATGGTAGCAGCCTCAAAACTATAAGGCCATGCTTTTTGTATCTTCTTGTTAATCGGCTTTAGCTTCATTCAAATTTGGCGCCGAAAGTAACATTCTGTCTATATGGATTCAACCATCTTTTGACCTATTTTTTTTACTGAGATAAGTCAATTGACACTTTGACAGTTGCCTGTTCACCTTTTTTGCAATATCATATCATCCCACCGTTACTACGCTGCACAATGTTCCTTTCCCTTAACTTCTTGTAAACCATCTGAATTTAAGGTGTACCTAAGTTTCTTGTAAAATTAATAAAGAGTCATTCTTATAACATCCGCTATCACATTCTGGTTTGTCCTACTCTTACTTTTATTTCTTTCAGACCACCGTGTATTGTCCTCCAAACCGTTGTGTACGGCAAATATAGTAATAGTAGAAGCGTTTCTTGAGGGAGATAAAAAGATTTAATATTAATTTCTTTGTATTTATACATAAATATCAGTGCTTCCTATCCTCTCTGTTTTCACAAGCACGCCCTTTGTCTCCATCAGAAATGTTTTATTTCTTCGATATCGATTTCCTTTTTGATTTCGCCCACATCGTCCTTTATGTTTAAGTTTTCGTACCGTATAAGTATTATACTTTTCCCTTGTTCGCTGTAAGCTGGAATATGCAGTTTTGATCTGGTGTCCCATTTACAAATTCACGTCGAATCTGTCCAGAGGAAGCTATCGTACTAAAATTATATTTTAATTGACCGAAGGATATTATCCCGTTAGGATATATGATCATCAAGCCTTGTTGGACATTGTATAATCTGTTCAACAATATAATTGACTAGTTCGCTGCTCGTATAAACTCTCGACAACAACCTGCAGATTTACACTGCTGCCATATTTTCTTCAAAATTTTGTCTTAAAGGTTTAAATTTGGAATTCTTGTGCTTTAATATGACCCTAGTTCTGATGCGGCTCGTGTCATACTTATCTAAACTTGTTGTAGAGCATGTTGCAATCTGTACAAGTACCATAATCGTAAAACTATTGAAGAGTTTTTTTAAACTATTTTGACAGCAACAGTATTAACTTTGGTCCCAGTACCTTTGAATGTAGAAATAATATTTATAAATAAACGTAAATAATCAAATATAATACATAAATATTCGACATCACCGCAACACACCTAACGTGTTTGTTTATAGTCTTTCTGAGTTTTCTGAAAATCATCGTGTAATCTTCCTTGAAATTGTTTTGCAACTTACATTACCATAATACCTTTATTCTAATGCCAATAACGATAAGTCATCTCTGTATATCATATGATGACACAATCCTTAAAATTTGGACATGCTTGCATAATCACTACTTATTCGTTATTCAAACACCTGTTGATCGCTCGCTTCTTAAAATGGACTTGACTGTTGCACCTTGAAATTAAAACCCGCCAAGTTCTGCCATTGCAGGAGTAAACTCTTTGTTTGGATTAACCTTCGGTTTTTTATTTCATCCTATGGGTATGTCGGTGTCCTTAAAACGAGTACTGCACGATTATATATCTCTGTATGCCCGGGAGCCCTGTCTGTTAATAATGATAGTGCCGTAAACGCAGACTTTGTATTGCGAGAGTTGCTAAATTGTATGCGCCACAAAGTTTGTGGATTTTTGTTTCAATTCATGCGAAGGTCCAAGTACAGTATCACATTATTTGCGTATATAATTCAACATTTCTGTGTCAATACCTGACTAATGCCTTTGGATTACCTACCCACTTATTAGTGTAATCTACATTCATTTTGAAAAAATGTTATTTCTCTTTCATAGCCTTATTGCCATTATTGGCAATTGCGTAGGCAGTTCCCTTTTTTACACTCCCACTATCTTTTGTCATTCGGCATAGATAATTTTGCATCCGGTATATTTCAGCAACGGTTACACCTATACTTACCTAAACGGTGTGTTGTTTGCCAATAAGGATGTAATATAGTTATAAGCTTGAACGGAAACCTACGTTGTATTACTTTTAATTAAATTGCTTTTCAGTACTAAGTATATATGGTTTTTCATTAAATCGTGCACAAAGAAAACATTACCCGCTTAGGGACAATTTAGATTGATATCAGGAATTGAATTACTTAATAAAGTCGAAACAGTTTAAGGGTATCATCAGTTTATGTTTTTGTATGTTACGTTTTCGGTCTCACCGTAATAAAATTGTGCGTGAATAATTAAACAATGGCGGTTACTTTAATTGGCAATTATAATTTTAACGAACCCATTTAAAATTCTGAAAGCGTATACAAACATGAAAGCATTTCCAGGTACAGCAAATATTATTTTAAGTGCTAAACAAAAATCAACTATATGTGCATTTTTTAAATCAACACTATGACCGCATGCTGTCATGGTTAATCTGAAAGTGATCACAGCTAATACGAAAATAATTTAATTCGTCGMACATTTGTTTGCAGTGGATGACAATAAGAAGGTTGCTTGTTTTTATTACTGCAATATATTTGAAATATTTGAACTATTTAAAATTGCATTAGATATAACTTTAAAACTTTAAGCACAAGGCTGTAATATTACATTGTCTTATCTGCTTCGTAAGCATTAAAACATTCAATGAACGTTTTATAAAGAGATAGGTAAATGATATATGAACAACCTTTACCACATTAATTTAGAAAAATGAAATACTTATTTTGGCAGCTAAACTGCCATCTTCAGAAGAAGCAAGTGACTTCTTTTGAAACATTTGGTTTGATTAACCAAACATAGTCTGGAAATAACTAACTAAATTTCCAGACACAGTAAAGTTAGAACTGACATATTTAATTTTCAGTAATTAGATATGCCCCGCAGATTTAACTTATGTTACCGTACTCAAATGCCATAATAATTACCGTGTAGTACGAGTATTAGTAGTTTTATATGCATATCTTGCATGAGGACATTATGTCGCTGCAACTAATGTATGTAAAATGAAAGCAGAATGCGTTGAAATTATCACGAGGATATGACAACTGACCTATATGTATCTATGTATTCTATGTACATACATGGTATCGTTGTTGGTGTTTATTTTGTGGAGTCCTTTTGTGTTAATTTTTCTTATATTATTTATTTGTAGGTTCTGGCTCCTTATTTTTATAAATTAAAGACACTTTCTTTAATAATATGACGTTTCGACCTATAATTTAGGTCTTTGTCGAATATTTTATTTAGTAGATTGACAAATTATGAAAATCAATATGACATTTACAATTTTGATATTAATATAAAATGTACCTTCGAGTTTATTCCTTTGTTATCATTGTGTATGGTAAATGTGATGGTGAGAGGGTGTGTTTAAATGACGGTGTAGTAGGTATTACTTAGTCCTTGTATGTCAGTCCTGTCGTTTACACATGTGTTTAGGTTTTTTTGAATATGTATCATTTCTAAAAATTGTCTTTTTTGTTTATGTTGTTCCGTAGTAATAATTTTGGTATTATCAAAGTCAAAAGTGTGGTCAGTTTGTTCTTGATGTTTTTTTAAAGCTGTGTAGTTGTTATTATTTTTATGTTGTTGTAGTCTGTTTTTTAAGTATTGTCCTGTTTGTCCTATATATTGTTTGTTACATTCTTTACATTTTATACTGTATATTGTGTGTGTTCTTGTTTCTTTTGGTATTTTTGTTTTTAACGGTGTGTAGAATTGTTTAATTGTGTTAACTGGTTTATATGTGATTAGGAAGTTATGTGATTTTAGTAGATTTTTTATTTTTTGAGTGAGTGGTGGTATATATGGTAAGGTTAAGTATGTTATGTTTGTGTTTTTGTCTTGTTTTTCGTATTGAATACTATTGTATAGTTTTTCTGTTTGTTGTTTTATTGAGTTACTTATTAATTTAGTGGGGTAGTTGTTATTTTTATAAAACACTTTAATAATATAAAAACAAAAAATATCAAAACAATAAACAAAATTATAAACCAAAAAGAAAAACTAAACAATAACAATCATCCCAAAAACGATACTAATAAATGGATCAAAAACATATCTAACACAATAATACCTAATGACATTATACAAACACTATCACTAGGACATAAACATGCAATCCCTATTACACAAACACATCAAATTCCAATATACAATATTATAGCTAACATAGAAAACCAAATACAACACCTCCCGACAGAACAAACTAATACAATGCGCAACAAACTAACATACACATTAACAACTTTCAAAAACAAAATAAAACAAAACCAGAACAGTCATAAGACAAAGGCAATAAACAATATAATGAAAAAAACCAAAACTTTCATTAAAAACAACCCACAAATCACTATATTAAAACCTGATAAATCTAACATGACTCTAATTATGGACACAATATCATATGAACAAAAAATGCATGACCTATTAAATGACAAAACAATATACAACATAATTAAAAACGACATCACGAACACCACACAACGTAAAAACAACAAAATGATACAATATTGGAAAAAACAGCAATATATATCTAGCGAAATAGCATATAAACTTATAATATAYAATGCTTTACCCCCAAAAATATACGGACAACCAAAGATACACAAACCAAATATCCCTCTCAGACCTATAATAAACAACATACAATCACCAACATACAACCTGGCAAAATTCTTGAACAGTATTTTAAAAAACATTAATAAAAACCAATTTTATATTAAAAACTCTTTCGAATTTAAAAACAAAATATCCAACATATATATTCCTAATAATCACATTATGATTTCTCTAGATGTAAATTCTCTTTATACTAATATACCAATAACATTAATAGAACCAATTATCACAAAAAATTGGCAAGAAATAGAACAATATACAAATATCCCAAAAACAGAATTTATAAAAGCACTAAATTTTACATTATTTTCAAATTATTTCCAATTTAAGAACAACTATTATAAACAAATAGATGGGGTAGCAATGGGATCACCCATCTCAAGCAATATAGCACAAATAATAATGGAAGATCTAGAAATAACAATAACAAACAAAATAAATTATATACAATTTTATACAAGATATGTAGATGATATATTCTTAATAATACCAAGAGACAAAGTAAACGAAATTTTAAATTTGTTTAATAGTTATCATCCAAAATTACAATTTACCGTAGAAACAGAAAAGAAAAACACAATTAACTATCTAGACCTTACATTAATTAAAAAAGATAACAAAATTCTCACAAAATGGTATTCAAACCAACTGCATCGGGAAGACTACTAAATTACCATTCTAACCACCCCTACAGACAAAAAATAGCTGTCCTAAACAACACTATACAACGAATAATAAAATTAACTAGTCCAGAACTTAGAATTGAAACTTTACATACCACTACTAAAATACTAAAAAATAACAACTACCCCACTAAATTAATAAGTAACTCAATAAAACAACAAACAGAAAAACKATACAATAGTATTCAATACGAAAAACAACACAAAAACACAAACATAACATACTTAACCTTACCATATATACCACCACTCACTCAAAAAATAAAAAACCTACTAAAATCACATAACTTCCTAATCACATATAAACCAGTTAACACAATTAAACAATTCTACACACCGTTAAAAACAAAAATACCAAAAGAAACAAGAACACACACAATATACAGTATAAAATGTAAAGAATGTAACAAACAATATATAGGACAAACAGGACAATACTTAAAAAACAGACTACAACAACATAAAAATAATAACAACTACACAGCTTTAAAAAAACATCAAGAACAAACTGACCACACTTTTGACTTTGATAATACCAAAATTATTACTACGGAACAACATAAACAAAAAAGACAATTTTTGGAAATGATACATATTCAAAAAAACCTAAACACATGTGTAAACGACAGGACTGACATACAAGGACTAAGTAATACCTACTACACCGTCATTTAAACACACCCTCTCACCATCACATTTACCATACACAATGATAACAAAGGAATAAACTCGAAGGTACATTTTATATTAATATCAAAATTGTAAATGTCAKATTGATTTTCATAATTTGTCAATCTACTAAATAAAATATTCGACAAAGACCTAAATTATAGGTCGAAACGTCATATTATTAAAKAAAGTGTCTTTAATTTATAAAAATAAGGAGCCAGAACCTACAAATAAATACTATAAGAAWAATTAATACATGGTATCGATTGACATGAATCGGCCTTATCCAGATGTTTTTTCTCAACTTTTATTGACATTTTAATTGTTAAGGTAAAGTTTGTCCCATCAAACCAGAGAAATATATATTAAAGGCTTTGCCATTCCCACGTTGGGCGCCAATTTCCACAAATTGATATGGCTCTATATTTTGCCAGCTACAGTCAGTTGATACGTTGTGTAAAGTCCCTCTTCTCCATCATGAATATCTACACATTCTAGGATACATCGAATCCTTTCCCATTTTCAAATCTTGCGCCAATAATTTTCTATTCTCGCCTGGCCTTAGCGATCCTGTTTAAGAATTGAGCGCGGCGAAAGATGTAAAACTCTCCAAAGGACTAAAACTGTAGCCATAAAATAACCAAACGAGGGCCATAACTCGGGTTAGAACTGCTGTGTTGGACAACTTAAGAATCTTTTTATTCCGACCGTTCAGCGATGCGAATACTGAACTACTCGCCATGACCGGGAGGACGAAGTTCTTGATGTACGAGTGCGGTTTTCGGTTGTTTTTACTAGTCAACGAACCTTAGTTGGATTTTTCCGGCCGTTTTAATTGCCCTGTAGGAATTGCTACTGTTATTCTCGTTGTTTGATTTTGACGAAATTCTCGAAAATTTATCGGGGTATTGAATTGTTATTTAAAGTGGAATTCTTTGAACGGTATTTGACAGAAAATTTGAAATTTACCATTCAATCACTAACATTGAAACAATGCTCTTAAGATTACCAAAATACTGTTAGGTTTCGTTCATGTTATGCATCGTATGCCTCATTGTCTTGCTACAGCTGATATTTTAGTTGCGGTTCTACTTATATATTCAGAGCGACAGAACAACTTATGTCTTCAAAAAGCATTTATCTTCCTCCTGGGGTTAGAGTTCTTCAGCTCACACTCTCATATTCGTAATGGCGTGCGCTCCCCCTACCACACACTATAATCTGACATTACAACTCAAGCTCACAGATGCCTTTGTGAAGAGGACTCTGTTGGCAGTAGTAAAAAAAGTAGTAAACTGTCGACTGGTTATTTCTACTTCATTTCATGTTTTATTGTAATCTCATAAAAGAGTATTGAAGTTAAGTTTGTCGATCTTTATACATTTCCAAGACCTAACTAACATTTCTTCTAATGGGGCTATTGCATAGGTATAAGTATTTAATATGATATGTATACGTGTTGTAGATTTGGTCTTTGAACATCGTTGCCAGCAGTAAAAGATTCAATGACTCACCACGTGAAATTACTTAGTAACCCCGCGGTCAAAAAGGACATGTCTGAAAGCGCGGCATTGCCAAATCCTCCACGGAGTGACGGCGAAGATTTGATCTGTTCGCGCATCGACGTAGCGTTTGATTTTAGGTTGGGTTAGTTAGTAATATTTTGATAGAAGACGGTTTCGTAAAAGGATAATTTGCTGAAGGTGTAACTAACATGATCCATGAACAAATACTAAATTAAATAACTAACCAGCCAGGTCACGAAAATACCACGCTCACGCTTCACGCATCGGTTTCAGGTTAGAACCATAAACCAAGATATTCTCGACGAGCTGGCAAAATTGAGCATTCTACTAAGGCTCTAAACATTAGCTAACCAATAAGCATCACGCGAGTGTTATTACGTCACGTGCGTTTAAATTAGTACGAACTTTGTCAATTTTTTAAACATAAACATATACGGCGAGCGATTAAAAAGAAAAGAAAAAATACAGGCCAACTAATGTCCACTGTGGTTGAAACCTCAATAAAAACTATATGTGCAACAACTCCATTGTGTATACGGTATTTACCAGAAATTGCACAGTTGAATTGCTTTTACGATGTAAGAGTTCTGCTATTGATCTTTCTTCTTTGCTATTTATAAATTCTTTAGTTGTTTTCAACATGAATTATGTTTTTTTTTAATTTTTCAAAGAGTTTCCCTAGTTAATCTGTTTGCAGCTTTTATTCTAAGTTGTTTATAAATGTACCTATTACATACATTGTTTCTGTTTTCTATCCAACTGATTATTATTGTTTGGTGGATACAGCGGAAACCTTCCATCATATATAGATGAGCGGTAGGGCTCAAAACGGACGAGGTTGTGGTGAAATGAGAGAACCTTCTTCGGAGCCGATATCATCAAAGCTTGCTTTATTTTAGGTCCTTAATCCTAGTCATTTCTTCAAAGACATCTCTTGTATTTATTACGTCAGTAGAAATTTCGTCTAATTCATGTCTGATAGGACCTCTCCTTTTTAATACTTTACAAGCTCATCCGTTTAATATGATTAAAGACTGGTTTTCTTGAGGTATTTTATGTTTTGCGTGATTTATAGTAATATAAAATAATGAATTAACGAATACCATCTCATTGGCTTGTTTAAGCAGAAATTTAACATTCTCGTGTACCGGCTCTTGTAGCAATTTATTCTGCAATTTAACAGGGACGTCAATTCCGACCGCAGCAAAGGGTTCCAGCGTATTACACAATTTCATTTCATAATCGGATTTCATAAATCCTTAATTAACATCAAAATCGGGGATGTTTTGGATCGGAATTCCTGAGCTATGAGTATATGGAAGTGGCATGTAATGGTATTTTTAACGCTGTCATTTCAGAGTATCGTAATTACTCACTGGCAACTGGCCATGAGAGATTCTGGCATTTATCATCCAGGAAAGTGATCCTCGCGCTTTTTGAGAAATGTGGCATGATATGCTTCATTTGCCGTTGCATTTTCAACTACAAAGGATTAATGTTGATTGGCGTATTCTTGCAAAATCCAAAAATAAATAAGTTCCTAGATAATTAACTAAAAGTTCTATAAATTTATACTTCTTAATTGGTACATTCCTTTGTATCATTTGAAGAACCTTATTTTAATAGAGCACGATAATGACGATCCTGTATTTGAATATAATTGGCCATTAGCGATTGTTTACTTCTAAATCATTCCTGCTTCCACTCCTACCGTTCTTTTAAGTTATCGATATTTGTACATTTAACTGTACACTTCGCGATGCGGTATACACCTGCGTTTCTTCGGGATGGTCAATTCAGTTCACCGTTAATTCTTACCTTCTCTCGAAAATTATGATGTTGATCTGAAGTGGGTGGGACTGGTTAGCACATCAGTTGTGTGCGTAGATTTGCAAAACTGTAAACTGAACTATTCCACTAATCTTGACTTGCTCTATTACGGAATAGACAGCAGTAGAATTCTGATAATAGTAGGCTGATTTCATGTGAATAATCAGTATGTCTCAATAGCTTTTATTCATGGCGAACAAGTTTGCCGTAATGTGCTGTATTATAAATTTTTGTTATTTGCGTGTTGTACAAACAATTTTTTCAGTAAATTATTGGCTTCAATTTCATTCTTGCTACATTAGTAGTTAACATTGGTGGATACCAAACTTAATGGCGCTAAATTCGAATATCTAAATGTAAAATAATACTTTGTTTGCACATGCAAATCAGCTTTTTACGTGAATTAGTCGATGGAGAGCTTTTGAATAAGACCATTTTCAAACATGTTGTTGCAGTTTTAGAAAAAAAATTATCGTTATCTCTGATGGTTCCTTTTTCGTTCTCCAGGATCCTTGATGCGTTAAAAGCACTTTTTCCGTCTTTCAGGTGGCTTATTTTGTATATCTACTACATATAATGCATTCAGTGGCCACACTGTGCTTGTGTTAATCAAGACAGTTCAACACCCACCAGGTGTTCCATGTAGTGACCTCTAATTAGCGATTGCAGTAATTTGTCACTTCGGATGGTCGCGTTGCGGCGGCTTTTTACGGAAGTATCGGTTATTGACGAAATGTCATTGTCATGGAAACCGATATGTTTGTAGTGTACTTGGGACACTGAATCAATAATCGTACGTGCAGACGTGCAAAGATCGAGATCTTAACCACCCGTAAAGCCATATCGTATGATTTGCTTTGTTCGCAAAACATCAAAATTCGATTTCGAGTAAGAAAGTTTTAACATTGTGTATTAAATGTGGGCTGTGCACTTTCGTAGCAGGGCTTAACTTTGTGTATATAGTATGTCATTTTACATTGTAAAAGTCAAAAGATCCTTATCATCTTGTCAAAGATGTTTACTATCATAGCCTACTAAAAGCGCAGTCCCCCTAAAATGTAAAAAAAATAAGATTACTTGGTATTAGACACCATACTTGCTAAATCGTCGTGTAATCAATTTTAAACAGCAATATAAAGTCTAATCACGAGTATCTCTTGTGAAAGGAGTACTTTGCATGCATTCGTATGTAGGCAGTAACCTAGAACTGAAACGCGCGATTAATTTGGTTTATTCTAATTAATACGTAATTATACGGCCGCTTATTTTGGTGCAACGTTAATAATCGCTGTGTCCTCATAAATCTCGTAACCTGAAATTAACAAAATTGTTGCTACTGGCACATACTAACGTAGGAATGATTATTATAATATATCCCAAATCGCTAGGAGTGTTCTCCTTGAAAAGTAGTTCCTACGCGAATATGTAGGTAAATATTTATCTTTGAAGAAAAGGAAAATTATCTTTTATAACGCGAACTTCATATTGGTAATTGGGTTGAGCCCGTTGAGCGCATTGAGTGCGTGTACGATCTTGAATATAACATCCACCGTTCTAATTGGTGTAGAAACAGAATAAAACTGATCATCTACTTATACAAAGCACTCAAATGAATCCTCTTTTTCATCCACAACTGGTGTAGGTTAAAGTGTTACTCCAAATGATAGAAGTTCCCTTTTGGTCCATAATGGATTGTACCTGTGAAAAATTCTAAAACATACAGAATAACAAGTCAGTGTGGGTGATTATAACACTTATTTAACTGTTACTAAAAAACTTTCATGTACTTCTAATTGGGACGGCTTCCAATGACCAGCCGATTTGGATTTTTTGGGAGACATATGTTTAACGAGACTGGCTAATAACTGCAATACAACATTAAATAAGGTTTCTGAAAAAAGGTTTAGTGCACACTGTCTGGTTTGCCTTGGCACAGGTCAAAAGTTAATTTGGAAAATCACCTCTTTACCCCTTCAATACATCCAGCTTCATAAAAAATTTTTGTTTATCTTTTGTCCTACATGTATCTATAGTTCATGAAAGCGTCGTTTCATAACTATCGCCCATTACAATACACAATGTACCCCTAAAGAACGAAAAGCTGGGTGTTTTAAAATATTTTCTTCCCAGTCCATGCGAAATTGATAAGCACATTATTCTTTACAAATTGGGTCTTGAATTTTTTTTGTATCGCGTTCCACGTATTGCCCGACATATTAGTAGTTAAATGTTACTTTGCTGCATAGTTGTTTATTTCTTTATTTTATACACGCTTAAATATTTCATATTTATAAACTACTTGATGTTTTGTTGTTAATCAGCTGTATGTTATAATTTTTGTGATGTTAAATATAGGTAAGTCTAACATTACCATTAGGGTGTAAACGTTTGTTTTGTGTGCTCTTATTGCCTTGCTTACGTCCTTCACGTTATTGTATTGTATTTTATCAACACAAAGACGAGCCAATAACGAAGAGGAAACGAATACATTTTCTTAAATGAGACATTCGTGCAGGGTATTTGTAAAACGATCAATGTTTGCATCCCATGGGTAGTGTTAGAATTAGATTTAGTATCACAACAATCATAACCTACAAGTGATTAACAAAGTAGTCTGTAAAATATAAAATACCTATTTATGTCTGTATAAAGGAAAGAAGTAAATAACTACGTCGCAAAAGGACGTTTACTCGACTGTGTCGTGCTATAAATGGAAAAGGAGTGAAGATATAAAAAAATGCAATAAACTAGATTTGTAGAGAATAGATTAGCTTTTTACCTGTACAAAAGCAGACCTGCTTCCAAGTAAATTATATCTAGTTTTGTTTTTGGTGTAACCTATATAACAAAAGAATCAAAAAAGTGCTTTTCAAAACTGTTTTATTTTTTTAAAGATAGGTACCAAGGTTGAACTAAAACATTTTTGTGTATTTTTAATTACCTATACCGGAACGTGAAGTCTTTTTCGTGTTGAAACAATTACGCATCAGGATTCTACAGATAGGCAATTTTTGTGGTGGGCCACCCGTGTACTTTAAACAGGCGTAAGAAACTGTGGCCTAAAAATTGTGGTATCTTATTACACAAGCGCGGTAAGCAGTGGAGTTGCCTAACCTTGCAAAAAATAAGAAAAGGTAGTTCCAGTAAGAAAAGTACATGCAATATGCGACGTAATTTTATATACATGATATATTTTATATATGTATATTAATTAATTTTCCTTGGGAGGTCGACTCCCTAGAGCCCTCCTTCAGGAGCCGCCACTGGCGGTGTATATTCGTTTTTTTTAACTTGAATATTATTGCCATTGAACAAGAAATAAAAAATATCATTTCTGTCGAGTAAATAAAAAATAAAGATAAATACAAAATTAAGAATTTTTTCCTTGCGATAAATGTTTTATTTGTAATATTATTGTGGATAAGTTAAAATTTCTGAATTACATAATATATAGAGAAACGATTTTAACATAAAAACTGCCAAAACTGAATTTTATTTTCTTATTAATTACAAATAAAATATTTATCGCAAGGAAAAATTTCTTTATCCTGAATTGTTGTGCATATTTTCTGCGATTTTATTTTATTTTGAATTTAAACATATTTATTTCAAGTTTTATATTCGTGTGAACCGGTCATTAGTACCCCTGATTCCATAGGAAAATAAAAAAAAAACGGAATAGTGTGCAGTTTTCGACCATGGCATACCTCTTTTCGGGGTTATTTTAAGAACAATTAAACGACTGTTGCAGAAATGACATCAATTTTTCGTTTATGATTTTTGTTACACAGCTACTCTACCAACAGATCTCTTATCTTTTATGGTCCACGTTTCATTGCTTTGTTGTTACCAGGTTTCCTCACACCATCTATWCGCGTTTTCAACCCGCTGAAGATGTCTGACCAATTGCACCAGAACTATCGAATTCTGGCGAACGTTGTTCATATTACTATATCCATTGTTCCTCCATTGCCAAACCCTGCTTGTTATCTGTAGGATTCCTCTGGCCACGACGGTGATGACCCGCGCTCATTATCCGTAGCTATTGTTCCTCCCTCGACTTAAGGCAGCATCTTGATATTACCCAACTTGTTAGGTTTCAGCTGACGACCGGAGCGCTTATCATGATGTTCACCTCTGTTTAGCCGCTGAATTAATCAGGGTTTCCCGACTGGCTAGATTTACAGCAGAATTGCAGATATCATGGCCAACTCTGGCGATAACTCATAATTAGCGAAGTTCTGTAAACTTAGCTCGTGTGGTATGAGGTATATGTCTATTTCGATGTACCTTGTGGTGCCTGTTGCATTTGTTGCATATACTTGTTATTTAGTTGATTAAAAAATCCCAAATGTATCTGTAGATACGCTTTTTTTTGTTTTAGCATGAAATTATAAAAATTAACATATTACTCACTAAAAAGTTTTTGTTCAAACGGAACAGCTTTTTTAAATTCTTTCTTGCAGTTGGAATGTTTGGATTATTTCTAAGCAGGTAGTCCACTGCTGAAACTTTGGAAGTTAGCTTTGCGACAACCTGTGCAACATATTAAAAGTATAACACAAAGTAAACGTAAGTCGGGCAGTAAGTATGACTTAAAAATGTTTTGTTTAATTCCTTACTGTAAGTGATGCAAAATCAAAAGCCTGAAAAGTGCTATACCTTTGTAGTTCAGTGCCCTGTTGTATAGAGGGCGATTCAATGCCAATGGGAAATCTGTGAATTGTACAAAAATAAGCCGATTTAACTAAACTTACCTTAGTACCAAATTAGATATTGTCTGAAATACAGTCAAAGGTGTCAAAGTTAAAAATGTAAATTACATATTAATGGGTTTAGATCACTGCGGTATAATTTAGTATAATTCGGTGTCCAGAAGTTTGTGACTTGTTAGAGAAAGTGTATTTTGTATTCTTAACTTTGACAGTATTTTCGTCAGTATCAATTTTGATGCGAAGATATTTGCGAGTGTTTAGCATCCGAATAATTGGATCAATGTCCCCTTTCTTGTAACCTTTTGGTTTTAGCTGAAGCCTTCTTCAGAAATTTCTCAATTTTTAATGCAAAAAAAAACTCAAATTGTTATTTTTAATAAGGCCTGTATATTGGTAAGCATATATTTTTATAGTATGGTTCAACTTTCTTCTCTTAATGTTTGTTAATTTTTAGACAATTTTAAAGAGGTGCATGTATATCCTCAATTATTTGCCCGATATAACAATTTACTATAATAAATAGTCTTAAGAAGGCTTCAGCAACAAAAAATTATTTCAATTATTCTCTCTATAGATTATATTGATACAGTGGAAATGTAATGTAGTTGATTTATTCATATCTGAAATCATTTAATCGCTCTTTTACGAGGGCTGTTATGAAAACAAGATGATACCTTTACATGAAAACAGTATTTTACTATTAAAAGTTAAGTAGTCTTACTCATTTTTCTACAAAATTGCCAAAATGGTTGAAGCATTAGCCGTATCATGACACAGGCTTTTAGATGCCCTTTTCGAGGAACTGTGTGCCAACTCTGTCAAGTACATTTTGGCAGCCTGCAGGAACCCTTCCTTGGTGACGAAACGTTGTTCGCCCAAAAATGCCTTTAATTCTCGAAAAATATAAAAAATACTGGTGTCAAGTCTGGACTATACGATGGATGGTCGAAAACTTCACACGCGGCCGTGCATTGTCGTGGAACAAAACATTGTTTCACAATGAACCTCCTTTATTGTCTTTGTCCTTTGCTTCATGGTTAAGCAAATAACGCTTTGCCATTAACGAGAAGCGTCAGGAAATGCTCGAGTTGGAGGCACAGTTCCTTAAAGATGGCATCTATAAGCCTATGTGTCAGGTATGACAAATGCTTCAATGATTTTGTCGATTTTTTTAGATAAATTAGCAAGACTTGGCTCAACTTTTGATAATAAAATATTTATTTATTTATATGTAAAATGTTCTTATTTTTGTAACCCATCTGAAATTGAAAAAAAAACAGCGTTCGAACGAATAACCAATTATTTTATATTCGACTGTTATTCATTTTTGGGGTAGTAAGGTTAACACAATTTTATAATTATGTGCATGCAAAATGCGCAGTTCCGCTATGACCTGACATGAACATGAACCGTCATAGAAACTTTTTGGAGCGTCTCAAATCTGAAAACTCGCATTGACTGCAATGACTACGCTGCCTGGAACCCAACGATACCAGAAAAGTCCCGTAATGATTGCAAACTTTGTTCAAAGTACTAGTTAATTTATTAAATTGCCGGAGTTTTGGGATGCCTGTTGAATAATTCAGCTGCCCGACATCGCTACATCGAAATTCAAATTATTTGGCAGAAAATTCCAATTCGCGAGATTTTTAATTAGAGAAAATAGCCGGGGGAATAGAGTTTTGCATATTTACGCGCGTTATTTATTCACTTAAAATACTTGTGCGACAAGACTGTGAGAATTAGCCCTTCCATTATTCGCTAATTCTGCGCCGTTTATTTCCCTTAATGCAATTTAATTCTGTTTGCGCTGGCTCTGCGTGGACAAGTGCTTCTCTGAATGGAATAGCCGTGAAAAACTTTCACATTCAGACAAAAACGGTCAGGTTGAAGCTGATGAAATATCTGGGTTACGCTCCATTGTGTGTACAAACGACTGTTTGCTAACGTCACTGCAAAACATCCTTATATAACGGGGATATGGTCGTTTTTAACGGTATTTACACAAGTTTCTTTTGTTTCTTGCAATTAGCACTTGCCGAATCGTTTGAGTAGAAAATAACGCCATGGATAATTCGTAAACAAAATACATTGCTAATCTTTGTAACAATAAACAGTAAACACCCAGAGTCTATTTTTTCCATTATGTTGGTCTTTTGCCTGCCTCTCTCATGTAGTTTTTACTTTGAGAAAATACATGCTCGTTCATATTATAGATTCATTGCCGCCGATGAGATGGACCAATAAGAAACAAGGTCAATCTTCAATGTCACATTCCTCATGTTACTCAATCCAATTCCTCACACCTGATTCCAGCTATCGTGTTTCGTTCGTTAGAATGAAAAATACTCGAAGGCCACGTTAGCGCAGCTGTTTCATCACAGTGCCGGACATACATAGTCAAAGATTACATTCCTTTCGTTTTTCATAGCTGCGTGGGTGTTGGAAGCACTTCTCTGTACAACAGGTGTTTATACACTTCCACCTTCCACGTTTAAATTCGCAATCGGTAACGGTAATTCCTAGTTACAGGGTTACCAACAAGGATCAGTGATAATATGACAAACAATTTTTCTATCGAGATGGATATTTTCGTATCTTTTTTTGATATTTGATAGGTATTGAATACTGCCTTTGTTAAAAGATTTAAATAAGAATGTCTTAATTGTACTAGATTAAAAAAAAATTCTTCATAAACACGGGTCCGCAAAGTAACGGTTTCGAAGAAGGTTATTCTTTTTTTACAAATGGCTCTTTATTCTAACGCAGACTTTACTGATGTATGCTTGTACTAATGGCATTGCCACCGAAGTCGAACGCCTTTATGATGAAGTTATCCAAATTGTCAGATTATTACAAAATGTATATTTGAAAGAATCACCAAAAATTGCGTGATACCGTTTCTTTGAGCCATTAATCCTATTTATTCGGAAGACCAAGGTCGGTCCTAGAACAGAAGAAATTTTAGCATGGATAGAGCATAAATAGGTGGACGAGGTTTAGAGAATTCTCCACGAACAGCTGCTTTAACTGTATCGTGTACAACTAACACAGGCCTTAAATCCACTTGATCTTCCATGTTCTGATGCCACTGGTCCGCAACTGTTCTTGTAAGAGTAGATCGATCCATTAGTACAAAATATGTATACATAAGGCAGCGGTTTTGGCGCTTTAAGATTTTTTGCACACACTTGACAAATATGTACACGCACATCTTCGCAATTTAGGCATATTGACAAATCAAAGAAGCTTCAAAAAATACTACTTCAGCCAACCCGAAAGTGCAGCTTTGTTACTACAAAATGAAAACAAAAAATTGTTTATAAAAATTAATTTCCCACCTTTTTAAATTGCACTAAGAAGTATAAAATAATTTCTACTAGCCCTATGCAGATTTATAACACCATGCAGAATTCTAATCCCATACAGGTTGTCCACAAAATTTGTGATTATGAATTTTTTAATAGCTATGAAAATATTTGTAAAATTTGTTGCGCATATTCAAGCAGCAGTTATCTATTGCGTGTGCCCCGCGTTTTTTGGTTTAAATCTTACAGATATTTTCATAGCTATTTAAAAATTTATAATCACAAAAATCTGCTTGGGGTTATATCTGTATGGTGCTAGGAGGAATATCTTATACTATTTAGTGCAACAGATTTTAAATCTTTGAAAATTCCGACAATAAGCTAAAATTTTGGTTTATTTCAGTTCCTTTACACCTAACCGTGTCTGAAATAAAAATATGTTACACCTGCTCATGAATAACGAAGGTTTTCTGAAAAAGAATTATGTCAGCAGCATGCGGTATTCCCAAGCGGTCACCCATCCAAGTACTGACTACGCCCAACGTTACTTAACTTCGAAAACATGTTTTGTTAACCTGATAGCCGTTTAGGTAATCTAACCCAAATTAGGTTATGTTCATAATTTTGTTCGATATATGAATGAGCTGTTTTAATTATTAAGACTATAAAAAATAATAGGTATCAGAGATAATATTGCATTGCCATCCAGTTCCAGTTTCAAGTCTAGTTCGTCAGAGCAGACAGACACGAACGCGTGCTAATAAAGACCTAATATCATAAAGGCTTTTGTATCGATAAGGTTGAAAAACTGATCAACTGTTAAACATAACTAGCAAGCAATACGAATCCTTCCTAAAGAAGGTAGGTTCGGCTTGGCAACTGCGCTTATCTGAGTGTACCAAGCCCGTTCTATTTGCCCAGCAATCAAAGCCTTCCGTATATCCAGCGTGTGATCCCTTCCCAATGTTTGTTTTAAAAATTGGTTGGCAAACTTACTTCCTATAGCAGTGAGCAATCCCACGAAAATAAAATTAGAATGCGGCATCGAAACGCTCAAACGAAATGAGAAATCGCCATTTGCCTGAGCAGAATCGCGAACAGAATCAGGTGTATGGGCAATTAGGGCGCTCGAAACGAATGTTGAGTTCAACAATCTTACAGTGACTTAGAATTGTTTATGGTTCAACGAGCACCTAGATTGGTATTGGAAATGCTTATGGCGTGGAAGTTTTTATTCAGTTGTGGATTCCTTAGAAACATCCTTGGGAAAGCTGATTGATGCATTTATTAGAAAGTTTTATAGTACGTGTGGATATTCCGCAAATAAATACATGCATCTTCGTAGCCGTGGCACTATTGAATCTTGTGAATTACTAATTGTTTTGAACCTTGTATTGGTTAATGATTACATCACGACTTCGTAAATTCGTGAGCCAGTGCTTAACAATACATCATTCATTACCTTTCAAGTTATTAAAAATGTCGTTGACGTTTGGTATTTAAGTAAATCTAACTTTTATGACTGATGGAGAATTTCTAAATAATCTTTACTTATTGTATGTTTTGCTTACAGATATGCAACAAAACATTCTTAATGTATGATGGAAAAAAATAATATATTCGACACTGTGTGTTCAGTGGTTTAAAATTTTGATATTCTTTAACCAAGTTTTATTTTCAACTGGCACTAAACGAATACCAACAACGAAGATATATGATATACATTTGCTCCGTATGTATATAGGGCATTTAGGCAACTTTGTTTTATTTGTCTATTACGGTAGAGGCAATCAGAATATAATTTTTTTGTGTATAGAATTTGAGATAATTAATTGATACAAATTTCGGTCTTGCGATTGTGACGTCACAAAATGAGTTTGCAAAGTTCTGATTAGAGACAAAAGGCTAAACATCCCTAAAATTGCAGATATATGCAACGCCGTGTAGCGTGTATCACTGAACACTGATCAAAACTACAAGTTGTCCAAATAAAAATCCATTTATCATGTCGCTCTCAATGAGTGGAAAATTATCACTATTAGCTTTGAAACACATTGCATCCATTCTAGGCAGTTGAAAGCACACAAACCGCGATTATTGCTTACAGTTTGTTTGACATTTGACAGCCAACAAGTCTTGCGTTTATCCCTTCTCATCGTGATGGTGTTTTAAAATATTTCGACTTACACATTTTCATGTATTTAGTACGTTTTTTTCGTGACAATGAACTATAGACAATCAGGATATTGATTCTTGTCATGTGTTTCAATGAGCAATGAGACGGTGGTAATTTTAGTAATTTTCACTCTTCTGAACTACCAATGGGTATTGCTATCAATATAATAAACAAGCAAAAGTTAACTTTTAATTCCTTAAGACAGTGGAGTGTTAGATTGGTTCGATTTTAAGAAAGCTATATGTAGACTTTATCATAAATAAAAACAAAATTTTTTGTTCGCGATTTTTTGTCGATGTTTAAGGCTAGGTTAAAGGAATTTCTCTTATGGGGTTTCCAATGTAAAGTATTGAATAAATAACTAAGTTATTTGAAGAGATATTAATTTTATTCAAAAACCAGTGTATTCTGACAATTATTATCTACAAAATGGCCGAATCTAAAATTTTAAAAACTTACGGCAAAAATAATTACGATTTGTTTAAGAACGCGAAATGCTCAAAAACGTAAAAATGACTTATTTGAAATTTTTTTTCGGCCGAATGATAGATTTTTGTCTTCTGAGTATGATGTTGTTTTTAGTTTTTTGATATCGTTACTAATAATGAAAATATCTGTTCAATACTTTTGCTAAATTTTTCGGCCCAACCCAGTGTTGATTTACAACATACCAATTGACGGCACTTGAGTAAACAGCCATTGCAGTTTATGGCGGGAGGGTAACCTCAGGTGTGGATGGTAGAAAAACCCAGGTACTGGGGATGGCGAAACGATTCTTTGAACTACGGCTTTTATATTTATGCACTATTATTTGTCCATGCCGAAAGTTATTTAGATAAGGAGTTAAGTTCTGCTCTGCAACTTTATGTCGTTGGGACACATAGAAAGCATACAGGGCGTGTAGTCCCAAAAGTTCATATTTACAAAGTCAATTAAAATCAATACAACACTAATTGCGCTATGCATATATGAACTACATATGAATAAGTTAACATAATTTGATGATAACTATTAAAAATCAATTTTCCAAAGTGTTTTTCTTATATCTTATGTGCTATCCGCTTTTGCGGATTCGTCAGGAACACTTTTATTCATAAATTAAAGAATATATTTCCATGTCGAGGTAGCAAATATACAGTTTTGTCAGGTGCCTGACTGTCGGATAAATTGGACACCAGTTTCCTGGTAACTGGTAACGTAAACAATTTTAATCAATTTTGCGAAAGCACCTAGGACCAAAATAAATATGACGAAACTGTATATTGGCAGGTAATGGATTGATGATCGCTTCAATACAACTGGAGTTGCTGTAATTTCTAATCCGGAATTCCAACTAAACATCAGTTTTGCGAAAGGTAAGTATAATCGGTTTTTGGACCAGAATATGAATTATTGAAGACAATCTGCATGAAACTGTTTGTACCTCTAAACCTGAAGACTTTTTCCACTGACTCATGGCAACTGCCCCCATACAATGAAAGAGGGGGTTCACTAATATAAAGCCTCAGAATTTTTCAAACCTACCATTTATGCTGTTTGAGATTTTGTGTGACTGTGTGACTTTAGTGTTACGCTATCTGAAAGAACATTAGTAAAGATGGCAAGACGAAAAGGTGATGGAAGAACATTGTCTTCAAAAAAAAAAAAAAAGAAACAGGGGAAATATTGGTTCTCTTATCAAACACCGTTAAGTAAGTATTTTTCTAAAAATCCATTTAGTAGTTTATAGTTATATATAGTTAAAAAAGATCATTTTTGGAGTGGAAAAATGCTTCCAAAACTTCAAAGATTTTATTTCCGTTCTCTTTTACCAGAACTAGTTGATCCACGTCACACGAGAAACATGCCGATTCGGGAGGATAGATAGACGACGTTTTTGTGTAAAAAAGTAGACCATCTACACCATGTTTGTTCATATTTTTTTAATACACACATTTATAATTTTGTTGTAAAGATAATTTTATGTACAGATTGTGAACATTAACTATATGCTTATGATGTTTGGTAAATATATGTATTTTTTTCTTGAACGTTTATTATATTTTCTATTATTAAAAAATATTTTTTAAAGTATTTTTTTTCATGAGGTGTTGACATTTTTAATAATTTTTAATAATAAATTTGAAAACAATATCGAAATAAAAAAAACCGTTTGTTTAAAACTTTATGAATAATATCACTGATATGTCTGTGAAAAGCGAACATCCGATTATCAGTAGTAAGTAAATATCTTTGAAACGACAGGCATCAGATAGACCCACAAAATGTTGTAAATCAAAAATACTCTTTGTTGTGGCATTAGCATAACCAGCAGCGCAATAAACGCCCCAGGCCGACCGGACTGACAGCTTTATGGTCAACATCCTAAAATTGAGTACGGCTGTCCCTTTAACCTAGCCTTAAAGTGCATATAGCGAAACACATTATTGTGGTTGCTACAGTTCGTTTTAACCTGTCAAGCAACGGAGTTTTCTGCTTCTGTTGTGCTCAAAATATCCGCGCCACCCAGGCACTTTGCGATCGTTTTTCGCATGGAGATTTGCCCCTATTGGTTTATCTCCGACAAATATCAAATATTGGAACTTTTCCAATTTCACATATTTGCTTTCAGTCATTCTAGCTCGGCCCTCGGCAAACGCCGTCGTGTTCATTTAAAATAAAACAAAAGGCATGGGAACAATGAAATGTAGACAAAAAAGCAGCAGCCGGAGTTTACTTATTTCCACCGCCTCTTTTTTATCTTGCCATCTAGGAACGTGTAAACAAGTCAATTTCGGGCTGTTTTACGGTTTTCTTACTTGGGCGTCAGGACCAAAACATATGTTGCTAAAAATGCTTATTTTTTCTTCCTGGCCGCGGGGTATTCCTTTTTCGGTTTCTGTGTAGGATGGTGCGTTACCACAGACCTTGTCCTTGTGATCCAGATTCAAATCATTACAGAGCTCTGTGGCAGTCTCCGACCAGTCGGTGTAATTATGTTGTCAGTGAAAGTATACAGAAGCACTTGATGTCTTGTTGTTGCGTAACGATTACCACATATAGTTTTTGTGCTCTTGATACGTGTCTGCTACAAGAAAATGAGAAACTCATATCATGTAAGTGACAGAGGCATGAATATATTATTTGCGATTTGGCTATTTATCCTTTTGAACGTCGAGCACTTGATCATAAAGAATTATTTCTTTTTAGAAAATACAAACTCAAGAATAAGATTTTTCTGTTTTTAGTAAACAATAAAGTTTGGTTACGAATTGACACTTCGGGATTTTGCGATACTACAGGAGAAGTGTTAAAGAAGTAGATAATAATATACAGTTATTGGTTGGAACGGTTCATATTTTTTTCAAAAAAAAATAAATTAAAACATGTTTTACTAGTGTTAATCGTATCCAAAACAAAGGACATTTAAAAAATTATTTCATTGTCGTGATTCAAATCCTGTTTTCACCAAACGCGTGTTGGCCCACCGGGCACTTCTTGCCCAATGTCCCTCTTCCCAAAGCTAACATAGTCCAGTCAAGCGGAGTTTCCGAGCTGTTATGCAGTAGGCTTCGCTGTTGTAACGTTTCGCCACTCGTAACTGGTGGCATCATCAGTACTTATGGGAATCAGTTAGGAGTGGCGTAAAAGCCTAATAATTATTAGTCCAGTTAAATGATAGCTTTGCTAAACATTTGGTGGGCAGCGATTATATTTTATCATTCTATTGGATTGTAGTCTATATAAAACTCAGTTTCCAGGGCTGCGACCCTGCCCATTTGGCCGCTATTTCGAAATGGAGAGCGAAATAGCAATATAAGTATTATTCTACCGAAATTTTTTATAGATTTATTGCTAATAAACACTTCAAAGGAATATCTGATGGATATTCTTTAATTTTTATTTTTTTTTAATTATCATTCATTCTGAGGATTTTACAGCATCTCAAACAAAACCCTGTCATACGTATGCATGTAAAAAACTCTGTCAGTATTTTAGTGMAATGTCTCTGTATATCCGGGCTTCATAGAAGATGATCGCGTACAATATGCTTATCCGAATGTTGCTCTGTCTTTATTGTACAGTTCGAGTAATTTTTTTCAATATTTGCAGTATCTTAAAAAGGACTAAGTTGGTTTTACTGAAATTTTTCACACTGGGATATTTTCGAAGCAGGAAACTCGGTGATAAACAATTTATTTCTATTTTGCGCCATCACATAGAGGGAGCTGGTTAAGCCAACTTCTCCACATTAAAAATTATTAGCTCTTTGCACTCATAGTTAAAAACTTTTTCATGGTAATATTGTTAAACTACAAGGAAAAGTTCATAACATTTGCTAAATGTGACCACAATTGTCTAAAGGAAAGTTTTGGTGATAACTAGGAAAATGAAAAATGTTGCAATGATCTTGATGGCAACGATGTGTTTCGAGAGAAAAATTAATAGCAGTGTGATATGAAACTATAACTGACAAATTATGCAGTCAAAGTAACGATTTGAAAAGGTTTGCACTATATTGTTACGACTAAGGGCTCGAAAACTGCAGATTTCTGACTTAACTCCTTCTTGTTTAAAACACTTGAAACAAATACAGTAAGTCAATCCACAACTAGTTCAAAACACTGCTGTTTTAACACTGCTAATTCACTAAACTACTATACTGCACACACTAGCACTAAAAACATCTGCTTCTGATAACCGCTATTTGAATTCAGGGCTGCCCGCGCTCTCTCTGTAGGGCTATTTATACCCCCATAGAGAATTCTAGAAGAGACATCTCTGCACTGCTATCCAAACTTCGCGAAGGTTCTATTGATAAAATTACTGGAGTGTCTCGGCATGCCCGCCCTCTATCTGTTGCTGGGATCATCACCCGCAATGTCTTACCACACCGCATCCACTTGCCTGCAACTCTGGTCCACAGGTGGCGCGCGCTTATTATCCGCTAGCATCTAACACCATGTATTAGGTTTACATGGCAGTAAGTTACTTGAAAACTAGTGTTAGATCAGATAGGTTGTAACGTAGTGGAAAAATGCATCGTGCTAGCAACTTTTATATTATTGAAGATGCTGAGATTTGTGACCCAGGCGTCTGTATTTTTAATTGATTTTTAAACTAATAATGCTGGTTGACATCATCGCATTAGTGATGCCTCGACCTGAATTTGGGTTCGGTTTGAGCCATTTCTTACAGCAGGCTTCATTCGATCAATTAGTTGGTCTCGGATATCCACTCTTGTTTACACTGCCTGTTTTTAAACCACCATACATAAAAATTCATTGGTGTACCAATWTACCAAAACTAATTTACCAAAACTCGAAAGATGTTGATAATTAGTGTCAAGCAATTCCTTAATTATTATTCAATAAGAATATGCTGGCGCACCATCCATCGGGAACCGGCCTTCTAAAAGACCGAGCAGGTCATTCCCCACTGGCTGTTCAAAATCTGTAAAATTACAAGGGTCGCAAACCTTGTTGTCTAGGATGCCCAGCCACCCATTCGCACTAAACTAAAATTAAAACGAGCGCTGACGAATTTCGTGGGAACTTTTATGAAACCAAAAGTAAAAAATATTGAGTTTTCTATTTGTTCTGTTGAACGTTGCTTCACCCACCCATAGAAACCGCCGTAAAACAAAACGATTATCATTCATATAACGCCCAGAAAGCACCCGCAAAACTCATACTTTCGTTCGTTGTCTCCTTTAATCTGTAGATGAAATTTATCCCTTTTCTACGTTCATTCTACATACAGTAGTTGCTTGGATTTGCAGGTTTCTACGCAACTAATACTTATCATTCTTCTTAATTCATATTGTTAGAAAACTGATTTGTATCAAATAAAAACTTTGCACCTGGAAGTCTTCTGTTAGGAAAGCGTATAGTCTGTGCTTTTGCATTGCAGAATCCATATACAACTTCAATATTAGCGTATTACAGGATGCTGAATGTACATAGCACGGTAGAATAAAAAAATCGGACAAAATCAATAAGCAAGACCAAAACTAATCACCAACAAAAATAAATTTTAAATATCAGACTGCAAGTTGTTTTAGCAGAATCGTTTTTGTTTCTAGCTCTTACTGAAAATGTGGAACGAATTGTATTCTAATTATAATAATAGTCATATATGTTTGGCATCATGAGCAGGCGTCCTTTTAATAAAAAATCGTTTGAATTCCAGTGTTATTTCTAAACTTTAGCATAGTTAGAATGTAAAATGCTGTATTTTTGGAATGGTGTGTTAGCCTCGAGTTTACGGATCTAAAATATTACTGCGCACATCAAATTCTCGTAATACCTATTCTCAGAAATTAAAAAGTCAAAACTAAATACTACTTACAAAGACTTTTGTTCACTTATTATATTATATTTTGTTTGTTATGCCTATTGAAGCACTTAACTCCATAAGCGTTGCCTCTAGTTCCACAATTTCCTACAAACTTTATGAACACACACAAATTCCATTAATTGATCTTTCGCTCTTTGCAGACATTCATAGCCATGAAGCGAGACGCTGATGGTAGCGAGATGGGCTCCCCTAACAAACGTTTTCGCCGTGGTGATGAGGAAGTTCGCTTGCTTATACCGAGCAAGGTGAGTTAACTGTTTTAATTGATTTAATAACATCCCCGTTCAGCGGGAACATCGCCGTCTAGGGTTACACGTGTCTTGAATGCAGTTAGCGGCTTTGTAGGTAGTCGATGTTTTTCACGTGAAATTGCACCAGTGGAAATCCCTCTGCTTTAGTTACTAATTTCTGGAGGCGATGCAGTTACCTATCTGCTTAATTTAAAACCTTGAGTTGAATCAGTTGCATTGCTTTTTTTTTGAAACTACAGGTTTTCACGTGTGTTAAAGATTTTTCACGTATTTTGACGTGAGCATGTCTTACACCGCACTTTAAGGGTCATTTTGTAAAGATGCTTAAACGCCATCTGGCGAATGCTTTATGAGCTACAGGGAAATTTGGTGCGGTCTAAGTACAGAGATCTAATTCCCGATTGCACGGTCATTTTATGAAAATCATTGTGCGTCATCAAGTGATGGCTTTTGAGAAAGTACGACGTGCAACGGTCGGTAAGAGCAGGAAACGCCCAGCGAAAGAAAAAATCCGGTGAAATAAAATTACTTCAAATGATTAATGATGATTAAATGATCTTTTGTCAAATACTTTAAACGTATGGATACAGCCACCCGGGGCTTTTCTGCCAGTTTTATAGTTTTGGTGACATCTACAAAACTTAAAGTGCATTTGTCAAGTTTTCAAAATATCGACCTTCGGCATGAAAGCTGTAGAAAAACAAGGCGCATCTGGTTTAGGATCAAGGCAGGTTAAGTACTTTGTTATGATTTATTCTTGCTGCTCTAAAGTAATTGTTAGCGAGCATTTGGACACGTTTAATCATTGTTTAACCAAGAAATCAATTTGCATACTTAAATAGAACGGATTTAATCATTCGTAAATTCGTTACACGTGACGAGAGATTTATTTCTTGTGGGATGCAGAGTAAATTCCAACTGTACAACCTTGAGTGTCACAGTTTTTGTATTGAAGATTTGCATTTATATATTCATAAATGCGAACCAAAGACAAAGCTTTGGCGGTAGTGTCATGAGAACTGCCTTGAATTGATTCCAACCCGCTTGCAATCATCACCACCTACTTGTGATCTCTGGCAAACAAATGTGGTTGATAACATTCGAGGATAAAGTCTACTAATTCTACTACTAAATTGGAAGCTGCTTGTTTAATATTAATACCATTCCAGGTTTTACGATTTTAATAGAGCCCTAGGCCAGGTTTTTTGAGTGTTCTAATTTCAATTCTTTAACTTCAAAGCAACATATTTTTACGAAGTAGCCACCAGCAAAGAATTCCCTTAAATTCGTACGTTTTTACACCATAAGCAATGACAGGCTAGTCTGTTGAATTACCGTGCACTAGGAGAATCTACACGAGGATTAAGTCTGGGATCATGAGGAGAGTGAAAAGATCCATCCGAGATAAGATAGAAAAAGAACTACATTTTTATTACAAGACAACACCACTCAATAATCACTGTATCAGTTTGTTTGAAAATGGTCTTATTCGAAAGCTCATGATCGGCACTTTTTCAAATAAGCTATTTTGTATGTTCAAACTAAGTTGTGGAATAACTAAAATCCGTAAGAGAATAGGCTAAAAATAATCTGAAAGTTAGACCTCGCAGTTAGCAATAATTATATGTAAATCAATAGTTTTTTAGTGACGCCGATCTCTTTCTATCTTTTCCCTCTCTCTCCGTGATCTAGGCCTTAAATCATGTAGTCAGTTCAGTCAATCCGTATTGTTTTTGATTAGGTGTTCGTTAAATACAAAAAAACCTTATGAAGTTAATGACAGGTCTTTCTATCATTTTTAAAGCCAGCAAATTAATATAAACAATCGTAATCACAATTAGCACACGTTTTCAAACACCTACATACTGTAAACATATTAGTTCAGTAATTCAATCTTTTTCTATTAAGCCATAAACGGTGATTGTAGATTGACTTTGTGCCAAGYTCGGGACGCTGCTTCGTATGCTACACTTTATTTGATCATTATTACATTTTATCGTGAAAATTCTTGGTTGTTGACATCATTTTCCGAATTCATTGCTTTAATTTTTGTAAGGTCGAGTCTGGAAGCTTTGCGATTTATTATTTTTTACCGCAGCTTCGGTCTCTTACTAATATGCTGTGCACAGTTTGACGTCTTCTTACGGCATTAGGCCTATTTTTTTGCTGTCATCCTCAAAATATTGTTGTGAATATAGGTTCGAAAACTGCGGATTTCTGACTTAACTCCTTTTATTTAAAACACTACTATCAAATAGACTAAGTCTAAACACAACTAGTTCACAGCACTACTAGTTTAACACTACTAATTCACTAAATCAATATACCGCACATACTTACACTAAAATATCCGCTTCGCTAAGCCCTTCATTCGCTGGATAACTAGTATTCGACTTCAGAACTTTACACTCAGACTTTAGACTTCCTACCATGCGCCAGATTTATACAGGTAGCTTCCACCTACGCCATCTTTCTAGAAGTTTCTAGAAGGACATATTGCTGTCACAGTCGAGTACATTCCATCGACATTTCCGCCCTCTAGCTGTTGCTAGGATAACTACTTGCAGGGCCCCATTATACCGCATCTACATGCCTGTAACTCCGGTCTACATATGGCGCTGCATATAACAATATTATGTTCCACCTCGGTGTGATTTTTTTTCCAATTTTATTTGGATGGTTTAATTTCATACGATTCTTTTGTAGTGTATGTGTATTCTTTTCTTTCATTTATATTTGCCTGCATTCGTTTACTTCAATTGTAATTTGCTTGTACCACAAATAGGTGGGTAAATATTTTTAAAATTTTTGTCTAATCTTTTGACTCAAAAATGTTGAGAGGGCTTTTTGTACTATTGGTTCAAGTGTTCCGTTAACATCTGCTCTATAACTTTTGTGTTATAAGCTACCTTCCTTCTACCTGGCCTTTATGTCCGGTTTGTAATATGTGATATTTTTGATCACTCAGCAACTAAATACGATGTTTGAATATCTGTACGAAGATGGCTTATTGTGCTGTGATAGTTAGCATTATTTGGTTTGTTCCGATTTGTTTCTCTTTACCAATCTTTACTGCTTTTTTGAGCAATTTTGTGTATTGCAAAAACATTTGTATAGTGTTTAATATTATATAATTATTTATTTATTAATACATTCTAGCGCTATAAAGCTATTTTTTTATTTTGTACAGTAGGTAAACATTTCGCGTTAGTTTTTATCTGAATGCATCGTATTACACCTGATATTGGCGGTCATTTTGCGAAAGTCGTTAATAAGTCATCTATCGGTGGCTTTACTAACTGACGGTCTGTAAATACAGAGATCTACATTGCCCGACCATTTTACGAAAATCTGATCGCGTCATCTAATGTTGGCTGTACGAACTACGACGCGATACGTCTGTAGGTCGGGAAAAGCCCAACGAAACAGTCCAGTCACATAAACTTACTTAAACGATTAATCTTTGTAATATTTATTTTAGCTCAAAAATAACTACCTCTTTTACCAGGTATTTAATTTTAGTAATGTCGGAAGCGCAACTGATATTAATCTTAATATTTTCTCTGGCATGGCTGTAGATGTTTTATCAGAATGCGGGTTCTGTTATTGAATATCCCTAGTTGTCTAGCCGTCATAATGGCAGTGTATTCAAAAGAGACTGTGGTTAATCCAATAAATTTAATATACTTTTTAAAAATACGTTTGTATTCTGTTGAAATGTTTCCTAGACTTCTACATCACCTTTCTTAATAGCTTAATTCCTAATCGCAATTTATATTTGTATCAACGATGTAGTGAAAATTCCAAAATCCCACCCTTACATAAATTGTAATTAAGCACTCTAAATGTAAATTACCGGTTGCGAATTATCTGACCACGCAAAACAAAACGCGGGTTTGAGTATTTAAAATTTAATTACCACTTCCATCACTTGCAGATCCTCATGAAGTAATTAGGTTTAGGGAACAATCTCCTGCTGAAGTTTCAGGGTGCCTATCTTGAAAGTTTCATCTCGAAACACCGGACAATGCTTTTAAGTCAATGAAAGTTTATCAAAAGATGCCACAAACAATTTCGTCACTAATTTCGGTTGAAAACCTCGAAATCGTCTATTTTACATCACCTTTTGTGGCTTTCTTCACCTAATGCTATACAATATTTTAATTTTCACATGTCGCGTGTTACAGTTTTTGGACATGAACTTGAAAATTTTACCACTCGTTCCGAACTTCATATGTCTTCATCGTATATACTTTAACAATAAACATCGCCTACACCCAAGTTCAATGACTTCCGCTGATCAGATAGCGATAGACCTGGTTTTCATCGGGCTAGTAATTGGTTTTTTTCTTCAACGAAACCAGTACCTATGCTATATTTCAGAGAAATTGTAATTAGTAAAAAAACTGTTTGCACTCGCTCATTAAAACCGTTTACAAATGTTGCTCGGATTTTTTATGAAAGCCTCAGATTTCCATTATATACAGAGTCATGGCACTATAATTTTTTGGCTGAAAATTCACACACATTTACAGAATTTTACATGCGACATAATCAACACTAAAGATGTTATTACATTTTATCAGACTTCCAAAGTTCTTGACTTAGACTAATCGAGTTTAAGATTCCGAATACAAAGATCGCAAAACATACATTTTCTTATAATTTTATATTTATATAAAGGAGGTTGCACTTCCGTAAGAACAGCATCTTTTAATGATTGCTTAAATCTACAAAAGAAAATTCATTTCATAGTAATTTTTAATTTTTCTTTGAAACGAGATCCCGTTATATATTGAGTATGTATTACATAATGCAATATAAAATTGATGTATATTTATAAGAAAGAACAACAGAAAATAACAAAAACGTGTTTCTTATCGCAAACTCAATGTAACCTAACATTCTGAATCCTCTTACTATATACTATATACTAATTATAATTTTGATTAAATATTGCATGTTTCGAATGTAGTTGGAGTAGTGGATCATCAACGTTAACATCTTCATCACTTCTTCATTGCTAGAGCCGTTTGCCACTATACTTATTTAAGTACTGAAATAAGTTCTTAAAATTATCATACTGAAAATTATGATGCGCGCGCCGTTTCAATACAAGAAATAAGCGTAGGGCTTTGTTCTCAATTTGTAATTACAAATTCTTTTCAGTAAGTATTTTAATACGTGCTCGTGCGCCCTTTTGTAGTTCTAATCTTGATTTTCTCAACCTAAGCTAATCTACCCGTAATCTATTAAATTCCGTCTTTATACAATAGCAAATGCAATGTACTGCTAGAGAAAAGTAGACCTTAGATGTAACCCACTCATAAACAATTACTTTCACTGTTGTTTGTGTTTGTGGTTACCCCGAATTACCACAATTTGTAGTTAAAAGTAAAAAAATGCCTGTTGACTAAAAAAAAATATTAAATGCATCAGCGTTGATACTAACAATGATATTGCAAGGAGAATGAATGTTCATGGCTTCTTAAATGTGCTGAAAGAAGAGCTGCTAATAGAAGACCCAGCAGCATATAAAAATTTTCTACAAATGAGCAATGCTTCATTTGAAAAATTGTTTGAACTTGTCCATAACAAAATAGGGAAACAAGGTACACAATTCCGTGAAAGCATTCCTTCCGTTTCATTTACATAAGCATGACAACACATCACGTTCCCGGGGTTGTCAAAAATTTACTCACACCAATATACATATTTTAAGAGGCCTAAAACTGCATTTCATGTTGATGTATTAATTAGCTGGTAGTAGGTAGTCAGTCCAAAATAACAGATAGCCCCTATTCAAAAGTTTATTTCACCGATATCAGTACAAAAGCTACCTAATCTCACAACCCTGCTTATTGCGTAGGTTCGAAAAGTAGGTTCTATGAACGTTTTGTTTATAAACGGTAAAACAGGTTAGTGCGCATCGATCTGCGCAGTTTTAATGTAAGCATGGAAATTCAGTACAAGAAAATAGAACGTGGGCTAATTTCTTGTACTGAAACGGCGCGCGCATCCAGTTTCCGTATAATAATTTTAAGAACTTATTTCGATACTTAAATAAGTATAGTGGCAAACGGCTCCTAGAGTTCCTAGTAGCCGACTTTGCTATAGCTTCCTCTATTATCAAACGTTATCCATCCGATTGCAACCACCTTGAGCTTCATCAGACCATACTAGCTTTGCGAAATAGTTCATCATCATAGGATGCATTAGGTATTAAATGTCACAACAGAACGAATTTATAAATTTGACAACAGCTTTTTAGTCATAGAGAAACGGTCATAGTAATGTCCATTTGTACGTAAGTTCACAACGAAAATTTAATTGAGCGCCCTGAACAAATCAATCATGTTAAGCATAAATTCGACCACTCTGACATCAGATTGTCTTCAAGTCTTTCAGTAGAAGCCGTTTGTCCACCAACGTAGCGTATTGATCAGTTAGTCATTGATTTCTTTTTTGTAATTAATATGTGCGTCGATTTTTTTGTGACGATATAAAGGACGTAGTTGTATGTGGCCTTCTAGGGTGCTCTTGTTCTCCTGTTACATTCTTTCATTAGCAAGGGGAACCCGCTCATCTTTCCTATCCATCGTAATAAGTGTATATAACCTTAATTTTACGCCACACATTGTAAGTATAGTGACGTAGTAAACAAAGTAATTATTCCCAAAATTGGTTAAAAAACTTATTATTTAAACTAACTTTCGAGAAAAATATGTTATATGGTGGTATTCTGAATATATGGAGAGTATTTTTTCTAAATATTCAAAACAAAGTCTAGTTAATCCGGCTGATTATTATACCTACCTTATTATTGCCCCTCCAACTTGTGTTGCAGTACTATCACGTGTGCATATCATGTGATTCCTCCACCCCATTTTTCCGTATCACCATTCGCGTGCCGCGGTGTCGGGGTAAAAACACTGTATTTTTCGATAAATACGGTGTCCGCCTGTCGTGATGGGGAGCAATATTTGGAGCGTATCATCGCCGTTGGCGACATCTGTCTGGGGGCTCCACAGTCTGGCTTTTCCGTTCGCCGCCGTTTATGCGCCGTGTGTTTCCGGTAGCCGCTATTGTTTTCAGAACCGACGGTAACGTAACCGCGACTGTGTGTGAAATTAAACACTTTATTAGTATATGCAGATCGATGTTCTAGAACTGCCTGCGATATGGTTACTTTTTTAGATTATCACATTCAGTAGATCTTAAACATACATTTTGTGAGACATGCTGATGATATCCTCTTTTGGAAGTAGAATACTTGGCGGAAGCACTCTATCCACATGTATTTTGAGTTCATTTATTGAGTCCTTTAGCAGTGTATCTATTTGTTAATTCAAATATGAAAGTTTTTTTAGTCTACACCTTATTCTAGTTCCTCCTGAAGAAATATGTTTTTTATTTATTTTTTAATCTTATGGTAGATGTCTTTATGTTCACAGATTCTATAAAACTGTTTTAAACACTACAATTTTTTTACATTCCATCAATCATCTCAATAGGGCTGTACGCACGAGAGATACAACTTGGCCACAACATAGACAGTTCTAGTTATTTTGTTGGAGAAGTTTTTGAATCATTTATGCTGACGTTCACGATGATTATCTTGTTTTGTTTAAGAGATTACATTCTCCCATTTCTAGCAGTCTTCCGATGTTACAGTGGTAATTTTTCGGTACACAAAATGCGGCATGGTAGGTATATGGTCAGTTACCTTACCCCTTAAAGAACTATTTTAGACCAGGTTTTGTTTCTTTTGTGTATGGGAGATTTCGCAGTTCAGTGAAATTATTTAATCAACCGCGTTGCAAATGACCTCATTTTTTTCTCTTCCTTTGACAATAATTGCTTTGTTTTTGCATTCGTGTTTTAATATTGTATGAGTTAAAATATGTTCTCTCAAATGCTACGGATATATTGTCAGATTGATTTAATTATCATGAGCAATCTTCTTTCTGTCAGATAGTTTTGCATTTCATTTGGAGCTTTCTATCCCATTTCTATAAACTTCATTAATACTGGTGGTTGATATCACCTCGGAATAGATTTTCGTGAACTTTTGCACATTTTATATTGTTTTTGTATTGTACGTCTCTACCTGGATTTCACAGTGTTATCGTGTCATTTTTTAACTTTTTATTTCTGTAAATACTATCCTGAATAATTTCTAACTATTTCACAACTTTTCTTAGCTTAACGGTGTTGACAATCATTATTTCCCGATTTCTTTCTTGTTTCGCTTGCGTTGTTAATATCTTTGTTGGCCTCGATTGCTGAAGACGCTTTTTATCTTACCATAGACATTTACTTCGATGGTTCACGTCCAACTAAACATCAATGGATATGAACTCTGAGAGAAATTTAAAAAAAAACAATTTTAATGGGTTATATGATGATTTTCTGCTTCGCTCGCATTAGTTGGTTAAAATCATTTACAGTACTTTTAATGGGAGTCTACTCCGAATGAATTGTATCATCATTGTAGCAGCATATAAGCGCTACTTGGCTAATATTCAAACATCTGTACTTAATAAACCTAAAAAATGACAAAAATTTGCTTCTGGAGTAAGTATTTATAATTTCCTCTCAAACAATCGTGCTGGTATTTTTACACACCACTATTCTATTTTTTCAGTCTGGCTTTAAGGACGTCTACTACGCCGGATACCTGGAAGAAATCCTTGCCTGTAAATAGTATTTCTATTATAGGTTGGTTTCCCTTTGTAATTTTTAAAATTATTTTAAAGGCTATTATATCAACAGCTAAATAGAATCGTTAAAGCACTATTCATTATGTCAGCATGATTTTATGAGCAAAAGGTCGACTGTTTTTAGATGATAGAGGACATATTGATATCATATAAAGGGATTGCCAGAAAGCTTTTGATTAAAAAATTGGCCATTCTGTCCTATTAAGTAAAGATGAAGTAACGCTTGGAATGCGCTCATTTTTTTGGTCAAATCCCAGTTGGAGTATGCAGTACTTATTTGGCATTATTTATATAACATGTAGTTTAAAACCACCGAGGCTGTTCAAAGGCTAGTCCTTAATTTTTTGTGGTGTTTACCCTTCTATAGATTGTAATGTGTAACATTTTACTGGCAGGTTTAACTATTCGTTAGAAATGCAGCGTAGAGGCTTAATTACTAAATAACAACGTTGACATGTTGCTCCTGACTGTGCACTTGCGGTTCCTCCTTCAAATTCGCTTCAAGGTTCTGACTTTATATACTAGTAAACCCAGATCTAATGTACAACTTGTACGAGCGCCTATATCATTTACGTGTCACCTTTATAACTATATATAGTAGCATGTATTATGTTAACAATAACTCTGGGAAGCAACTGGTGTCTAATTTTTTTACTTTTAGGTGTTTTTGTTTCATGAATTATTTTCGATTTTTTTATATGGCAGAGTGTAAATGTAAGAGGATGCACACCTAAGGGAAATAAACATATTATATATTTGCCGCTTGCATACCGCCGGCCTGGAAGAAACCCTTAAGGTCACACAGAATTACTCCGCTTTTCTGATATTAATATAAATTCTTATTTAAAAGAGAACTAGTGCTAATCATGCTTTATGCGTATAATAATTATATGTTCATCGTCAAATACTGAACTGAATTTAGCTTGGTATAAAATTCATGCTTTTTTTCCTTCTGTACTAGAGTTCTCAAATATCTTGTCTGGCACAAGCAATACTAATCGCCAGTTCACTTGAACCCATTTTTGCTCCATGCACTAGGTTTAAAATTTGTTCATAGTTAGAAAAAAAAAGAAAAACGACTCGTGGTCGCCTCTTCTTGATGCTACAAGACAAAAATATCGAAAATACCCTACACTAATCATGTAGTTTGTCGGCCATTGTTACCGAACAACTTAACATAACATGATATTAGATAGTTACCAAGAAATCCGTGTGGGGCATAAACCGGAGTAGACGTAATGCCTACATCCTCCCATTTATCTCATATCTGTTGACATATTACGTCGTACTTCATCTAAAACAATCTGTGTACACTCTGCCGTTTGCTCGCTTGCCGACATCTTCTCCTAATGGATTTTTTTGCCTAATTCTACTTTTTCCTTGCAGGTCGCGGGATCCATTATAGGCAAAGGCGGCCAGAACATAACCAAACTGCGGAGCCAGGTCAGTATTAACTCTTTGGAAATCCTTGACTGAGTTGACGTTTTTCATCATTCAAATCTTTGGAAAGCGTCAACAATCTAAGGATTTTACTCGTATTTGGCAAACCTAACAATCTAACTATGCACAACAATGTTGGCAGTTGCTGAAAGTGGATAATTGCTTCTGTTGAGTTTAGCAGCCGGCATCATTGTTGTGCTTATGAACATTGGGGCTAACACATGATGGAATTATGTGCTTCTTAGGACAGTTAACCTTATTCTCTTTTACAAAATGGGTTTCACTCGCATGTATAGTAACCATTAACTTTGTTCCTGAAGTGGCTATCTCTTATAATAAGGTTATTTTCTTTTTTTATTTTAATTGTCCTTCCGGGAGAATGTTATCAGCGAGATTGCCTTGAGATCCCACAACTATTATATTTAATTAAGTGTACATAAATTGAGCCCCCTTCAAGTAACACACTAGTCCCTTAGTTCAGAGGCGTGTTAATTATTTGAAGCAGAAGATTCCTTTTGAAGCACTAATTCATGAAGTTTCTGATTTGTATCTGTATATATGCTTAAAATAACTGTAAGGTTAGTTTGTTTTTAATAGGAAACCATCCCTTGACGATTGGAAAAATGACAGGTTCTCCTCTTTGTAAATAACCCTAACAGGACAATGCATTCACCTAGGTATAGCATATTATGTCAACGAAGCTGAAGTTATGTTGCTGTAGAACGTGGCACTGAATCATTAATAACGTTTGATAGATTAGTTTTATTGACATTTCAAGTTATTTTAGTAAATATTTTTCAACGAAACTAAAAAATTTGTTAGTAGCGTTATTTTTCTTAAATTTTTCAACATGCTAGTACACTTGGCCTAGTTTTTTATTTTAGTGACCACTGTTTTTGTATTTCTTCAAAGAATAGCAGTTCAGCAGCTAGCTTCAAACACTTTGCACGTAATAAATTTTGTACTGGCAAAAATGTTACCAAAAATCATGTAAATGCCAGCAAATCAGTTCTGCTACTAGAGTAATGTATTATTATTACCAGAACGTAAAATTACTTCCATTTTCTATTTAAATTTTTTTAACCTGTTCTACAATACTCATGATCCATTCATGTTTATGGATAGGAATAAATAAAATGTATAAAGTTCGCAGCTAGCTATTACAAATTTGACATTGACTTGTTATTTCCTTTCAACCAACCATCAACAAGAAACTTTTTGGATTCCGAGCAAGCGGAACCACACATTCTGCTTGTCCGCCTTATAATTTTGMGATTACMGCCTTATCAATGCCAGTATGTTAACTAATGTGTTCTGCCCCCCGGCCCCGGCTGCGTGCCCCACCTGTGCCCACCACTGCCACTTTGCAATGTCCACCACATCGGCCACCACAGTACAAAGCCTCGATCACTGTCCCTGACTGTCCGGGCCCTGAACGGTAAAAACAACATTCAACTCTATTTAGTTGTGCTCACTACGACCCTGGTTGCACTGGAAGATCAACCCCGCAAATGTATCGCGCCAGTTTACGTTCACTTTTTGTTATTTTTTTGTTTTGTTTTTTTTAAGTTTGCTAGATTAACTTGAGCAATGAGCGGGCAAGAGGGTTCTGACGCTTAATCTAGAATTAATTCCAGCATTTTAAATTCAAAGAAATTGCAGTTTTATTGGATCATCATATTACTTTAAGTGGGATCTACTTCGCAAACGAAAGTCAGCTCTGAACTAGACCAAAGAAATTCTAACTACGAGCGAAATAAAAAAGGAAAATATCAACACTATTTTCTATTTCTGACGTTCAAGAGTGAACGAGCGAGAGCGTTGACACGTGTCCTTGCAGTCAACCGCTTGAGCCAAGCCGCAAAACTGCTATGTTTGGTTTCAAATTGCTTAAACACTGCTATAGATTTTGTCACAAATATTAAAAGTATTTATAAATTAGACATTGCTAGAATTCCGTACGTTGCCCGATTATCAATTAATTATATTTAGGAATTGTGACTTAAAGCGACTGCAATTTTAAGGACAGTTTGCCAATTTTTTATGAAGTATTTATGCAATTCACTTAAAATTTCGCAACGGAGGGAACAAAATAGGACAATCTCTTTGTAAAAAAAGGGTTGAAGTGATATTACGCTTCTTGAGGGCGTAATTTGTAACCAAAAATGCTAAAAATGTAGCTGTATTTTCGCTGGGTAGATCCCCTTAAAACATGTGCATTGTTGTTTTATAATCTGACTTCATAATCGATTCCACTGTAAACAATTTTGTCACTGAAACCAAAAAAATTGTTCTTTTGATTTGAGAAGTAAGTACTCGAAACCAATGATTAACAAGTTGACCATCGGCTGCATAGTATTTTCTTGCGATACGTTTATGTAAAGATTGGAGTTTCACTAGGCGAGCCAAGACAGCCTACCTACAGATGCCTGCAATAAATATTTTCACAAAAACTAAGTCCTATCCGGATTGATAACTTTACTCCCAGTTTTGTTATGTAGATCCTTGATTGACGCTCTCCGAGCTCTGTTTCTGTGAAAGTATGTTACTAGTTCCGCTGGTAGCACGATTTCTTGCCTGACGTGTTCTCAAATCTTTACACAAATTTAAATCTCTAATTCAAATAAATATATTGCTTTTCTCTTTGTAGTGTGAACTGGAAATACTATGTTACCTATTACCTGATCTAATCATACTCTCGTTCGCCTAGGCGTTTATTTTTAATTGTTTTAGTTGACCTTTATATTTTTGTTTTACTTTGTCAGATTCCTCTTGTTCGGCATTGTCATATGCCTTTTAAACGGACGGTGCAACCAGCTTACTGCCGGTCCTGTCCGCTAGGTGGCGTATAGGGACGGGTACACTACCTTAACCATGCGTCGACGCTTTTAGCGCTAGGTTGGGGTGTAATTTATATATATATTTTTACCTAATATTAATTTTAGTTCTTTGCAGATTGCTCTATTCGTGAATTTCAGGCTTGTTTTTTTTTGCTGTCCTAACCAGCTTTAAATACTATACTCAGTTTCTGCTTTCAGAAGTAAACAAGTAACAAACATGGTTTGTAGTGTCGCTGTTTGATGAAATTTAAAATTTTGATTTTAGGGTTTGCTGTATTTTTATGTATATACATAGCATTGTTTGTTTCCCATAGACTGAAGAAAAGACGCGGAACAAGATTCAAATTTAAAACTCATGACGGTTTTTTTTTTATTTCTGCAATACTTTTAGAACGTCCGCGAAACAGTTATGTCACACTTCCGTTTGACCGTAAGTCAAGACCCGAAGCAACAAGGTGAATCAATCGAACTTTCCTTGCAACCCAAAGTGAAACATCGCCAGAAGTTTTGTTTTACCGCCATTTAGCTCTATAGGGAAACTTTTCGCCTCGACAAACTTTTCAGTCCATTTCATTGTCTTATTCCGTGACCGATGACCGCGTAAACACAAACTTGTTGACATAAACTCAGATCGAAAAATAGAGCCAGTCGAGCCACCTAAAACATCACCCCGTTCACGCTATGTCCCACTAACTAAACACTGCTTCCAGAATGCTGACGCTTTCTTCCGACTTGGACACCATCTGCAACATCGTTAGTGACGTCGTGCCTAACCTGGAGGAGGTGAGTACATTTTATGGCGTAAGTTGCTGTAACCCCGGACTTCCGGGGCAAGGCATGTCGTGTAACGTAATATTCCTAAGCGGGAAGGCGTATGATCGAAGACAAAAGGCGTTGTTCTGATGCTAACCTTGTGCCTTGTTGAGCTTAGTAAGTTTATATCCATTCGTGGGTTGCCGCTGAAAATATTAGCGGTGTGATTTTACTAGATCAATATTCATGCAGCGCATACGCTATTTTGAAAATAATAAACGTGAATTGTAATTATTGCAATAGTATAAAAATAATGTGTCCGCCCGAAATAACATAGCAAATGCATGTACTGTTTTTCAGGGAGTCAATCGGTTGCAAAATTTATAAAACAGTTAGTAAGCTGATTATATCATTATTTATGAGAAAAATGTGCAATAATGATATTGTGGATTGTTATTGTTTTGACAACATATAAGGGTAAATTTATTGGGTTGAATATAAGGTTTGTTTTCTGTGATAAAATGTATATCGCTACAGAATAAAACGATTACTTAAATCTTAGGTCAAAAGGGCAAACATTTAAACATTATCTGAAACGTCGCTTATATCTGCCTCGTCATGGAAATTACGCTAAGTCGCCCTATGTATTAGTTTGTCTTGATCTCCGCAAATCCAGAGGCAATCTGCTCTCTACCGTTTTACTGTCATCAACAAATGCAACTTTATAAGAAGCTACAAGAGTTCTAGTCATAGAAACAACTGGGAAATCCCCTCACGTCAGAAATGAAAGCATGTTGGTCCGGAGAAAAGAAAAATTACTTGCTGCACAAAAATGCTAACTCAACAAGATAAATTGCTTTAACTTACCTACTAGCAAAAAAAAATGTTATTTATTGCTGAAGAATAATGATAAGAGTTCATACCTCCCTTGACTTAATTTTAAAAAAATGCACAAATAGGTATGTAAAAGATAGGTACAGGGAATCGAAATGCTGTTTGAAACATAATTATTCCAAATGTAAGGTGTTAAATACTGCATGTTACACCTAGAGTAAGAGAATTGAGTGTATTTAAACATAATTAAAGTTAAAAGTAAGGGTAACATCCGGTACTTTTTGAAAACGATTTTGCTTTACCATATGTGCGACAAAATTGCACTAATTTAAGAAGTTTAGCTTATATACATACATGTGTCTTTATTACATGCATTCTATTTAAAATTTGGCAGCTTTAGTGCGTAACTTTTTTTGGCCATTTTTTAGAATATAAAATGTTTATTTTGTGTGGTCCTTTTGATTGTTACTAGTGTTTATTTGTGTAGGTTTAGGCTCCTAGTTATATTAAATTAAACAAACTTAATTAATTAACAATATTAATTGTCAAATTGTCAGTTACAAAAAAATTTATTCGAAAAAGACCTAAAGTAAAGGTCGAAACGTTATATTATTACAAAGCTTGGCGCGTATATGATGCACCACCCTTATGTAGTTATGAAATAATAATTTTTATTTCCAATTAAACTTATAAGTTACGTCATCGGTAACGTATTTCCATTACCATCATAACATACCTGTGAGTACAAGGCAGAGAAAAATGACAGAACTGATTTAATTGGCATCAGTATACGATGTTGTCAAATATATCTCGTTTATAGCATGTTCATAAAAATGTTGACGGCTGACACTGACAATCGACTTTTCGATTTGCCCGCTAATTCTTGTATATCAAAGCTTCTGGTTTACAACATGAACTGAACTTTATGCCTGTGACTACTATAGCGTACTACCTTTTATTATGCATGCATTATGTGAATGTCAATTTTGAGCTTAAACTTATTATGGCTTGGTTCTCAAAGTTTTCATCCAGCATGTATACCTGGCAACAATGAAGACAGGTGACTTCAATACTAATTGATGACGTAGTAACTTTAAAATTCTATGTACAGCGCTGTAATTCGTTGTTGATTCATGATGTTGCATGAAAAAAGCACTGGGGGTCAACCACATGGCACAGTAGTTGAGCTGTACCACTGGTGAAATTGGTAAAAGGCAATATCAAGTCACAAACATTCGTATAATGACTTATAAAACCTTTACAACCTGGTTACAGTACTATCTCGTTCTCATCATCGGATGCGTTATTCCGGACAATTATTTGAGCAGTAAATTAGGAAATGTGCCAAACACTTGACAAACTGTTTAAAATTGAATGTGCTGGAGTGGCCATGATGGTGGGAACGAGAAGGTATTTGAAACCGGTTGTGTAAGGTTTTAAAATTATTATTATTATTATTATTATACGTGTACTCATTACCTTATATTGGGCATTCTATTATTATTTCAATTGGGATAATTTTATATTTTCATAAATTAGAGGAATTATATAAATAATACCTAAAAACGTTACATTTATATATTCTGGACTGATTTTTTTATAGTACAAGGGAAGATTTTGATATAATCTACCCAGCTATGAAATAAAAGTGATATTTTCATTTTAACATATGGTTCATTAACAGTCAAACATTTATGCCACGTTTTCCAATAATGGTATGCCTTAAAAAAATTACTTTTGATATCTCTTTAAAAACTCCTCCACCGCTTCCTTCTAGTGTTCATTGAAACTCTTATTCTTTGATGTGCTAAGACCAAAATATCATATTTCTTTCTTTGGTTCTTGCTTCAACAGGTCTTCCGCATCTTGAGTCATTTTGAATTGATTCCATACCCCATCGAAATTGCTTGGACCAAAGCGCATCTTTCCCATACACATTAATCATCTTTTGGCGAATATCCTTGGGTTCGTTTCCTTCCTTGGTCAAGAATTTAATTACGCTTCTCTGACCTAGCTGAATTTCACTTATTTTTTGACGGTTAAGGCAACACAAAGACAACAAAACTTTTTGGATGTGAACCAAGTTTGTACAGGAACCGTCAAAATATCACAGCAGCTTGACAGCRAAAATTTGCGATCGTCACTTGTTTTCATCATGGGTAGGTAGATAATATAAGTCCCCCTCGTACGTAGATAAAATTCACCCAGGAGGCTATAATTTTCACAATCAAAAMACGTATCTAATACATTTTCTTTCTTCACGATAAATGATAAAAAATGTATTAGCAATAAAAATAGGTCCTGGTCTTGCGAAATTAAACAAAGATCTGGAAGTAATCGAAAATTATGAGAAAAATACTCATAAGCTTGAGTATTCATTGATGTTTATGATTGTATAGGATTCGTTTCTTTCAGCAATTTTTTCGCATACGATGCAAGACAACAATTTAAACAATTACGTTTCATAAGACTGTCCTAAACAAAGTGTATTTCAACATGTCAAATTCAATTTCGCCTTCCTAAACACAGCAAGGAATCGATCGGGACCCATCGCCTCCTTGGTAAATAAATAACACATTACAACCTCTGCCAAACTAATGATCAAAGTCGGTGGGCCACTGAAAGTCAACCACGTTCGTGATTAATGTCGTCGGGGCTGTTCTTCCCCGTGCGGCGTTCCGCGAAATGGCGTGCAGACTCGGTCGGGCTTACCAGGTTTGATAACACGAACGAGATGGGGTTGAATTGCCCCTGTCACGTGTGTGTATTATAATCGGAGTGCATTTCGCGTGATGGTCGCGGATATGTCGCTTGTGTCACAATATTGCATCGAACAAAAGCTTGGGGCGAGATGCAACCCTTTCTGGCTCTGTTTTCGGGGCGATGACAGCGAGTGGTTGAAATGTGCTTCAGCAAGGGATATACCAATATAATTTTTGTCAAAACTTCCCTTTACTTTCCAGTTTGAAAACGATCTCGTTGACTATGGTGCGTTCATATCGAATTATTAATTTCAATACCTTGCTTTATCACGTTATTGGACGGGATTGATTATGTTGCAAGCAATGACATGAATTGGTAAATGTTGATTAATTACCACGACTAAATACTGTTTTACAATAGCTATTTTTTTCGGTAAATTAGCTAAACACGCCTTTCTGAAATATGTCCATAAGAGATTCATTTAATAATTGAGTGGGATTGTATTGCTTTAGCACATTACCGCATGCAAAAAAAATAAAGATTTTCTAACGATGTTTTGCGTTAAGTTACTCAAACTTTCGTGACCCAAATCTGGACCAAACTACAAGTCCTTATTTTTGCGTTAACAAGTGCTGTACCCATCGATCTTCCAGCTCATTATATCAAACTGATAAAATTCCACTGTTCGTATGACAATCAGAAATATCAAAAGAATGACGTGTCCACCCATACAATTGTTTCCACTCCAATTCCAACCCAAAACCATATCAGAATAGGTCTTATATTTATTTAAAGTGCCAAAAAAAAATAAATTATTCTAAATATCATTGTAGATTGCTGCAGGTTACTGCAAATTATGTCCTAAAGAAATAATAATATGTACTTTAATTCCTTATTCGTATCAAGGGCTTCATAAAATTTCATTACCATTAGCGGATTACGTTTTTGAAGCTCTAAAAAAAAAACTCCATCACATATTTTCATAATTTTTGGATTCCTTGTATCATGAGAACTGTACCACTTCTACACGTAGTAGAAAAGAAACATGCGCTAAGGGACGGGCGTATGCAAACGTAGATAACCTATTAAACCTTTGTGTTATATGGTTAAAATCAATTTGTCTATCAACAAAATTGAATAACTAGTAATACGAATTTGAAAATGATATCAATGATTGGGTACTTGGCCAACAGTGTTGCCGACGTGAAATTTCTATTTTATTCAAACAAAATTACAATTATCCATATTTGGCAAGTTTACAAAAACCAATTCAAGCACAACCATTAAGCAAGAAAACTTGTATAAATTGTTTAATGGATGCTGAGTTTATATCCATATCCATGTAGTCATTCGTTATATAATAGTTGGCAATGAACATTTTATCAAGATATTGCCTTTACTCTTTACCCAGAAAATTGTATAAACTTTTAACAATCACTTGTACTTTTTGAGCAGTTTTACTTATAAACAATGTAAATCTAGTAATTTTTTATGTAGATACATAATTTCTTTTAGGTTATATACTTTCAATATTACTGCAAAAATTTGCGATACTAAACTTTATAATACAAATGATGTAGTGCTTTGTTTATTCGAGATTGAAAGTGCAGCCTACACCGCAAACATAATGGAATGACTTTAGGCAAAATATTTATAAGTTATTCATAAACACATTGACAATGAAATGATTGCAGAAGGCTTAATTTTCTTAATCGATGCGAACACCTTATAAATAACGGTCAAATTCAAAAGGAAATTCCTAACCACCACTGATCTGTGTTCTGTATTAGTTAGTACATAAAAGATATAAGCTAAAGCTCTTTATTCTTTATCCCTTTATCATATGCAAAAAAAACGAAGGCAATTATTTTAATAAAACAGTCGACTTTGTAAGAAAGTCTTATTAAATTCATTTAAATATAGTAGTTTATGAACAATTTCCGGAAGTTCTTATTTGTATCAATTTTTTATGTTGTGTGTCTGTTGTATCATGATAACGATATTCCTGATCCTTAGTTGGATGTCTGTATCAGATAAAATCTAATTCACGCACAAAACATTACACACTTTTTTACCATCCTTTTATTTTTCTGTTATGCGCAGGGTTCTCAGCCTAAACAATAGCGAAACATTTCTGTGACTGCACTTCTCAAATCTGTTCGATGTATCTACCTGCTTCCGCAACCTGAATACTCCTCATTTATTCATAATATTTTGCGGGAGCGAAAGTAGGGTCTCATAGCACAATGAGATACAAATACATCGATTGATAATGACGAATATTGATATGAGTTCGAATTGAATGCTCGCTTGGCACTTTGTAGAACCCTTTTACTATTATTAAGAAAACACACTGCACAATTGAACTTTTATACAACGTTTATTAACTCGACGATGGTTTCGGTTAGCTAGCCCATCATCAGAAGGGCATACATTGTAAATAATATTGCAATATTACACATATTACATATTATACACCTGATGGTGGTTTTCTAACTTCACGAAACGATTGTCCAGTTAATAAATATTGTAGAACAATTAAAATGTTTTCTGAATATTAGTGTTGATTAAGATTAGATGCAGACAAACGATTTAGTTATTGGACTAAGGAATTAATGTTAGTCAGAAAACACATTGGCCAAGGTTATTATACTTCATATTTAAGCAGTCGATGACACAGGGAAAAGATGTGGTTCAAATATACGTACATTGTAGTAGTATTATTTAGCCTTGAATTTATCTGTATACTTTTTGTTTTCAGAATGGATCTAGGGTGAATGGAAACGACTTAGATCTGCGCATGATGATCCATCAGAGCCAAGCAGGATGTGTGATTGGACGTGCTGGACAGAAAATAAAAGAGCTCAGAGATGTAAGTGAGATGTTACTTTAGTCTGTAGCTTCGTACTTTATCCTACTTGAAGATATTAATGCTAATAAATGTATCAGTACATACATACAATGCATAGCTATAACTGAGTTGTTTTTCTGGTTTCATCAGTGAAATACGTCTTTATGTGTTTAGTTAAAGGCATTTAACTTATTAAGTATAATAGAGCTTCTAAAAAGATCCCAGCAAATCAGGAAGTAGCTTATCCAATAGTAGTGGCTATTGAAAAGTTTAAATGGCTTATTTTTTGCAACTGCTTAGGAAACATAACACTGTTATAGAAATTATAGTATAATTGACGCAAGAGGTTTCTCTATTTTTTTAAATATTTAAATGGAATATTAAACTAAAGAAGCACTGATGCGTGAAGGTATCCACAATTTTTTTACAAATATGAATATATCCACCGAAGTAAAACGTAAAAAATATGCTTCTTCTTGTTATCACCTTGCTGCACGGCTAACATCTTTTTGATTTAATATAATAATATAAATTGTACAGTCTACAGAAGTTAAAATGAAATGATAATTTATTCAAATGAGGTACCTTGCAATATAAATAGTAAATTCTGTTTCCAGAAATGTACGAACAAATGTACTGATAGTGCATACTACATTTCTACAGTTGTAACTCACTAATGATAGAGTATTACAGTAACGATCGCAATTAACATATTGCGAGACCGTCTCAAAAAATTAATGAAAGCTACGCAGATGTAATCATAAGTAGCTTGGCTGTGGTGTAGTAAACGATCTTTAGTTTATCCTACTATGCGTGAGATAAATTGCTATAGTAGCTTTAAATGCAGCGCCAATTCTATAAAGCATTTTCCCGTTGTCTTAATAATAATTAGCCACAACAAGCAATATGTTATGTTGTACAATATTTTTCCAGGCTGCAGCTTCTCTATTAAAGATTACTGGTAGAAGTCATTTTGAGTTTGCTATGTATTTAATAACAGAATATCTCCCGAACGAAATAAACCCTTGTAACGCGAAGAATGTTGTACAAACTGAAGGTAGATATCCAGTTCGCTACAAGCGTTCGGGGTGCTCTGTCTAAATATAATTTCTGGCAGCAAAATATCATATAATCCCACGGTATTACAGAGAACAAACAAAATTCCAGTACTCTGCCGAAAGTGGAAATGTTCTCCCTGGAAACTTTTCCCGACATGGGAAGCTGGATTTTATCAACAACGCTCAGGTATCTGATAAAATCAAATAAAATTCAACGTGAAGGGGAATTCAATATTCATGTAATTATATATCTTTGTTTACATGTGTGGATTCGAAAAATGCGAATTTTCTTTTATTCATACACTATGTACGCAATACACCAAACTATAACACTACTATCATTTAATATACCACTATTTGAAACTCTACAGTTCACAAAGGTCACTCAATTGCACTTTAATCTCCTTTTTCGCAGATCTCCACTTAACCGCCTTTCAAATCAGACTTAACCAGCGCGATGCGCGAGCGCACACCTTTTTATAGGGTTTCGCTCGAAAACAATCCAATCGTCATTTTTCATTCCCACGCCATCTATCCCTTTATTGAGTAGTTACCGCCCGGTATTAAGCGGATCGGATGTCAGGTACAAATTAATATCATACAGTTAATCGCTATACTGGTATGGTAAAATATCATTAGAACCATTATCCCTATCATATTGTATAATAAGACTAGGGAAACTTTTGTAGATAATGTTGTTCCAAGTTTATAGCTTTAAAATAAAAGTAAAAATTGAAAGGCGTGTGACTGCCCCACTGAGTTACCAAAGCAAATATACCTTACCACAATCGTAGATTCGTAGAGAATTCAAGCGAAAACACAACACTTTACCAAAGTTAGGGGCGAACATTATAAATATACAACTTTATAAAAAGTTTAGTGAAAACCTTTTGTTGTAACATTATGTCTAGAGAATAAGGTGAATTTGTTTAAAAAATACAAAATCTTTATTCTTCCAAATCAATTTCTTTAGCTTTCAGAGTAACCCCCACCCGATACAACGCAGTTATGCCAACTTTTTTTTTAACTCTCGAAACTGTCCGGAAAGTTCTTTTCCGGTATAGTTTCGATGCTTTTTTTATTTCCTGGATCGAGTCGAAACGGTGTCCGCGCAGTGGTCTTTAGAGTATAGGGAATAGCTTCAAGTCATTCGGTGCTAAATCAGACGAATGCGGTGGTGGCGGAACGGTACGAGTTGAATTTTTGGCGAAATGATCGCGAATTATTAATGACGTGTGAGTTGTGACCAAGAGTTGTCTCTCTATAATTCCGGCCTTTAGCGGCGAACAGCATCCCCCAAGCTAGACATAACACAAATAACATTGGTCGGTTAGAAGGAATTTACGCCACTATAAACAAATAACACTGTCAATATGCACGATATTGCATATAAATAATTATATTGTTCATATGTCCGGGTCGTAGCCATAGATCCTAGTTTTGTTTGCAGTAAAGTCCATTTCATAACGTCTTAGGAGTCAGAAATCATTATTTCACAGATTTACTAGATTTGACGCGTCTAAGGCACAACAATATTTTAAAATGATGTTGACCGAACCTTTTGAGATGGCAACAGTTGTTGGTGATGGTCGTCCTCAACGCTCTCTCTCATTTTTTAAAGCCTTTGTAGCACTTCTAATTTTTTAAGACATGAGCTCATCACATTCTGTAACATGCGAAACGTTTCTGCGGCAGAATATTTATTCCTCAAACAAAATTTAATGCAAATCCTTTGCTCAACAAAATCAGACATACTGAAATCAATAAACTCACTTTTGTATATTTACTCAAACATGCCTTGTCACACGTATGTATGCCTAATGCGCATGGTTTCACCTAAACGTACGAAGACAACTCCATTCCGTTATAATCAGATTTGTGTGGCGAGAAATCCCCAGATTTCGATAACAGCGCAAGCAGAACAAAACAACGTCGTTTTCAATTCACGAAATGGAATTAGATGGGGGTGATTCAACTTCAGACCCCAACTACCGGTTTAAATTACCGTTATATGCAAATTTTAGTGGCGCACAGAACGTAAATTTCCGATTTAAGGTGTCGAATAGTTAATGCATACTATGCAACTCTAACCTGATGTTAAATTCTCAGGTAAGCAAGTGATATTCACGAATCAAGACCAGAAATTCGAAGATTTAGTTTTGGGGAAATATGTTTGTCTTACGGAATAATTTTGTTGATCAACGGAAGTAAGGTTTATTTAATTAAATGTAGAATACGTCAATTTCAATGCGCAAGCGGAAGGTAGCAGAAATAAAGTGGCACTTTTACATGATTTGTCACGTTGAAGGACTAAAGTATTGTTTTTAGTTTTGAGAAATTATATTTTTGTCTCGCGGACGCGCAAGCGTTGAACAGCATGCTCAACGGAAAAAGTTCTAACCGGGCTAACTTCTGATTTTTTAGAGTTACAGTAATGTCTCTCTTTCGTTTATAGCGAATCATTATAAAAATAAAATTTTACAATTATATAAACTTTTACAATACTACCGATTCTGAAAAAGAATTAATTTATTATATAATTTCTTAAAGTTATCGAATTTCTGATTTTGTTAATTAAACGAAATATTAAAGAGTCGACTCCTTCGGTATTAAATGAATAAAAATATTTAGTCGGTTACCTATGTATCTTGATACTTATAGCTATTTAAAAACATAAAATACTTTCTCTTACTTGATCGATGCTTTAGAAGCCAAAATATATTTCTTTATTTTTTTTCTTGCTGTAATTTTTAGTTTGTCAAAATGTAGCTTCTACAGATTTACAAATTGTGACAATGTCTTTGAGCGACTTTGCGAGTCTTACTTTATTCCTTCTCGGTAATAGGTTAGATAAAAGAAATCTGTGTAACTGAGGCGAATATGCTTGTATTTCTTTGCCTTAATCTTTCTCAGTATGACATGTTACTGACTTACTAGAATATAGGTATTACTGATAAATTTAAAACTATGTATTTAGAAAATACTTTACATGAACAATAAGATTTACCAAATGATTTATAAGAAGTGTCATTCTGACTTTAATAAATTTATAATGCATAACAAAGAATAAGCAAAGTGTTCTTGCAAAGTTTTGAAATTTACCAGAAAAATCGTATCTCTTAATGTACTACGAGCAGTTGTTTCATGCATTCGGCTTTTTTMTGTAGTTTGAKTAACTTTTTTTTTCAATCAAGTACCTACTTACTCGCTAAATAAGCAAAATATGAACAAAATATCGAAAATACAAATCTGTAAAAGATACCTCTTCGTTCCAAGAAAACAAAAAATGCATCCCTTAATTTAGGATAGGTATTTTCTATTACTTTTTACATTTTTTTAATATAATTTTATGTTATGTTTTGGAGGTGACAAGCTTTGTTTTACCATATTATACATGTTTGAATTGTTTATGTTCTCCCAGCCCCGCGTTTTCAATTTGCACTCGGCCCAAAATGAGTTAGCGCCGCCCCTCTAGCGTCTCATCGCCTATCGAGCTGAAATTTTGCATACCTCTAGAAAATGACCGAACACGGATCCGAAATTCGTTTCTTGCGGTCGAGTCTGATTCTTCAGAAATACCCGTTTCAGTTTCGCACTACTTTACGACGCGGAGCGTTTTTCTCTTTGCCGCACAGTGTTGCATACTCCTTAACGTCCAGTAGTCCTACGATTTCCAAACAGATTTAGGTATCCTTTTTTGAACCGAATGATTTTTCAGGCGTTTAGGCCGTATTTTTTCCGAGCTTGTATGACTTCAGATATTTTTGCGAATGATTGAAAAATAAAGGATTTTTTTACTAAGATTCGCATTTTTAGTTTATTGCAAATTTCGTTATCGTTTTCGTCTGTCCCTTGAGGTTCGTTATAAGCGAACATTACTGTAATAATGTATGTATAGTGAACATAGTGTTTAGCGAAGGAAACAGATATTCTCATTTAGGTAGGGTTTTTTTCAGTTAAGTGCTTACTGCGAAAAGCGAACAAAAATAACCCTGGGACAGTCAAGACTGAAGAAAGATTCTTATAATGATATTTGCGCAAAATTCAACATCGGTTACTTTAATTCCATGTTAAAAAGGAAACGACACATTTATTAGCATCCAAATTTTTGCTTGAAACAGTAGCTCTTCAGTTTTGCAGCCTACGTAGGTAATTTCAGCCTCTTCATAACAGCACTTCGCCTATCAAGAGGGTAAAAAATCCCTCATCGATCCGATGAGATACCGCTCTATTATCGTTCTAAAATTCTCAAAAGTCTGGCCGTAATATGTAAGACAAGTTGAAGGCCTTAAAGTGATCGATGGCTGCTACCTATCAATTTTGTTCTCGCTTAAAATGACGTATATGGGTATAATGCCGCGAGAGGAGACAGGAGATAAAATGCACTCATATTTCGCAGTTCTGAGGTAGCCGGGTAAATATGCAGTTCGGATTATTTTGGTGTTGGGGTCGAGGGAGCATATCGGAAGGTATGCGATTATTTGGCATTTTCCAAACCTTGGGGTTTGTGGGTATCCAGAAATGTGAGAAAATTCCTTCAAGTCGTCGGTTGAGAGGTTCCACTTTGAATTCTTGCTTAAGACATATCCGTTATTATTGACGTTACTAGAGGGTAGGTATCACAACAGTTAGGGAAAACGAAAGTAATTTTGATAAAGTGCTAATTTTTGTAGTGTAATTCAAAGTATAAATGAATGAAATATGTCAGTCAAATGTCCACATTCACCCATTTCGGAAGTAATCATTCTTTGGGCGAAGTGTTCGCGAATAACAGACCAAATGTTATTATTTCATTCCCCATTTCGTGAGTTAATGCGACATGAAAATTTCTGGTGCAAAAGCCCAATTTTTACGTCTTGATGGAAATAAAAGTCCACAAAACAGATTTACGTAAGTTCGTTGAAGTAGTCCATTGACCGAATCGACTTTTTCTTTACACTCTTCGTTGAAATAGACTGGGGACACCTCCTCCATTCCATAAACACCTACAAACTTACACGTTGGGGGTGCATTTACTGTCCCAATATCATTCTGATTGTTCAATTAAAACTGGCTTTATCGCTTATAATTTTGCTGAAAAAATTGTTGCAGCTGTTTCCATTTCGATGGCCCAGTTTGATAGCGGTGAAGATTAAGATAAAGTTGTAAAATTAAGTGCAACTTGTAAGTGCTTCTTGAAACATCTGGTGGTTACATGGTGCCACAACAGCAACTTTTTACTTCATGAAGGCCAACAGTTTTTACAAACTTTACCCACTTGTTATTTTAAGTTGTAATTATTTCGAAGCAATGACTCCAGTTACAGAAAATAAAAATCTATGTAATTTCCAGACAGTGCGTATTTCAGCCAAACTGTACCTATTGTTTAACTTTTGAAGACCTATTACATTTATTTGTCAGCAAACATGGATTATAATTTTTCTACAGCAATATATAGTTTAAAAAATGTTGCTTGATGCATTACAATAGTTAAATCGTTTATACTATTTATTTAATGCAATAGTTTGATGTGATTTTAAAAATGTTAGTCGAGATTGCTTAATTAAGAGCGGGCATCACTGTTACAATCGATTCGCGGTCATATTTTATAGTTTCATTTTCATAACTGCTATCTTTGGTACGCAAATTAGTTAGCTATGACACATCATTAAAAAGGCACATTTTCAACTGATTTGGCTGATGGAGAAACTTCCAAAAGGAAGCTTATTTCATCAAGTAAAATTGCTTACATTTTTTAGTTATTCAATTGTATTTGAACATTGTGATCCAAGTCATTTGCGGTTGTCAAAGATTTCTCCATAAAATATTAGATGAACGGATACGCAAGTATAATAACAGGCGTTCTTAAAAAAGGATTCTGTAAGCCGTGATGGTTTTTGTCGAAAACATACATAGTAGTGCTGGTGCAACAAACTGAACTGTAAAGACGAGCTTCATTTCTAATTTGCACTGAGGTTGTGATTATCCTAGGATTTTTCGGGATTTATAAACGTTTTCGCAGCATCAACGCATATCACGCGAAAGATCAATATAATAAATTTATCATCTTAAAGTAAACACTGGACGCAGTAATAGGACTATTTGGGCAATTTGTAGCGCAACCACTAAAGTGGGACCGCTTAGACTCGTATGCTCGATTTGGCGCTCGTCCGTGGATAGTGAGATCTCGGCTCCTAGGCGTCGGATTGACTTCGGCTTTTCGCTAGATGGTAGCTGTAGGCGTGGTGAAACAACTTTTTTGGTAGGACCACTAGGGTGTTCTGCCCTTATGGTCAAAATGCCCATTTTTCGTACAGAATTTGCTATATTGTTTCATGAGTGTCGTTGAACGTGATTTTCGTCGATAATGAGTATAACGGTGCATTTGCAAATTTTGATGAGAGCTATGAGGGAAATCCATCATGGTACCAAAAGTATGCTATTAACTGACCTGAGACCGGATGGTTTAGATCCTTTTTTAATAAAAGTGCTTGTCAAAAGCAAGTAATTCACATTTACAAAGTAAATTTAAGTTATTAAAGTCTTATTTGCAAGGCATTTCAGTAAAATCAATGGGGATACTTCGAAAGTGCATTTTGGAGGGGAAGATGTTTACAAATTACTTGTTCTTCCAAGCAAATTAATGTTAAACACGTAGTTCAAATGAAAGTAGGAACCCGTTTGAAAGAACACGTATGTATATGCTACCATAAATTGCAACAAATAAATTAATCTTAGTTAAACATTCATATCTCACTACATATATGATTGATTTTGCCAGAAGAAAAACTTTACACAGATAAATATTATTACAAACATCGGATATAAATATATATTTCTAGCAATATTAATCACTTTCATGGAAATAATGGAAGTTATGAGCGGGAAGGGCAAGCGTATATCTATTAGGTAGGTCCTTTCTATTCAATCGATTTGGAAGTTTAAATTTTATCAGATCGGCACGTTGTTTCTATGACGTCTCGCGTCCAGGATGATTTCTTTATTTGCTTCAAAATTTTTGTTTTAACTTGTCAGAATTTTTTAGGTTCTGTTTGGCAAAGATTACAGGTGTAATCGAAACATCAGTTCGATCATTTTTATTAGTGTATTTCTAGTATTTCACAAACTGTAAAATTTATATGTAGGTTATATAAAAGTTATAAGGTTTTTAAAAATCTACTTATCTGTAATAAATTGTAATATACACGCTAGTCCAAAAAGTTGTGGAGAATAAAAGCTATATATTTTTTAAATGAAACACCCGATGTATTATTACTTATTTTGATCGCCCTGTAAACTTTGAACACATTTTTATTAACCACACGTAATGTCTAAATTCATTAATTTTATAGATATCCAGTTTTAAATAATAGCGGATAACAATGAGATATTCGAACGTGATGGAAGGTGGGCCACGATGAAACAGTTTCTTTAGATATGGACCACAATGAGACGATTTCATGGTAGCCTGACTTTGCTCTGTAAGTGGCCCATATTAAAAAAAATTGTCTCATCACGACCCACCCTCCCTTATGTTTGAATGTCTTGTTGTTGTTACCCGTTATTATTTGTAATTCCAATATCTCGGAAACCAATGAATTTAGACTTGACGTGTTGTAATAAAAAATGTTCAAAATTTACAGGGCAATCAAAATGAGTAATAAGTAATATACAGGGTGTTTTGCATTTTAAAAAATATAACTTTATTCTGTAAAACCTTTTGGACCATCTATATATTCCAATTTATTCCAGGTATGCAGATTTTTGTCAACTCTTGTATCTTTTGAAATAATCAACCGTTCTGGTAATTTTTCCTTACTCTGTATAATAAAATTAATTACTCATTATTCTATGAAGGATTTAGAGGTTCAATTATGACAAGTGACATATCAATTCAACGTTGCCAAACAGTATGAAGATGTGGCATCGTCAGGAAGCGCAAAATTGTTGGCATATCTATCCAATTATGTTTTCGTCTCATTTTTACCTAGTTCTCGAAAAAAAAATACAGCTTAGGCATCCCTAATCCATTTAAAATACTCGGTACCTACTAATTTTTCGCCCCGCTTCCTCCCATTTCGGCAGTATATTAAATGGGAGAGCCTTTTCTAGTCCCGAGAGTGCAAGTGACAGGTGAGCCAGGTGTGAAACGCACGCGCTCGATGTCGCATGTGGAGTCGGTGCGGCGCGTCCGTTTCGAATCAATACCATTCCCATCGCCGGCTATCTACCACCACGTCCGCCGTGGTCTCGTGGTAGTCGCGCGGAACGGTCCTTTGTCAACTTCCATCCAGTGACGTAGCCGTATAATCGGTGTTTTTCGGGGCCCTACGCGTTCTGCGCCAGTGGGAGGTTCGACGAACTTCGTACTATCGATGACCGTCTTTCAATTATTTTGTGACGTGTACATTTGAGGTTAGAATTTTTTGTTTTGCTTATTTAATATTTTTTTTACTAGCAGATTAGTGTGTATAATTTCTCGTAGACTTACAGCTAATTTGACACCAAATAAACGAATTTCTGTATTTAAAGAAAATTTCATAGAGATATTGATAGTTAATTTGTACAAATCAAATTTGCAAAATTAAGAAGCGTTAACGCTACCTAATCGAAGCATACTTTAAGAACAATGTAAACATGAAAGATTATATAAAAACATTGTTGCATCGATTATTAAAAAGAATGGTTTGTGTCTACTTTCTTGCTACAATAACACAAAAAATTAATCACAAATTTGATAGCTTATTGCTTCTTAATTTTGGGGAAGCTTTTCTTTTGATAAGTTATTGACAGTGTCTCACAAGTAATCCTAAAATTTGTTTAAAAAATGTTTAGTTGTTTTGAGTTTTTTCATTGGAACAAGTTTTATTCATTCCATTTTGTTTCAAAAATGTTTAATAGTGCATCACATAATAGGAATAACAAAACGTGTTCAAAGAAAAAATAATTCTATAGGTTTTTTAATTTTACCTATTTAAGTGTTCATAATAACAATAAAAATAATTATTATTTATTGACAAATTCATTGATTTGTTTACAAAATAATGCAATAAGCTAATAGGTTGATTATTGTTTTATATACCTACACGAATTTACCGTTTTGTTCATCTTAATAGTCACCTCCTTAAATGCTTCTTAAAACAGTTCAAACTTCTACTACCTATTTCTTACTTCAACTGGAATCTTGTGAAAACGACAAAAGCCCAGAAAACTGACTGACCTTGTCCTACATTTGTTATTTCTCTTGTGGTAAGAAAATCACTCTAGCGACTTCATGTAATGTAGGATAATCAATTGTCTTTGATTTATATATTGGCATATTAGGAGTTGTTTGACCTACGAGAGTCTAGGTCGTGAATTTAAGCTTTTATCTAAGACTAGTAAAGGGTAACGATCTTTGCCATCTGTCATGCTACAAAAATGGCCCTCTTTAAAAAGAGGATTGATAGAGTTTTCGAATGTCACCGATAGATGGCGAGATATATTTTTACCTTTTTTGCTCTTTTTTATCATCTTATTTAGAGTGAAACTCATAATAATGATCATGCAATAATAGGACGTGAGACAGGCACATGTAATATAAACGTTCAGTATGCTCTGAACAGTTACAATGCGGAATAGCTGTCAGGTGCTCAATTTTTAAAATTGAGTTCTGTTTCACATGTTGCATTTCTCTTTTAAGTGTCTTTGAACTTATCATTTTTTAAATTTTGCTAAATTCATATTTAACATTCTATTTGGCGAAATTTGAGGTCGCTTAGAGCAAAAAAAACACGTGCAATAATATATAGCTCCTTAATTTTTTTATTACGATAATCATTGTTATTGTGCGGCAATTTTATACTTATGACAATAAACTGCAAGGTTGGTATTTGTAGATTTTTAATTTTAAATGTAAATAAAACTTAACGTGTAGCTACTAAAAGAAAATTGTCAGATAGCGCTTAACTTATTAAAAAATTATACACTTAATATAGGGCGCCACCTATCGGCAATCCGTAAAAGTAAAGTAATTAGTATAGGTATTAATAATGCTGACTTAACATATTCTTAATAAGTAGTTAAATGATTTAGTTACATGATTTTTATCGCTTTAGTAGTTGTTACTTTTTTCGTTTCTAGATGTAAACTAACAAAAGATTTAGCAAAGCCTTGTACAGTTGCTCCCACTGTAATTCTGTAATTGTCAATTAAAAGCTCTTCAATTATACATTCAGATTATGAAATCACATATACCGCTATTCATAGAGCTATAAAGTTACGTCATCAATAAGTCACTCTCTTCATTGTTGCCAGATGTACCAGCTGGGTGAAAACCAAGGCATGCCAAGTTTAACTTCAGAATTAAAAGCAACATTTTTTTATAGTGTAGTTACAGTTACGTAATTTAGTTATATCATGCTATAAGCATGCTTTGAACGAAAAATATTTGACAACATTGCACATTGAAGCCAACTTAAATCTTTTCTCTCATTCCCTCTACGTTGTGCTCACAGGTATTTTATGCTTGTAATGGTAGTATGTGATTGATGACATATCTTTAAAGTTCTATGAAGAGCAGTATATTTGACCACAACCTTCGTTATGTAACCAATATTAAGGAACTGTGAAATTGTACTGACAGTATTAACTAGTAGGCTACACGAGCCCTCATTACTTAAACAACCTTTTTTAAAATTCATTTGTCATTATTTCGAAAACAGTTAATGTTAGTTACAGCCATGGTCTCTGAAAATGGAACGATGAAATAATTTATTTTCTGGTATGAAGCCTTGTTTTTTTTTACTGAAAATAATTTTAGTATGTATGAACCCAATCCGCTATACCTGCCTGTAAGATAATAAAGAATAACCGATGTAACATCATCTGATGACCACTATTAATTGAAATAACATAAAGCAGAAAGTATTTCGAACCTTTGGATGCAAGTTCATTTTTATTTTGTGATTAAACTGACAACTATTGATGTTTCATTATTTGAAGATTTATTACTGCTTTGTTCCAGGCAGCCCTTTTTACGCAAAAGAAATGTAAGGTTAATATTCCATCCTATTTTCAAAAGCCAACAATTATTGTGATAAGATATACTCAGTATACATTCTTGTGTGAATAGGAAAACAATTTGGTTTTTGAAACTTACTCATTGTTTGCTCAAGAAAGCGCCTCTGCTTTCTGTATAAACAAATCTGCCCAACCATTAAAATCTTACCATCATTGTATACATACAAAATTAATCATTTCTACTAAAGTATTTTATATATAACATGTACACCGCAATACCTTAGCTTAAACTACTTATTCTAAATTGTGACTCAAGAAGATGTTATTAATTTAATGGTTTAAAATATATGCATTTTACACATTTAAATTTAAAAAACTGGGAATAATTAAAAGTAATATTGCAAAGAAATGTTAAGTACTTCACATAATCACCACCACCAGTCTATGATGTATCTTATTTTTGTTTTACTTATGGTTCAAATTGTATTTTAATCTTTTCAAACATTGCAGCTTTTAATTTTAACTATGTAATAACACCCGTCATAAATATATATCTCTCAGATGGTTGTAATTTTAAATTAACTGGATATATACAGTCCCACTATTTTTCCAAAAAGATAGTCGTCCCTGTATTCTCAGCTTCAATCAAAAGCCTAACATTAACGTCAATAATTGTCATTTATACTTAGCTGCGCAGTTACTTTCGAGTCAGTGTTATTCATCTTATGTCTTATGGCATGAAATATTAAATACAGTTTATTAATTGTTGGATATGTATTTGACATGAACTTCATCTAAAACATTTACTAATGAAGCTAAGATATCGGAGAAAACGAAATTAATTAAAGCTGTTGTAGTACAATCTTAAATGTTGATTTTTATTTTTTACAGAAAACTGGTGCTAGGATCAAGATCTTCTCGAATTGCGCCCCGCAGAGCACTGATCGCATTATACAGATCGTTGGACAGCCAGACAAGTGCATCCAGTCCATCCGAGAAATAATTTCTTTGATAAAATCTGTAAGTAGTATAGCTAGTGTAATGAATCACTCTTTCTAATTAAATTACATGTTCTATTTTTTAAGAATCCGATCAAGGGTGCTATCAACCCATATGATCCACATAACTACGATGATTTTTATGCAGAAGAATATGGAGGTTACGGTGGTGTGGGCAACACTGAAAACAGACGTGGAGGAGGACCCAGTGCACAGGGTGGTCCCCCTCGTGGACCCCCACGTAATGAAAGAGGCCCAAATAACGGTGGTGGAAGATTCAACAACCGCGGACCGCCTGGCCCACCTGGACCACCACAACGTAGTGGACCACCACCAATGAAGTAAGTAACATTACATGACTGACCAAATAGCTATTTATATAATAGTTGCAAAATGAGTGCTTTTTGCACTAACTGTGAATTTGCATTATTTCTTCTACAAGATTTTTGCAATTATATATATTGAGAACTGAAGAAATGTTACATATTTCAAAAGTTGGCTATGGCTTTAAAACAAAAGACGATATAATAATGGCGATGGTACAGCTCAACTCACAACAAAAAAGTAATATAGTAATGTGGAAACCGCAACGCTGTAACATTAATAATTACCGAGACACCCTACAATTACAACGAAAATGGGATACCCTGTACATCGGCAAGCATAACAATGGATTCAAACGTGACTCATACAGTTGACAATGATGAGGATGATTTATCGTCTGCAATAACATTTAGTAATTATTAGATAGCAGTATTAAGTGGCAAGGTGACTTTATATGTTACAGTTACAAGGAGAGTGATTGTTGTGAGGGAAAGAGAAATGAGAAAAAGGCTATGACACATTTGTAATAATGCATTCAAAGTTTTCAATGACTTACCTGCAACCCTTTTACTTTTTTGTGTCTGGGAGAATTTTTTCATTAATACCTTTTACTTTTTATTTATTTAATTAATTATTGGGGATGAGGGCTTATTCAAAAGAAACTACTCGTGCATTTATTGCTAGTTACTTTTTATGTAATTTCATTTTCTGGTGTCACCGTGGGTGAAAAAATCAGCCATACTGATCCCTGGAGCATTTTAATATATATTTTTATGTATATTCAATAAACTGTATTATTATTATTATTACTATTATCATTTCCAAATGGTACAAAAGTATGAAATTTTTTTACTGCCTGGAGTCCCTATCGCTAACATTTTCGTTACTGTTTAAAAAAATGACTTGGCAACAAAAGTATTCACTTTTTAATCTTACTAGCTAAAGTTAATCCTAGGATTTAAATTAAATCTTGTCTCCACATTTTAATTAAATACACAGTTTGAACAAGTACTTTACCTACTTTGTTTTATTATCCCAATGTAGTTCAAATAATTTTGTTCAAATTAATAGTTAAATGGGTGATTTGACCTGGAGAAGAAATTTAGCATGATGTATCATTCAGATTAAACTGGCTCACTAAAAAAACACTTTTAATCCTAACAGTACAATATATCATTTTAGCACTAGTGCTAAAGTGAACCCTCTTTGACAATTAAAGTATATTTAGTATATTAAAATACTAGTTTCATAGGGCGCCATTTTGTAGCAACGTTAAAATGGATAAGTGCGACAAATAGCCTTATGAGTCGGGCTTTTTATACAATTTTTTCTATTTTGCATGGTTTCCCTCTGCTACACAAGAAAATGTGAGAAATTTAATAAAAATAAAAATTTTTGAGAATTTTAACCTACCATKCTTATGGTTGCTAAGTGTCAGTTATGACGAGACCCATGACAGTTGCAACGTTACGAGGTGGAGTTTATTTAGTGTTCCCTCAGAGATTTTTAGTGATACCAACGTTGGGACATAAGAAATGGCTCTATTACAAAACGCAAATTGCATATTGTAATGGCTTCATTAAAATGCTGAATAGAAAAAATATACTTTATTAAACTTCAATTTTTTTTCCTCAGTAATTATAACGACAGAGGTCCTGGGGGTCCGCCGCCCCGTAACAACAATTTTGGGGGTCCTCGTGGTTTAAATGGCGGTGGCCCACCACCCTTCGATAGGAACGATGCCTGGGGCCCACCAAGCACTGGAGGCGGTAACATGATGAACCAGCCCCCACCAAGCATAATGCAACCGAACGGTTTGGGACGGGGTCCTCCAATTCCACCAGTTGGAGGCCAGAACGGTCCACTAGGTGGCGGCCCAGGGAAGAACTCTACTCAGGTTACCATTCCCAAAGATGTAAGTTAATAGTTTTGCTTGGTGTATTGACTGTTTTATTTACTATAGGACTTACCAACATGATATACAGGTATATAAAGCGTTTACCAAGGTACCAACTTACTCCTGTAAAAAAGGGTTCAAAACATATTGTAGAAATTTAGTTCAAATTCTGATAACATATGACACTACAAGCGATTTCCATTTGTACTAGCGGTTATAACCAGCGGTTACAAATTTCTGACAGCGGTTGATAAATTTCTGTCAGCGGTTACTCGTCTCCCTTTAAACTGTGACGTCATTTGGTTTACAAATGGAAAGCATTGGTTACAATAAAGAGTAAAGAAAATGTGAGGTTATTGCTTACATATCCAACGGATGGGAAGTATTGTATAGCGAAAACAATTTTAAAAAATTTTTATTTGTTCAATCGTTTTAAAATGCATGTCTAGGTATATTACATTTATCACGGTACACTTATTGATCATAATACGTTCTTGCACACAAGACAGATGCAATGGGAATAAATTGCTTTCTCATTCTAATATGTATATTCCGTTCCGGAGTCGCGTTCTCTCGCATTTCTACTGAAAAACGCTGTATTTCTTTGCCAGTTTACAAGACAGTTGGAAGCTCAGCTTGGAAACTTGGAATCCACTTAGAAGCTATACAGAAAATAGAGATGTCTTAAATACCTACTAGTCAGTAGTCATTTAGTTTGCGTGTTTTGTAATCAAAAACTGCTTCACCATCATCACAGCATAGGGAAACCAGCAGGCGCACTCCGCCCAAAATCGTAAATGTGCTCGAAGCTGTCAGTGTCAGATTTTTCAAATTATTATTGGAGTAGAATGATCAAGAAATGTGATAGAGAAATTAAAAAAAGGATAGATTCACTAACCGCTGGTTGGAACCGATTTCCGAGGCCGGTTAGAGAATTTAAGTAACCGGGTTAGTCCGATGACGTCATGGTTTGAACCAGCGCTAAATGGAAAATGAGCGGTTACTCCAGCGGTTGAACCAAAAGGCGAACCGCTACAAATGGAAATCGCTTTAGAGCATACCAAGGTAATTTTGATGCTTGTAGGTTATGTATCTGTCAACAAGCACATGATAGAACTATCTAATAAGAAACATTGTACAAACAGATTTCACCACCAAGTTCTTTTGAAATTTTAATACATTCATTGTTCATGCTCCATTATGTGTTTAGTTAATTTTACTTCATATATTATTATTACTTTACATAAGTGTTGAACTATAACTAATTAATGATTAACAAAAATAACTACATATCTGTACTTACATCGCCAGTTGGCATTATCTTTTATTGTCTGTCCGAGCTCAAAAATTTAAACCTTTATTTCCAAGAAATCTTGTATATGACATCTGCTGTCTATATATGTTGATGTCGTGCAGTTTTCATGTAATATAAACAAATTTGAAAACTGATCATCTATGTCATGGTGAATTACTTTTTTTTTCTTAAAAAAGTAATTTATTTTTAACCATTTTATTATGTCTAAATGCCAAAGTACTTTCAGCTAGTAAGCCATCATTAGTACCATATACAAATAATATTAATAATTAAAAAATTGATTTTGATGACAAAATGAATTTAAGGAGCAGACTTTACAGCAATTTTATGGCAACCTATAAACCAATAAAACAAATTAGTATTTAAATATAAAAAAAGTCGTGTGGTGTAAATATGAATTTTGTAGTTAAAATATTTTAAGTGTTGTGTTTGGTGTTTTAAGATATTTCTTTTTGGTTTCTAGCTTGCAGGAGCAATAATTGGTAAAGGTGGCGGCCGCATTCGCAAAATCCGTCAAGATTCAGGTGCAGCCATCACCATAGATGAGCCTCTTCCAGGGTCAAATGACCGCATTATTACCATCACTGGGATGCCGAATCAGATACAGATGGCACAGTATTTGTTGCAGCAAAGGTAATAAATGTCCTCCCAAGCTTTTTTTCTCCCTGTTGTCTATAGGCATGATCTGATGTACTAATATATACTTATAACAGTTATATTCAAATAGCATCAAAGTATGTGTAAAAAATTATGGTTTTCACTATTCTTTCGTTTTCCATAAATGTTACAGGATAAATAATTACACTAGCAATCAAATGTTATATATTTGMGGTAATATTTAAAGTTTGAAKTATGTAAKCTCGTTTCATCCAATTTAGTGTTATCAAGGGTAAAGTCTACTGCAACTTTAGTATTGCTGCTGAGTGGAGTCTGAGTAGCTGACTGCTTTATGTGTGTTTTAAGTAAATTCTAATAGGTTTAACTAAAAGTGAGAATTTAGGATGGCAATGCCATCTGTCAGCATTACACTGACATGATGACAAAGCCACCTAGCACAGCATAGACATGCATTTTAAGGTTTAACTAAAATTTTGATTAAATTTTGCGCTTTAAATTTAATCTTTGTGCTTTGACAGCATATTTTATTTTCGAATGAACACAAATATAATTCTATAGTAAACCCAGATAGACTAAAGGGGGTTCAGTTGACATTGAGTGGTCAAGAAATAAAAGGGGTCTATTAATACAAGCTTCTAAAATGTACTATACACAGTTTTAGGTAAGCGGAAAAGTAGCACCGTTAGAAGTGCATTTTCAGGTAGTATTCTGCGAAAACTGTAAGCCGCTCTCCAAAAAGGGTCTACCATAATGTAATTTGCTTTATTGTGTCCATGACGCTTAGCGCGCTTATAAATATGTAAGGTTTTTTTTTTGAAGTTACTTATTAGGTGTTGGGTTTCGAGATAAGCGTTTGAGTTCCTTTAAAACCAGCAGCCGTAAATCTGTATTACCTGGTTACCGCTCAGTCCTTATGCATCTATTAGAATAATAGATTTCGAAATGTCTGCTTCAGAGAATTATTTATACAAACGCTTTAAAGAGCATTCGGGACAATTTGCAACCAGATATTCCATAATGTTTTGAAAATACGGTGAGATAGAAGCAAATTTGTCTTGTTCAGAATAATTTAGACATCATCATTTAACTTTTACAATAAATTTATCCAGGACGACAAAGTATCGAGATTTTGATTGCAGTCGATATGCATATATAACAAATATTTATGTAATATACATTTTCAAATTTTTAGGAAAAAAATTATTTTGTTTGCACTGCTGGTTAATTAGTATAACCTACTTTTAATAATGCAGTTTTAAAGATGCATGATTTTGGTTAAACTGTATTCATTTTATGAGGGGCTTTATAAGAATAAAAATATCTTGATTAATATGTTTTTTGACCAAAAAGCTTCTTTCCTTCTTAAACTCACAATTGTGCTGACTGTACTGAGACTCACTCCAGTAGCTAAAGCAGTGCGTACATATACTTTATTGAAAGGTAGAGTTTTATCAACTTCCTTCTCGTTTTGAAAAAATTAACGCACTGAATTGCACCCTTCAGTTGTTAAGTGCTTGTATACATTCTTTGAATGAGACATGTTTACAGATTAAGAAGGAACCCAAACGCTTATCTCGAAACCCAACCCTTATAACTAACTGCAAAAATGACCCTTATTTATAAGTGTGCTAATGGGCACAATATAGCAAATTATATTGTGGTAGACCTTTCTTGGAGAGCGGCTTACAGTTTTCGCAGAATACTACCTAAAAGCACATCTCTAACGGCGCTACTTTCCGTTTATCTAAAGCTTTGTTCCATACATTTTACAAGCTTATATTAATAGACCGTCCCCCTTAATCACTCAATGTCAAACGAACCCCCTTATAGTTTATTTTCATGGTATCAATAGTTCTACTCCATTTTATCCCATTGTTGTCATTATACACTTTTTTCATCGTTTTTGGTTGCACATAAGCACTGTAAAGTTTTTTTCTTCAGCGTTCTATGTACAGTGGAAGGGAGAAGACTAATGCGGTGTGGAAATCCTACTAACAAATGAGGGCCAGTTGTGTGGAAGACTAGTGATTTTGTTGTTCTATATTTGTGTAACAAGGAATCACTAATCATCCCACAAACGCACCTCGCTGCTTCACGGACTTCATGGGTAATTAACACTTAATCATTGTACATACATCAGTAACATAATCGTAGTATTGCTTGCTTTTTTGCAGTCATTTCTATTGTTTCTCTTTGACCGAATATTATTATGTTTCAGTGTACACAACAATGCTGAGCGCAACAATTACTAAGACTGTGGACAGGAAGGACACATATTACAATAAGTTTTACCCTTATACATTAATACATTCCAATTCTGTATTTTTCTTATGGGCATTATACATTTTTCTTTTCATATTATGCAAACTGGTGCCGTTTTTTTTTCACAGATTTGGAATTGTGTTGAAATATATATTTACTGTAATTTGAAATCTATTGATGTACAGTACTAACAACTATATTGTAATGCATTTTATATTGTATGAATATATCAGGGAACAGCCCAGTACAAATCGTATCATTATTTTTGTGTTCCATGATAAAATATACAACCAAATATTTTTGTAGAATTAAGCAGACATATTGACTAATTGATGTATGTGTAGCTTGTAGGTTCTCCATAATGAACAATAAATAAAGTTCTTCCAATACTGGCAAAGGGCATGTGTTTGATTAAATAGTAAAGGGCATTTCCACTTTTACAAACACCAGATAAACCCAACTATCCCATAATCCAAATTATGGGTGCAGCACATTTGTTTTTAGGGTCATAATTTTTTTGTTCTACCTGCAGCAGTACACGGTATCAAATGATAACTTAAAATCTGTTTTCCAAATGGGTTGTTAGGCAATAAAAGTAATAATGCATGGTTAAAAAAAACAGGTTTCTTTGGAATTTTGAGTTATACTACCATGTCTAAAAAGTTCATGAACATGTTCAATAAAAATTTCATTTTACACTAGCTGACCTGACAGACATTGGCCTGTCCAAACAGATTAGCACTTAGAATTCAACATATTTTGTTTCTTTAGTGAGACAGTGACAAATTTTTATGAAAACTATCTAAACCTAATTGACAATTTAAAATTCACTTTAAATCGAATTGAAACAATAAAATTGCAGAATGTATTGTCTAAATTAAATACATGCATTAACAGAAAGAATGTGCAAATGGATCAGCTATCAAACGACATTTGAGTGCATGGTAAGTGTGAAGTAGTGCTGTCAATAGTGATCACCATATATGGTTTGACGGTTATGAAAAATAACCGGTTTTCCTAATAATGTTCAAAGATCAAATCGTCGGTTAAACAGGATAGGACTGTTAACCGGTTTAAATGGATCAGTTAACCAGTTCCAGCTTACTGGTTAATCAGTTTTATGTTGATCCATTAATAGTCTTCCCCTTAGTAGGATTACATATATTCTATACCATCTCATACTACAAAATTAAAAAAATGACGCTTTTTGCAATATATAATACTAATAATTTCAGCGGTTAGGAAAAACATGTTTACATGGAAATGAAAAAACCATCTATTATAAACGGTTTAATGGATATTTATTTGAACCAATTTTGCATTTAACCTAACACGATGAACATACCTCGGAACGTACGTAACTGTCAACCAATTTTAAAATGTTAATTTATTAAACATACCAACCTTTAACAATTTGGTTTAACATTCATATTTTTGTTCGTTATTTTTTAAGGTATTTGGCTGTAGGGTATGCGTTCTGCCGTTTTCGCTAGCGGGGCGTGCTTAGCGCATGTGGTAGTTTTCAAGTCAGCCTGAGCKTGTTATTTCGCACATTCTTGAGTCTGAGATGAACATTAAATATTTGTATTACTAATTTATTTAGTTATTTTTGAGCAGGTTTGATAACCGGTTCATGACCGGTATATTTAACCGGTTATTCCAGGGTTGCTTATCACGATTAATATTGCAATGTCCTAACAGGTTAACCGTAACCATTGACAGCACTAGTGTGAAGAATAAATAGCACATATTATTCAAGTGCATGTGTGATAAATAAATACCTTTACTGCAAATACGTAACAGATTACTTCACCTGGAAAGTTAAAATGTAGAAAAAAGTAATCAACTTGTAAATGACAGTACACAATACAAACAACTCAGCAATACGACAAAAGTTTGATTTCTACAAACTTCTGGGTCACACATAGATAACTACATTTACTGCCAGCTGCAGAGCGAGTTTCTGCGTACCAGTCGTAACGCTTTTGTAAAGTAATATGGTGGTAAATTTCTTTGTGCCAGCGATTTTCTGCTACATGACATTCTGCATACGAGCGTAAATCTAGTCTAGTACCTGCAAACACTTAAAGCGCAACTAAGATTAGTTGTCCCATTGGATTGTAAAAGTTTAAGTAATTAGTGTGTTTGAAATGGACATATGGTTCCTCACCCATTTGTTGCACTCAGTGCAACGATTCCAGGAGGTCCAGTGATCTTTTTACAGCAGTTCTGTTGCTAAAAGGGCAGGCCATCTGTTAATGCTGGAGTATACCAAACTGCCTGCTAGAATAATTTCTTGAAAATAGTATGTGGGTTTCAAGAAAATAATCATTTGACCAAAATTATCACATTTAATTTTTGCACTGGCAAGGTTATAATTTTAAAAAGTATTAACGTGTAGTAAAACAAATAAATAGTAAATAAAGTACTTTTCATAATGTGAGCAGAAGAAGGGTCCCACCACTATTATGTATTTGATTTTTCTTTAAAGATTATTACCTATAATATCATTTTTATTAATTTAAAAATTTGTCTTTATTTCCAAAACTAATATAAAAGTTGGTTAAGAGGGAATTTTCTAATTATATTTAGTTTAAGATACCTAAGTATACCACTATTTGATTTTAATTTCTGCAGAAAACGAGTTAGGAAAATGAACACTATTCAATATAATAATTATTGTAAATGTTAGAAACAAAATGGGCCTGCAGTCCCAATCAATAGACCCTTTTCTGTTTATTTTTCACAAAATGCCTATGTAGGGCTTAAAAAATTAATAGTATTTAAAAGTTTGAATCTGTGATGTCACCCTTCCCTAGCTTGCTTACTTTAATGTAACTGTGCAATGTTGACATGCGCATTTTGTGATGCCAGTCAGTGCGGTCGGCCGAGGTTAGGTTTCCAAAATTGAAGTTGCAGAAAACGTGCCCATTGTATTGTCCAAACTGTTTCACTGTAAATATTAAAATATAAAATACTTAAATTAAAATATTAACTTGTAGCGGATATATCGCAAACCGATTTCAATTTATCGCAGCAGCAGGMTAAAATTTGCAAGAAMTCGTGTAGTGTAGTGTTTTTCAATCAATGAGTCGTTTTACGGCATTCCTGAAAGAGGCATATTTTATTTAGAATTGATTATAGAGATTACAAAATTGTAAATTTTTGACTAAAATCCACATATCTAAAGGTTCTATTAAAAAGGCGAGTGAGCATTACCCCAGCGCACGCCACTGGTGCTTTAGGAACCCCCCCGATTACTTTTTTTATAGTACCTTATGCTGTTATGATTCCCACCAAATTTGAAATTGATCGTTTATAGTTGACCAATAGTCCTAAAAACTCACTTTTTAAAATTCAATTTCAACACCCTGTATATAAAAAAAACAATGTGTTCAGAAAAATATATATGATCGAAGGTMTATTCAGACTTGCAAAACGCCGGGTAGTGAGAAGCAAACGCGAGATTCACCGCTGCCATAGTTATACAGTTTTGCTTTCTAGCCAGCAGTGAGGTTGTACGTTGATTATTGATTTGCTGACTTATTTTTTTAGCGCTTAGTTAGCATTTTGTGACAAGTAGCAGAGATATATAACAGTGACAACTAACAATGAGTAGTAGCAGTGAGAGGTAACAGTACTTATTAGCAATGGAAGTAACAGTGTCAAATAGCGGTAACTAGTAACTGTAACTACCAAGTAATAGTGATAATTAACATTAAGAAGTAGGAACCGTGACCAGACATGGTGACAAATTGAAGTAAAGAATCATAACTTTAAATTTGACAAGTCTAATCTATCAATTTTAGTATCTACATATTATAGGTAGTCGGCATTTTCATTGAAGTATAAAAAGTGAAACTACATGTAACTATTATACCAGGAACATTATGGAACATAATGCTTTTACTGGCACACTAAGTCTATGCTATTTAAACACAGCAGAAACATATTTTTGAACAAGAATTCTTTGGTTTTGTTTTCTAATAAATATATTCCCCCAAAATTTATTTATTTTACGAAGATAGAGGTAGCGACCACTTGTAAATTTTTGATTGATGCTGCGACTAGTTTAGAGTTTAGAGTTTAGGAGTCAACAGGTCAGTTTCCGATTCGATTTCGCAACACTGGTAAATCCCATTGTCACTCTTGTTGTCACCTATCATGATTTGGCAATTATCAAAATTCAAAATTGGCATTCGTCAGCTGTTAGTCAATCGCAATGTTCCGTGGTTGTGACGTGTGGAAATTTGTTATTTGTTTAGTCGTACAACAAAGTTTAATATATATTTATTTATGCTGAGCACAGAAAGTCCAAGGAACTTAACTCATTAGAAAACGTTTTGACTGTAGTATGTACTCATACATCCACGAGCAACACTCCAAACAGGAGACAAAGAACCACGAGCATAATATGATTAGATAAAAATTTGAGAACGTATTGTGTACATGTGGAATTCATTTGCTTCTAATCCAGGGATTAAGAAACAGTTTTGTAAGTCCGGGAAATGAAACGCCAGAGGTTGTAAACTTGTGTGATGCACATAATACTGGACTGTCAATTATTTTCTTTTGTAGGATAAAGGACTCTCAAAATGATGGTTACCAACAGTTGTTTTCGAAAGACAGTGATGATAGTGGAGAAGACACAGAGTTATTTGTTCGAAAGAAATATGAAATACCACACATAGAGAAAGCTGTTGAAGAAGGTGATTCACTACAGTCTTTGGCCATCAGGTACCATTGCACTGTACGTTGTTAATATTACATTTTTAAGTTTCTAGGGGCTGGTTGCACAAATGTGGATCAAAGTTAATCCGAGTTTAATCTGCGGTCATTGCCTAGCAGCATTATGAATTCGGTGTTCTGATTAGAGATGCTATGGCAACAACCGTTGCACAAACTCAGATTAACTTTGATCCGTGTTTGTGCAACCGGGCCTATATGTTACTGTTATAATTGCTAGTATTCCTATTACTAAATTTTTAGGTTGCCGAGTTGAAACAGTTGAATAACATTCATAAGGAGAATGAAATTTATGCAAAGAGGTCTATTAAAGTACCCAGTCGACCATTTTCGTCTGCCTTGGCTGGGGTACACATCAGTGGCACAAGTTCACCCGACACAGATATTTTGAAGAAAGAAATCGATCTAAACAGTTTGAATTCAAAATTGGAAGAATCATTGGCACCTAACCATATTGATCAAACGAAGGTCAATGCTATTATTTTTAATAGCCACATAATACCCAAGATCTGTGATCCTGATGAGGCAGATGATGGTGATGAGGAAGATGTTAGGTTGTTGCCGCAATCACCACAGGCTGTTGAAGAAGTTATTGCTTCGAAAATCAGTTGTAGTGGTGCGGATGGAGATATTCCTTGGATTGCTTTAATTATATGTATTGTTGTTCTTGTATTTGCAGTGCCTCTTATTTATGTGTTATATATTTATGAACATCCACAGATGTACCATCATAACCATACATCTTCATGATACCTGCGCTTTATTATATAACAGTTGTGATATATAATATGACGTATCTCATTTGTTAAGTTTATAAGAAATTTAAACACTTTTGAGGGAAAATTTTTGACTATAATAATTTAAATTGTAATTGAAAAATGAKAGCKGTTGGTAATCTAAATTATTAATAGTTTTTCATGTTGATTCATTTTGTGTCATTTCTGTTTGTTTACTTTTTTGGATTGATAAAAGAAACGTTTCCATTCCAGCAATGAAAGATTAAAAATGCTGGGCACATTTTTAAGACTTAAAATTAATGAAATTGGATCTAATTAATTTTGCTATTGATCTGTAAATTTTAAATCTCATTATGACTAAAATATGTGCCAGTAAACTTAAAACATAAATACCTAACATCAAGGAAATTAAGATAAGGATTTAGTACCTATTAACGAAGTAAAATGAAAGTGACATACCCTTAATACAATATTGAGTCACCCATGTATTAAGAATCCTGTATATATTAAAAAAAGCAGCTGTATTTTAGTATTATTGCAACCGTTGAGTTGTGAGTTACCACCTGTCAAATATCTCAATTATTTTTGGAAATAATTTATTTAATAAACTATCAAATACAAACGAGCTCTTTATATCATAGCTGCAGCTGGAAGTTTCCTCCACCCTTGCTCAGTATAAAATTCTGTTGATTAAGCACATCTAACGTGTTGCCGATCTTTTCATTGTCAATATTAATATGTTCACAACATTCACGAAGTTGTTTAGTTGTAAAGATCCTGCTCCCTTGGTCCTTGGCAAGCTTCTGCAGATACTTCAGAAGCGCGTTAAACTGAAGCAAAAATAAAATTATTTTAGTTGTATTACAATTTCTAGTCATGAAATACAATTTGTACCTTTCTTTTATATTTCAGTAGAATAATAAAAATACTCCCTACTATCTGTATCTGTCAAAATACAACCTTTAACCAGTTTAATTAAAAGAAATTCACAAATTCACATTTCTGGGGGTTAAGTTTTATTGTCATTTAGTAAACTATATAATAACTCACATCGCGGACGTATAATGTGGACCACCAAACGTGTTGCCGCGGGGTAGTTCAGTAGTTGTCCAAAAGATGGTCTCAAATCGTTAGTGAGGTTTCTCTTGCCTCACTAGATCGAAATTCGCCACTTCAAAACTGATAGTGTTAGTGACAGTTCGCCTTCTCCTGCTGACGACAGTTATGTGTCAAGTGCAAGTGTGTGGTGGGATGTGAATATGAAGGCAGTACGGAAGTTTTACACAAATTTCCGTTAAATAATTCACAAAGATTGCTGCAACGGGTAAGAGCAACTGGCGATTCAGAAATTGAAATAATGAATAAACAGGAGTTCAATACCAAGAGGATTTGTCGAAAACATTTTTCATCGACTTATCGAACTGGAAACAATAGATTATCATTCCCGGCTATTCCTACCTTATTTTTACCTTGTAAGTACATATTTAAGAAGTTTAATTCCTATATCATAGCTAAAAGCTTTGTTGCAGTTATTCCTACTCATGAGATTATCGTAGCTACTCCTAGTCTTGAGGAGATTCATACAATTCTTCCTGCACATGAGGAAGATTCCGAAAATCTTCCAGGTTCTTCATCAGCATTTTCACAACCTACTTTAAGACTGCCTAGTCCAGCAAAAAGTTGTAAGCAAAAACTAATAATTTGTTTTTTTATTTTTGTCTTAACAGATTCTGTTTAAGGTGACACTCATATCCATCCATCATCTTCGAAGGAAAGACAGCCTCGAACAAGGAAAGAGTCAGTAAGCTATTTATGTCCTCGAAAAAACCAATAACACCCATTAAAAAAAGTGAGTATATATTTTATATGTAAATATGTAGGTAGTTATGTCTAAAATCGAGATGTAAGTTGAATATAAGAAGTCTTTGTTAGTCAAATTAACACACAATTATTTATTTTTTTAAATAAAAATTTACTTATATAGCATATATTAAGTTAACATTTGTTTATAGTATATACTAGTTACTTGATGTAATATATAATTGGACATTTACAAAAACTTTTGGGCATGGAACATCATACTAAACTGAAAGCTAAAAAGTTTTACGAAAACATACTTGATTTAAAAAGGCAAGTAAGAATAGTTAACATTCGGAATGTAAATTTAGAGTTGTTTGCATCTTACTGAGAAATACATCAAGGATGGTTTTTGGCAAGAACACAATTTGAATGAAGTAGTGAAGAATTTTTTTGGTCACAGATTAGATATATTGGAAAACAAAAATACCATAGAACTATACAGTGTAAGACAAAATTTTTGCTCTAGCTTTATTTATTCAAAATCCGAAAACATACAGATATCTATCGAAATTATTTTACTTACCAAGTACCGAAATGCTTCAGAAGGTTATTCGTCATATCCCAATCAAAACTGGTATCTGCAAAGCCGTCCTTGAGAATATGTGATTTCCTATTTTAAAAATTAAAAATCCAGCATACAAGTACTGTATTTTAATTTTTGATGAAATGTCTACAGCCTGGACTTTATTTTTATGAGGATATGGTATGTGGCTATGCAGATAATAGTTTTGATAGAAAGAATGACGTAGCTGACCGTATATTAGTGTGGATGTTACAGATTGTATCACAAGAGAATACTTGGAAACAATCACTTGGATATAGATTTTACAAATCAATTACAAGTTCAGAAGACATTGCCGAGACAGTTTAAAAACATTGTGTGTCAGGTGCATGAGAAAGGATTTGTGATAGTAGCTAGCATATGTGATGAGGGTGCAACAAACATGAAATCAATTAGACACTTAATTACAGATAGCAAAAGAGATGCTTTTCACAGTGGAATAGAGCCTTATGCCTGCAAAACCCAATAAAATATCAGATATGCTCATTTACAATGAATTCAGGCTATAATTATCTTTTGTAATCACCATAATATATCCTACTTAAGAGCCTGCCTTTATTTCATTTCGTTAAGGGGTACGGCCATGAGAGGTGCTAAGCACTGTTCGGAACGCAAGCATTGTGGGTTGCCTTCTAAGATGTTCTGTGGTCATGTGGTCAGGTACTCATCACATGCTGCTTATTGTTGTACAGTGGCCTTCATAAGTAATGTCGTACGGGACGGTGGCGAAAATAACGATGCGCCCATTTCACTGCAACCCGATATTCAGTTGCAGACGACGTAGATGTCGCAAAAGAAGAGATACATCCTTCTACTTTCTTTAATCCTCAAGTGGTATACTCAGACAAGTTTTAGTATTTAATGCAATATTAAAACTGCATTGGAGAGAAAGCGTGACTGTCTACTTGTATGTAAAGAGTAGACTAAGCGGGCTTAGCAGTTATTAAAGCACAAGTTAGCCCTTTCAATCCTGATGAAGGAATAGAAATAAATTCCGAAAGCTTGAGTCTAGTGTGTTTAACAACTTATGCTTTATTGATTGCTAAGCCCGCTTGGTTTATCCTTACATGCATACAATTTTTAATGCAATCGGAAAGAAAAGAGAAACAACAATTTTTAGTAAAAGGCGGAAAATTTTCTATTTGTAAGAACATCTTTATGATATCTGTCCCCTTTGTAAAAAAGCAATGCTTGTTTCAACCACATATATGATTTCTTTTATTAAAATTATTTAATTTTTAATGTTTATTGCTTTGCTAATTTCTATTTTTTAACAAAAACCTATTTAATTTAAATATATTCTAGCTTTTAACTACTAACGAAATAACTGCAATATTTTTAATAAAAGCTATATAGTTTAGGTATTCGTTAATTTTACAGTCAATAGCAGTTATACATAATAATTGCTAGAAAATTTATCAAGTTAATTTTTAACGTAAATTAGTCTTTATTTATAACTATAACAAAAACCATTGTTTATCAACCTTACTATACTAATACTGCTAAAAAAAATTTTTGAAAAATAACTAATGTATATGCAGCTTTCCATCATTCTTTAGACTGATTATTCAGCTTTTGCATCTCACTCAATCCTTATCTTATTACATCTCTAAATTATAATGACGAGCAACTTATTTCTTGTTTTCTTATTAAGAGCGTTGATTATCAACAGTGTTGAAATGTACAGAATTTTGTTCGCCTGTCAGTTTCTCCCGAACCTGAAGTGAGTAAAAATTCAAACAAAGTAACCGCATGCAAATGAGGGTCGATTTATGGGTTTATGACGACGGGTGCACTCCACCACCAGTGCAAAAATAATCCCACCATGAAATCCCAAACAGCAGCCTTATGCAGCCAAGCATTTCAGGTAAATGTTATCGGTATCTCCGGCGACGATTACAAATAATTTAGGAAAGAAATGCAACCAGGACTATGGCACGATTTGCACACAACAAAATAAGTGTTTGCCAACATTTTTGCATTTAAAAAATTGTAGAGGTACTTTTGCAGAATCACATTAAATTATATACACGGGCAATGTAGAACGGAAAATCGCTGTCACTAATCTAACACGATTAATATTAGCTAATTTTTTTCGTATCAAAATCACCAACAGGGACTTGACGTCACGCAGATTTCAAATCATTCGGATCCGTCTGTGCCCGATATGAGAAAACATTAAGTCAAAGTCTTTGCCGCTACATTTTGATCTCTCGTGTTTTCTTTATCTGTTTTCACCAATTTGTCCATAAAATCATTAACTTTTTTATATATTCCCTTATTCATGCCCGGGCAATGAAAATTTTCACCATAATAATTTCCATCACTCTTTTGTAAATTACTTATTCGCAAATACATTTGTCACTGATTTCTTTTTGTCCGATTTTGTCTTTTTTAATAAATATAGTCGTCTTACCTCTACTTTTTCATAACTACCATATTATTTTGAATTACTATGAAGTATTTTGGTACTGTGAGATATTACAGCTGCAGCACATATTGCTTCATACGAATTTTTCAAAGCATAATTAATTTGTTTTCCGCCAATAAATTTTGCGACAATAAAATTAAATTCTTCAACAATATTGATGGCGGCATCAATCAAAAAACTTCTTGCGGTGTTTGCGATAAACATATAGCTAGGTTTTTGCCATAGGCACAAATTTCTTATAATTGAGCAAAGATATATTGAAAGTCAACCATCCTGTTTTCACCCATCACATCTACCTCAATAATCGCAAAAACATTGTCTATTACCTACTAAACATTTCTAAAATATGTGTAGTTATCTACCATCAAATTATGGCTAGATGAGCTGTCCTGCATAAAATCTGCTCTACTGGGATTCATTTTTGATGCGACATTCATGTTACCCCAATTATTATTTATACTTGTTTCGTCCTATAAAATTCATTTTAAATGTTTATATTTTTAAGGTTTAAATTTTTAGTGTTTCCTTTTTTTAAGTCCAGTAATTTCTTAAGTTTCCATTACAATTCTTATTTCTTTTTCTGCTACTTAATTTTCTTCTCTCCACATTACTATTACTATTAGACTGCCAATATTTCAACAATTAACAAATAACAATCATTATCCGTAACAAGCACTATATAATACTGAACAGGGTTGTAAATCTTAGATTATTTTGCTTTGTATCCAAAAAGCAGAAATCATTGTGTCATTATAAGTTTCTTATTTGTCAATATTTTTCTTCTTGTTTTAAAATATTGGAAAGGTAAGATATACACTACAAAATGGCGGGGACAAGAATTCATTTTTCCGTCTTACCTCCAAAAATCGGAATTTTTTCCTAGCCATTTTGTAGAATTATATTAACGTAGATTTACACTCAAACAATTGTTTTATCTCCCATAATAAAAGTGTTTAACTGTAAACTTAATTGCATGTTTGATAAATATTAATATTTATCTGCATTCGTCGACCTAACAGTAAACCACGTTACTCCAAAATTGCAAATTTTCCTCTCTATCTTCAGTTATAAACGTTTTTTGTTTAATGTAAGAAAATTTATCTACACTTACATAATATTATTTCTTAAGTAAAAATTATATTGTATAATTATAAAAAGAAATAAGTTACTCATTATCATTATTTAGAGAGGCAATGAAATAATGATGAGCGTTTTTGTGAATGATACGCGAATGCTGAAAAATACGTCCAAAATCTATGGAAACATTTTGCTTAAAAGTTGCGTGTAAACTAGATTAATTTCACCTAGAGTAGTACTGTCTAAGTTGATTGGCAATGTTTTCTTGTTAGGTATACTTATATTTGTAAACAAAAACTAATTTACGTTGAAAATGAATTTGGTGAAGTTTTATAGCAGTTTGTCTATATATCTAATATTTGCCGTAAAATTAACAAATACATAAGTTATATAGTCCTTATAAAAAATATTGCAGACAATTTGTTAGTAGTTAGACCCTAGAATAAGTTAAATTAAATGGGTTTTTGTTGAAAAAAATAGAAATTATCAAAGCAATGAACACTGTAAGGTAAATAATTTTTAATGCGAGAAATCATATACATATATGGTTGCAACATGTACTGTTATGTACTAAATGAATTTACTACAATTTTGTTAATGTATTATTTTATAAAGAAGACAGATATCACATGAACATAACCCGATTTTAAATTTTTAGGAGGTGGAATGGTAGAATAGAAAATATGAATTTTATTAAAAACTATTGTTTTCTGGCCACATTAATTTTTTTTTCTTTTAGTACTTAATATTGCATGTAAAGGGTAAACTAAACGGGCTTCCTTCACCAGAATTTAAAGAGTTAACTTGTGCTTTAATAACTGCTAAGCCCACTTAGTCTACTTCTTTACATTCAAGTAGACAGTCGAGCTTCCTCTCCAATACAGTCTTAAACTTGTTTGAGTATACCACTTGAGGATTAAAGAAAGGAGCAGCATGTATCTCTTCTTTTGCGACATCTACATCGTCCGCAACTGAATATCAGGTTGCAGCGAAATGGGCGCATCATTATTTTCGCCCACGTCCCGTACGACATTACTTATGAAGGCCACTGTACATATATTGTATTATCTTCATTTCGTTTCATCATGCACATGTAGGTACTCTGTAACATTTTATTCTGATGGACAAATTTCGAATTTCACTTTTGTATTAAATACATATTTTATCTACTTAGTAAGTTGATGAAAGATTATAATAAAATTTCTTTCAGACAGCTATGTTTGTAGTCAGTAATATGAGGGAATGTATTATTTCACAAGTTTTGTTACCTCTAGTAGCAGTGATAAATATTAGATATAAAGTTTCAGAAATTTGTCCCATTTATTTTCAAGTTCCATGAATACAACTTAAATAGATATAAAATTTTAACAGACCTTTTGCAGCCAGCATGGTTAATTCTAGTAATCATTGCTATTAAGGGATACTGCATAATATACGGCTATTTAACATAATGTCAGAGATGTATGTACCTTAAGATGGTGTACCTGTATATAAACATATTAAAGCTGTGGAAAAAGACAAGGACATAACAAACAAACATAATAAGCTTATTGTATTAGTTAGGTTAATCTGTAATATTTGTCAAATACAATACAAAATTTTGTTTAAAGTTGTCTGACAATTTATGTTGGTGATTAGCTTTGACGAAGATTACGGGTGTGATTAAAAGTTGCTTTACTTTTTTGTTTCTTCAATAGTGTTTAAAAAGAAACAATGAACTTATAATAAACTGAAGACTATGACCACTAAATTTTTTTTTTTTTCAGTTGTACTTCGCGTGTTTCAACAGTGAACTGGACTGTTAGCTACAGCCTAATAAGAGTCTACATCAAAATTAGGCTGACAACAAAGATAATTATTGAGTAGTCCCAACTATCTGGAAATCCAGCTATACAATATCGTGCCAAATGAAATAAAAAAGTTAAATGTAAGAAGTTTAAAAATTGTATGAAAGCTTTAATGGTAGATAATGTGTTTTACTCTATAGTGGAATATAAAGACTTCTTACTTTTAGATCAGCAAAAATGTTTGTTAATTGAGTGATAGAATATAATAAATGTCAATGTCGATGTAATTTTGTATTTTTTTGTACTGTGATATATGTATTCATTGCTGACATTGTGACGTATCCTGCAAAATGTATTATAATTTTCTTTGGACGAATAAAAACCTAATCTATTGGTGTATCATGGGTGTAAAACCCGATATTTACTACATTTGGTAACTTTTTCGTTCATTTTCTATAAATATCTATATTATATATATAGTAAAGTTGACCATTTTTTAAGTTCGTTATGCAGTCATTTTTTGTAACAAATTAACATCCTCTTAATGGTAATACACAAAACCGCGTATGCTGTAAAACTAAACAAACATGTCTTTGTGGGCCACCGATCGCCTCGTGTGTTTAAATGAGGATAAACTCAAAACGGCAATAATAACAAGAACAGCAGAATGACGATTTACATTATCTAATCCAATGACAGTATATGCAATATTTACTTAATAATTAATTGTAAATTTTAAAATACATTATTGTAWATTAGAATGTCTAGCAGTCTGACACGAAGGKAAAAGGTAGGTATTTTTTTGCATCATGAGAACAGTTTTGTTAAATAATTAGACAAAGATACCCCATTAAAAAAATTATTCTTACCTATACAAATTAACTCAAGTGTTTTCAGTTACCTACAAATTATAGATATTTCCAATAAAATCTGCAACAGAATTCCTAATGGTTAACTGTGGAGGTACCTGCTTGATGAATTTTCAGTTTAAAAAAAAACAAGACTAATAGCTGCTGAATTTAATTATATTGCAAAAGAAATACCACGGTACCTTCTTACACAGATTCGGTATCTGATGCCGTGTCTAGTTCTACTGTACTCGTTCTTTGCATCACTTTCAGTCAGGTAGTAAACTAGATTAGAAAGGTATAAAAAAAGGTCAAAATTTGGTGTTTGGCGTTAAGCAGTCTGCATCCCAATAACAGGTTTTCCAAGTCTGCAAGCGCCCTTAGAACCAAGAACCTTTTGATCTTGGTGTTCTGAGATTCGTCTCCAACCATGTACCATTTGCTTGTCGTGTTCAAGCTTCCTGGAACCTTACCCGACAATAACTCGTTGGCTACCATGCTCTCCTGTTCATTCTAGCGTTGAGTGAAGGAATTTCTTCACTCAACGGTTCTAGTAGCAACAGGCCGATTCCTATTCTTAGTATGAAGCTAATATAAATCCCGCAACCAATTACCTACCTACTCTGTTCAGTACATCTAGTAGAATTAAGGCAATGAGCTACTGTACAACTGCACGGCGGTATTATTGTATTTGGTGATAATCAATGTAATTGTTATTTGTATTTTGCAATAATTACAATATGACATGTCACGGTGACAGTTACAAAATGAATCCACGGAGTAAAATGTGTGGTCAGATGATAATTTCAATCAAATCAAGCGCGCCATGAAAAACGTCACTAAAGTTCCAAGTGACATCTGTTGGTTTTTATACAAATTAAGCGGTATCGACAGATTTGGCAGCCAGTTGTCATGGCAAGCTGTTCCTCCACAATTAACCTCCGCGCTCACATTATTAGCCTGTCAGTAGTTAGGAATTATCTTGCAAAAGATGAATGAGTAATCGTTAGAAAGATGCATATTTAAAATACAGAACGACTTTGTCCCTCGCCTTTTGCTTAATAAATAAACAGCACTCACAGGGAGAAGAAGGCAGCTTTCTTGCTATGTTACACAAGCAATTGCTTTTTATTCTTGTTAATGTTTTTTTAATAACCACTTATGTAACTTTAAAACAATTTTACTCATATCTTATTTTGTCAATGCTTACCTATGTCGGTGCCTGAATATTATAATTTTAGACAACCTCTATATGCACTGTATAGATAATCTACATGCTGATTATTTGAGTCACAATAAACATTGTTCTCTATTTCCCATTTTGTATTACATTTACGTTATGTTTGTAGTCAAACACGTATGTGTCAGGACAAAAATATTATATTACATTGGCATAATCAGATAAATCTTACTTAATTTTGCATATGCCTAAAAGCTCTCAGTTTGAGCCCACACCCTGCTTAAACAAATACAGATATTTATATGATGTCGCAGCCTTCTTTGCAAAAAATTTTAGTCTCCTTATTTTTGCTTAAGTAAGTTTTTTCATGTTTGTCATGGTTTTATTAAGGTTTTGACAAATAGCTCTGAGCGGTCCTATTTTTCTATATACTGTTATACAGCGATATGTGGTCAGGACAGGCTGAATAAAATATACACATGCACTTCAATAGCACAGAAACTGAAATGGATGCATCACCATGTTATAAAATGAAAGATTAAAGACATACAGTAAGGAGGTTCTCTCAAACTTTGACTTATTCAAGTTGACACCAAACATTTTATGTTTTATTTTTTTGTCAAAATAAAGATGTTGCAGTAGTGTTTTAAATGTGTTTTGGCGATAATTTTTACCTTTGACAGGTTTTTAACTTGTTTGTTACAAATAATTTTCTTATAAAAATTATTGGTACAAGTACTTACTGATTACTGAAATAACATTTCAAATAATACTGCACCTTTGTTTCAAAATGGTAGCCAATGGGAAAGGTTGTAGTCCCGGAAATTGAGTTGTATACTTATTCAAAATAAAAACACAGATGTTTAGCAAGATTACCATTTGACTGCACTAATAACTGTATCAGTATAATGCTATAACTTGTATGAGATAAAGATTACAGAAGCCAAAGATTTTTAATGTGGATAGATAACTACATAATAGCATAAAACAGTACCTGATTTTTACTAGTTGATTTTAAATTCGCTCTTGCCTTTGGGATATCAGGCTCATCAGGATCAGTATTTTCTGTATCTTGTATGTCCCTCAAACAGTAACGCATTACTTCCACCACATCTTTAGCATCCGATTCTGTCGCTTCTTCTCTCAATTCGGCTTTAGCTCTAGTCTAAAAATTATCCATTGTATTGTGCAAAAAAATTAATCCTTAACTACCTTGGTTAATCTGATTAAAGAGTATAACTGTCTAACAATTACAGGAGTGGTGTCCCGATTTTGCGCCTTCTCACGCAGTTTCAAGTAAAAATCACGTAAAACATCCTTTGCTTTATTGGATAACTCCGGTTTGACATATTTCTGGGCATAGGCTATGTATTTTCTAAATAAAGTATGTGGTAGATGTTCAATGCTTTCATTTGGTTGCAATTTCAAATATTCCCTAAAAAGATAGCTTGTCATTACATGAGCTTCTAATATCATTGTACTTCCCTACCTGAAATTTTGGTAGTCCATTGTAGAAGATAAACTCCTTTGTGCTTTTATTGTTCGTTTTTTATATTTTGAACCCAAATGTAAATTTAACACGTGTTGAGGCMTTCTTGTATCAAACTCCTAAGAACGKCTTATTAGTTTCACAGAAATGTAATAATAAAAGGGCATACCGCATCTGGCTTGTCAAGCAGAATGAAAATTAAGTCGAATCTAGATAACATTGCTGATTGTATTTTCAAATTGTCGACAACTGATTTTTGTTTATTATAGTGACCTTCAGTTGGATTTGCAGCAGCTAGAATCGTGGTTCTTGTTGGCAGGTTGCACGTTATACCTGCTTTTGCAATGCTAACATTTTGCTGTTCCATTGCTTCTAAAAGGCACTGAAATCCAGTAATTATAATTGGATAATCAAAGGGAGGCACATTTTTACTTTATGCTGTGCCGACATTTTGTCAAATTCATCTATACAACAGCTGCCTTGGTCAGCTAAAACTAGAGCTCCTGCTTCCAATGCATACTGTCCACCAGAATCTTTTTTTACAGTAACAGTCAACCCTGAAGTGGTAGTGGCTTTACCGCAAACATAAACTCCTAAAAATTGTATACTGTGAAAAAAACGTTGAGAGAACACATTTGTCTTCCTAGAATGAAGCAAAGATAGGTGGKATGAATAKACATTGTAGAGTAACCTTCAGAATTAATGKTGTATGGAATGGTGGTGAAAGTAACGATGCATCCAKTTCGAAGCAACCTGGTATACAATTGTGGACGAAGTAGATGCCACAACAGGAGAGATACATCCTACTCATTTCTTTAATGCTCAATCGGTATACTCAAAGAAGTTTTAGTATTTAATGCAATATTAAGACTGCATTGAAGAGGATGCACGATTGTCTACTCGAATGTAAAGAGTAAACTAAGCAGACTTAGCAGTCATTAAAGCATAAATTAACTCTTTAGATCCTGATGAAGGAATGTAAATTCCAAAACCTAGATACACTAAAGAGTTAACTTGTGCTTTATTCATTGCTAAGCCCAGTTAGTTACCCTTTAAACAGTATTAAGACGAACAACTGGAGATAAAAATTTTTAATGTAATCAGAAAATAGACAGACAAACAATTGAGCGATATAGTAAAAAATTTTGCTACTAAGCTGTCTTAAGGAGCATATTAGATTTTTGGTAACTGCACATAGCTACAATTGTTACTTAAGAAATAATGTAATATCAATTTAGATTCCTTTTACTTTCATTAAAGACAATTTTTTTATTAAAAACGGAGAGGATTTTTGCAACCCCAGTAAAATTCACATTTTTAAAGTAGGTAATGTGGTTTGCTAATTAGGCCGAAGATTGTAGGTAAATATTCAATTATATCAAATATCTAATTAACATTATGTTTAAAAAGCTCCTGTTTCTCTTCGCTTTTGGTCTCATTAAAAATTTTTACCTTCAGTACTTAATATTGCATGTAAAGGGTAAACTAAGCAGGCTTAGTAGCCGATAAAGACAAACTTTTGGAATTTATTATTATTCCTTCATCGGGACCTGAAGAGTTTTGTGCTGCTAAGCCCGCTTAGTTTACACTTTATATTCAAGTAGACAGTCGTATTTTCTCTCCAATACAACCTTAATATTGCATTAAATATTATATACCACTTGAGCATTACAGAAAGTACAAGGATGCATATCATTTTTTTGTGGCATCTACACCATCAGCAACTGTATATCAGGTTGCAGCGAAATGGGCGCATAGTTTATTTATAATATAATTTTTTACAATTTAAACAAATCTTTTAAACAATTAAAAACCTGCTCAAAAAATTACTTCATTTATTTTGCTTTAATGGTGGAACAACTTTTTTTAACAACCACTAATTATTTGAAAAAAAATTGGTTACCTCTGGGTGCTACGCTTGTGCAAGCTTGMAACATTTGTGATTTTCCCAAACCTGGGTCACCAACCATTAACACATGAGATTGTGACCTGGTATCCATACTGGCACTGCTTGAATCTCCACTGAAAAGTGCCAGCAACAGTCCAGCCTTTATAATTTCATTACCATATATTGTTGGACAAAGTGAGTGCACAAGGAAGCGAAAAAGTAAAGGCTCATCATGAATTTTCTACAAGGGAATGAAGAAATAAATAGATAAAGATCAAATAAAACCAGCATTCTTACCCTTATGGCATAATAGTCCTCAGTAGTAAATGTAATTTGACCAGACTGGCTTTGGTTCTTGTTGTTGACAACAGACACAGCGGCAAGATGAAAATTAAATATGGAAGCCTGTTTGTGCCTGCTTGAGGTTTCCATTATATTCCTGCTCTATAACAAAATGGTTTAATTGGAAAAATGTTACTCGGATTGCCACTTTTATCAGTCAAGGAACCATCACAAAAGAACAAGCCTACACCAATTAGACCGCACCTAACGTTACAATTGAAAAGAGCTTGTGAAGCCCATAGATGAACTAACAAAAGATCTTCTCTTAACCACTAATGATGTACATGTAATCTTGTACATTTTGGAATTTGAAAAAATTTGGCTCATCGGTCCATAGAACATAACAAAAGCTTATATTATGACTATAGAAGTTAAGATAATGGCCAAAAACGAGTTTTCTCTTTGGATCTCCTGCTAATAGTGCCTCAACTTGTCTATAGTTATAAAGAATAAATTCACACTTTTTCTAGATTCCTGTGAACACCACCGTAGGACAAACATTTCATATCAAGTTCTCATGGTAGGTTTCAAAATATCCAATCTCCATGACTTCGCTTACTATGAAAAGCTATTGTGCCTTTATTTTGGTAAAATGATGCATTGTTACTAAATTTTTGCTATAATTAGGAACTTGCATAAAAATTTTATTGTCTTAAAAAGTAGAGAAAAAATTACAATTTCCACAATGTTTCATTTTCGATGACTGGTTTTTAAATAACTTAACAAATTGAATTTAAACTAAAGCTGATTAAAAGTGGCACACAAACAGTGGTAAGAGGCTACAGTATATTTTGTAAAGTACTTAACGTATTTTATGGTTTTTAAAGAACTTTTTTTTATAGGTATATTGATACAAAACACGTTCTAAAACTTAAGATGAGTGGTTTACAAAAATTTGACCATAACTATTATCAAAATATAATGAGCACAGAAGTGCAGAATTTTGTACACATGCCTTATTTTTAAAGGGGTTGTAAAAATCTCTGGTCTCGGTTATAAGGTTGACTTTATTTACCTTACACCCTCTAGAAGAACAACAACAAGGTATGTCATGATACAGGTCACAATTCCTATAATTTTCTTACATAAACTGCACTTATTGTGCAGATGTTTATAAGAATGTAGTGAGCGATTTTGGTGGGCAGAGCCTCGTTACCATTGTGTGATGCAGTTTTGTATTCTGCCAGTCACATTACATTTGAAATTGCTGGCTTTTCTCGAACGATTTTATTTTATTATTTGTACAGAGATGCACAATAAAACAAAAACAACTTAAAAAATCAGAGTAAAAAAATTCATGCAAGACCCTAATTGTAGTATTTTTTTGCTCTTTTCTGCACACTAAATAGGATTCCAACATAATATCACACATTTCTGCATGAGAGAACATCTTTTTTCTTAATTAACTAACTCAACAAAGCTTATAAGTTTTAACTAGTATTAATGTCACAGATTAATTAATTTATCTACATATGTTAATGCTTACATGCTCAAACTATTATTAATACCATTAAATCATCAAAATTAGTATAGGAATAATTTGTAGTACCGGTGACGGTACACAGTAGTAACCCTAAACAATTATGGAAATACTTTAATAAAAAATCAGACATACAGAAAGAAACAAAATGTTAATCTATGACAGTGACAATAAAAAAATAGGCAACCAATAGCCAGTTATATAAATCAGCATTTTTGTGAAATAGGTTATAAACTAAGTAATAAAACCAAACTACCCAAAAATACAAAACTTAAAGTACCTCATATGTGCTACAAAACTTTTTTCTTAAAACCCACCAATCAGAAAGAGATAAAAACGATACACCAGAATATGAAAAAAGACGATATTAATGTAAAAACCTTAAAAGCAATGTCTGGTTAGATTACTAGTGTACACTAGTCTATGTATTGAACAAGCTATCTGGTGTCAACATTAAAAAAGCTGAAGTGATACCAGTATATGAGACTTCCAACAAAACATAGCAACTATAGTTCTTAAAACTGAAAATGAGAAAACTGCTTATAAGTCAAATAAGTTCTACAAAGGACTCATGCTGTGAGGGGTGGGCCATTTATGGCAGTCTTAATCTGGGATTTTCAACAGGCAAACACAGACAATACACAACGACCCGACTACATAGGTCCTGGAAACATTTTGTACCTGCACTGCCATAAACGGCCCAGCCAGCATCGGTTCTTTGCAGCACTTCTTTGACATATCAGCTGTTTTCTAATTTACAGTTTTAAGAACTATAACTATAGACTAATTTCCTTGATATCTAATACAGCTAAAATATTAAAAAGAGTAATATATGATAGAATTTGTAAATTTATTGAAAACAACACCATAATAAATACTCAAAAATTTAGTTGTGTTACAGAAAGGAACAAAAGATGCTCTACAATATATTACAAACATAATACACAATAAAATAGATAAACGTATGCCAATAATAATAACATTTCTTGACTTAGGAAAAGCCTTTGATGCCGTCAATGATAAATTACTAGTAGACATATAACTATGGAATAAGAGGAAAAGGACATAAGTTGATAACTAAACATCTAAATTCTGTCAATAATTGGCTGTGCTCTAACAAACTTATAATTAATACGGAAAAAAACTATTGTGTACCTGAAAAATTGGACTTAAAACTACGTAATATTATTTTAAGTACAATTGAATACTACTAATATTTGTTGAAGTACTGCCATGTAGATGGTATTACTTTGAAGTGATTTATATTTCCAAACTTGCTTTATAACTTAGAATAAAACTTTAGGAATATGTGACATTTTATTTTTATGTGAGTGAAAAATTATATTGACAACAACAACCATGATAAATTAAAATGACAAAATACTTGAATGTGAACATATATATTGGTAACTTCAACACCTTCCTCCATTCAATGTATTTGTCAGTCCCATAAAATTTCTTAACATCTGGAATCTTGGTCTGAATAATGGCTTTGTCATCAAATCTGCGACTTGATTTGTAGTATTAACTTTTTTAATACTAATTTCATTGTCATTAACCAACTCTCGAATAAAGAAATGGCGAATTCTTATGTGTTTCGTGCGTCTGTGTAATTCAGGATTTTGGGCTAACTTGATAGCGGCTTCATTGTCAACCATAATAATAGGAATATCTTCTAGTTGAATAATTTGCTAGAATAATCTCTTTAACCAAACAAGTTCCCTTGCACCCTCACTAGCTGCAACAGTTTCTGCTTCTGTGTTGAGATAGCAACAGAAGACTGTCTTTGACTTCTCCATGATATGATTCCTCCACCATATAAACATGATACGCCTGAAGTTGAACGCCCAGTTTCTTCATCTCCACCATGGTCCGCATCTGTATAGCATTCTAAATAACCTCTGTTGAGGTTTGGTTTATAAAATATACCAAAATCAATGGTGCCTTTAATGTATCTTAATATTCCCTTGATTTTTACATAATCCTTCTTATTAGGATTATCAAGTTTTCTTGAAACAACACTCACTGAGTAGGCTAAGTCTGGACGAGTACCAGACATCAAGTACATTAATGCTCCAACAATTTCTCTGTAATTGAATCTTGCACCTTCAATTACTTGCTCTTCTTCAGTTTCTTTAGTGTCTTTCATAATGGGTGTTGAAACAGGTTTGCAGTCACTCATACCAACCTTCGCAAGCAGTTTCTTTGCATAGGCTAACTGGCTAACTTTAACAACTCCATTCAAATCTGTTTGGAACTCCAACCCAAGAAAATAAGTAGCTGGTTTTACAGTTATCTTGAACTCCTTTCGCAGACACTCTAAAAMCTCTATTYTCATGTTTTCATTGCTGGAAGCTAATAGACCGTTGTCTACATACAATGATAAAACTAGCATGCCATCTTCTTGTTTCTTTAAGAAAACACATGGATCAGCGTCACTTGATTTGAACTTATTTCCTCGAAGTACATTAACTATTCTTTCATTCCAACAGCGAGAAGCCTGCTTCAAACCATATAAACTCTTTTTCAGAAGACAAACTTTGCTTGTTTTGTCTTCAAAACCTTCTGGTTGTCTCATGTAGATCTCTTCTTCAAGTGTTCCATACAAAAATGCAGTAGACACATCAAATTGGGTAAGTGTCATTCTTTCACTAGCAGCTCTTACTGAAGCTAATTTTGCAACTGGACTAAAAGTTTGATCATAGTCTTTGCCCATTCTTTGCGAAAAACCTTTGACGACTAATCTGGCCTTATATTTTTGAATTGAACCATCTGGATTAGTTTTTATCTTATAAACCCACTTGCAAGGAACTGCTTTTCTTCCTGGTGGCAATTTTTCGAGAACCCATGTTCCGTTTTCTTTGCTGCAATCCATTCCTCTTTGTCACCACTTTGTATGGCTTCCTTATAAGTAGTTGGTTCTTTCAATTCAAGAATATTTACAGCAACCTCCATGGCAACATCTTCAAACCTAACTGGTTTTCTTAAAATTGCTCTATCTCATAATGTTATTCCAGTATCTTGTTTATTTTCTGGACTATAGAAATCTGAATCATTGCTTTCTGCATCCTCATCAGCATTTTCTTCTTGCATTTGTTCCACTTCTTGACTTTTTGTAGAATCCAAGTTTTCTTTGTTATCTACATTATTTTCCGAAGTCATAGATAAACTTTTGGTAAAATTTTCATCTACAACTACCTCAGGTACTGTCTTCACACCATATACGATAACCGTCATCTCCATCATATCCAACCAATATGCCCTTTATAGCTTTTTTATCAAGCTTCCTTCTATTTTGCTTTGGAACATGAGGATAACATGTACTACCAATAACTCTCATATGTGTCAATTTGGGTTTCTTCCCATACCATACTTCATAAGGACATTTATCGCTTATACCTGAAATGCTTGAGCTATTCAAGATGTATGCAGCTGTATTAATCATTTCAGCCCATAGACTCTGTGGCAATCCATCTCTTGCATGCATTATCGCTCTAGCAGTTTCCACAATAGTTCTATTGTCACGTTCTGCACAACCATTCTGTTGAGGCGAATAAGGCATTGTGAGTCGATGACGAATACCATACTGGTTTAGAGTTTTCTTGACTTGTTGGCTAAGGAATTCTTCTCCATTGTCAGTCAAAAGCTCTTTAACTGTATGTCTATCTACTTGAATCTCGGCCAAAACTGTTTTTAAATGCTTTTCTACTTCTGATTTTTCCTTCATGAAGTAAACATATCGGAATCTACTAAAATCATCTTTGAAAAGAACATAGTATTGATATCCTCTCTGAGATTACTCAAAAGGTCCACATACGTCGGAATGTAACAGCTCTCCTGGTACTGTAGCTCTTTCTCGTGTACCAAATTTCAAGACACGCGCCTTTTGTAAACACACCCTTCGCATAATTCACTATCAAGTGGTACTTCAATATTAAGTTCTTTCTTCAAAACCTTCTAAATATGGCTTTTGTTTTGATGACCCAATCTTTCGTGATATAATTGTAACAAATTTATATTTTCCATATGGTTKACCTCAGGTTTGTTATTGGATAAAACATTTTTAAGGATAATATGAAAAGACCACCATGTCTACTTCGATTTCCCACTAAAACTATCTGTCCTACTTGCAGGTAACATACTTCAGTATATGAAATAAACTTGCTACTTGAATGTCGATCTTGGGCCGATAAGACAGAGAACAATTTCTTATTAATTTTAGGAACGTACCATACATCAATTAAGTCTAATTCATAGGTTTTCCCATCAACAACTGATTTTACCATTACGATTCCTTTTCCTAAAGCTCGAATTACATCACCATTAGCTGTCGTCACTGCATGCTCGTCATGAAATGCTTCGTAGGTTTCAAATAAATCTTTTCTATTGCAAATATGGTAAGTTGCACCATTATCTACGTACCAATTATCTTCATCGACTGTAGCCAGGAGAACTGATGATGAGATCGCCAAAAGTGAAACATTATTCGACTTGGAACTGGACTTTTCCAGTTTATTATCAGCTTTCCATTTAAAACACTGTTTCATTTTATGACCGGGTTTCTTACAATAATTACAAACTAACTTATTTTTTCTATTTGTACATTTATCAAATTTCTTTTCATTTACTGCAAGAATTTCCTGATGACATTCTTTCTTTTCTAATAAAGCTTTTTCAAAAGCACACAATTGACTAGTCAAATTATCTATGGTTCTTTCTGATTTTACCATCAATGACCAACTTGACTTAAAAAAAAAATATTCATCCGGTAAAGTTCCCAGTATCTTACAGATTAAAAGCAAATCCGGTAAATCGCAATTACATTTTTTACCAGTAGCAACTTTATCTTTGGACATCTCAATCTGCAAATCACTCCACAAGTTTTTCAGCTTTGAAATGTGTGTCGCCATATCACTAAAATCTTCATTTTTGTAACGGAAAAACTCCATACACAAATCATAGGTCTTCTGCTCACTTGCTCCGTCATACAATCTATGAAGCTCTAGCCACATTTCTCTCGCAGTAGTAAATCTCATTACTCTTTGTAAAGTATCTTGCGACATATTTAAGGTAAGCAACAGTAACACATTGCTATCTATCTGAGTAAAGGTAGCTAAATTTTGATCGTATATATCTTTCTGTTCTTTTGTKCTTCCAGTAGGTAATGGTGAAGGACATTTTAATTTGCCTTCAAGCAACGCACTTCCTCCCTGGACACAACGCAGAAGGATGTTAAACTTGAATTTCCATGTAGACCAGTTTGACTTGCCTTCCAAAAGACCAATCTGGATCTTACTAGCGTCCATTTTACTCAATAGCTTCTTAAATAGTCGTATATAAAGCAACTTGAAAATTAGAACTCTTTTGACAAGCAATCACAAAATTCTTCAAAGGAACCACGAACCACGCTCTGCTACCATGTTGAAGTAACTGCCATGTAGATGGTATTACTTTGAAGTGATATTTCCAAACTTGCTTTATACTTAGAATAAAACTTTAGGAATATGTGACATTTTATTTCTAAGTGAGTGAAAAATTATATTGACAACAACAACCATGATAAATTAAATTGACAAAATACTTGAATGTGAACATATATATTGGTAACTTCAACAATATTGAGGTATTTCCTTTTTATTTTTTCTAAACTTGCTAAAATAATGAAGACTAAAACATTACTAATCATTTATATTTCGTTATTTAACAGTATATTACCTAAGTAAGAATTTAGATGGCAATGTAGCCTGTAGCCTGACAAATTGGCATGCAACTGCATACTTCAGTTTGACAGCAGCCCCCCACGGCACTTTTTGCTAGCGGGCAAGAACCGACATACATTAAAATGCATGTCTATGCTGTAGCATAGACTTGCATTTTAAAGTATATTACCTAAGCAATAATTGCTTTGGGTGGGGCCTATAACAATGTTATCAGTCTGCTTCAGAACTTACAGAATAGAATATTAAGAAAATAGAATCAACACTCTTGCCGAAGCTTCACAGCCATTGAGAGTACAGCAATTATTTGCTCTTGAATCAATAACTTATCACTGTATGGAATTTGCAAAAGACTTTAAAAATATCAAATTAGGAACTAGAAATAAGAGCAAACAAATACCCCAAATCAGCAAAACTTTGAGCAACAAGAACAGGCTATATATTGTAACTCTCTACCAAATTGTCTTAAAATGTTCATGAACAGTAAAATGACGGTTAAAGAAAAGTCAAGGACAATGAGTCATAACGGTTCTAAACCAATGTAAATTTTAGAAATCTTAGAAATAGGTTAATAAAACTTAATTTTAGTTTTGGCTGTACTGTTTCATGGTTGAATTGATGATAAAATTAAAACTATTGATTTAATTATTGGAATCTTTTGAATTTTAAAATAGTTAAGATAGAGTGATGGATGCTAGGCCATATTTTTTGGTAGTTATTTTAGTTATTTTTGTTTTACTTAATTTATAATAATTCATTACTGGATAATAATGTTTTATTTTATGTATATGTCTGATCTTTTATTTTATGTTATTACCAGACCTGCGAACAGGACTTTTTAATCTGTAGGATATACATTGTACTACACTTTGTATTAACCTGGTTAAATAAATAAATAAAAACCCCAAAGCACAGTTATCATGTGCATTGAAAATGGTAGATAATAATTTGCTAATTTTATCTGACAAGTTTTGTATTTTTGATAATAACTACTCGTAAGTTACCACTGGTGGACACTTAATTTGGATCAGTATGTATAAAGTGCTAAAAGATTGGCTTGGCTACTATGTGTGCCACATCCATGCACTGCAAAAATATGTACTCAAATAATGTAATGAATTCTAGCCTACCTTAATAACACCTGTTACTGTTACATCGTCTCCTGGATTGCAACAGTCAAGTAAATCTTCTGTTAATTCACACTCGTATGTCCTGGGTGTTCTTCCCTTTTCTCCCTTTAGCAATAAGAAATTATTAGATAGCAGTAAAGTAATAACCAATGATATAAAATAACAATATAGTCTCATAAAAAAGTAATTTTTCAATATATTTCTACAATTAAAAAAAGATATCAGCACAGTATCAATAATAAATAAACTAGAGACGGCATTGTTATAATAATAATAATAATAATAATAATAATAAATTGATTGTGTTGAAATAAGAGCAGATAGACAGAGTAATTACATAAGCAATAAAGTCTAGCAGAAGCTATTCTACTCAACCTTAAAAGAAAAACTCAAACTATATATACTAGTCAGCATAACAATAAATAATAATTCAAATAAACTAAGCACAGGCCCACCGATAATATCATGCAACCCACCAACTGGAAAATATTTAATTACATAACAAATAAGGCAAATTTTAGCAGTAGGTATACTACTTAACTTTTAGAATAAACTCAACTATTTCTAAACTAGAATAAATAGCAAACAAATTGAGCACAGGTTAAAAAACCGTCAACAAACCTCAATGAGTCTGAATAAGCTAAGAGGGACATGGTTATCTAGAAATGTGACAGTCAAAAAAACCTATCGCAGTTTGAATTTAAAGTTGTCACACGGAACGAACATAGCAGTGCGATAGCGAGGCAACAAATATTTTACTTTACTTGGTGTATCACGTGAGTGCGTAGATGAATGAGAACTAAACTTTGACCTTAAATTTTCCCATGCATGGGGAGAAGTTAGTAAAGCATGGGCGAAACAACCCATGTGAAAATTCCAGGGGAACTCCTTGCACAGCTAGTTCAAAAATGAAGCAACAGCATGCATTCTGAACCTTTTGTACCCTGTTTCTATAAGCAGAATCCAAACAAAATAAATAATCGCAATAGTTAAAGTGTGAGAGAACACCTAATTGCTTTTTTAGATTGACAAAAATGACTACAGGCATACAAAATCTTGAGGTTAGAAAATAATTTTTGTATTAACTTAGTTCCGTGCAGCTTAAATCGGAATTGAGTGTCCATAATGAGACCCAAGTTTCTAGTACGATAAACAAAACTTAACCTTGTAGCATCTATATAAAGGGTGTCTTTCAGAGATATATCCAGTGTTCGACGATGTAATTGTTGGTGATTTAGATATTAACTTGCTGGACAGCAGTAGCTGTGCAGTAGAACTGTTTAATAACTATTTAGAATCTTTTGGTTTATCTCAACTGTTTAGACAACCCACCAGTATTACGAGCAGTTCTGAGACTTTAATTATTGATGTAATCATAACATCAAATGACTATAATTTCTTCTCCCAGTGTCATTGATTCATGTGGAACAGCAATTCGGTATCGTGTGATATTGTGGTTCAAAATGGAAAAACTGTGCCAAAACTCATTACTTTGCAGATTTGTAATTAGTTGATTTTGATCATATTTATCGGTTCTTGGATGTGGACGACATGGTTTGTTATTTTGCTAATAAAATATTAATAGTGTTTCACAAGCATGCCCCTCTCAGAACAGTTAAAGTGACAAAGAGTAGGTGCTGTGTTTAAATGATCCAGTAAAACTTACGATAAAAGTTGGGAATCAGGCTTTTTCAAAAAACACACTGTATTGGCCAAGGATTGCAGGGTAACTTGGCGTGCATTGCATTCACTTGATATCATAGGCAATAAAGCTGTTCTGTTGTTTTGTCTAAATCTTTGTGTAACGTGGATGCAACAAATGTACATTTCAACATCTCTGTTCTAGATATTACAGACTCACAGAGGTTGCTTTTAGATAAATATCGTTCTTAAACAGTTAATGCTGACGATGTATTGAAGACAATTTCTCATATCAAAAGTAATGCAACTGGTATGGATACAATTTCTTTATGTATGCTGAAGTTATCATGTTGTCTTTTAATTAATCATTTAATATGTATCATTAACATCTCAATAATATCTGGAAAGTTCCCTGCAATGTGGAAGCATTCTAAAGTTATACCGGTGGCAAAAAACAATAAACTATCAAGTTGTGCTCACTTGCGAGTTATTAGTATACTGCCGATAATTTCAAAGGAGATTGGAAAAATAATTACTGATCAAATTTCAGAGCATGTTTTTAATAACAATATAATTTCGCCAATACAATCTGGCTTTAGACCTTCTCACAGCTGCAGCACTGCCTTAATGCACGTAACTGATAACATTGTTGCAGCTACTGTTCAGGGTAAATTATTTGCCTTAGTACTTCTTTATTATTTCCGTGCTTTTGACACAATTGACCATGACCTGTTATGTAGTAAGCTTCGATTTTTCTGCTTTCATGTTATTAATGAGAATCTACTGCATGCTTATTTGACAGGATGTACACAAACTGTTTATTGTAGCCAGCAATTTACAATGCTTATGTCTATTGACTGTGGAGTACCTTAGGGTTCTCTTCTAGGACTTACCTGTCCTGCTGTCACAGCCAGTGATAATATTAATAGCGATCTACAGCGACTGCATGATATATTTACAGCGCATAAACTAAACTTGAATGTGAGTAAGATGATCACTATCTACTTTGATGCACAGAACAAACGTGTTGTTGTTAAGGATCTGCTTGATTTGAAAATAAACAGAAACATATTAATATATGGTGTGTCGTACTGTGTATGCGACTCTTAAACAGCTTTCCCCACACAAAGCGTTGATGTTGAAGTTGTGTAATGCATTGTGGCTCACCAGGTCTAACCAATAATTCAGAGGCATTATCTTTATATTTCACCACTTGAGTTCTATTGTTCAAATAAGACCTAATAAACTGTACCGACATAATGCTGAGACAGTAATAAGACTTTAGTTTGCCACATAATAGACCATGATTAATTATATCGAAAGTTTTTGAAAAATCAAGCAAAACCAAAGCACTGAATAAACCCGTATCATGGGCTGATATGTGATTGCTCATAACCAAAGCTAGTGCAGTAAAAGTGTTCTGACTACGTCTGAATCCACCTTGTGCATCGGAAATGATTTTACTAGAAAGGACAAAGTCAGATGTATGTTCATAATAGACCTGAGATTCAAACAGTTTTGAAGCTGCAGAAGATGCTAATCAAACGTAAATCTGACAGTAATGGGACTACATAAGCGCAACATTTTCAACAAGTTCTTCTGTGCCTCAATTATCTTTTTTTTTGTGTTAAAGAATGTAGAGTGTACCTCTTCTAAAGTAATTATCGTCAAGAAAAAATTTTGTTAGGATAGGATTCKAGCATTATCATAATTCTGTACTCTATGATGAGGTATGATACTATTTGATTGAAAATACGGAGGAAAAATATGCATTAATGGATTTGCTATTTGATAGATTAGAAGGTAAATCAGATCTGATTTTGTTAGTTTCAATGTTAAAATCACTCAGAGCCAACCAGATAGAGTTATAGTCTCCATGAGAAGCAACAGAACCTATGTAATGACGTTTTTCCATTCTAACAAAGTTTACAGCTCGGTTTACAGTCTTTACATATTCAAGAAGTTTATTGCATTTGTATTTAAGTAAGGATACATCATGTTCTGTCATGAGACATTTTAGTTTAGGGTTACACCACATTTCCTTGAACTTTGTTACTCTAGATGTTACCACCGGGGCATTTCAATTGAAGACAGATAATATTAAGGTGTTAAAATTTTCAAGTTTCTTATCAATTCACATAATATCACATCAGTCCATTCAACAGATTTCAAACTTTCCCGAAACTCATTGACATCAAAGAGTCTGAAAGACTTGTGAGTAATATATTACGTAAGGTAAACCTATTCAGTTGCATACAGGTATGAATGCACATGCAGCAAATCACCTGCGAATGAACATATGCCGGCTAGTGTTATATCGATATGAATGTTCTGGAAATATTTGTGATTACTTTGCGAACACATTAATGCTATTCATCGAAATGATGTATCATGTATCCTGCCATGTGATTTTGAGTTAGTTGGCTGTGGTCGTGGTTTGTAATTTTTCAGTGAACAACGACTAGCATCAATGTATATATGGCTTTAACATGGCTTAAGTCTATGTGAAGTCAATAAGGTAAGAGGTGCCATATTGATCAGGTAAAATGATGTCAGAACAACCATATAAAAGAAGTATATACCTGTGTGTCTTCTATTAATTCTTGTATTCTTAGCAACTGGGTGCCAAGCATTTTCGTGTATTGTGATCTAACCAAAGGTATAAAACTGGATTGAGCTCTACATCCTTTTGTTAGGCATTTAGTAGGAAGCACGTAATTACCATCTTGTTGTTTTGTGAGTTGTGTACCTGAACAGGTACTACACTGGAATGTCATGTAGGTACATTGTAAAATGGTATTTCCAATTTTCATCACTGTCCCACGAATGGTCACCAATTTCCCTAAAATGTAATTTATGAAGTAGGTACAAATCTGTTTAGGTGTTTGCATTAATATTATATACAGAGGCACTGTTATTTGCAACCTTACCATGAACATTTGTTTTAAGTTCCTTAAGCTGCAATACTGGATAATGGTTGTACAAGCGAGCCCTAATATTTCTAATGAAAAAGCAGTAACCATCAATTTGAGTGGACTCTTGAAACTTTTTTTTAAATTCCAGCATAAGCAACTGATGCATTGCCAGGCTCAAACAGTGAAGGTAGTGCTCAGCATTTAGTAACATGTCTTCCTTGAAGTTGCTCCAGTTAAGGCTGATATCGTTGTCATCTATTAACTGTTTATAGTCAACCATAAAGATATTATCCTTTTCGACATCCAACAACGGAAAAGTATCTGCATTTGCAATTAAGTAGTTTTCAAATATTCTTACTTTTTCTAGCGTCTCTTCAATATCAACTTCATCTAGAATAAAGCAATTATAGATGAAAGTAGCAAATGATTGAAATCATATTGACCTGGTATTGGGAAATATAATTTAAATCCGTGATAGCCGTGCACTGCTGAAATATCATAAACGAAAACATCTGATAATGATGGTCCTTTTTCAGTCATATTAATTGTAATGAAGTTTATTATGAGAACACAACACAACTGTTTCTGGCAAATGAGGAAATGTACTAATAAATAAGCTGCTTTATTCTATAGTAAATGTTCCGCCGAATTTCAGTGTTGAATGTAGATATGATAGTATCACAATAATATGATAGTGACTAGTAATACTAATCCATTCTATAAAGCTTGTTATTTAATTATATACTTATAAATTGTAACCTATTAATGGTCTCTCCATAGCGGCATGCCGGCATGTATCAAAATTTTCAAATTATTATAAGAAAAAGAAAGCACAAGGCAGGTGGCAGGTAAACATGACGAGTCAAAATTTCCCTATGCATATACCGGATTGTAGTAACAGCGCTCATAGCTAAGCTCCATATAATTGCTAGATTTCTTTTCAAAACAAACATGATTATGTGTTGGCCTATAGCAAACGCGCTTTTAATAAAACAGAACGTGGAAAATAGAACCGAACATGAAACAATATAGGGTTCTGTATTTTTCACGAGCGTAATGTTTTGGCAATTGACTTGGCAGGCGATGTTGTCAAGATGTGCACATTTTTCTCAATTTATATAAAATGAAAAAATTAAAAAAGGTTATACCTGCTACCAACTTTTATTTTTGATCTCTCTCTGGTGCGGTAAAAATTTTTAATGCTTTTAGCGTGTAACTTTATAGGGCGCACAATTTACGTGAATTGGTTTTGTTATTTATTACTACCAGCATAGTGCACCACTGGCAAGTGAATCCTTGTTTTTGAATTTAACCTCACTTTTGCATGTGTCAAGTTACAAGAGGTGCAGATTACAGGTTGAACCATTTAATAGGCTAGCTGTGTAGTGTGCCATAACTATTAGATGAATTTTACCATGAATGAGACGTGCAATACACAGGATTCATCCTATTTTATTAGCTACGAAGACTTAAATGTAAGTGGTCAGTAATAACTTTAAATGCATGTTTATTTAAAAACTTTGTAGTTACATAAACTAGATTATATATATTTCTCATAAATCTAAACTTTAACAACAGCCTTTCCAATATTTTTTCCTTGAAACAGCCCGTGGAATGCAGTTATTGTGTTTTCAAAACCTTCTGTTATTGTTTCTTTATATTTTAGCTTTCCCTCTTTTAACCACTGTAAATTCTGATTGAAAGCTTCATCCCATCTGTCAACGTAACTAAAGACGTTCATGCCCTGCATTTTTAAATGATTTATTTTTATTGGTGTTTGGACTTCTGAAGCTTTCGGTAATTTATCAGCACAATAAGTTGCAATTGAGCCACAGACAGCTACTTTCCCGAATTTGTTCATCTTATACAAGACGATTGAGCTTAGTTCTCCCCCTACCTAAAATACATAATTGATCAAGTAATAACTTTCTTGCATTATTTATATAAAGCCTCGTATAGATCTGTACATTACGCTGCACATCAAACAGAACGTCAAGCATAACAACAAAGAGAACGGGATATGGGTATTTAATTTAAAATGAACAGCAAACGCAATGCATTTGTGTTGTTCCCATAGTGTCATGTAAACTTCCTTTGATTTTTGTCGAAAAACTGACAACGGATGGATTGACCCTGAGCACAAACGCAAATGTCGCCCCTTCCTAACTGATGCTGTGTTTGTTGTTTTGCTTGTTGTTCGGCGTAATGTTCAGGTCTGTACAATATCTGTCTTACACACATTATCAAAATAACTGTCAATTCCATTAGGTGTTGCTGCCTCCAGTGCCTTTGTAAAGTTGGGATCATTGTAATTTACATATGCACTAAATCCTAAGTCATCTACTAGCCATTTGCCTTTTTCATCAGTTCCAGTGATGCCTACAGCACGATATCCTARTATTTTGGCTATTTGTCCCACATGACTACCAACGGCACCACCTGCTGCTGATATGACTATAGTACCACCTTCCTTGTTTGGTCTGCAAAGGTCTAAGAAACCAAAATATGCTGTATGCCTAAAAGGTTGATATTTTACATGAGGCTGTATTTTGAAGAGTTATGTATCTTATCTTACCCAGTCATACCTAAAACTCCCAGTCCTAGAGATTTAGGTAAATCCCCAATATCGGGTAACAGTCTCGGTTTCGGGAAACCAATATGTCCTGGTCTCTCGCATGCGTTCGTATGTGTTCTCCATCCGAAAGATCCTATTACACAGGATCCAGCTGGGTATTTCTTATTTTTGCTTTCTGTTACGCTGTAATGTGCAAGTACTTTTCACTTGTGTGCAATGTCTAAATTTATTGTCTTACTTAGCAACTTGTTCTGCGAAAAATGTCTTTCCAAGGTTTGAGCTTGAAGCAAAGCTACGCATATATGGATCAACGCTTATGTAAAGTGCCTCAGCCAGAAATTCTGCCAAAGAAACACTTAAGATAACGAGAAAAGACGTAGTTTACAGAACCTAACCTCCATCTTTCAACGCCGGTAATTCCTCCTCTATTAACTTGAAATTCTCGTGTTTGGGTAACCCCTCAAAAAGTTTTTGAAATACGTACGCTCGTGCTCTTACCATTTTAGAAAATCCTCATACTATAATACAAATCTAAGAATCCAACGATGGCGATATAGTGATTTTTTTGGGCTTATTTGTATATTCTATTTTAGATCTCTAGGTGATTTAAGCTACCGCGACGCATATTAACTACCAAAAATGTTCACCAAAACTATTTAAAAACGAAACGAGCAATCACTTATTAAAACTGCTGGTAAAATATTGCCGTGTCATTGTAAATTAGTTTACTTATGTGTTATCGCTGCTTATCTCCATTAAACATCACGCAACACACTATAACGGCTTTAATTACTTGATAAACCAATTTTACATTCCGAATACACTCGTTTGCAAATTAAAAATAAACTAGATTTTACGACCGTCATAAAGCAAGCTGTATATACAAACACATTCATATGGGATTATTGGAAATCTTTCCGTTACCTACGCAAAAAATAAGTATATATGTAAACCATGGTAAAATATTTTATTGGTAGATATATAAAATATATACTTAAGAATATAAGTTAAATTCTAACAATGGCTTTTCCTTTATTTTCTCCTTGTAACATGTTAACGAATGCTTTGAAAGTGCTTTCGAACCCTTCAGTTATGGTCTCATGATATTTCAACTGCCCTTCCTCGATCCATTTTCTATTCTGTTCTATACCTTCGTACCACCTATCCAGCCATCTGTGTACAATAAATCCTTCCATTCTAAGCTCTTTATAGATCATTACATCTTGTACTGGACGTACTAGAAGAGGATAAACGGCCATAAACCTCATTTGGAGTATAAGATTTGACTTTACCCAAAGTTATGTTTTCTTGTTTGATGTTTTGCTGAGATATGCATCCACAAATGGAAATTTTTCCAAAGAAATTCATGTGGTTCAGCACAGCGGAACTGATCTGGCCTCCAACCTTTAATGTCGTTCACAAATCAATGTTGGCGATAAAGTTTATGTTAAACGTTACTTACGTTGTCGAAGTAGCAGTCTATTCCATTGGGTGCTAGTGTTTCCAAACTCTTTTCCCAATTGGGCTTCTTGTAATTAACATATGCGTCAAAACCTAGTTCGTCTACTAACCACTTGCCCTTGTCATCAGATCCTGTTATGCCTATAACGAAACACCCCTTGATTTTTGCGATTTGCCCCACGTGGCTCCCCACAGCTCCACCAGCTGCAGAAACAACAATCGTTTGTCCTTCTTTGGGCTGACATATTTCGAGGAATCCAAAAAAGGCTGTGTTTCTATTTTTAAAACAATGTGAAATGTATAAATATTATTCATATCTTTACCTAAATTACCCTGTAAAGCCTAACGATCCCAGTCCTAAAGAAATCGGTAGATCTCCTATATCTGGTAAAAGGTATGGAGCCGGGAACCCCAAATAATGTGGAGGTTTGTGACTTCCTATAGTATACGTTCTCCATCCAAAACTTCCTACTACGTATTTTCCTACCGGGTACTCTTCTGCTTTACTTTCTATAACTCTGCTGGACTTGAGGATCTTTTGTTTGTAATTATTCCTTGTTTACTTACATAGCGATCTGTTGACCGATAACGGTCGCTCCAAGTTTAAATTTGTGGTTGAATTCGCTGATGTACGGGTCTAGACTGATATATACGGCTCTAGCCAGGAATTCTGAAAGTTTTAGGAAGGAATGGTATGATAATGAATACATTGTATAAAAATCTTTAAAATGGAATATTTAGTTCATTACGCAAGCCAATTTCCACTTATTAGCGATTAGAATACTTTTTCCGATGATAATTCTTGGAACCATTTATTCTTGTGTTAATACAATAATACTTGTTTGTTTAGTAATTAGTGTTTTTATGTGTATTGCTCTTATAGTATTGTGACTAATTAAATAAATGTAGTTTTTGTAATCTGATTATCGGAATTAACTCAAGGCCGCGTGGTTAAATTGCCATTTTTATGTTTGCAATAGCTTCAGATTGGAACCCGTGTTTTAAATGATACTTAGACACTGGCTTATAAGCACTCTTGTGGGGTCTGTTGTGTCTATTTTTTCGATTTTTGTAGATAAACAGTTGTTGATACTGAATTTTATAGCTTTTTAACATGCATGGATTTCACTAGCCTTCTTGTAGTGCAGAAATTTTCGAATAATGCGATTAATTCACTCATAAAAGCCAAAAACTGTCTTTAGTTAGATAGGCGTTCTAGCACTAGCATGACCACGTAACCACATATACCATTATCAGTTGAAGTAGTTTATTACTATTTAATCTGTAAAATTTAAAAAAAAATAATTTAGATAGTCTCAAAAACTAACTCGACATCACCTATAATATCAGGTGCTTACCTGTAAATTAGGTTCGAAATTATTAAACTGTTGAAGTAGTACCAGTGCTCTGAGAACGTTATAGCGTTGTTCTAAAAACACAGTAATATTATAAATAACTGCTATTCTTAATTTAAGTAAGATTGTATTGCATGGATGCATTTATTCGGCATTAAATTGTGCACTTATACAGTACCTAGGCATCATTAGTTTGTTACGAAATCCTGATACTTTTGTAAATTTATATTAAAGCTGTTTTTCAGGAATGAATCGAAGTAGGTTTATGTTTTAAAATGCGTATTTCTCGACCTGTCAAAGATTTGGCAGGAGAACGTTATTGATGTTTCCTTTGGATTATTCCCAATTATATTTTTAGCTAAAAAGGACATTTTTGGAATATACTATTAATAGCGATTTTAATTTAGAATGCGTTGACCGAAACGTGAAGTACTTTATACTTTACATTTATTTACTTTATACATGTAATGGCAGGTTATTGTCGTGGAATGCATACAAATAATAAAAAAATTGTATCAGCTCTTTGCAAAAAGAAAGTATTCAATACATATAGTGTGTGTCTAAAGTCCCTCTCCCTAAGGTTCCGATAAAATGCGAGTAAAACGGTTGAAAAATTACGTCCTTTTTCACGCGTTTTTCTGAAAATCTAAGATGGCGCTACAGTTACTACCAACTAAAACATTTCATCGTCAACTGGGTCGTGTGGCATACCAGATTTGAAAACCCGTTTCATCCTTTACTTGTCCATTCTAAAGATAGGGTATTTACTTACATTTGAAAACACTTTTGCTTTTGTAGCAATCTTACCAACTTTTATCAACGTTCAAAAATTATGATGCGCGTGTTCGATTTGGAATGTGTAAAAATGTTCAGATTCAAAAGAATTTTATTTTTTAAAAGTTTTTATATTTTATTTTCAGTTAACTTTCACATTCAATTGTTCGCGAGGTATGACGTCATCGACATTTTGTTTGAATAACAAATTTCGGTCGAATTCAATAGATCTCGTTTTTCTGAATACGATGATACTTATATAAAAGGGATCTGCCCATACTATTCAGTTGTCACACCAAAATCAACAAAGCATGGCGGTAAAATTCATACTTTGACAAAGCTCAAAGAATAAGACGCCCTCTAGCACCTAAATGAAATTAGTTTCACACAACACCAAATTTGATTTGAAGCGTCGTTCAGAAGTTATGACAAAAAAATCTTCAATGCATAAGACTAATAGGATTTATGATAGAATGATCTGTAGCTCTAGTGCTACATAAAACTGGAAAATGTTTAAAGTGAAACTTATATAAAATCTACTATGGCGTAGTCTGAAATGCATTGCAACTATTATAAAATTTTGTTCAAAACTCGCTATAGTATTTATTTATGGAGTAGTTTTCATACTTTTGATACACCCTGTATAATTATTTATTTTGGACATCCTCTTATTGTATTGATATACAGTTTGGTATGCGGTAACTATAAATATGCGGGTACATCTCTGGTTGACTTGTCGCCCTTGTGCCCATCCAGCTTTTGTCATTTTGAAATTAGTGTTTTTGAGATATTTCGGCAATTTTTGTTTGAATTATCAGTATTAACTATATTTATTAGTTTGGGTTCAACTTGGTTACCGAATAATATTTTTAGTACTTTGTTTTGGAAAACAAACGCAAAGTGATGATTACCTTATCATATTTGTTAAATTCTTAAGCTTCTGTCAAGATAAAAAAATATAAATACAATCACAGATAAACACAGACAATTTTAGACACTGATATATGTTTGGCACCAGTTCTGGGTTAAACTGGTAACACATTTTGTCGCAACCTGTTGACATCCGGCTTTCGCGTGTAATTTCACTTTCGTTCCTAACCTCCTTCTTTTATATCTGGCAGCTCTTCCTCAACAAGTTCCACATCTTCTTCCTTCGGCAAACCCTCGAAGTACTTGCGAAGAACGAATTTCTTCGCTCTCACCATTTTTCAAAATTAACGCGTGTCTCCACCAATGAATGAATTCAAACGACACTTGAAAAAAAAACTATGAACTGATCTTACACACTCAAAGCAGGCTCTAGAAAAAACAACACAGCTAATATTTTTAGATAACTTGATGACTAAATAATTATAGTGCGTTGCGCTATCACATGACTTTTCGAAATGACCTTCACTATACTTCCTCGCGCAGTATTCATTCATCCGAGATTTCCATACGAGATCGATAGAAGTAGGATTTGTATATATATGAAAAACGACGCCGACGACGCTTCGCGTACGAGCGCAGAGAGTATACTGACGAAATCGAATGTTTCAGGCTTTCAGGGTTGGCGGGCTTATTTATAGCTCGGTAAACAAAGGAGGAGTCATTCAAAGTGTTGATTGATTCTGCGTAATTAATTTATATACCTGTGCGATGGTTTTAGTGAGATTGAATTTTTCTTGGATGTGATGGGAGTTCCTTAATTAGTATTGCTGGTGCGCATAAAAATAATAGAGGATATTTACTTCAGCGTACCTTCTGCCAAAGGCAATCCCGTTTTACATCTTCAGTGAAGTATTTTCAGAATTTTAACGGTCGCTTATGTGTTTTTAATTTTCCTGGTGGAATTTATTATTGTAATAATAATAATAATTTAATTTAGTAATAATTTAATAGCCGCAATAAACATACAGCCAAATTATTGAAGTGTAATGCATACCATCAATTAAAACCAATGTCATTACAAATTTAGTATAATAAAAAGTATAATGTGTAATGTAATGCAATTACTTTTACTTCCACATCCAACGGATGGGAAGTATTGTATCGCGAAAATAATTTTCAAAATTTTTTATTTGCTCATTCGCTTTAAAATGGTCGAAAACGCAAAAAAATCAAAATTTGAGCAAAAACAAATTTCTTGTCTGTGTGTCTGTGGTTTTGTTTGTATACACGATAACTTTCGAAAGACTTAATATATGAACTTGAAATTTGGCAAACGTATAAATCTCTACTACCCAAAGCGACCTATTGTTTGTGGGGTAATCCTAATCGGGAAGGGGGCGAAATTGGGGGGTAAATACTCTTTTTGCAAATTTTTATTTTTTTATATTTCTTKCGTTTTAKTATGTGATTAGTAGTATAACTGCGAGTATTATTGGTTCTTATAAATTTTCGGTGCAGCAAACTGTTTAGAAGATATTAGCAAAAAAGCGTCACTTAAAGAAAACGGTTTTTCCTAAATATCTCCAAATATATTTAATATATTCAATAAATGAAAATGCCATCATATAGGAGATAAAATTTCTCACAAAAAGTGTTTTAGAAAATTTATTCAAAATTTTGACATTTTTGAAATATTTCCAAAAAACCTATTTTGGTCCCTGCTCGTACGATTTTTTTTAAATTTTGGTATTATATAGAAAATCAAATTTCTGATGAGAAAGCACTCTTGTAATTTTTTTGTTAAGTTAATAATTTTAGAGTTATTTGAAAAAAACCTATTTTAAAATTTATATATTTTTGCTAATATCACGAGGACTTTGTCTTAGAAAAAATGTGTTGAGAGATAAAATGCTCAAAATCTGATTACTAATCGTACAGTATAAGAAATAAAAACGTAAATGTCATTTTGACAATTGGATGTGGATTCAATTTGCAGCGGTTTTTTACAAAGTAATGTGTAATGTAATATCAATACTTTTTCAGTGTAATGTGAACATCCCCGATCACGTCCCCTAAAAACGACGTGTGACGGTATCGTCTGATGCATCTACGTACGCCGTTGGAGTTGTTTCTTTGTGAGGGTTAGTAGTTTAATATGACTGGGGAACATTTTTCTGAAAGCGGAAAATACAAAAAATAGTGTGTGGTTAGCGATGTGTAAAAATATGTGGTTTTGCGTTCCAAGCCAAATTTATTTCGCTGTGCTCAAAATGGAAGATATCTAGAAAAAATGGTGCACAGCAATCAAACGAGAGGAAAAACTATATACGCACTAATCTGCGGCAAAATACCCAAATAACATTGAAATAATGAATACAAGATGTGAGAACGCCTGTCAGCGTGGCAGATCTCGGCTTGCGCTTGCAAACGGAACGTGATGTCGACGCCCCTGCAGCGATTTCAGTCATGTAAAATTGTTTACATTTTACATTGCAATTGTTTCAGCTTTGTCGGGATTGTTTTCCACAAAACCCTTCCTGACTGCTAAGTGCTAGGACGTTAATTTCAGCAGCTTTTGTGATTATCAAACTTGAACTCAGAGTGAAAGAAATTTTAATCGTGGGTATTGCAACTCCTTTCTGATTACTGGCCGATTTTAGGTAAATAACGTCGTAAGTAACTATAAAAACTATGACAATCACGGAGGTGAGAGGGCGTGTTTAGAAATCTAGTTTAAGGAAGTTCAAACCCGAATATACGGATGATTGGTTTAAATGGTAATTGAATATTAATAATTATCTCACGCTGTACCTTGTAGGACAGGCATGGATCATAGAGTAGGAATTCCACACACACCCAGAGTTCAATCTATAGCCACTCACACCCAATACAACACCGACCGAAAAATTTACCAACTCAACCGAATAAAAATAATAAAATCGACTAATTATGTTTTTACGAAGTTACTTAACTACATACAAAACAATCAGAAGGATGTACACTCAAAGACTTAATTGAAGAAACACCTAGCTTTGGCACACGAATTGGGTAACGGTAGATGGCGGTAACCAATTCGTTACAGAGCCGATAAACGGCATTGCGCCTTCCTCCGCTAGAAAGCAGTAGAAAGCAGTAGAGTAGTTTCTTTTCCCTAAATATAGAAAAACGAGCAATCAGCGCAACGCTCTGCCAGATGATTTATTAGGGTAATATTTGCATATCTAAATGGGCATTATGGACACGTCCGCAACCACAGTTAAAGTTTTAACACAGCAGTTTCTTTGCACCACCGGTACCGTGTTATGTGAACGCAAAACTCATTGCAAACTGAGGAAAGTGATAGCTAATATTTGTCTTGAAAATCAAAACCCACACATTTCACTATTGAAACAATGCAGGAACAAAATATCATTTTTTTGTAATCTTTTTGCTACAGTTATTTCTGTTATTGTTGGTGGAACTTTAACGACAAGTTTCCAATAATGAAATTTTTTATCTTCTTTAGCGTTACATTTATATTTTTGATTGGCATAATTTTGCTACAAGCTTGTTTGCGGTCACTTTAGCATGAATGTTTTGTTAGTTAGGTACTAGTTACTGAAAACCATTTATTTCTTAAATATGAATATCCGTTTTTCCTGAATTCCATATATTTAACACCATGTTCTGACACTCATCTAGCCTACGCAAACCTAAACCAAAATGATCATGTGTCAGAAAAATAGTTTTCTCAATAAGTTGTTGGGTGTTATATAATTATTGATTCAGTCTTCGAACTTTAAGTTTGATGTGTCACAAATGAGCGTTTCGTATTTGCATTGTACAGGATATTTTAATATACAAGTAGGTTAAGCAAATAACATTTTAAATGATTAACGTTTAGTGATGGTTATGGCATAAAACGTCGCCTCAGTACAGGGCGTTACTTTTTTTGAGCGATCATTCTTATACATCAATTACGTGGACCCTTGTTTCGGACAATGAACAAAAATATTTTTTAAATGAAGATGCATCAAACTAATGAATTACAAAATGATTAGTTTATTTCCAATTACATTACATAATTGTTTCATAGTTTAACATTTTATCTTTTTGTTTTCATGTTGTAGTTGGTACTCTAGATGTACGGTAATATTGTTATTTATCCATATTTATCTTTTTCTCTCTCGCTCTTTAATGAATGAACATAATGATGTGTCATGATATGTATACTTATGCCGAGACTATCCATTCGATTGCTTGAAGGAATATACTCCTTGATATTTTCCATCAAAGGTTTTTATTTTTATATGTGTATTATTATTATTTTATTTTTATTATTATCTACTGTAAGGAGCACAAGTAAAACGATCCTTTGTCAAGCTGCATATTAATAATCGTGCCTTTCTTTTCCTATTTAATACATCTTTATCTAAACTATTAACAAAAACAGCCGATACAAAAAACACACATGAAATTCATTAGAATTAGAACAGTCTTAGAAAATTAAAAAGCGTTAAATTCTTCATGTCGACGCGACGTTTTGGCTTTTACAGACGTTTTACTTGATTTTTTTAATATTGTGAGAATCTTGTTGTAAAGTTGTTTTGCTGGCAATTTAGTGAAAAACACTGCCTTCTCTAAGAAAAAGTATACAAACTCTATATCTAACTAGTAACTAACAAAACATTCATGCTTAAGTGACCGCAAAATAAGCTTACGCCAAAATTATGCAAATCAAAAATTAAATCTAACACTAAAGAAGGTGAAGAATTTCATTATTGGAAACCTGTCGTTAAAGGTCCACCAACATAATAACATAAATAGCTGTAGCAAAAATATGACAAAAAATGATATTTTGTTCCTGTATTGTTTAAATAGTGAATTTGTGGATTTTGATTTTCAAGACAAATATTACCATCACTTTCCTCAGTTTGCAATGAGTTTTGCGTTTACATAACACGGTACCGGCGGTTCAAAGAAACTGCTTTGTTGAAACTTTACCTGTGGTTGTGGACGAGTCCATAATGCCCATTTAGATATGCAAATATTACCCTAATAAATCATCTGGTAGACCATTGCCCTGATTGCTCGTTCTTCCATATTTAGGGAAACTACTCTACCGCTTCCTAGCGGAGGAAGGCGCAATGCCGTTTATCGGCTCTGTAACTAATTGGTTGCCGCCATCTACCGTTACCCAATTCGTGTGCCAAAGCTAGGCGTTTCTTCAATTAAGTCTTTGAGTATACCTTCGCTAACATTGTTTCTAGGTGATATTGGTTCATTTGCGCTCGACTCGTCCTCTTCTTTTTTTTTTCAGTAAAACAAACGAACGAAGATCGCCTTGTTTACGTTTAGATGTCATTTTAATTGAAATTTTACAGAAACAAACAAAAGCACACTGCGTACGCAATAAATAAACAACCGTTGACAGTTGACACGACACGACAGCATGAGCATGAGCAAGCGCTTCAGAGGAAAGAGAGCGCGCGCGCTGTGTCTGTGGCGTGCGGTTTAAAAACTTGACGCTTCTTATAGAAATATAAAGTTGAAAAATACTATACTTACTAGTGGGTCACTTGAAGATAGGTAATAAAAAATGTACTGTATTTGTAATGTTGTTCTGTAAATGTAAGATAACATTAAGTTTGAGATTTGTCAGGGACGGATCCATAGCTTTTGGATCCGCTACTGAAGCTAGGCTAGAATTTCTGAGCTGCAGTAAACAAAGCGCCAGAGCGGTTAGAAGTACGTTAGTGTAGATAACTACTTGTGCAGCGGTGCACATGTTGTTGTCTATCTTCAACGGATACCTAGTTCTTAAATGTGTGCGATTCGTAAGCATCATCATCAATATAAGTTCTTTTATTTGACTTTATTAAATAGAAATGTGGTATGAAACTTACCGTGAGGCATTGCCTCACCTGCTTCACCTGGTCAGCCACCGCTGACAACTCTATACGAAAACGCATTAAATTGTCAACCGATGGGTGCAAGCCTTCATATTTTATTTATATCTCTTTCTAATTTATAATTATAGCTATAAACAGATCATGCCAATTAAATACTGTAAACCAAKCAGGCTATGAAAAACATATCAATCCTTCGAAAACAAAGGAATTAAAATATCATGTTATCAAACTTATTGTGTTTGTTTTGAAGTTGCTAATTTCTGTATAATACAGTTGTGGTTAGCAAGTGGAAACATGCAAAGTGTCTTATCACATGTTTTGAAAATGAGTCTGTCGCCGCTAGGGAATATGCTGTGCAATATCAGAATAAACATCATTATTTACGCAAAACGTATTTCTTCGGAATAGCAATTGCTTACGTGAAATGGGTCAAGTACGGCGTGTCCTTGTTACTCATGAGTAAGATCTCGCGGAACGAGGAACTAAGATAGTATAGTACATACAATGTCCTAGCGTATATGGAAGTTGAGCCTCAGATAAGTACAAGTATTAAATTAGGGCGATATCAAGACACCTGGAATTATCCACTTGGAGGGTTAAAAAAATATTAGAAGAACAGCCGCGCATGTTATGTAGCTCCCACTATTACTATTGTCAAGCAAGTCTACATAAATGGTGGTGGTTACTGGATTGTTTACAGCATTGCTTATCATTCATATTCAATTTTTTTAAACTAATTTTTAGTAATTCCAGATGCATAAATGGGCATAACATCCACACTGGTCTCAAAATAATGCGCACTGGATGTGAGAAATAGATACCTAACCGACATAAGTGGAACGTGAATATTTGGTGTGATATCCTAAAAGGTGGCATTATGGGCCGCTGCTGTTAAAATGATGCGCGCATTTTTTAAAGAAATATTTGAGGGAAGGGCGAGAGGGGATTCACCCACCACATTTTGACCCTTAACTTTAAAACAAATAAGTGTTTTTTATCTTTGGGCCAAAAAAAGAGATAATCTTTGTTCATGCGGCTAAAATTGACTCTTTCCGAGAAAATTGCAGTTGCATGTTAGGGTTCACATTTTCACTGCTTAACTAATATCATTTTGTTTTTATCAAATTCGTTGTCATAAAAAATAAAAATTGCGGTTGATCACTTTTCATATCCGTTAAAATTGAAACATTTTAAAATAAATTTCATAAAATTGCTACAATAGGCGATTTTCAAGATATATTTCAGTTGTAGGAAATCATTCAATGCAGAAGGCCATTCAGTACATTAAATGCATGTGAGCGTGCTTATTTATATGCGCATTCCATTATTATTATTTCAGAATTTTTGCAACAAATAATTTAAGGTATCATAAAAATGTTAGTGTAACAAGGACAACTAACACAGTTTTATTATTTATCACGACCAATTTGATAAAGACAAAATGATTTAATTAAGTATTCAACTGCAATTTTCTCGGAAAGGGTCAATTTTAACCGCATATTTTTTATTTACAAGGCCCAAAAATTGAAAAAAAAATCACATATGTTTGAAAAAATAGTTACCCGTTTTAAAGTTAAAGGTTAAAATGTGAGAGGCTGGACCCTCCCAACCCTCTTCCCAAAACAAGTGTATTATTATTATTATTATTATTATTATTATTATTATTATTATTATTATTATTATTATTATTATTATTATTATTATATCAACCGGTCTAATAGATTTATTTTTAGATTTCGAGAGGTTGCCCACATAATGCGGGATGCTCTGTATATTATTATTAGTTATAAAGCAAAGAAACTCTGCTAAAACAATATTCACTAGTCAGGATACGCTACTGCTTTTTGGGATATAAAAACATACTTTGCACCTAAAAACAACATTTTTTACATTTATAAATTTTCGCTGAGGCATCTAGTTTATGCCCTCTAAGGTAACCAACTGAGACATGGAGTTTACGTAAAATAATTATGCACAATTTTCTTGTCCATATTTATAGCATTAATGGACAATTTGTGCCACATAATTTATTTTGAACGAATAAGCTATAAATATATGGCGAAAACAAAGTAAAATTCCATTCATATACTGCAGATTGCATACATATCACTTAACTAATACATTTCTTCATTGTTAATATGAAAATATCAGTCGTAGGAACCTGTTTTTTTTTTAAATTGGCAATTAGCACAGCCTTAATTATGTTCATATATAATTGTTAATATTTTTGTTGCAAGTATTAGGATTACGATGTATAGAACTCTTCAAATTATAGAATGCATATTTCGAAGTAACTGCTTAACTACTTTAACTATGGCCTTTCCTATATTCTCGCCTTTTAGCATTTTAACAAACGCAACGAAAGTGTTTTCAAATCCTTCAGTAACAGTTTCATCGTATTTGAGCTTTCCTTCTTCAATCCATTTTCTTATCTGCTCAAAAGCCTCGGAATACCTGTTAATCCACCTAGTCACCAAAAATCCTTCAATTTTCAATTGTTTCCATAATATTAGCGGCTGAATCATAGGAACTTGAAATAATAAAGTACAGCTATAGATTTTTTTTTCGATATTTTCTTTAGTTTTATACACTTACCCAACGGATATTTTCCTTGTGCATTGTATCCTGAAATAGCACCGCAAACGGCAACTCTGCCAAATGCATTCATTTTATTCATAATAACGTTACTAATTTCACCTCCCACCTGAAATGATTCACTAATCATAAAAGTGAACTGCTCCATGAAAGTGAAATTGTGTTTCTAATAGTTAAAGCCAGTTCGAAGTATTCTGTACTTTATTAATAGAGTAAAGAAGACTTTGACTGGTGTTTAATTTGCCCACACCTACAACATATATTAGTAGTATTACGTTATCAAAATAGCAGTCGATGCCATTTGGTGTGTAGGTACCTCTCCAGCTTTTCTTTCAAATTAGCCTTCTTATAGTTAATGAATTGATCGAATCCGTATCGTTCCACGAGAACTTTGCCTTTTTTGTCGCTACCAGCAATGCCAATGATGTAGCAGCCCTTGATTTTGGCAATTTGGCCTACTACGCTACCCACAGCACCCGCAGCTCCAGTAACTACAACCGTTTCGCCTGCTTTCGGTTTGCATATTTCGAGTAAGCCAATCCAAAAGTTCCTAAGACGTAACTGCCAACGGGAACAGTTTGTATTTGCACATGCTTAGTAAAATTGAGTTAAAAGTATAGTACTTGGCCACTTGCTCCCCTATCATAGTGCTTCCTATAGGAAAATTGACAGAGTATACTCTCATGTACGGATCAACGCTAATGTATACTGCCCTTGCCAGGAACTCTAAAACATATATAAGATCAACATATTTTTTAAATTGATTGATATATTCCTTAACCATAACGAGCGAATATAAAATGGAATTATCTTAAGCTTACGTGATATTATGTAAAGAAGATGGACGTTGTAGAAACTGGAGAAGGGTGACGACAATAATCGAAACATGTATGTATCTATTGATGTATACTATAACGATATAATTTGCTTTTAGACACTTTAGATATTCATTGTAGTCCTTGTAGTTACAATACGCCAAAACAGATTAATAACTAAAAAGAACCCGTAATTGTAATGTCTTTCAAAATTAATTATCTTTAGTCATCCCTGGATAAGGACAACCAATATTAACGATGATGCGTGATTAAGCGAACAATTCAATTAACGAATTCATTTAACTGGCTGGAAAACCGTGCCCTAATTAGGTATTACAATGATGAAATGCAGTTACATAGACAGTTAATCATGTCGATCATCGAATGGATCTCTTTTACAATTAGGTAGTGATAACGTTCACATGAAGTATTCAGTTACGTATTAAATATTTCATTCAGTCAGATCTCACGACTGTTTTGTCCTTTCTTCTTTCTTTCGACTTTTCGGATGATAATAACGACTGTATGACTGTTAGCTATATCCGCGGCATACATATGTTTGGGGTATTTTCTCCCTTTATGATAATTAAAATACTTCATTTTCTGCTCTTTACCGGTTAATTAAATTTAATTAAATTAAAGGTAAGCCAACAGTGATTTAGGAAGAAATTGAAATTTGAATGTTAAAAAGATTTAGTGGACTGTAGAAAAAAATGCTTTTATGCGAAATAATTGAAACAGGTCTGGGGGTGAGATTTAAAACAACGAAGGGTTACGATAATAAAAAAAAACAAAAATGGAAAGGCAAATGTTTTTAAAGCATAAAAAGAGACAATAAAAAATCATTCATGTGAAGAACTAAATAGAAATAAAGTTAAAATCTATAAAGTACTATTTTTGAAAAGAAAAGCCGTTTACGGCTACAAATATGTTTCATATTAACTACAACATAAACAAATGATATAGGCGTGATTTTTATGCACGACATAAATCGACTAAACTTAGAGCGAGAGTGGTTTATATTTTGCCATTCAGGGTTTACAATATAATCTAAAATGTGTGGCGATAAACAAATTGTATATCTAACGATTTGCAAGTGCTCCAGTTTGTAAAAAATACTAATTGCACTGTTTTTTTTCATTATTTGATTGTTTTGGTTTTACAGTTGGATGTGTGATACTATTTACAAACACTTGATTATACGTTTTAACAATATATACACTTGTTTGCACGTCTGTATTGATACACTGCTATAATCATTTGCAACGTTATTTCTTAACACATAAAAGGGCAGTGAAAATCCTCACCTCCCTCTTTTAGTGGCGGCAGTTCCTCTTCCACCAGCTTCACATCATCTGGTTTTGGAAATCCATCGAAATGTTTCTGCATGATGAACTTTTTTGCTTTAAGCATGTTGCACTCGCTCGGTAATACGAAATGAGAATGACTTGTCTACTGCTTTCTATTCTGTCTGAATATGTTTTGTGAATGCCTTATCGTAGATCATTGGGTTTTTGCAGAATGTGGAGATATCACATTAGATTAGCGTTGGGATCTTAGCATGGCACAGCAGTTTCAACGTCTACCGCTTACTACACTTACTGAAAGCTTGACTGTTTTAGTGCTCGTTTGATTTGAGAATTGCGATGTTTGGAAGTTCGTTCAGAGCTCATTGAAATATATAGATCTTATTTTAAGTTCTTTTTTTTTAGATTATAAGATTATGTTGTTACGCTAGATTTGGTATGATATGTTTAATTTGTGATGTTCTATGAATCGCAGAAACATATGTAAATAGGTTGATGGTCATTATTCTTTTATCTTTGGCGGTTTTCCTAGAGTTATCGTAAATCAGTCAAAGCTAAGTTCAAAATCAAGTGGCTTTCTCCGTTTTAAAGACTTTGGCTTCATTTTTCCAACACGTATAGGTACTTCAGTCAGTGGCGGATCCTTGGGGTAGGCAAGGTAGGCACCGCCTACCTTGCAATTTCAGTCAACAATCCCATAAAAAAAGAAATAATAATTAGCTAGAAATTTCTAATTTTTTAATGCAATTTGTTTTTACACCAGTGTTTATTTAATATTTCATCTCAAGTTTACTCATACCGCTCAAAAATTACGAACCGCGTTATTACGGCGAACGTTTAAATTGGGAATGGGCGACACAACTTGACCAACTGAAATTCATTTGTATTTGTGTTCACGTCCTTCAGAATCTGGACCGTTAACGACCGCAGTTGACGGTTAACGTAGTAAAATCTTCGCGCATAATGATGCGTCTCAGCCGGAATGATCGGTCGCGTACGACAAACTTTGTATGGACTCGGGCTATTCGCATTGCACTCCAACAAAAATCGCCCTGTTTTAGAAAGAGGGCGATAGAGGTTTTAAATGACACCGGTAGATGGCAGCAACTTGCAAGTGTAAGATTTTTACATTTTTTATCGTCTTATTCAAAATGAAGCACATGATAATAATCATGCAATAGGAAGACGTCACATAGGAATATGTTATATAAACTGTCAATATGCTCTGAACAGTTACAACACGTATAAGGTTAGGTGCTCTATTTTTAAAATTCAGTACTGTTTCACAAGTTTCGTTCACTTTTTTAACGTTTTTGAGTTTACCATAGTTTGAGTTTTGCTAAATTTGTTGTTTTAACATTCTATTTGGAGTAATTTAAGTTCGCTTAGAGCAGAAAAACGAATAAATGTGCGGTGTTATACGAATAAAAATAAATGATTGGCATGACCATTAAAATACACATATTCCAAGATGGAAGACAATAATTATAATCGCCTATACTATATACGAGTATAATGTGTCTCCTACCCTACATGAAAGGTCACGAGTCGCCACTGACTTCAGTATGTAAATGTCATTATTTATTTATATACCGAAGTACCTGAAATCCACACTTTAAGAGATTTGGGAGTGAGGTGTCATACTCCATTGTATTAAGGGAGTATACCGGTGCGACACTTAGTTTTTGAGAGGCAAAGGCGTGTGGTAGCCGGAGCGACTTTTAACAGCAGCGCGTTCATCAATTGAAGTCGCCCAAAGAAGTAATACATATAATTATACACTGCGTACGCCACTGGCACCGAACTCTATAAAACATGCAACATCAGAGGCCTCTCAAATCTGCTTCCAATTGAAATCTGCGCAGTTTCCTGAGGCGCTTTCGCTATCATTATTCGATTATTCACTGTCATTTGCGATGCCATGTGTCAGTTATCAAGCTGTTTTTTTCTAGGTTAAGTTGCATTGTTATGGGAGGCGTGCAGGTTGACTAGTAGCGCCACCGGTGGTGAAATAACGCAAGATTGAGGTATACGCAGCATGACAACCACGAATTTCGTTGGTTTACTTTTGCTTTAATATTGTGAGGGAAGTGTGTGTTGAAAAATGCCTAAATCTCAAAGAAATTGTTGTGTTGTGGACTGTAATAATACTCAGAACTCGTGTGGCAGCAAAAACATACGCTTTTATCGATTTCGTGGGAAGCTGAACGAAAACAACATTGTGTTATGTATTCTGCAGTATATAGGTATACCTAGTACAAAACGACTTGAGCACTGGACCCGCGAGAGATGGTTGCCCAGAAGAACAAATTGTAACGTGGGGCGCTCGTTTTTGTCATTTTGCCGTGTCACTTTACATACGATTTAATTTGTATTTATACCCCACATTTGTCTGTTCAATCCACCAGAGGTCTCCGAACGCGGGCGCGTGCACGGTCCCTATACGTTTAACCGAAGCGTCAGCTGTTAGCGTCGTTGCTTGATATGACATTCTGACATTGACAGAGTGACATGAACTACAAAATACCTGACAATGCACATTCTACTGCGCAGCTGCGCATGCCTACGAAGAAATAAGAATTGTTCTAAAGGGAACGTCATTTTAATGCTACATGCCCATTCTCTGATATTCCATATTTTATAGAGTTCAGTGGCCACGGGCCACGGGTCTCGGGATTATACGGGGATTCTGTGCGTAATTATCGAGTTACAATGATGATTTGCTTTGCTTTTTTTTTTTATTTTAATAGATCGACTGCAATAATCTATTTTATTAATTCTTTTTTATTTTAGTGATACTTCTTAATTAATACTAATGTTTTATTAAAATTAATAGTCCCATCAAAATAATTTATTTTAAAGAAAAAAATATTACCCGTTATCCAAATATGTATAGGTGGAAATGATAAAGGGGCATTTGATAGAAGAAACAAAAAGAAGCATGAGCATGAATGTGGAGGGTTAATTTGACGGGGTTGAAAAGGCGACGTAAATCGCATTCTTGCTATTTTTAGCGAAAGTTAACGTCAAAAGTAAAAGTATCCAAAACAAAATGTAGATGTAGAGAAAAAACAATAACTTCTGTCTAGTCACTTATTAATGTAACCATAAAATTTCCCAGAAAAATATGAAAAATCGATTTCTAGTTGTTTTTTCGTTTACCGTTTTTCATTTCTACAAAAATAATCCAATATAAATAAAACTTGGTGAAAGTATATACTTTCTGTTTTAGAGATTTAAAAAAATTGCAAATAAATAGCGTGCCGGGACTCTTTTAGAACATACTCCTGAAGTTTCACAATGATTGCTTTTTTATTCGTTTATTATAACTTTTTTTAAACCTATGTATCGATCAGATTTTTCACGCTTGATATTCCCTCTTAAGAAAAGCATTTTTCCTGAATTGTATGATTTAGTGAAAACATGTAAATTTTGTATATGTTGCGACGGTTGAAATATACACGTAAACCAGAATATGCATGACTAACTGCAATATCTATGTATACATGATTTTTACAATATTTCCTCATATTCTCCGTCTAAGTCTGTGCACTTTCGTTATTGTCGTAGGAGTCTCATAATGGCATTTTTGTACAATGTTTTTGGTTGGACTCGAAAGCATTTACACACAAACTCGGCAGGATCGTCATTGTCTTGAAATTTTATCTACCCATCCACACCCCTTCAGCCGTCCAGAAAGTTGTAAATCACATTTCCTTTTGTCGCAGGTGAAGTACATCACTTTCATCTTAGTAGGTGTCGCCTGAGAATCTCAGCTTCCCCCATGTCGATTAACATTTTTTTTACTTTCTTAGAAATTTTTGTTATTTTATATTTATATATTTTTATTAACTCTGCCAAACAAACGGTAGGAATCACGTGTACATGATAAAACAGAATATTCGACATTGCAAGAAAAACTTAAATACCTCAAAAACTACCAATAATAGTTGTTAACCTTAGGTCGTTAAAAGTGTTTTTAATTTTACATCTAACTGCGGGAAAGACATGTCACCCTATTTAAAAAATGAATTATGTTTGTTTAGATTTGAAGAAGTTGAGACTCATTGATTATTTATATAATCGCATCCTTCTAGATATTCAAAAGGCGCCACACACTGTAAACTTCAAAAATTTCAAAAAATACCTAATGCAGGTCGCATTCATAAACTAAACTTATTCTTTTACGACAAATCCAAAACTGGATATACAGGGCGTTTCATTCAAATAATGAAGTTGGTGTCTATTTCTATTTGTAAACATTTTTAATTTGTTAATCACTTAATTCTAATAATTCGTAATTTATTTGAACCAGTTTAGTCAATTGTAATTCATAACCTTATGAGAGACCGATTCGCGCTTAGTGAATCGCCCTGTATAATAAAGTTTGCCAGGGAAACTGCACGGGCATTAATTGGTTTTATATGTATGAAAGAGAAGATTAAAGATAATATGTTTTATTAAACTTTAACTACAGCTTTTCCCAAGTTCCCTCCTTGTAACATACTAACAAATGCATCAAAAGTGTTCTCGAAACCTTCAGTTATAGTCTCGTCGTAAGTCAGTTTTCCCTCTTCAATCCATTGCCTGATCTGCTGAAAAGCCTCTGAATATCTGTCCATCCATCTTGTCACTATAAATCCTTCCACTTTCAGTTGCTTGCTTACTATAGCAGGCTGAACCATAGATGCTACGTAAGGGACAAGCATTACAATTATTACAATTACAATTATGGTGTAATAAGGTTACTAATGAAGTTATTATCCTTACAATATTTGCACACACTGGTAAATGAGTTTGAAAACGGTATTTTGTTTGTCGTTACCTGCTGGATATTTTCCTTGTGCATTGTATCCKGAAATGGCCCCACAAACTGAAACTCTTCCAAATATGTTCATCCTGTTCATAATGGTGCTGCTGATTTCACCACCAACCTAAAATTAATAAACAGACATTTATTTTGAACCTACCTATAAGTCACGGTCTTACATTATCGAAATAACAATCCACGCCATTTGGCACGTATTCAGCCAACTTTTGTTGAAAATCAGCATCTTTGTAATTGATAAACTTATCGAATCCATATCGTTCTGTGAGAACTTTGCCTTTTTTGTCGCTTCCAGTAACACCAACTACATAGCAACCTTTGATTTTGGCGATTTGACCTACTACACTACCCACTGCGCCAGCAGCTCCTGTGACCACAACCGTTTCACCTTTTTTCGGTTGGCAAATTTCGAGGAAGCCGAAATATGCTGTAAATCTTAAATATAATTGTTTATATTGCCGTAAAGAGATTTGACACTTCTGCTTACCCAGGCATTCCCAGAGTTCCGATTGCTAAAGAAACTGGAAGACCTTTAAAGTCTGGAAGGACATGTGGTGGAGGATATAGTGTAAGAGTTTGTGCTTGATCACTTGAGACAGTTAAATTTCGCCATCCAAAGCCTGCCTGAATATAACTGCCGACAGGGAATTGACTGGATTTCGTCTCTACAACTCTGAAATGGAAATATAGTTGTATTGGTAGTTAGAATAATTAATTCTTAGAGTACTTGGCTACTTGTTCTCCTAACATGGTGCTTCCTATAGGAAGGCTTGCTGAGTACGGTCTCATGTATGGATCAACGCTAAGGTACACTGCCTGTGCCAAGAATTCTGGAATGACAAATTATTATTTTAATATATGCTTTTGGAAAGATCATTGTCGCTTTAAAATACTGTCAAAGACGAGGACCTCACAATATCGTCAGACAATACTTTGAGGTTACATTATGGACGCTGAAATTATTATTTTGTTAATCCCATTAATACTTATCTTATTAAAGCAAGAGCCATTGTGCAACCGTCAACCTTTTCCTAGAATAAAGTAAATTACAAGGAGATATGCGCTCACCTCCATCTTTTAACGCCGGTAATTCCTCTTCGACAAGCTTTAAATCCTCGCGTTTTGGAAAACCGTCGAAGTGTTTTTGTATGATGAATTTTTTAGCTTTCACCATGTTTAATGCGTTCCGAGCAGCAGACCATATGCGACTAGTTTGCCCACGGTGCATTATTATTATACTATACTAGCGCTATCTGAAGCTGATGATGTGTTTACAGCTTATCCGGGTATCAGGTACAAGTGACCGTGACACAGCGTTTTCTATAATAATTGAACAACGCCTTTATAGCTTTGATATCTAGAAACGACATTATTATCTATATAAGGAATATGTTATTCGTGTATAATTTATATTTTCAAAGTTTTCACAATACTACTGGTACTTTAAATATATATTGTTCGTGGTTAGACTTTTTATGTCAAGGAAGGTCTCTCCGATATACGGATTGATCAGATATGACTGGATAGTGCTTTTGTTTTCTAGACTCTTGTGGCTGCTAGATCTAAATTTTTATTTAAAAAAAAGATTAATTTATTCAGAAAGCACTAATTTATTGTTTAAGAGGTACACTTATTTGGATTGCGGAATAACATTAAGATTACAAAATAACTTATTAAAAAACCCAAGTTTTTGCGTCTTTAGTCTCACGTTTAAGAAGTTTTTGTTTATGTTCCACCACGTTCAGGCAACCCTAACTCAGGATTAGGATCCACTTTTTTAACAAGACAATGCTCGCGTACAAAAATAGCAATGCTTAGGTTAAGTAGCATCCATATGACAGTTCTTTACTCGGTGCTTTAATTATTATAAGTGCAAAATTTCATGAAAACGAATTGTAATAAGAGGGCCTTATTTCTACGAATATTTTTATGTGGTCTGAATAGAAATCCGAAATCATAGTAGATTTACTGCTTTAAAATGTTCGGAGATTGGATTGCAATGGGTGAGCGAGCCCCTTTACTACTTAAAATTTAAAAGTGATACAAATAGTACCTTCTCTTCGATTGTGGGGAATCTAGATCGGGTTGCGTTTATTAAAAGATAAAGTTTTATGAAGAAGTATTGGTATTTGAATACGATGTCGATGGTGAAAAATGGCATTACAAAGGCTACGATTAGAATTATAATTTGTACCTTGACCTAGTTGCTTTTTAACATACAATAAAAGTGTAGGACGACAATTGGTGTGAATTTATACTTTATACCGAATACTTTTTATGGCAAATTCCAAAGTTTTGATTTGCTTTGCCAGTAACACAACATAAAACCTTTAAATCCATTTTACTTTAATTTTTTATTGTGAAGTAACATTTATACTACTAAACTTATTATCTTCTAGCAAGGTTATTACTTTAATATTTTATAATAAATGTATTTAATAAATTCTCAAAACCTTCAGTGACAGTCTCGCCGTATTTCAGCTTTCCTTCTTCGATCCAATGTTTCTTCTGCTCAAAAGCTTGTTCAATTCCATCTCGTACATACAAATCCTTTCACTTTTAGTTTCTTCCCGATTATTGCTGATTGAATGATAGACGCTATGTACAGATTTCATTTTATACTTTTTGTTGGTTGTATTTATTAAAGTCGTAATTTTGCATACCAGGTGGATATTTGCCTTTTGTGTTGTATCCTAAAATGGTACCACATACTGATACTCTCCAAAATGGATTCAGTCTATTCATAATAATGCCGCTAATTTCACCACCAACCTGAAGTTAACAAATTAACTGTTGCAGTTTAAAGACGAAATAAGAAATAAGACATACGCTGTTCAAATATCAGTCGATGCTATTTGGCACATATTCCGCCAGTTTTTTTTTCAAAACAAGCATTTTGACGAAGTGATCGAATCCATATCGTTTTGTTTTGCTTTTTCGGCACTTACAGTAGCGCCCACAACGTATAAGCCACTTTTCTCTGCAAGCAGACTCGTTGCAGTTTTGGATAGCCTATATTCCCCCATTGATAATGAATGGTTAGAGTAAATGTGAGCATTGAAAAGTTATGGGGGTTCAAACTTGCACTAGAAAACCCTTAAGTGTGGCACATTGCTGAAACTGTCTCATGATGGAAAATTGAAAATCAACTTTTCGAGAATGTTATAGAACATTCTGGAAAATTCATCCTAAGGGGGAAGTGGAATACGTTTCCAGACTGTCATAGATCATATAATATTCTGGTTAATTCAATAGAAGACGAGAGAATCAACAAGCGGGTCTGTAGCAGCTAGTTAAATAAATAAATAAAATAGCACTGTTTAAAATATTTATTTATGTGTTTATGTATAATGTTACAGTGAATACTTAACTTCCTCGCCCTATATTTTTTCTGTTGGCTTAATTGAATAAATAGATAATAATGCCATTCATTGGACGTAATAAAAATATTTTAATGGTTATTAAGGCAACATGTCCTAAGATAAAAAAATATACTGTGATGACTAAATATTTCGCAAAATTATAAATAAAAAATTTCCTTCTCGATTTCGTTACAATGCAACAAATGTAAAAGAAGAAAGACTGAGGAGCAGATATAATCGTTAAAAGTTTTTTTTTGGTAGTTTTACCTCGTCCACAAATAGTAAATTAATTACCGATAATCATAAATTGTACTCAAGCTTTCACTACAGCTTTGCCTATATTGGCCCCCTGTAACATTTCAATAAAAGCTTTCGGCATATTGTCGAAGCCTTCTGTGATGGTTAACGGGTACTTCAGTTTGCCCTCCTTTACCCATTTCATATTTTGTTCGAATGCTTCTACTCGTCTGTCCATGTAGAGGTAATTCTGGAAACCCTCCAAGAGGAGGCTGTTAGCGAGAACAAACGGCTGAACGACTGACACTAAAATACTATTCTTTGGTTCTGATAACTTGTGGTGCGTAAAATCTCACCTTTTGGTGGATCATTCACGTCGTAATTATAAGACGATATTGATCCGCAGACAGATACTCTTCCATGATAGTTCATGTGCTTCATGACAGTTGTGCTAATCTCTCCTGCTACCTACAAAATGTTGAACATAGCGAACGCTAGCAGACATAAACACCCGATTAAATGGAAATAAAATGTGCAGTTGTGCCGTACCTTCTAATTATTCAGATGGACGCAGAATTAAATTAATATTATGTGTTTATGGCATAAAGTATATGACTTCAAAATTTAGAGCTTTTTGTAAGATTCTGTATAGATCAGATTCATTCATAGTTTACCACATTAAATGGTCTTTTTCTAATTATTTCAAGTGATTTTCATTTTTAAATAATCCTTTCGCTTCCATCTAAGAAGCAAATCTCGGAGTGTGTGCTTCTTTACTCAGATGAAAGATTGTAAAAAAACATTATACGAACTTAAGTGAACATTTAGATTGCAATTCCATCGTACAGTACAATGACTTTATAATGATAATGTAACCATACACGTGGCGGACCCCATATTTCCTTCAGATTTTACTGTAAACAAGTGTATGCCGATCTTTGGAAGACCGTGGTTGGTGAACTAAAAAAAAAAGAGAAGGATTCCGGTTTTCACTGTTGTATAATACCTTGGCGTCCTCTTAACTCCAGATCAATATTTTTCGCGCTAAAAGTTGGAAGGTAGGATTTTTTGAGCATTTTGCTTAGCTTACGCACGGCCACGGTTGTTATAAAAACCGAGATTTCGAGTTGATAAGGTTTGCAAATCCAATTTCCCAATTTGTTTGGGTTAACGATATCAAGCTTTGTATGTAGATGTAGTTTGTTATGATATAGCTTTTTCATTTTTCTCTAATGCTTTGGAAAATATATCTGAAAACCCGGTTAAAGTTTCGAAATTTACAAACTAAAATTTGAAATTGGATTTATATGCCGTTTTGAATATCGAAAGTTCTTGATGAAGAAATTTTGTCTTTAAAGGAAATTTTCTTAAATGTCCGGTAAAATGAAAAATTAGATTAGAGGAATATTGTAAAATTTTTCAGTAAAAGATATATCGTAATAAACTACTCGTGCATACCAAGTTTCGTCCCGATAGCTCAAATAGCAAAGAAAATAATTAAAAACTTGTAGCACGAAAATATTTTTTTGTTTTTTAAATGACAAAAACCGATCCGGTATAATAGGACTGCCTGAATATAGGAGCAACCGAGTTTAGCACAACCAGACGCACTAATAAGGTACTCGCAGTATATAACAGTGGAGACCGCAAATCCTATCGTTCTTTGTTTGCCAACCACGGTCCTTCAGAAATCGGCATACACCTGTTTACAACCAAATCTGGAGGAAACATGGCGCGACCAATAGAAACGTTGACCACGTATGACCATGCTGTTATTATAGGCGATGAGCGAATGACGCCACCATCGGTGAAACTTGGCATTTTTGGTGGGTAAACTACAGTTTACTGTAGGGTAAATACATTTGCTGTCAGTTGCTGTCAGCTGTATGGTGTATGCTGCAACTGCTGTAGCCTAACTTAACCAATTCTCTTATTTATGTCTGTCTAGTGATCAAAGAATTATACCAGTAGATATACTCTTTGACAGTAATCAACAAGAGTGCTGAAAAATATGTATGCTCTTTGCGTGCAAGTAAACAAAATTGCTGTGTTGTGGACTGCAACAGTTATGCAAACACAGACAAATCGGTTAAATTTTACTGCTTTCCATCCAAACCTCATGAAGAAGAACGTCGCAAATTGTGGATTAGTAGCTTCCACGGAGAAAATTAGTAGGTATGGCATTCTACTTAACATTGCGCTAATTGTGCAAAATACCGGACAATCGCCGAGTTTTGCACACAATTAAAACATTGCCCTCTGAAGATGAATTTGAAATGAATTTCCTGCGGTTGCGTCTGGTTTTTGAAAAATAAGTTTTTATCGTGGACCTGCGCTACGACGCACCATGTTGTTCCTATGCGGTGTGGTTTCGCGACTCGAGAGTGTGGTTTCATTTTGGTGCTTAAGCAGTGTTTTTTTGAGTAGTATGAAAACACTCGCGTGGCACGACCGAACCTAAAGGAACCTTTAAAAAAGCATGTGACACTATACAGTACCTACAGGGAGAAACACACTTCGAAAATACGATATGACCCCAAGAAACGGATATTCATGTTACGAAAGACTGTATTCTAGGAGTGTGCAAGATTTCACTTTATTTGGCGAAAGTACGGTATTCTGTATATTTACCAATATTGCCGGTTACTATTTTTATACGTCCCGTCAGTACAATGATCAAATTGTATGCTTTGTAACCCAAAATATATCACTATTTTCCGTGATTAAACCGCTTTTTGACAGAAGGCTGTAGGTTAGGATTACCCACCAAAAATGTTTGAGTTACCCGCTGCGAGGCGCTGCAAAGCGGCATTCGCTCACCGCCTATAGCACTGTATCAGTAAAAATTGGGATGTCGACAAGGCCACCTAGACGTCTCAGCGGGAACTAATTTCTAAATTTTACCATTTATTATATTATATTTTACTAAGCTTCTGCGACACTTTTTGTATCAACCACGAACCGACACACATTAAAAATGTCTATTTTATGATGTCTGCACCGCATCCAACTCTAGGCGGAACCATTTCGCTTTTCATTTAAAGCTTTAGTATATAAGGAAAACCAGTTCTGTCAGATCAATAATTCTTGTCACTGCTTATTTAATAACAGCGCTTTCCCCATGATCTCTGTGTCCTGCTGCCTGCGCTAAACCTAAACTGCACTGACGAGCTTTAAAATAAGCGAAACGGTCCGTCCGAAACTGCACTGACGAGCTTTAAAAAAGCGAAACGGTTGCGGTGCAGACAGCATACTGCAATTTGTAACACGTTTGCGGATTGGTAATTGATATCGCGTAGAAACGAAGGGATTTTCGTAAAAGGTAGCATCAGACACCTAAAATTTTCTATGTTTAAGATACATTTACGTTACGTTTTCATTTTTGTTTGATCCTACTTTAGTTTTTTCTTTGATAAAGTAAAATTGCTATTAAAGCGCCAGTTACTGGTTTCAGTATGCTTTTTTACCGCATAAAAAATAAGGTGTTACATGATAATGTGTAAACTGCTGAGCTCACTTATAGCTCTTATCTGTGAACAATTTATAGCTGCTGTCGTTATCAGTGAAGGCCATTGCCTGCTTATCATGTATTGGTACACCCATAACAACTCCTGTTATCCTAATACTCAATGTCGAAAATTTGCTTAGTCATTTTGCAATTCCTACAACTTACATTGTCAAAATAACAATCTATGCCATTCGGTGCCAACTGCTTCAGTTTTTCATCGATATCTTCAGTTTTATAATTGACGTATCCATCGAATCCCAGTTCTTCAACAAGATACTTCCCTTTCTTGTCGGAACCAGTTATACCAATAGCACGGCAGCCCCTGATTTTTGCTATTTGCCCCACGTGACTTCCTACCGCTCCAGCAGCACCAGAAATGACTACCGTTTCTCCGGATTTTGGTTTGCAGATTTCTAGGAAGCCGAAGTATGCTGTATTGCTGGAAACAAATGATGATTTTTTTTAGTTATTTGATATTTTCAGTCTTACTAACCCGGGCATTCCCAGAACTCCTAGAGCTAATGCGAGGGGTAACCCATCAAAGTCTGGCAAAACAAAGGGTTTAATCCCAGTAGGTCCAGAACTACCATCACCGTTGCCATCGTTAATGGCATGCGTTTTCCACCCAAAGTTTCCAACTACGTATTGTCCAGTTGGAAAGTCAGGATTTTTACTTTCGATGATTCTACGGATAATAAAATAATACAGAACGATGAATATATTGTTAAAAACTTAGTTATTAGTATTTTAGTTTAATATTCTCGCAGAAGATGTACTTATTATTTTAACAAAAWATGATAAATTGTAACATCAAATTCACAGTAACAATAGTCTCGCTGTACGTCGTACTTATTATTTAACAAATTTGGTAACCGAGAGCGATATAGTCATTTTTTGTCCTTACTTAGCAACTTGTGTCCCCACCATTGTAGATCCAAGGGGCAGTTTGTACGCATAAGCCCGCATATAGGGATCCACGCTATGGTAGACAGATTCTGCCAAAAATTCTGTAAACAAACTGTTTGTTGACATATCGGGAATTGCCGTACCATACTTAACCTCCTTGTTTTAAGTCTGGCATGTGTTCCTCGACAAGGTTAAAATCTGCCTCTTGTGGCATTCCCACAAAATGTTTGGACATCACGAATTTTTTTGAACTGACCATGGCGACAAATCTTTTGAAAATTTGATGGAAATTGGTAACGTTAATTGGTTTTAGAGGTTTTAGGTTAGATTTTGATTTCAACAAAAGCATGGAAATTTATGTGGAACTGTGTAGCACTACACTTTTTTATCTTAAAAAATACATTGCATATGATACTGATAACGATTAGTTGTATATATAGCGGTATCACAAAAGTTTCAACTATGTATCACAAATATTATAATGACACTGTTTTGACACTAACACCTCGGATATTTCTTCAACTTGAATTTAACTACTCAATCTAGAAAAGAAGGTTGATAATATTATACGTGATGAGACAGTTTAAGTAATATTCATTTGTACAATTCTACAATAAGTGTTTTTACAAATAAGCACTCTAGATAACGAGCCAGTTATAAATGAGTACTAACTGATGGAGTTTACTAACACTTGTAGGCAGGCAGCCAGTTTTACTTCGCAGGATGAATTGTTAATCATATTAACCAACTAACTCCTACATATCCTTTTTTGTATAAATCTAGCAAGTTTACTTTGCAGGTTCATAGACTTATGCTGGAAGACCGCGTAAGGAACCAAGCTTATAAACAGGCAATATTCGACAACCAAGACAGAATTAAAGAAAAGATTGTACTAGATGTAGGGGCCGGAACTGGAATATTGTCTGTATTTTGTGCCCAAGCTGGAGCTTCTAAGGTATATGCAGTAGAAGCAAGTGAAGTTTACAGAGTAGCTAAAGATGTTGTCAAAGAAAACGGTTACGAAAATGTAATTGAGGTAAGAAGGTAAGATAAGAAATGTTGTCAGCAAAATGCTTTGGTGTTTGGAATCTGAATCATTAAAATATTTTTGTTAAGGTTTTACACAGTAAAGTGGAAGAAATAACTCTCCCGGAGCAAGTAGACATAATCGTTTCCGAATGGATGGGTTTCTACCTCTTCCATGAAGGGATGCTTGATTCAGTGATAACAGCAAGGGATAAATTCCTAAAACCCAGGGGACTAATTTTCCCTGAAATATCAACTCTTTATTCATCTCCTTGCAGGTACTTAGCGTCATAAAATATCATCAAAAGTTACCTTCTTCTGGCTTTTAGTATACCCTCTATGTTCCATACATGGGATTCTGTAGACGGAGTATCAATGAAAACTTTTGGTCAAAAACTTCGATGTGAAGCAGCTCAGAAACCAATCACTGAACTAATAGGGTTAGACCAGGTGCTGGCTGAACCAGAAGTTGTCTGTTACATCGACCTTAGGGAGGTTACTCACGAAGATTTAAGCTCCTTTAAGCTGAGACATTTGGCTGTAGTTAATAAAGCTGGGAAGTACCAAGGGATTTGTCTATGGTTTGCATGTACTTTCCCAGCTTATTCAACAGAGCCAGTTACACTATCTACGGAACCGGGTGAACCTGATACTCATTGGAAGCAGACAGTGGTTGTTTTACCCAATGAATATGAGGTGGAAGAAGGAGCACCAATCGCTTATGATATTTGCTTTTCTCGGTGTACTAGCAGCGAGAGAAGGTACGAGATACAGGTTACTATGTTAGATGCTGAAGAAATAGAACACCCTGAATATTGTAATTGTTATATGACCAAATGCATTCTTGTTAAAGCCATGTTGGAAAAATACGAAAAAGGAGATGCTGAAAACTATTTTTTTTTTGTTTTATTTTTCCCTTATAACCAGAATTTTAAAAATCAGCGCATCAGACGTATGCAGATACGAGGACAACTTCTTTAAAATGATAAAATTAAACTACGAAAGAATACTGGTGGTGAATGTAAACAACAAAAACGGAATCTCGCAAAAAACGTTATTCATTATAAGTACATGTAAATCTTCCAACAGTTTTAATGAGGTAATATTTTTTGAGGGTTGGAAATAACAATTTTTAGCTTTTTATTCAAATCTCTACAAAAATTATTTGCTTTCGTATACTGTCTTACTTCACTTATTAATATCCACAAAATAGTAACTAAGAATAAAAAAATCTATAGATGTAGTGATTTATGGTTGGCAAAATATTAAATGGTTTATCTGTTTGACGATTTTTGTTTGGTTTTGAAAATATTTTATAACTACAACAACATAATAATCAGAAAAGGAATCTCTATGGTGTTGATCAAAATAGATGGATTAGGAAATATGCTTTTGCTGGTTATTGAAGCGGAAAGCGAATTGGAGAATTTATATGTATACTAAATATCAGATATTCAGATGCACGACTGCGAACCGACTGGGATCCTAAATTAAGTGAAAAAAAAATGAACGAGGATGTATTACTCCACATCTATATTGATGGTAATATACCTTTGGACAGATAAACCAGAAAGAATGCTGACTATAGTTTATAGTTTCAGGACAGTTCGAAAGACTGAGGGTTGAATAATTTCGTGCCTATATAGCATATTATTGTTAAGAATTGACTGTAGACCACTTTGAAAGCAGATTGAATTTTGCAAAATATTTCGATACCATTATAATGGCGAACAATTTTTGTGCGGAACGTTGATATTCTATTATAGAATGTGCTTGTGTTTTACTTGAATGCTACCATTAGCGGCATTGCTCTAGAGGTAATGTGCACGGCTCGCGAATGGTTGTACGGGTACAGGTGAACCAAGCGTAATCCCCTATAAAATAAACAGGCCATCTCAGCACTGGAAACTTCAGGTAATTTTGAAGCAACCCTTCAGATATAGGTAAACTGATCAGTAGCCATCATCAGGCATAGATTTATGGCAGCCAGCGCTTAATTATCTTATTACTGAAATATTACAATATTGTACGGTGAAGAGACCAAGCAAATTATTATATGTATATAACGAATGGACCATATGTTAACAGTAGCTTCCTTGGGTCAAAATAAACAAACTACCTTATAGCAAACAAAGTTGAGGTTGAGGACAACTACCCTACAAGGTTGTTTTGAGCAAGTGTTTGCTGAATATTGCAAAAAATAGTAAATATACTAAAATTACACCAGTTCAGTAAAATATAGAAAACTATTAACACATTAAAATGTTTTTTGTTTTAAATTTAGTTTCGTCAACTTTACTGCAGAGTTTGCTTGAGGGTAGTTATGAATGATTGCCAACATTGATGCTTGATGGTGGATTAACTGGTCGGCTGCGCCATGGGAAAATAACATGGCCAAGCAAATGATTCCGATTTATTTTGAGACAAGGAAGCTACCGTTAACGTGTGGCCCACTCGTTACCGGACACCCTGTATACCTACCTACGCAAATGAACATTTTATCATTTCGGTTGGTGCTACACAGATGGATTGATGTATAGAACAGAACCAGCGTGAACATAAAATGTTAGTTGTAAAAGATTATAAATGTAAAGTGCTGAAAAATGAACGGATATTGTGGACCTGTAGTGACCAAAGAATAAAAATTTTATTTGTTTCAAATATGTTGTGTTTCTGATGGACATATCAATAATTTGCAGAGCTGAAGCAAAAGTTTATTAGGAAAAGATTGACAGTTTCTGAGTACAATTTTATGTACATTATTTGCCACATTTGCAGGGGTTATTTGTTTTTACTTATGTCTCAAACTTGAGTTTTTTTTCTACATAGAACGATATAAAAATTATTTATTTAAAGAAATAAATGAGCTGTTTGTAAAAAAACCATGTAATTAGCTTTAAAAACAAGCTTTAATGCGATGTATGCAAGGCTTCAAAAATCAAAGATTCGTCAGGATGACACACCTTTAATATAATGTAAAGTGGAAAATTATTGTATATTATCAGTAAAGGTTTAAAAAAATAGTTCCGTTATTAAGATCAGTGGTGCTCAGATGGACCGTCTCAAAAGTGCCCAGTTCACCGATCGTATGCTAATGGCCGGTGCCGAGTTGGCCTGTAATAAACTCTAACTAAATTTCTAGGGGTTTATTTGGTGCCGAGTTGGTGTCCGCCCGGTTGAACACGCCCAGTATGTATAAAAGTATAGAGTGCGAAATACATTTTTCACTTCTATTTACTCGAAACTTTAGTGGTTTGGTTTTCTTGGCCAGATGAAAAGAACATCCTTGCGGAAATGTGTTTTCAGCAGGACTGTTCGCTACCATATTATAGTGCTCTAGTTATAACTTTTTAAACCGCGTTCCTTTCCCATTAGATTAAATGAAAGATAACTAGGTAGGTCACATGATTTAACTTCTCTAGGTATTTTATGGGGTTATTTGAAGAGTGTCCCATCTTCGTTGTAATTGTAAGGTGTTTCGTTAAGTACTAATCCTAGAATGTTGAGGTTTGGACCTCTCTGCTTTACTTTTTTTTGTGAGTTGAACTGTACCATCGCAATTTTTGTATCATCTTTTGGTTTAAGGCTATAGACAACTTTTGAATAATGTAACATTTCTTCAGTTCGCAATATCTCGCTTGGGTATGTAGGGATAACATTTTTGAAATATAACACAAACTTGCATTGGCACAATAGTTGGTTTTGTTATGAATGAAAATACCTATTTTATGTGATTAAGAAAATGTATACGTTGTTTTCTTTTTACTATTTTTTTTATTATTCCAACTCTTGTAGTAATTTAATGAGATTTTACGTTATTTGTCCAAATATATGTAAATAATTAACGCTAAACAATACATAGGTACTCCAAATAGGTAAACAACGATTTTGATTACTTACATGGCACCATAGATTACCGCTAAAAAATCGCATGAATGCCTTTATGAGTCCTCTTTATGTATCCAAATAGGCATATTTTCTTGTTTATTTATTAAAAATGTTTATTTAATATAAATTATATTCTGTTTTATTGTTTCCTAGCTTTGGGGATGTAAAAAATCTGATTAAATTACTAAAACAAAAATTAAATAATACCAAAAAAATCTAACAATGTGTTAATGGGTTTGAATAAAACGCACAGTGGAGTGACAATGAAGTATAATAGAAACTAAAAGAACGGTACAAAAGCAAAAGAAAGCAACAAGTGCACGCGCAACAACAACGTTATATCGGCAAGGCGTATGCGGCGACTACTGACTGTTACATATGATGAGACAAATGACAGACAGAACCAAAGCGGTACACTGCAAAACTAAAACTACATTCTAAAGAGAAAAGCAATCCCGAATACAATATTAACACTCCCACTTATTCGGGATCCCAGCTTATCTTAAGCAAATTTAACATGTTACAGAATAATGGCTTGGGTAAAGCTTTAGTTAAAATATCCGCACGCTGTCTTTTTGAATCCACGTACGACAGTTTCACATCTCCACGATCACACACGTCGCGCACAAAGTGATACTTAATGTCTATATGCTTAGACCTTTTGTGGTATTCTGGATTTCGAGCAAGTTTAATTGCCGATTGATTGTCCACACCTATTTCAGTCGTACTTTGCTCAAAACCTAACTTACACAATAGAGATCTTAACCACAAAGCTTCCTTTACAGCTAGAGCAAGGACTATGTACTCAGCCTCTGTTGTTGACTGAGCTACAACGCTCTGCTTCTGACTTGTCCAGGTAATAGGTGATTCTGACAACATGAATACATAACCAGATGTAGATTTTCGAGTTACAACGCAACCAGCATAATCTGCGTCAGAATAACCTACTAATTTAATTTCACCTGTTTTACTATACACCAGTTCGTAATCGATACTGGAGTTTAAATAGCGCAATATCTTCTTTACCGCTACCCAGTGCGTATCATCCCAATTGTTCAAAAACCTACTTACTTGGTTCACTGCAAAAGCTATATCGGGACGACTTACAGTTGCTAAAAATCTCTCAGTTCTCTTCCTCCATCAATTTCTTCTCTATTTTCTTCATTATTCGCTTCATTGTGTCCTTCATTTTCATCCATATTTTCATGGTCGTTTTCAGGTTCATTCTGTTCTGGATGATTGGCCTTTTCATAATTACCAAAGTTCAGCTGCATCGTTGCAATATTTTCTTCTTTATCAATCGAAAATGGTTCGTTTTCATTAAAATTGACATTACAACTGATTTCAATTCTTCTTTTTGTCGGATCCCACAATCTGTAGTTTCCTGATTCCTTGTCAAAACCGACGAACATTAATTTCTTGCTTTTCGAGTCCCATTTCTTGCGAAACTGGGGTGGAATTGACATGTATGCAGTACATCCAAAAACTCTAATATGTTTCACTTCCGGTTTTCTTTTAAACCATTCTTCAAAGGCGCTAACCCCTTTTCCTCTTGCAGAAATAGTCCTGTTCAATACATATACGGCAGTATTGACTGCTTCTGACCATAATTCAGTTGGTACGTTTCTGTTAAATAACATTGATCTAGCTGATTCAACGATAGTCCTCATGTCTCTTTCTGATCTACCATTCTGTTGTGGCGTGTATGGAGCAGAACATTCATGTACAATACCTTCTTTCTTTAAATATTCATTAAAATCTTGGTTTATGTACTCTTTTCCGTTGTCGCTCCGAAGTATTTTTATTCTGTTTCCCGTTTGATTCTCAACTAGAGCCTTATATTCTTTAAATCTGTTCAACACTTCGGATTTGTGCTTCATGAAGTAAACAGTCCTATATCCAGTTGCATCATCTTTGAACAATACAAAATAACGTGATCCACGAGGTGACTCTATATTCATGGGTCCACATACATCGGAATGTATCATTTCGCCAGTATTATCTGTTTTGATCCTTGATGAAACATGATGCGGTTTTCGAGACTGCTTACCGAATTGACATGCTTCACAAAACACATCTTCGCTATCATCGATCTGAAGCCCATGTATGACATTATTTTTACTAGCTTCTTTTATTGCTCTAAAATTTATGTGACCGAGCCGATCATGCCACAATTTTAATGTATCATTAATTACAACATTTCCTTCCAATTCAGAATTTTTCATTTTAAACTGCATTATCCACAAAGTATTTTTGCGAATGCCAACGCAAGATACATTTCCATTTGATTCTCGAAATTCGCAGTGATTTTTGAAAGCATGATGGGTGAATTTTTTATCAGTCATAGCTCCCACTGAAAATAAGCTTCTGTGCAATTCTGGAATGTACAATACATTTTTCATTTCTCTGTCATGCCACTTTTCATTTACCAATGCTTGAAATTTGATATTTCCTTTTCCAGCAGCAGCAAGTAATTTATTATTAGCAATTTTAACGCAAACAGGTTCACTTAGCGGTTCTAATGTAGTAAACCACTGCCGTTGGCCTGTCATGTGAACACTTGCCCCTGAATCACAAATCCATTCTGATTTGTTTTCATCTGAACTCGCGCTATACAGAGATGAAATATCGCAAATATACGCATTTTCAGTTTTGCTTGAATTTCCGCCATCCTTCGATAATTTCGCCAACCGTTTTTTACATTCACGCGCCCAATGGCCCTTCATTTTACAATAATTGCATTTTGTGTTTTTCTTTAGCTCTGCAATATTGTTTACTTTGGCCTTATCGGATTGCGATTTATTATCAAGCTTGGCCTGTAACGCTTCAACCTGCATTGCTAAGCGCGTCGTTTCGTCATCCTGTTCGGACATTCGCGTTTCTTCCTTCAGTAAACGCGCGGTGAGATTAGCAAAAGTTTGTTTACTTGGCGATACCGAATCCCACGCAGTTCGGAACGCGTTGTATTTTGCCGGCAAGCTGTTGATTACTTTTGAACAAACCGCACTGTCGCTAATTGTTTCGTTTACATCTTTTAATTGTTTAACTAGCGACTCAATTTTCGAAAAGATGACAAGCAATAGTATCACTGTCATTCATGCGATACTCGTAAAATTTTTGCCAAATTAACTCTTTGGACAACTCCGTTTTTTGTTCATGAATTGTAATCAATTTACTCCACATTTCAGCTGCGTTTTTGCAGTTTACCAAATATTGTACTTGATCTTGCGAAATTGTGGTTGGCAATACTACCTGGGCTCTGCAGTCCATTCAGGTGTTCCGCTGTCTGAAGGTTCCTTGGTGGTGCCATCCGGTGCACATGAATCAGCCGACACTTAAATCAACCGACACATGAACCAACCGACAAAGTTACTAAACGTCAGTGGTACCCAACAAGTTAGAAATGAAGCGTTGTCGGCAACCAACTATGCAGCTACGTTAAAAATGTAATGGCATTGAGTGCTTTATTACTTTAAATTTAATTTTGATTGAGAATAATGGTCGCAAATTGTTGAATGTTCAAGCTTCAGAAGTAGTGGGTATTCGACCTTTTGATTTAATAAAATTAAGCGAACTCTTTTTCCATAGCCAAGCTTTCGTCATTATTTAAGACATCATCAGGGCTTCTACAATAAATTTACAATGGAATAAGAATATGATAAAGATAAGTTTTATGTAAATCTTACCGAAAGTGCGATTAATTTAAAGAAGTCTAAAGCTTAAAGTTTAATTATTATGTATCTATCACATGTAGTTCTAAATGGTTTGGCTAACATCAGTATATTATATTGAAACATCTAATATGTTGCACACATGTTTATATAACCTTGTAAAACTTGTTAAAAAACAATACAATATTAAGTGTTGTTAAGTAATGCCCTTGATTATAATATAAATAATAACAAATAAACTTGTAATAACCCACCGGGTGTGGATAGCCTGCGGGTAAAGAAAACTCAGCGGAGAATTATATACAACCAGGTATATTGTAAAAATTAAATATATACAAAATGAAACGTGTTTACGTTAAGTTATAAGATTTACAATTAGGAATAAAGAAAACAATGATTAGTTGTTCAAACATTTATTAACAATGCTGCTGTTGAAAAAAGACGAATAAGATAATGTAATTTTTCAATTAATATGTATATATATCAAATAATAAACTTAAAAATATGAATAACACAAACGACAGTCCACACTAAAGGTGCACACTGTCGTTTGTGTTACTTATGACCCCAAAAAATTGTTTAATAGGCATTATCGTGTTAAACTTTTTTTAATGATGCTAGCTTCATCATGTAGTTAAATATGAATATTATAAAGCTACTGAAAAAGTAATGCCCTTAATTATACCTACCCTGGAAGCATTGGAAGAAATTTTTACACATCAGTTTAGGAACATCCTTATTTAGTCGTTTAGTTGTTTAAGTACATACTTAAACTGTCCGTGTTTATATTTCAATGTCATTCCAAATGTTGTTTTTGTTAAAATTCGTTTGTGGAGCTAAATATGTTTTTGAATATTAAAAATTTATTTATTATCTTAGACGTTACTTGTGTTATTACATTTKTAAGATTACKCCTTCACCTGCAAGTAGTTTTTAGTTTAAAGATTCAATGGCTTTTCCTGCAAGCACATTTACTGAACATCGCGATAATTCAAATTACACGTGTACATGTCGTGTTGCCTATTCCATATTTTGCTGTTTACACCAACTATGGAGTACCACTGGAAATCACCAGATCCGCCATGTCAATTCCCCCAGATAAAAATTCATAACCTATATCTGTCGGTTGATTCATATGGACTCGTGCCATCCACGATCGACATCAGTTTTTCTGCCTTCAGTAATATTGAAACGCTGAACTTCCGCAATTGAAAATTTGATCCATCGAATTTGGTTATTTGTGCAATGTCGCTCTTGGAAGCTGCGGTCGTCATTTTCTCAAATTTAAACACTGAACAGTTCTTTAGCAAGCGGATACTTTTTGTCACTTTTCACTTTTCACTCTTCACTCGCGAGGTTTTTCCGGAGCCCTGGGCCCATAACCTGTTAATGGGTTTGAATAAAACGCACAGTGGAGTGACAATGAAGTATAATAGAAACTAAAAGAACGGTACAAAAGCAAAAGAAAGCAACAAGTGCCCGCGCAACAACAACGTTATATCGGCAAGGCGTATGCGGCGACTACTGACTGTTACATACAGTGTTGCCAGGCCTTGCTTCATAAATTATGGTATCAACTTTAAAATATTATGGTATTTTGGCACAAATTACAGGGTCCGCCTCTTAAAACTCCCCAGGCTCGTATTGTCAAATTGTAGGTCTTTTTAAACTCTTTGAACATAGCTTGGTGGGTGTTCAATAATTTTTTTGCAGATATTCATATTTTGTATTTAAAGTTTATTTTTGTAAATAATTTTTAACCTTACCTCGTATAATAAATATTGCTTCACAGTTGAATGCCGACTTTTGTCTTCTTCAATTTGTGTCATTGCCATGTATGTGTAATTTTTACTCCTTAGTGAAAAACAAGAAAAACTAGTCGCGGCCATTTTCTTTAAATAGGGTTGTTCAGAATCTTTAGGTGTTAGTTTAGTAGCTTATTACAGTACAAGTTGTGCCTACATACCAATCGCTGTACAAAAAACGCACAAATTTTAAGTAACTTTTGAATAAATCAAGTACAGAGTTCGCTCTAAAGAGAGAGAGGCTAGGAAATGAAACCCTGTGACGAGGCTAGTACGCGATGTAGAAAACCAAGCTTGCCGTGATGTAATTTTTGTGTTATAGAAAAAAACTGAAATTGACTCTGTGCAAATTATGGTAAAATGTGGATACCATAATAGTTTATTATGGTATATGGTATTTGTCATACCATTATGGTATATATACCATAATTATGGTATGGATGGCAACACTGGTTACATATGATGAGACAAATGACAGACAGAACCAAAGCGGTACACTGCAAAACTACAACTACATTCTAAAGAGAAAAGCAATCCCGAATACAATATTAACACAATGTATACCTTTCTCAATCTGAAAAAAATAAATCTTTTCAACCATAGCAAAACCAACTATGGTTTGACGAAATTCGCRGTCGTAACTGTCGTACGTCGAACTTGTTATGAAATCTGCTGGCAGTCTCATTTMATCGCCGAAGACCTTTTCGGCGGCTGKTGCTWCTATGTCTTCTTTCCTCGCTGCCCTTATGCCTAATAGTAAARTGGGTAGTACTGCTGCCTATTTTGTGTCCTCGTGACATTTGATTGCCGTCTTTAGCTGTGGGTGCAATCGTTCTACCATGCCGTTTGCTGTCGTACGTATATCCGTTATCCCTAATGTTTGGTTCAGCTGCTTGAATATTCGGGATTCCCACTGTCTTCCTTGGTCCGGAGGTGATTTGTAGAGGAGTTCTAAATCTGCATAACCAGCCATTGTATAAGTCGCATGCTACCGTGTCCGCTTCTTGTTCCCTAAGTGGAAATACTTCGGGCCAGCGGATGTAACGGTCCACGCATGTTAGGCATTATCTGTATCCATCTGAGGGTTACATATATATCAAGTAGATGTGCATATGCTCGAATCTTGCGGAAGGTGCTTTAAATATACCAATGAACGCGGATATGTGTCTTGTAACTTTTAACTTTTGGCCTTGATTGTATTTTTTGATCAATTTGTGTCACCGATTTATGTGTAGCAGTAGTCGAAATCTTGTAGTCAGAACCCCATATATAAAAATTCGAACCCCCTGAATGGTGTTATGATGGCTTTCTTAAGGATATTTTCTTCCGCGATTGGAATTTGATTGTACGCCATGACTGTGTCATTGGTAGAGAAGTACTTTTTGTCACTCAGTGTTTAAGCGAAATCTATATGTCGGACTAGATAGCAGCCCGGGACGGTCCTAATGTTTAACGCTCTGTAATCTCCACACGGCCTCCATTTATTTCCTTTCTTGTGTACGACATGTAGCGGTGAAGACCGTGGAGTTTTGGATGGTCTGGCGATCCCATGTTCCATCATGAGATTAAAACTCTTGTTTGCCTGTCTTTAGCTTAGCTGGCGTTAGTCTTTTGGGTCTTCAACACACTCGGGGTCAGGGCGTGGTCTCGATGTGGTGCACTGTTCCATGCTTTGAGACCGTCAGCTGTCTACATGGCTAGATTAAGTTAGGAAATTATGCTAGTAGTGATCCGTACAATGTGTCGACAGTAATGACTGATTAACGAGGTGCTTGAGGGTAGTGCTTGTCCTAAGCTTATGTATATTGGGAGCTGGTCGAGGAGGCGTCTGTAGCGAATGTCAACTAGCAGTCCGTAGTGTGCCAGGAAATCGGCTCCAATTATGGGCTTCGGTACATCTGCTATGACGAACCTTCAAGGAAATGCACGCTTTAATTCCGGTTTAGAGACACAGTAGCAGGGATCTGCACGTCGCGATCGTAATCCTATTTGCGGTGGCGAGTTCGTATGCTGTCTTTTGGCCTGGTCCTCGAACTTGTGATCGTTGGTACACGCAGACATTGCCCCTGCGTCTATCAAACTGGCTCCAGTGTCTCTGTCGTGCACAAAGAGACAGCGCGTTGCAGAAATTGGAAAATCAAAGAACGCCGCTAGTTATCCTCTGTGGCGTTTCCCGACTTCTTGAAATTGCAGGGAGCCTGGCAATTGCAAGCTCTTTTCCCATAGGTTTCGTGATAGTGACACCAGTTGCCTCTTTTTCGTGAGTGTGATCGATATCTCAAATTTGACCTCCCCCTGGTCGATGCGCCCAAATGCCTGTCATATTTCCTCTGTGTCGCTCACGCTAGCTCTATCTTTAGAGTTTCAATCCGCCAGAATGTCCTCCAGTTTGGCGTCCTTCTGCGTTGCCATCGGAAATCGTTTCATCCACAGTGCCCTTAGCAGTTGTTCTGGTACCACTTGTCCTGCTAATAATGCTTGCAAATGTCGGAGGAACTGCGAGGGGATCTTCACTCTCTTCTCGCTCATGGGGCCGGTGGTGGTGGCGGTGGCATCTTTTAAATTTCTTGGCGCGCTCGTTTTTTAACCTCCTTTTTGATTTTGGCGTTTACGACTTCTTATTTTGGTGGTAGATAAAGAATTCGGTACTCACAGTTTCTAATATGAGACACAAGGTTGTAGTAGTTGCTGCTGCTGTTTTCACATTTTCGTTGGCAGACCGAACAATCACCACCTCTTCCTTGCTGGTTGCGCTCCTCATAACCTGGTTGCAGTGATGTTCTGCGAATAGATGATGAACTTCTGGTTAACAGCGGGGTTGCGTGTTCTTCTCGAGCCGGTGGTCACCAGTTGTAATAATTTATTTATAATAAGTGAATTGACTTAACTTCTTACTAAGCAGGGTAACTATTCATTTCGACTTGTCAAATATGTATAAGTCACGGCAACCAGTTTATACTCTGAGCAATTCATAAGTACAGTTATAATCGATGTGCTTATTTCTGAAGGTGTAAATTTGGAGGGCAACAAAATAAAAGTTTGTAATGACAGACTTACAAAACGCAGGAATGTAATGTAACTTTTAATACGTGTCAAATTAAAAGTATTTGTGTTTTAATGAATTTATTTTAAATTTAAATTATCAAACTACTTATTAACCTCAATCCCAGTATTTTTAGTCGGTTTTAGCATGACTAGAAATAAAGGCAGTTTTTTGATTCGTCTCGAATACTTCTTCATATCGAAGGTCAGTCGGGATGCTGTATTAAATCGTACGATTCAGAATTGGGGCAGAAAAAAGTTAATTTTCAAACAGCGAATTTGGGTCTTGATGGTTTTCGATTTATCTCACTCGGTCATAAGCCGTCACTTCCATAAGCTATAGCTAAGGTCAACAGAAAACACTGAGAAGTGCATACGTTACTATTTACTATCGAGCGTTCCACTCGTTCGACAACGTGTAAAATCACTGGTGAAAATGGCTTCATATTTTGATTCCACGCCGTAAATGACATCAACGGTTAAGGGTTATATTAGTAGAGGCCACCCGAGGCCACGTCTGGATAACTTGAGGTAAAATGGATTAGATTATGGTTCTGAGGGTATAAAGCTTTCTTACACAAAATGGATGTTTTAAATCAGAGCTATGCCTTATGGCGATTTACGTTGAAGACGAATGTTGCCACCACAGTGAACTAATAATTGCTGTACTGTACCATGAGGGTTTCTATAAATGATTCCATCCAGGCGCTTATGAAAATTATCGATTAAATCAATTTGCCTCCCCTCAGGAAAGTGAACAAAACTATTGGTTTGACAGATACTTGTCATTTGTCGACTATCGAATTATTTTATATATTTTAATATGAGAAAACGCCTGGTAATGTGATTTTTAATATATGATGTAATGTTTTGTGGGATAATTAACTTTAAGATTGGAGAAGGCTCAGATTTCAGATTTTCGTTTAACTTTTAAGTTATGTGTCGTAGTTGCGAGGTTGTGTCCACAGCAAATCTGTTAAATTGTACTGTGATGAACAAAAATATGTTTTTAGCCTGCAGTAATGGTAAAACTCACGCTTTTCTAACCTTGGTGGTGCAATGCTAGTTACAAAAGAAGAATAAATATTAAAATAGGGAAAAGACTGATATTAATTGCGTAGCCTTTCAAATTTGTGAAAAATATTTAAATTTATAAAGTCAAATCTGAAGGGTGGTAAACGGACGTAGTTGTGTATAGTAAAGTACGTTGTGCAGGTTAGTACAAGCAAATTATTGGTATTATACTTACTTTTGAAAGGAAAATATAACTGCAAATTGTTGGAAAACCTTTATAAAATGATCAATTTCGTGGCTATACCATTAACCGCAACCTTCAGTACAGAGTACAGTATATAGTATTGTTAATGACAGCTGACAGCTACAAAAAGGCGGCACAAAGAATTAAGAAATCAACGCCGCCCGCGTTGGACGAATCATTTATAGAAACCCTGCATAATGTACTATTTATAAAACGTGGGGTGCACTACCAGGGGTGGGCGCCTTAACCTAATAAGAAGGGTGTTATAAACTGAAAAAACTGCGTTAAAAAACAACTTATCAAATTTCTTTATCTAAATTTTATTTAAATTACAAAAAGAACTTATAAGGACTAAACCTCTCTAAATTCCACTCGATGTTTGTGATGGTGACCCTGAGTTCTATATCTACGTGAACTTTATTTCGACATTTATATTTGACGGCAACAAGAACAGAAAATCCAGTTTCACAGAGATAAACATCAAAAATTATTTTGCTTCAGATTAGTTGCAATGCTTATTGTTCAAATAATTATATATTACAAAGGGGTAGTTCTGAAATTCGTCACTATATTACACTGGAAACAAATTACACCTGGACTTCATGTGCACACCTCCGTGAATTTTAATTAAATTTAATTAATATTTTTGGGCTGTATCAAGATAAGCAGCACTGCTGATGTTTACTGAGTGAAAGAAAAAGAGCTCTCTGCTTTTACTAGTTTAAAGACAGCGGATTAGACACTTTTCTTCCTTTTATTTGATAACAAAAGGAGCCGAAGGATTATTACTTCTAGAATATTCTACACAGATATTTATGGCGAGATCGTCTCCGACGCGCTAGATGGTCTTACCTAGTGTAATTTGAATTCCTACGAATGGGTTCCTAACTTACGCCACTGAATGAGGAAGAGGGGAGAAACTGTTTGAGTTTAAATGGAGAGCGCCAAGTGCAAAATGTCAGAATCGCTTGTATAGTGCAATTTTGATCTTTAGTTGTATTAAGAAGCAAAACCAAAGGGCTATGGAACACGTATTCAACTACATAAAAAAGTTGTTTGTTTTTGGCTACAATATACGACTATAATAGCTCTAATGGAACTGATAATCCAGCAGTCAAAAACTGTTTTGTTATTTGTACGGTTATCCCCAAATAACAACAGGAAGCCAGATAAACGTATTTATTTAAAAATCATAAAATGAAAAGTACCTTCTACCAATGCAAATACATGTGGCAGTATTCCATTGTCATTTCACCTTTCATGTCATTTTAAACCTTTACAACCGCTTTGCCGATATTTTCACTTTTCAGTATTCCAATGAGGGCCTTCGTCATGTTTTCAAACCCTTCGGTTACGGTTTCCCTGTACACAAGTTTTCCTTCCTTTATCCACTGTAAGTTTTGTTTGATTCCTTCGAACCACCGATCTCTCCATCTGGTTACAATGAAGCCTTTCATTTCTAATTGCTGGAATACTATTGAAGGTTGTATAATAGTAGCTAAAAAGAGAAATAGCTATTGTCGGTTGCTATAGGTGGTGCGCAATGTAAGGTACCTTTAGGCAGATTTCTAACATCGTTGTTGTATGATGAGATGGAACCACAAACTGATATTCTGCCGAACTGGTTCATATGTCGTATGATAATGCTGCTTATTTCTCCTCCTACCTGTGAACGTCCAAAAGTAATTTTAATTGTTGGTAAGAAAAACATACATAACAATAAGTGGTCTTACGTTGTCGAAATAGATGTCCACTCCACGAGGAGCAGCTTCTGCCAACGCGAGCTGGAGATTGTTTGTCGTTTTGTAGTTTATTACATGATCAAACCCTAGCGACGTCAGCCATTGCGCCTTCTTTTCGCTGCTAGTGAGTCCTATAATCCTACATCCTTTAATTTTCGCTATTTGGCCTACGTGACTACCCACTGCTCCGGCAGCACTTGTTATGACCACAGTTTCACCAGCTTTTGGATTGCAGATTTCCAAAAAGCCGAAATACGCCGTGTTCCTGAAAATTATAGTTCTTTGCTGCATAATGATAGAGTTAAAACATTGTTCAGTATCATTATTTGCTCTGTGTGTTCTTAAAGGGAATTCGACTGCCAACATAATTTAAATTAACAAATCGGAATTTAAAACATAGATCCCAACTACATACAGTATATTTATATTATATTTATTATTTATGATGTCAATAAATAAATTTAATTTAATTGGTTTAACTTAATTGTTAGGTATTTGCAATGCCTGTGCTATTTTAACTTTATTTGCTGAACCCGAGGGAGGCGGTTTTTAGCTCCTGTATGCTCTTGCGGCATAAATCCATTGATGGTTGCAGTATGTTTTCTTCTTGTTTGGTGTTTAAGTACATTTATAATTAAATTTATATTTTAGTTCACATTAAAATTGATGGATATAGGATAAATATTGCAGTTTGCAGCGCTTTCAGAGATCATGCAGAAACTTAAGAATGTAGATTCGGATTTGTTCAAAAAGTTACCGCCCTTTTTTGTTTTTTCTATAATTTACTTTTCCATTTATGCACTTTATAGCTAAAAAATAATAAAGGCTTAACTCATGTACCTACGATAATTTTTCAGAATTGGAGTGTTAAATGAATACATAACAGACAAATTTATATTTACCCGGGCATTCCTAGAACTCCTAAACCTAGTGACGCAGGAAGATCTCCAATATCTGGAAGAACGTATGGAGGTACTGAATCCCCCGGTGATTGMGGATTCACTATAGTGTGGCTACGCCATCCAAATGCTCCGACTACCAATTTTCCAACAGGATAATCCTTATGCCTCGACTGCGTGATCCTGTGGATAATGATTTATTATCAGTATATGGATATTGCAAGCAAGCCGTTATCATTTTTTTACTTTCCACTCAATTACAAGAGCACCTTGCAATTTATAAACGTTGCATCTACGAAGACATTGGATACCGCTGAGCAATAATGTTTAATTCTTGTAGAAAATGTTGTATTAAGACTGATTTACCAAATTTTATGCGTAGATTACGTTAAAAAAATAAACGTAACTCCATAATATTTTACTCTACCAGTACTGTTATCCGGAGGAAATATGCTGTAACTCCAATTCTGAATACTTTAAAGAACTGATAATTCTGGAGATCCCGAAGAGTAATAATTCTTTGTATATTAGGCGAGTCTAACGTTCTTCTTTATAGCTTTCTTGGCTTTTAATATCTTTATACAGGGTTTCTATAAATGATTCATTCAACGCGGGTGGCGTTGATTTCTGAATTCTTTGTGCCGCCTTTTTGTAATTGCTGCCAATCTACAATAAGCACGGCGATCACTCAACATCAATCAGCACGGTAGTACTGAAGGTTGTAGATCAAGTTACCAAGGACGTAGCCAGGTTTTAGCGTCGGGGGGGGGGGGGGGGGGTTACCTTACAAAGAAATAAAATTGCGACCAGTGGCAGCTTGTAACAATTTTGACTGGGGGGGGGACAACAGCCAGCGAACTTTTTTTTGTTTTTTTTTCTTGGAGGAGGGGAAACCTTGTATAGGCACCCTGCTGCCGGCCAGCAGGGTAGTGTCGGATTCTTATCGGCTAAAACCCCTCCCCCTTCGTGGTTCTACAAAATAAAAATTAAATATTATTCAAATTTACGATTTCTATGTGAAGTCCATGCGCCTATTCTTTTGAGCCGCGAAATGGTCAATTACGAGTTCATTAAAATTTGGATTTGACTGTATTAGTTCCTTTTCAATAGAGCACATTGCCAATGCATTAAATTAGTCCTGACCCATAGTATTGCGCAAAGACGTTTAATTCTCTTTAATTTTGAAAAACACCGCTCGCTCTCGACCATCGCCGTCATTGGAATGGTACAAATAATTTTTAAAAGTTTAATAGTTTCCGGAAACACGCTGCCTAAATTATTTTGCATCAAAAACTGATAAACATGAACGGCTCCATTTGAATTTCGAAAATCTTCTGGGTGATAAATTGTCATGAACTCGTGTTTAAGTGTAATCGCGTTTAAATCATATTTGTCGGGAAATGTTTTGCTGTATTCTTGGAAGCAATGAGATTCAAGAAGGACGCCTCTAAAAAATCGCTCGAAAAGAATCTATTACATACATTCGTAATTATTACTTCGCAAACTTTTTTATCCATCTGTTTGTTACCATCAATAAAACACTGTCGCTTTTAAGGCACGGTTGCTTCAGGAAYGTCAACGTCCAACTCGTCCCTAATTTTTTGAACCGAAGTCGAAAATGGGGAGATTCTATTCTTAACCTTAAGACTATCTAAACGGCGCTGCTGTAGCAATGGCATCTGCTTATTATATTTGTTCCCGAATAAATCCGTGACTTATCGCTAAGAGTTCGTTTTGGATAGGCCTGAAAAAACACTATTTTTAGAGTTTTCGATGTGAGMTTTTAACGTTGTGTCMGTTTCCGCCATTAAATTAACCAACCCCTTAAAAATTCCCGGATTCTGACTATCTACTCTTTCATCGTGACCACGCAAAGCTAGCTCAAAGGCTCCACAAAATTTAATGCAATCAATTAAACGACCAAGTATGTAACGATTTTGTTTAACTGCGTCTTTATGTTTCAAAATTTCAAGCCTGTAAGCACTGCTTAGTTGATTTTAGCGAAGAATTTACATGTTTTTGACAAATTGAATGTTTTTTTAATTTTTTCGCCCAGATGCTTCAAATCCGTAACTCCAGTCTTAATCCAGGCCGGATCGCAATCGTCACCTGCCATTAGTAAGCAAACAAAACAAAACAACGAATTACTCTTGTAGCAGCCACATAACCAAATATCATTCGCGTACATACCAGAATTAAAATTTCTTTTAACAGTTTTACTTTTTACGATGACTTGATTTTGTAAGTTAAGGATAGGACGAAGTGGACCTAGCTGCTTTACTTCAATTCTGTCTTGAAAAGTCAAACCTGCCTGTTTCATCGCCTTAATGGACGATACCGCATTTTTCGCCGCCTGCTCCATTTTGCGCACAATCCCAACACAATTCCGCGAACTCAGAATAAAACACTTCGCATTCACAAGTCGACCTTCGCGAAAAAAAACAACCGCAAAAACACAAAGGCACAAATGTAACAATAAATGATAAATATTAATAAATAATAAATTTCTTCACTGTTCAAAATGAAAACACTGCAACACATGTGACGGTGCGGCAGGAATAACTAATAATATAGCATATAGCGCATGCGTTGTGTATGATAACTGCAAGAGGCGAGACCTGCGATTGGCTCGGACATTTCAGCGTATACCTACCATATACTTATGCGTTTTGATCTCTCGATCCAGGGAATTCTGGTACGATATGGCAACGTGAGGGAGGGCATGAATAAGCCTTGTCCGAGAATTTCCCTGCCGACCACAGGATAAACATAGATATTACAAATGCGACGCTTAAATAAAATACCACAGAGATTCGTCAAAATAATTAAATAAACTATTTTAAATTGAAATTTCCCTTTTTCTTATTTTTCTGTTGGTGGGGCATTGCCCGTTTGCCCTCCCTAACAAGCCGCTACTGATTGCCACTAAGTCCCCGATTTCATTTCTGGTTACAAGCGGTGGCGCAGCGCAAGTTTTGTCGCGTCTTATGCAAAGACGCCATAAGTACGAAAATGGAACTCGAAATCTTTTTGCATCGTCACTCAGCGCTGCCACGGAAACGATGCAAATGGAGATTGCGAGTTCCATTTTCGTACTTGTGGCGCCTTTGCATAAGATTGCGTCGAACCCTCGCACTGCGTCACTGCTTGCAACAAACAATGAAATCGGGGCCTAAGACTACACTGCACGTCAAGAATTAATAAAACATTAGTCCCATTCAGTTATTTACTTATATAGTAATATTTTATACTCCTTGCCTATCCTTATTTCAATACGTATAACATTAATGCAATATTTTGATATTTCGGGGGAGGGGGGGGGGTTCAAACCCCCAATACCCCCCTGGCTACGCCTGTGCAAGTAGTAGGCTTATGGTAATTGTAACCTCTGCAATCTACACTGTTAGTTTGTGAATTTGACCATTACGCCAGGCTAAAACCATCTTTCAGTCCATCGTAATACAATTTAACAGGAGTTCTGTAGCCACATGCCACAAGCTCACAAATACGATACATAACCTAGAAGTTATAGAGATGTCTGGGTATTTAAAAATGGCGGTTGATAGGCAAACATTGGCAGTGTCATAAGGCGCTGTACGACTCTTTATTTATTTTTGCCGTATTTTTGTTGTATTGTGAACTGTGGGAGCCGAAGTGATACAGATCAAGTTCAGTTTTATAGAATACCGGCTGTTTTGAAGTGCATTTATAAACATTTATAAAATTGTAAAATGTGCCTATTGCAGGGATAGTATCTGTAGCTAAAGCTTTTGCACTACCGGGAATAAATGTGCTGATTTAGATTTATTCTTTTTTATAGGAATTGGAATAACCTTTTTAATTCCAAATGATTAAATTTAGATTTGTAATGCTGCAGTATTCGGTTGCTTTTTTTTGGACAGTGGGATTTTAGTTTAGTTCATAATTGTTGCCGACATGTTAGTCACCTTGACAAGGAAAAATTTAAAATTATTATTTCACATAAGAGATAAATTTCGGAAGTGCAAAAGATAGCGTATATACGAGATTCAAACCTCTGAATGATTTTTATTTCCTTCACTCGCTTGTGAAATAAAATTCACCACAAGGGGATAAATGATACACCTCAATAATGTTTTACCTAAATAATACAGATCCTATAACAACTAGGTATTTCTTGATTTCCGTTGTACAACAACTTTGCACAAAACCTTCTTCGAAAAATTTAAGTTTTTGCCTGCTTTTATTTGAGCTTGTGTATAAAACTGCGAAGGTAAATATGTCTGCTTGGAAGGTAAGATCCTTTATACTGTATGGATCAACATTATCAATAACAGCAATCTTCTGTTTATATCTCTTGACAACATCACCACCATCATTTTCAAGATGTCGATAATATCCCCTGCATTCACTCATTTTAGTTTACATCAGCAAATATTCACGAACAAATACAAAGGCCTTATAGAAATGCACTATGCTAATGCTAACTTATGGGGAAAAGAAAGCTTGTTTACCTCCCAACCGCCATCTTTAAATTGCCGAGGTCACGTATTCTAGACATCTCCATACGAAACCGTATCACCCCACAGCTCCGAAATGTAAGCTTTCTGCAACCCCAAAGTTGATTATCCCACAAAATACTACAGAATACGTTGAAAATACACATTACCGTGCTATTCAGAAAATGGCAAAGTTGATGGCTCAAATGGCAATTTTCTACATACAATAATTAGCTAACAAGTTATTGGTGACATTCTTGATAATAATATTTATTGGCCAGGGATTAAGGACCAAAACTAAACGAAAATGCTTAATACCGAGTCTATTTATCTTATCTGACAGTTTGAAATCTTAGCTAATTCGTTAATTTAGTAAGTGATATCAGATTCACACCAAACAACTATTAGGGTCAGGCCCGGTAGAATATGTCAKCCCCCCCCCCCCCCCCCACCGAGTTGATACCAGGTAGTTGACGAGGAAGGGTGGGAGCTTTTCCAGGCCTACTTACAAAAGCATTTTCGAAGTGGGCCTGTTTTCAGCAGTAAATTCAAAATTAAGGATTTAATCGTAGTCGATTATGTGATAATCGTTATTGATTTCTCAAACAATTTCCTCTGATTTCAAGCGGGTATTTTAAAGCTACCCACCCCACGGTTATTTATTAATTCTTAAATAACTCTAGTAGCGGATTACTACAACTAATAAAGGCTTAAGAAAAATTTTAATAGGAAAATGCACTACACAAACAGTTTATCAAGAGGAGTAACTTTAATGTCATCTTAATTTAAATCGCTATGAGAGTGCGCTGACCTGACTGCTGTCTGTTATTTATTTCTTAGTTAACACCTGACAGAGTTAAATATACCGTTATAATTGTAACGAATTTACTATATCTTGCTTTTCAAGTCTTACGGTCATAACGTAAGTAACGTATGGTGTAAACCACGTTATTGTGAGGCAGATTAGAACGAGTGTGTCATGGTGTGCCCGATAAACAGAAATATGTTTGGAGGTTTGCTCCTTTAAGTAAGCAATTAACACTTTTTCGAAGTATAACTCGTTATCCGCTAGAGCTTAACTTGTCATTACTTTATGGCTAGCTATTTGAAAACACTGTTTTGTTTGTCGTATTCCTACTTGACGTGAATATAAAAGTGTTATTAGAACTAACAATAATTCCAGTCAATAATTGATTGATAATTGAGGTATAAATAAAACATTGAGTTAGATTGAATGGGCCTGTTCACTAAAATTTAATTTTATAAAAATTGTACATTTTTCAGTAGTATTTAGGGCACTGATAAGCCTCCAGCAAACATAATTTTAATTGCACTTATAATTTTCAAATATCGCCATCTAAACTTTTGCCGCGTATTAGCATCCTAAAATCGGCACCTTTGTATGGAGGCTAGCGTATACGTCACTTGGTGCGGCGGGCCACAGGATTCCTGTACTTTAAGCACTTTGTATAAGACAATTTATTCAAGTAACTGCGCGACAAAACCGATCAGGTTAATTCAGCTCAAATGTTCTACCAAGCGACTGATCTACAGATATTTAATACCAGTTACGTGTATTTTGAATAAATCGCATTAAAAAAAAACCATTATTTTTAAAATCGCGGATGATAAAGGCGCCAGATTTGTTACCGCGGCTACCAACCGAACTATTGGGTTACCTGTAATACCGACAAATCAGCGTGAAGGGCAAGTGTGCGTAATCGTTTGTTTTGGTTTTAATTTTCCGATTTTGGGGATTTTAGTAAAATTCGTAGATTACATACTAATATTTATAGGTTTTGTTTTTTCTGATTAACATTTAGAGATACAAACAAATGATACGTCGGTATTACAGGTAGCCTAGTAGTCCGGTGGGTAGCCGAGATAACAAATGTGGCGCCTTTATCAACCGCAATTTTAAATATAATGTTTTTTGAATTTAATTTATTCAAAATACACGTAATTGTTATCAAATATCTGTAGATTAGTAGTTTGGTAGAATATTTGAGCTTAACTAACCTAATCGTTTTTTTCACGCAGTTACTCGAATAATAAATTATCTTATATAAAGTGCTCAAAGTACAAGAATTCTGTGGCCTGCCCGCCCGCCGCACCAAGTAACGTATACGTTAGCCTCCATACAGAGGTGTTTTTTTCGGCTTTTAATGCGCGGGAAAAGTTCAGAGAGCAATATTTTGAAAACTATAAAAGCAAATGAAAATCTGCTTGCAGGGGATTGCTTAGCTATCCAGATATTACTTAGTTCTTAATAAATTGAAAATTTGTGAACAGGCCAATTGGGTATTTACCGGGTATTTATATTTTATTAAATTGCATATTAATAGGTAGCATCTAATCCATAAAACAGCTGTGACAGCTTATTATTCGAAAAAATTAATCGTAAGGTGTATTTTTAATATTAAAAATGTGATTATTTAAAGGGACCGCCAAAACGCGAACATATTGGCCGTGACGTCAGGTGTCTTGTAAATGGCTTCTGACTTCTGAAGGCATGTTCATTGTTATGGAATTTGTGTACAGCGACGAGCGGGTTCAACGCGGCGGATATGAGGAACGTAAAAGCAACAGCATAAGTGAACTTTTTATCAAATTAACTTATCAATGATAATTTTATCACAGTGGGTTGTTGGAAACATACTATTTATAAATATAAAAATGTAACCTAAACTTGACATTCATTTTAGAGGTCAGAATAAATATAAATTGCCATTTATTTTCGGGGCTGGCTAACAGTCGAATATATGGGGAACAACGTCGTTCTTTATTATAACACTATCTATCAACTTAAAACGCATATAATTTTTCATATCCTCTTCAAACTATAACAAAATGGAAATTGAATGGTAAACACTTATAACCCCAAAAAGAATAATAGAACTTACAGTAAGAATTAAGATGATCTTCACAACAGAAAAACAAACTTTGCGATTTCGGCATATCACGTCTAGGGACCTTAAACAGCTTTTTCATACGTTGATAATCTTGAGGAACGATTACAAAAAAATTTATTAGCTGTACTGACTGAACTACTTTTATAACCATGTACAAAACAACACTTGCTTTGTTTTCCGTACATAATAGATGCTTGTAAAATTACACAAATCACTTTTTAGTGCGACCTCTTACACCGTCTTTTCAATAAACACCACACAAAAGCTTTTGCAATACAAGACTGATACTACACCATTAAACAGCACGTTCCTCGGTAATGTTTACATGACATTTGACGTCACAAGTTGAATAACCTTGGATAGAAGCGTTTTGGCGGTGACTCCTAAGATTCGAATTTCAGACCTGAAATTCTCTACCTACAAATATTTATTTTGTTTTTTTCTAACATCGCGTACGTTATATATGCACTTCAAGATTCATTTTAAGTAATTTAAAAAAAAAAGTGATAATACCCAATTGTAAAATAAACTGACTGGCCTAGAGACACCTAGTAATGCTTGTTTTATTTGAATAAATTTTGCTAAGCATGTTATGATATATCTACTAGTACAAGAATTGGTCAGTTTTCCAACCCTACTGATACACTGGTTGTCGTGTTATTCTTAAAATTAAGTTTTTTATTTTCACACACTTTTTACAGTTTTTCGCTGGTTGTAGTGGCATTTACAAAAGCTTCTTTGATTTGTCAACATGTTTAGAGTGTGTTTGAGAGATACCGGTTTATTATTTACAGAAATTGATATTGAGCATACAATGAACACGGTAGCGGCTTGTTATCGCGTGGTTCCCGGAAGGCCGAACATTAAAACTTTTCTGCGTTCAAAGCAAAACTTATAAATCTAGGTAACGTCCTTCAGCATAGAATGGCGCTATTACGAGGCAACAATACTTGTTCGGTCAATAATAATTATATTGTCAAGAAATAAATTATGTGGCGTATACAATTCCCCTAGATTGTTTCATTTCCAGAATCTACAGTTGTATAGATGGCGTTGGCGAAGAATCTCAGAACGCCAAGGTCGTCGCCTTCGTGCCTCCGACTTTTGTGTTTGTTCTAAGGGACCGCCTCACTCCTACCAGAGGACGCTTGCAGAACGGTGGTTTACGCTTAGACAAGAATAGAAGATGAGCACCGCGTGCAATAAGTTAGTGTCACCAAACTAGCATGCATCTATGGTAGCAAAAGCTTGCTGCGAATTGAATTTTGCTCTTACTTGTGGAAGCCGATTTTTTTATTCCAACTTTTATCCTTACAAGGTGCAGACCACTGTTTTTGTTTGGAAAAATACCTTAATTTCGCAAAATATGGAGTGAAATTTGCTGTGGTTGACAAGTCGTGTAAGGCGCCGTTAAAATGGCGGCCGTTCGTTTTCGGTAGCATGTGATAACCAGGCGATCCTCAATTTTAAGTAGAAAGGCATGTGCATGTAGGAGTAMKGGTGTGGAGCTATTGCTTAKGGCAGCAGATTATATTTTCAATCTTCACCGCTCAGCGTTATGTCTAGAAAGTAGTGGAAAACATTTTTTCCTGTACCCAGGACGTTGCTTATTCCACGATTTTAACCAGACAATGCACAACTACGTGTTCTACGTGTTGACACGGTTACTATGGACTACTTCGGACAAAACAACGTCCACATTTCACTCTTGGAACAGTTCTGGGGCATTATGGACAGAAGATTGCAAAATTTAGCCCATCCTCCAAAATTAGCGGCACTTGATGGTGCTGTACAAGTAGCTTGGAATGATACAACCCAGGGGGAAATTGATCTTTGTAACTGAGCCTACAATCGGACGTATTAATGACCAATGAGTGCTTACACCACCATGTAAGCTCTACCCATTATTATTATTTTTAAGTTTTGAGATTAAATAGTCTTGCGGTAGATGACAACATCTCCTCTATAGGTAAGCAATTCAGATACCGCGGTGAGAGTTACGGTCTTCTAGCATCATGGTGTCTAGAATGTGTAACAAACCAACAGTAACATTCCTTTGCATCTGTTATAATACATGCTTCGTGATTTATGTCTAGTGCTTTAATATGTATTCTAAAACTTTGTGGGTGTTATTGTKGATAGSGATGTCAGKATGAAATAAAATTCATCAAGCATAGGTGTTCCTTTATCGTACARTTTGAGAGCTTTAATAGAGTGTGCAGTGCCGGAGCTTGAGTTTGAAGGKGCCTATATAGKATACACAGGTTTGTACATTACATTGTGTTGGTCCTTGAGCCTTTGAAATAACGAAGTATGGAGAAGCGGAATCGAGCTATCATGACAAGAAGTAAGACTAAATTACTAGTGGAAGAAGAGCTACTGGATGGGAAAACAAAGGTACCACTAAGAAGTTCGAGGGATCCTTGGTATCAAGTTCTGCAGCCAGTTGCAGGACGCCATCCAGGGTTTGGGGTTAGAGAAGCAAAAATTGATATCTGATAGAATTTTTGAACTAAAGAAGCGATTAATTGTAAAAGAGCAGACTTTAAATAAAATAGATGTAGAAGACCATAATATGTCAAGCTATCAAGAAAATATTGATTCAGGATTACCGCAAGATACACTTTCTTCGATATCAAAACTTAGTGAATGGATAGATAGGAGTGAAAATGAATTTAATATGCACAGAAGAGACACATTCAACACGAATGATATTAAAATTTTAGCTAAACAAACAAGCGAAAAAGATTTACTCCTTTACAGGAGAAATTAAAGAATTTTAATTTTATTAATCAGTTCAATACTACTACAAGATTATTAGGTTTGAGCGATGAAGAAAACATTTGTCGTTTAAGAAAATGTCTTAAAGGTGACGCAAGGAGAGCAGTAAATGGCATGTTACCCCACATAAAGACAAATGATTTTGCTGGTTTCACTAATTTTTCAGATGCCATTCAGAATTTAGTTGCAACATTGGAGTCCTTAGATATGCAGAACTATTTAATGTGTCCACAGCTATTTAGCTAGTTACTGCAGAAATTACCATATTCCATGCAGTTAAGCTGGTTAAGGAAAATGGCTTCAAGACCCAAAATTGTCTCTGAGAATTTGAGGAATGTATCCGAGGTGAAGCAGAAGCTGCTAGCTACGTTCAAACGTTAATGCAAATAAAATCTACCAGTGCTAGCAGAGGTAAATGCAGCACCACGCTAGTAACTACTAGAGGAAGAATTTCAAGCGATACAGAAAAATCCGCAGAATGTTTATTTTGTAAGAAACAGCATACAATACAAGATTGTTACGAATTCAAGGAAATAACATCAGAAGACAGATGGAAGTTTATAAAACAAAAGAACATGTGCTTTTGTTATTTAAGCAACTCGCACAGGATAGCGTTTTGCAAGAGGAAAAGGTGTGGTGTCAAAGGTTGTAAGAAATATCATAATTTTTTACTGCATAAAAGTAATGTACAAGAAGCGGATTTGGATAAGAAAACAACAGATACTGAAAAGGAAAATAGTTCAGATGATGTAATAGGTCAAACTGTAGACCATACATGTGGATGGTATGAAAGAAGAGTTCTTCTACGCGTAGCCCCGGTAACAATTAAAAACGGAATGTATGAATTACAGACGTATGCTCTATTTGATGAAGCTTCCACCGTGACACTTATTGACGAAGAAGTAGTGTCTAAGGTGAATCACAAAGGTAAAGAAGTAAACCTTGGACTCACTTGGACAAATAAGGATTCAAAGCAGGAATTTAAATCTCTAAGAGTGTCTTTAGATATTTATGGTGATGATGGAATTTGTTACAAACTGAAAGATGCGTACACGATGAAGAATTTGGAGTTATCTACGCAAACAGTTAACGCTAAAAGACTGAAAAACCAAAGAAAACATACAGTTTTCGAGCTACTTTAATAAAAAGCCTCAGCTTCTTATCGGGCAGGACAACTGGAACCTTATAACAACTAGAGAAATCATAGAGGGGACCAAGAATGCTCCAGCATTGTCTCGAACTAATCTTGGTTGGGTTCTACATGGAAGCGTACAACAATTCAAGGGTAGAGTGGATAACACTGTCTTACATGTTACATGAATTGGTAAAGACTTTCTTCTCAATTGAATCTTTGGGTATTAAAGATGCGATGAACATCATATCTAAAAAAGATGAGAGGGCGGTAAGGTTGATGGAGACTATGGCCAAGAGAATTGGAAACAGGTGGGAAACAGGACTGTTATAGAAAGAAGATAATCAAGTTTTTGCCAATACCTATCCTATGGCTTTCGAACGTTTACGCTTTATAGAGAGAAAAATAGACAAGAACAGAAAACGGATATGCAAGGGTGGTTTCAAGAGAGGAAATTGAACAAGATAAGCAAAAAGTATGGTACCTCTCACATTTTGCAGTAAAAAACGATAACAAACCTGGGAAGATAAGATTTGTGTTTGACGCAACAGCCAAAGTGAATAATAACAGTTTGAATGATTTTCTGTTGAAAGGACCCGATCTATTCAACTCCTTAATAGGGATTCTATTAAAATTCAGACAGAAAAGCATTGCTTTTTCAGGAGACATCAAAGAAATGTTCCACCAAATAAGAATCAGAAGAGAAGATCAAGCCGGGCAAAGATTTTTATGGAGAGAAAATAAAGAAAAGGAACCTTTAGTGTATGCTATGGAGGCGATGATCTTTGGTGCAATATCTTCACCGTATAGTGCATAATACGTTAAGAACAGGAATGCTTTAGAATTTAAAGAGGAATATCCAGATGCAGTAGAGGCCATAATAAACAAACATTACATGGATGATTATCTAGATAGTACAGATTCAACAGAAAAAGCTATTAAACTTGTAAAGGAAGTAATACACGTACATGAAAAGGGTGGATTTGAAATTCGAGGTTGGGCGAGCAACAGTAAAGAGTTATTCAATAGTATTTCAGCTAAGTTAAGGATTACTGAAGAAATTCTAACAAGGGAACCTATCTTACCTACAGAAAGAATTCTAGGTTTGAAATGGGACCCAAATGGTGATAATTTGTATTTTTCTTTAAAATTAAACAAAATAGATGCAAGAACTTTAACAACCAGTAACATTCCAACAAAACGTGAAGTTTTAAAAGTAATAATGTCAATATATGACCCCCTAGGTCTCTTAGGATATTATGTTATTAGAGGAAAAATGACACTGCAAGATTTATGGAGAAGTGTAGTGAATTGGGATGAAAAAATATCTCCAAAGCTAGGGTAGAAATGGTCATACTGGATATTTCAGTTAAAATCCTTAAAAGATGTGAAGATACCTAGGTGTTACATGAAACATTTTTAACACAAGTTGAATTTAAAACTGCATTCTCGTGCCATCTTTTTGTTTTTTTGCTATCGTTTGCATTTAATAAGTGTGGTTGCATTGATTGCGGTTAAAAAAGGAACTTGGATATCCAAAACAATTAAACGCATTTACACTGATTCGTGTGAGCGAAAACTATACATTTGTAAATGCTAATAACGGTATGACAACAATTTCATAATGTTCGTTCGCACGGAGTCAATTTGCGAATATGAAAAAGCATTAATGGCAGATGTAGTTTTTAACGACAGCAATTTTTTAATTTTAGGCATTTGCAGAAAATAAAAAAAAATGTGTCATACTCATCAGTTTGTTATTTGAAATACATTTCCCGAAAATTTTACCTTGACAACAAGCATGTCGATAATGTATCGCATGATTTTAAGTCGAAACCGCGATGAGTGTATCTTTAACAGGACACCAAATTACATGCATTAAGTTAGAATGTGAAAAATATTCTTTCGATAATATACCCGACCCGTCAGCTATTTCAAGTGTTAATGAGAAAGTAGCCGTTTTATGTATAGGCATAATTGTGAAAATTGGTTTTTAAATTGGTCGTTGTTGGATTCTGATATACTGTTCTGACGAATGATGTAAAATTCCACTCTTCAAACGAAATTACTACCAAAAGACAGTCATATTACGTACTTATATACCGCTTTCCTTCAAGGGTAGACATTTCCATTTACATTTAAGAATAATCAGTTATATATAGTTTAATTTGCATGGAGTACATATTTATTTTATTTGGTAATTGTGAGTATGAAGTTTGAATGGGTAAATAACGTGTTTGTAATAATTAATTAACTATAGAGTAAAGGTCTAAGAGGTTTTTTGCACAATGTATAGGCAGCATTTAAAATTAGCAGTGCTACCATTCCGCATGAGAATAGTCCAAAAGTTTATAAAAAAATAGTAATAACCTAGATTACAATCGTTTATATATATACGATCKTACGCGGGCATGTATCTGGAATGTTGAATATTAATGGCCTTATGACTTGTTGCTGCATTCGTTGTGTAATTGACAATATTTTAGGAATTAAACAGCACAGGAATCTGTAGGACTTATACCGTATTGTATTGTTAATTTTTATTTTTTCATGTTAGGTTAGGGTTATACCAACACAGTAATCACTCGGCTGAAATATTTCGTTTGGATCAAAACACGATTTGGCAAATTAAAAAACAAATCATTTGATCAAGTGCAAATATTAGATTAGAGTAGCATTATATCTTTTTAACTGATTTTGATTAAACAATAAACATTCCCAGTAATTCTAATTAAAGATTATAAGAAGTTTTTGTATGTACATATATTTATAAGAAAATATTGCCAGCTTTGATCAGGTTTGAACCTGGGACCTATTGATCAGTAGTCAAACATGCTAACCACTACTCCATCAGGGCGCTAGTCAAAGTTCAGGTCAAACTGGCATGTATACTTCAAAGTTTACGAAATGTAATTCTACTGAACGATATCTGGTGCTTTTGTAGCTAACTCACTATTCGCTCGTTGTTTACAAGCTTCAGAGCAGACTTCTGCTACAGTGGCCAGATTCTGGAGGCCAGTAGCTAATGCTAATTACAACCCGAATTATTATAATGACAAAGTTATTTTTACCTGTATGATATATAATTATGGGAAATTTAATTGGGTTTTTTTTGCAGGTAGATATATTTATGAAAAAGTATTATCAGCTCTGACCAGGATTTGAATCTGGGATCTTTTGATCACAAGTCAAATTGCTAACCACTGCACCATCATGGCATTGATTGGAGAAGATACTCACTTTGCAACTTGTGATCCTATCATAGTGGATCCTGTTTCCAGACGATAGGCGTAAGCTCTCATGTAGGGATCCACGCTAAGATAGACAGCTTCTGCCAGAAATTCTAGAAAAATCGTCATTTTTAATATTAATCTTTATCAAAGAAGTATAATCAATTCGTAGCTAACTTAAGTCTTTAAGTGGCATCGACATACTTTAAAATGCACTAACAATGAAACTTAGAATACAACCATTATAAGCAGATCATTTGAAAATTGATTCTACACTCTTTACAACTAAAGGTAGCGATAAACCCAGTGTCAAATGTATAGGATCTACATTGTTATGTCTGGAATGGAAAGTCATCTAAGCAAGTTACTTCAAATATAAATATTAGACTGAACTAACAGAACTTTCGAAACTCGCTAATGCAAATTGGAGAAGAAGTTGTAGTGAGCTTAGGATTGAGTCCTGCTTTGTCAAATCTGATCAAAATACCTTCGTTAATTTGTGAATTTTACTTAACCGCATTATTGAAAGTTTGATTTGCAAGGCTATTTTATGTTTTATACGAATTGCTTAATATAGCTTTATAGCTTATCTGGCTTACTATATTAACCTATCTACAGCCTTCCAATTTGTCTTTTATAAAGTCGTGATAAAGTATCATAGCTAATAAGTGTAGCAAAAAATTGTTAAGTTGCTGCCGAATAGATGTTTGGCCAATCCTCTCATCAGGACAGGAACACCAACAAAAGTAAAGTTAGGTATTTAAGACTAGGCAATGCAAAACATCTAATGCAAGCTAAATATGGAACTTTGAAAACCTTTGTGATATGTGCTCATATATAAATATACTTCCAAATGTAGAGCAAATTGTCTATTACGCTCGTGAAGAAGAAAACGAAACGAGAACCATATAAGTAGGTAGTTCTATATCAACAAAGGAAGACCTCCAGAGATGTATAGATCTTTACATTTGGGGCTAATTTTTAATGAAACGTCGCTTAAAAAAGAAAAATACTCAACTTTATCGATTATGCGCTTTAGTTATTCGTTAACAGACGGGTTGTTAACCCTAAAAGTCTACCCGGTAGTTTGCTTTTCTGTGAATGTTAATTTGAAAATATAACGAAACTGTTGATGTGAAGATAATGAATGATTGTTTAGTATCGTTTTTTATTATATTTACTATAAGTGCTTTTGTAAGTTTTTCTCGTTTTATGTGAGTTAAACGCACAGAGGAATCTGAAATTGTGCTTAAAATTAAAATAAATTAAATTAAAAGAAAGACATATGCAAGAGATATAAAGCACTTTCCTCTAATTGACAGTGTATATGCATTTATATTAGGTCATTCAACTGTTGTTTGCTGGTTAACTAAATTAGGTAACTAACTTACCCCCATCGTCGAGTGGTGGTAATTCTTCCTCTACAATCTTCAAATCAGATTCCTTGGGGAAGTCCTTAAAATGCTCTACAATGACGAACTTCCTTGCTTTAACCATTGTTCACAGGATCACTTATTGCGGTAGACGGTGTACTGAAACGACACAAACGTATATTGCTTAATATATGCGATAATAGGTCGAGCACACTACTATTATTAAGCATCGCATTGCTTCCGACCTTGTCTAGTTCATAGATATGTATTAGTTTATTACAGTTTTTGACGGTCGCTAAAGAATTTGCATAGTATGAATAATTGGAAGCAGAAGTTGTTTGTTAGAAGCGTCTTTAATATCCATCTCAAATGTACATAACTCAACCTAACTAAATTCGAAACATTTCCAAACCTTCGAATTTCGTGTAACTTTTGAACATTTGATGTTTTACAGCCTGATTGTAGGCAACCCTCATGCCTACAAGGATGACGAGAATGTTACATGCAAAGCTGTTACCAATCCTAAACCTGTGCTTCTACAACCCATTCCCCAAATCTTAAAAATGTTTAAGGTGCACGTGTAAATATATCATATACGAAGAATATTGTCCAAAGCTCCAAAGTTAGATGATACTAAAACCTGAAGGCAGAAAAATACCGCATAAAAGTAATTTTAATGTAGGGGAGTAAAAGTTATTAAATACTTTTTATCTTTTATTTTGTAGGTTGCTCTACACTGTTTGCCTTAACATATTTTATATTAAAAATGTATACAAATAGCAAAATAAATAACAAAAACTAAATGATTTCTTTTACATTTTTTAGACTGACTTCTGTTTCATAGTGTTATTAGTTTTTTATGACTTCCTCGCTGTACCGGATAAGAAGAGATGCAGAATCTAAATCTTATTTAAATATAAGAATATATTTACTTTTATTTAAAAAAATTTGAAATGTTTATATAAAGTACATTAAACATAATATAATGTTCTAACGCGGATGTGGCTGCAGCAAATGCTGACCCAGCAAAACGGCGACTTCACTCTTATTTAATTTGTATAACGAAAGTTTCTAACATTTGTATTCTTACAATAAAGTTCTGTACTAATAATTTCGGAATTTTTTTAACTCCTTTTTTCTCACGGCGGAACGACAGTTAATCTTCCTAAAGGTGTAAGTACGGAATGTGCAACACGAAACGAATGGTTCAGTAATTTATGCGGTATTGAAATTCCTCATTACGTAAAAACTTATTTCGTACTTTAGGACCAAAATTTAATTTAACAACAAACATAAGAGATATCAATATTGATAGATTAATAGCAGATTTAAAATATATTATTAATGGCATAGATGAACAGGAAAGAAATTTTGTGGGAGCTAAGTTAACTGCTAAATAACAATTTTTTACATAGGTATAAAGATAAAAACAACGGCAGATATAACCTATCTAAAAGTAAAAAAATCCTTGAAAGAAAATAATAATGTATTCATTTAAAAAAGTGATAAAGGAGGCGTCACTGCATCCATAGGGATCAATATCAAACAACAATTCTAAAAATATTAAGCGATATATCTCTTAACAAAGGTCAAACTGAAGCTAAAGTAAACAACTTTGTTAGTACCTTATTTAAAGTAAAAAAATACAGAAGCTAAGGGTAAAAAACTGAAAATTCATATTTCAATATGGTAACCCAAAAATACACAAAAATGGGCATCCATTAAGACCTATAGTATCTGATGTAAGTACAAGGACCTACAATAGCTTTGGCAGAGCTAGTGACTCAATTATCGAAAAATGCTTATAACACAGACAACGATTATTAACATAGCTGACTCATTCTCTTTTTTCTAAAATTACTAATGATAGAACCTAACAATCATGTTAGTGAAAGTAGATCAAAAGTTATACCTTTTTGAATATTATATCATTAATTTTACAAAACAGTTATTTCAGGTATTTGGGTAGTTGCTACATGCGAGTACCAAAATTATCGTTTAATATAAATTACTTAAAAAAAGTGTCGACGATTTAATACTAAGTAATTGTTCCATCTGATGGTGTTGAAGATACAATGCAAGTGTTTAATAACTATGACACACACATTAAATTTGCTATAGAGGCAGACAATGATAGTTAGGTTCCGTTTTTAGGTACTAGGGTATATAGAGACGAAAACAACACCATCAAATTATGTAATTTAAGCACAAAGTTAATCTTAGAAATGAGAAATATTAATAGACGTAATAATAGTAGTATGTAGAAGAAGAAAACGGATATACAAAATTTCAGTGTAATTTATACTTACTAAAGTACAAAAAATAAATTAAAAAAAAACATTTTATAATATTGGCAAAGTAATGTTACTCTATTATATTTGTTAATTCTAAATTATATAAAGTTATATTATATTACAATTTTGTAAAAAACAAATTATAGTATAATATAACTTAGTAAAGAAAGCTGAACTACGCAGTTTCGTTTACGTTTTCATTGTATTTTGTAGCAACCCTGAGGAAAGTGTGAATAAATCTACCGAAAGCTTGGTTTGGAATATAAAGAGTATTATTTAAGCAAAAAAGGTCAAACATCCCCGTTATAACATTATACAGGATTTCTAAAAATAATTCGTCCAACGCGGGCGGCGTTGATTTCTTAATTCTTTGTGCCGCCCTTTTGTAACTGCTTCCAAGCTACAATAATCACAATATACTGTACTTAAGGTTGCAGATCAAGTAGTTATAGTCACAAAATTACATAGTTGTTTTATAAAGATTTTCCAAGAATTTACGGGTTTATATTGCTTTCAAAGGTAAGAAATAACAATAATTATAGGTAGGGTATGCTTGTGGTAAACTCTACAGTCCACACCAATAGTTCCCAAACTTATTTGACCTAACACCCCCTGGAAATTATTTTTTAAAATTTTAATAGCAGCTAAACAGAAAGACAAATAATGTACTAATGTTTCTACTTTTTTCGTATAATATAGTAAAGAAAGCTGTAAATTAGAAATACTGAAGTTTGATAAATTATGACTATTTATTGAACTCAAAAATAGAAAGGTAATACAAAAAAAGTTACAACATTCACAATCATCTTAGTGAGAAGGATTAACCTGTTGTGCTGCTACCAATTTAGTAATCCTTGGCTCTATTTTGGTCAGCAGTAATCTTAAATAACCGGGATTGACTATTTGCAGTAGGTTTATTTTTATTWGTTATTCAGTTATTTATCGTCTCCAAATGCATCTATAGCCATCACCGCCCCCCTGGATTGCTACAGCGCTCACTTTAGGAATCAGTGACATACATCCTTGTACTGTGGATTGCTTGGATTGTGGAAGCTTTGTGTAGTGCAGCTAACGTTACTGTCACCTAGTCTGTGAATTTTACCGTTGCGTCAGGCCAAAAACATCTTCAAGTCCATCACAGTACAATTTAACAGGCTCACTCTAGTCACAATCTCACAACTACGATACATAACCTAAAAGTTATACGAAATCGTATCACCAAACAGCTCCGAAATGTCAGCTTTCTGCTTTATTCAGTCTTGAAGTTAATTATCCTTTATCCTACAAAACACTAAAGCATATGTTGATAATACACAGCACTCCCTTGCGTTTTCTCATATTAAAATATATCAAATAATTCGACAGTCGACAGACGACAAGTATCTGTCAAGGGAGTAGTTGTTTGTGTTAACTTTCCTGAGAGGCGGCAAATTGATTTAATCCATACTAAATAAACGAAATAAATTAAATTAATTTCAGAAGTAGTAGAATTTCTGAGTAAATGCACCCCTAACATAGATTCTTTTTCCATTTATATTTTTGAAATGTAATTTGTTGCCCTGTTTTTTTGTTTTAATTTCAATTAATTTGATGTAAGCACTAAATACATATTTCTCCATGAAAAAAATTAATAAGTAAGTTGAAATCAAGTAGTGAATCGTTAGCAAAATATTGGTTTTGAAAATTATAAAATGAAAAGAATTAACAAATTAAAACTGTATAAACTGTGTTAAGATAATATATACTTAACAACTAATTCTGCGCATTGTGGTTACTAATCATAATCATTACTCGTACTCGCACCGATGCGCGATGTAGTGCAGACATTGGTGTTTATGATCCTGTTAATTAAAACATTTTTGTGGACAACACTGTTAAAATAACTTTTCGACGTCCCATTACAGCTTCAGATAAGACCGTACACAATAAAGTCGCTGATAACAGTCGAAGTTACCACTTCACTTACACACGGTCGGTCAACATGTCCCTGGGAGTTTGTCCCTTCCCGGTAATCTCAGGTTCAGGTGCTGAACTGATGTCAGGTAGAGTGTTTACTTTGTTAAATGTTTATTTAAGGAAGCCAGAAGTTGTTTGTTTTTGTGATCACTGTAGTACGTTTAATTTACAATGAATATCCTAAGCCCAAACAAACAAAAACGGGACACGGGACGACTATAAATTTATTTGACCAAGAAAAAGGCTACTTACATGCAAGTTTTGGAAGAAGTCGCGATGGCTTCTGTGTTGGCACTTCACTGAATCACAGTGTAGACGGTGGTGTGCTCAAAGTGTAATAGATAACTGTGTTGTAATCGTTGGATTTGCTGATTACCAAGATATCAATGGAAAAATATTAATTTAAACCAATCAGGTTTCCGGATACGCAGATGATGACTTGCATATACATATACAATGGAAAACGAATGACTTTCAAATAAGTTTATCTTTTTTATTATCCTTCTGTGATTCACATAGAAGTGAGTTATAGCAAATAAGAATGATCAGTAAACCTAAATTATGTCATTGAACACACTGGTGCATGTTGGAGTTCTTAAGAACCATTTATTCAAAATCTGCATGTATCCGGACAGGGTAACGACTCTGCCTAGCTTTTGTACAATACATTATCTATTAATACGTACTAAATCAATTTATACGAAATATATTTGTTCTTAGAGAAGTGCCACATTAAGTAAAGTACATCAATCCAAATGTTGTTTGTTATTTGAAAGTTGACACTAAAGATCAACAAGTCGCATGCTGTAGTTGCAAGCATCTCCACTTGTCTAGTCTAATAACTCTCAAAAGTCCCTAAATGTAATATCTAGGTACTTTAGCTTCAAATGCTCATAATAATAAATTCAAACTTCAAACAGAGAAAATGCCATATATCGAAAAATTTTCCTCCCGTTTCCTTCACAATTTGAAATTAGCAAGATTTTTTCCTATTACATGTAGCGAGCAACTCGTAAGTGGTAGCAGTAGCAAAAATTCAATACACACACTTTTCTGATTTGTCTAATTTTATTTACAACACTTTTTTGTTATTAATATTTTTCTAATGTTTCTAATAACCAAAACGACTGCGATGTTGGGTGAGCGAACATTTTTACGCGCGCAAATTTAGTCGAAAGGGAAATAGAAAAACCGCTGCAAATTGAATCATCCAATTGTCAAAATGACATTTATGTTTTTATTATTTATACTATACGATTAGTAATCAGATTTTGAGCATTTTTCCTCTACGCATTTTTTCTAAGACAAACAGTCCTCGTGCTATTAGCAAAAATATATAAATTTTTAAATTCGGTTTTCTCCAAATAACTCGAAAATTATTAACTTAACAAAAAAATTACAACAGTGCTTTCTGATCAGAAATTTGATTTTCTATATAATACCAAAATTTAAAAAAAATCGTACGAGCAGGGTCCAAAATAGGTTTTTTGGAAATATTTCGAAAATGTCAAAATTTTGGATAAATTTTATGAGACACTTTATGTGAGAAATTTTATTTCCTATCTGATGGTATTTTAATTTTTGAATATATTAAATATATTCGGAGATATTTAGGAAAAACCGTTTTCTTTAAGTGACGCTTTTTTGCTAATATCTTCTAAACAGTTTGCTGCACCGAAAATTTATAAGAACGATTAATACTCGCAGTTATACTTCTAATCACATACTAAAACAAAAAAAAAATAAAAATTTGCAAAAAGGGTAGTTATCCCCCAATTTCGCCCCCTTACCGATAGCCTACTTACTCCACAAACAATAGGTCGTTTTGGGTAGTTGAGATTTATACGTTTGTCAAATTTCAAGTTTATATATTCCGTTGGATGTGGAAGCAAAAAGCCGCTGCAAATTGATTCAATACTTCCACATTCAATTGTCAAAATGACATTTACGTTTTTATTTTTTATACTATACGATTAGTAATCAGGTTTTGAGCATTTTTTCTCTCTACACATTTTTTCTAAGACAAACAGTCCTCTGATATTAGCAAAAATATATACATTTTTAAAATCGGTTTTTTCCAATTAACTCAAAAATTATTAACTTAACAAAAAAATTACAAGAGCGCTTTCTGATCAGAAATGTGTTTTCTATATAATACCAAAATTTAAAAAAAATCGTACGAGCACGGTCCAAAATAGGCTTTTTGTCTAAGACACTTTTTGTGAGAAATTTTATTTCCTATCTGATGGCATTTTCATTTTTTGAATATTTTAAATATATTCGGAGATATTTAAGAAAAACCGTTTCCTTTAAGTGACGTTTTTTTGCTAATATCTTCTAAACAGTTTGCTGTACCGAAAATTTATAAGAACTAATAATACTCGCAGTTATACTACTAATTTGCAAAAAGGGTAGTTACCTTCCCGATACTCTACTTACCCCACAAACAATAGGTCGCTTTGGGTAGGTGAGATTTATACGTTTGCCAAATTTCAAGTTCATATATTAAGTCTTTCGAAAGTTATCGTGTCCACAAATAATACCACAGACACACAGACTTACAGACACAGGCACACAGACAAGAAATTTTTTTTTGCTCAAAATTTGTTTTTTTGCGTTTTCGACCATTTTAAAGCGAATGAGCAAATAAAAATTTTTGAAAATTTTTTTCGCGATACAATACTTTCCATCCGTTGGATGTGGAAGTAATTAATGATGAAAGCAGTAAGTAACGGGGCAAAAATGTTTATTGTTGTACATATATTAGAGGACAAATAGGACAAGCAGTGACAGATACTTACGGCATCTTTAATCAAAGCAATATAAAGCAATAGGCAAAGGAAATGTTAAAAACCCTAGTGAAGAAAAAAAAGGGAAAAGGTATTTGAAAGAAGTAACAAAATAGAGCTATGGAGAATACAAAAAAGTATAAAATAAATGAAAGTTGAATAGAACAGAACCTGCTAATCGTGCCAGTATACAAAGAAGAGAACATGTGAGAATATAAATAATTTAAAGGGATAACTGTTAACAATTAAAAGGCATAAAAATAATAGTAGATAAGCTCTGACATACATCTTGCGTTGTATTGTTAAAGTTTAATACAGTCTTCATTTTAACGGATTGGGATCTCATTTATCGTTGGAACGAATTTTCGCAATAACCTTAACACCTTAATAACTAAAAAAGGAAAAAAAAGACGTCTAAAAATGAAAAACAAAATATCTAAGATTTATTGGCTTCGATAATAGTTTCGATAGAGTTTTAAAGAGCAAAAGTTTTTGGTTGTAAGATAATAAAATTAACTAAGAGAATAAATGAAACGAATATGAATGCAATAGTAATGAACAACAGTATCAGATTACATCATAACGTATGAGGGTGTAAGTCGAGGTTCAGGGATGAAGTCATTAATAATAATATTAAGAAAAATATCAAAAAGAGGGTGCAGATGACGTGATTGTAGCAGATATGAAAATAGAAGACTTAGGAAGGAGTCTAAATAAAGGGAACAATGCATTTGAAGAATATGGTATGAAAATGAACAACAACGACACTAATTCGTGGTAATGGGAGAACCTGAAATTACTAACATAAAAACAGAAACATTCAACAAGTTGGATACCATTTGGGAGTGCAAGGTGGGGGTTACAGAAGCCAAAAATCATAAATAAATACCAGAACAGAGCAAAGTTCGAGTATGAGCGAATAGATTCTACAAAAAATATCATAGTATTAATATTCTTCAAGCAGTATTTACGTATAGCTGAGAAACATCTTGAAGTGGCATTCCTTTACCGAAAACTAGATGATTACTAAAATATTTTGACCGCAGCGATAATGTTTTTTTAGTTATTTCAAATTCTAATGAAATTTTGTTCAGCAGAAATTACGAGACTTCCGAAATGAACAACACCATTTCTTTTTGGATCGCAGTTATCTGCCCAGTGCGTGTGCTTTCATCAGAACGAGTTAATTCCGGACTTCTTGAAATGCATTAAAGGCTAATAGAGTAATTAAAATGATAGGCGTGGCAAACGCAACAATAGATTTAGCATGATTGTGAGAAACCGGTTGCTGAGACCTCAGCCGAGCGTGAAGCAAAGAATTTTTTATAGCAGTAACCCACTCTATTGAGATTTAGTCAATCGAACTGAAAATTGCCGCGTGTAATTGAGCAGATCTCTTGCGTTCTTAAGCTGAGTCACTTAAAAGGTTGGACGTAATGAAAACACTTCTTAGAAACAATAATTTTTTTTCTAGCGTGTGGTTTTTTTGTTTCCGAGAGAACACCACCTCGTTTTAATGTTCTTCGCTTCATCCACAATCAGCCGACTCCTCCTGTAATCGTCAAATGTTAGTTTTGTGAGCCTTAGATGTAGTTTTCAAATTTATAAGCCAACGTTAGGTTTTGACAGGAGAAAGCAAGATGTTTGGAAATTAAAGAAATGTAAATTTTATAGTATACGCCTTGGAAAGGGATTTGCATTGTAATAAAGTACGTCTCTTTCTCAAAGTGGCCCACCGAAATGAAAATATAGTGCCACACAACGCGATTCATTGTTTACAGAAGTTTTGCATAATTTCTTGAGTGAATGCTTAACGAGACACAAAGTTCGGCGTGTAAAGCTATTAGATTGAATTGTGATCAAACTAGACATTTTCAGGATAATGTGCATGTGGGTTAAGAATCTGTGTTGGTGAGTTATAAATCTCAATTAAGTAAGAAGAAATTACTTTATAACCTTTAGCCAGTTGTAAAAATGCCGTGAATTAAGAAAAAGGTTTTTTATCTCAGTAGCTATAGTTGCCATGGATACCGTAGATACTAGATAGGTTTACAAATTTCATGGTCTGAATAATTATAATTCGTACAACAATTGTTTTAGATGGTTCAAACGGGTGCACGGGTCATGTCCGAGATGTATATATAAGTTTACATTTGATAGGAGGGATGTTATACATTTTGTGTGCGTAAAATGTGTAATTTAATTATTTGCTTCTAATGTTCTTCTAACACGGTTTCAGAGGATCTATCGTTACAGACACAGCAGCAAGAAATAGCCTTGAAAATTTGAAAGTGGGCATATGATCAACTCCACTTGAAGGGGTATTTTATTTTAACTTGCCTTGTTCTGCATTTTAGATTTAATTAAGTATCCGAAATGGTTTTCCCTATTTGCGGTATGAACCCCAAAACCCTTTGTGTCCAAAAGTCGTTCAAGATTGCTCCAGTTGTTCTTCAAATATAAAAAGCGCGGTCTCTACGAAGCGAATTACTATGTGCCCTAGTATTATCAACTTAGCAATAAACTTCCTTTCATTTCATTTTAACGCGACAGCATCAACAATCCTCTTAGTTCCTGATAATAATTAAAAAAGTCTACCACTTCATATACCAGTATTAAACAACATTGGAAAAGTAGATTACGTTCGATATAGAACATATAAATGTACAGAGTGTATTTACAGCGATTCAAGTAGTATTCAGCTAGTTTTTCTAGAATGGGTAGAGAATAGCCAAAACACAAATAAACGTGTTGTTAGCCACTCTGAACTAAATAGAATCATATCATACCATTGCTTTGGTATATAAGCAAAACCAGTTCTATGCGGTGCTGCCTACACTAGACCTAAACTGCACTGATGAGCTGTAGTGACAGCGAAATAGATCTATCTGCAGTTAGTGGAGGTGTAGACAGCACAACATAGACATGCTTTAATTACGAAAATTACTTACAATTGCATTATAATGTGCAAGGAAATATCTACTCAGACAAAATGAAATAATTTCATTTACTTCAGTACTTATACAACATTTCAAACACGTATATATACTGTCTCTAGAGTTAAACATTCACAACAAACTTAAGGTGGCTCGTAGCATGCCGAAATTGGTTAAATCACACCGTCAATCTACCACAAAAAAATTGAAAGTGCTCTCTTTACTCCTCTAATAATTGTTTGAGACAAACGAATGAACGTTCTACTAATAAATGTTATGTGTGGATTTCGATTTGCTAAAGAAATTATTGACATTTTGTTATTTTTATTGCAAATATAGTAACGCTAAGTTTAATAAAAACAGATAGTTTTCAAGTTATTTCCGTTGTCATTTTTATTGGATGATTAAGGAAATAAAGAGGTTTTTAAAACATACGGGTGTATTTATGTTTGTTAGATAACTTTTAAAGTCTGACAGAACGATAGAATATCAATTTTTCTTTCATTTCTTTTGTGTTTTACATGTTTGCTACATAATATAATATATTTAACATAATAGTATTCCATCAAAATAATTATCCGGGACTGCGTCACTCTGTCTATAGAGCCGTGATTTTTGAGATAAAGGGTATAGTCGGATATATATGGGCAATCTGCCCCCGCGGCTTTTTTTGTTGCAATGTGGGGATCGTTTTGGTGCTAAATAAAAATTATACAGTCAAATTTTCAGTTCTTAATATCAAGCAGTTTTCAAGTTTTTCAAAAAACCTTGTTTTCGGTTTTATAATTTTTTATTCGTAATATTAAAATTTAGTGAATGACTACTTTTTTATGAATTCTTACGAGTAAAAGACATGAAAAAACATTTTTTTAATGATTTCTATATTAACAGACGATTTTTAGCGAGAGAAATAAAATGTAAATATTTTGTCCGAAAACCTTTTTGAAAAGTGTCACTCACCAAATTTTATCAAAAAATGTCTTTTATTATACTTCTCTATACTCAGGAATTTTTTAGATTTTTTTAAAGTGGTGGAACAATACGAAAAAAATTAAAAAATATCTTTTTGTAATCTTGCGCTTATATTTTTTTTTGGTAAAAATATGTCTAAAAATTATTTTTTTCCAAAAATACATCTTCACTAGATAAAAAACAGAAAATTAAGACATATAAATTAAGACATAATAAATCTTGTTTTCTCATACTATTGGCAATTTTTTTCAGTTTTAGTATCATAAAAACCAAAAGTTCGATTACAAAAAATATATTGTAATACCGATATTGTTGAACAAAATTATTATAAATTATTGACATTGGCAAGTGTAATAATTTCAAACGAAATAGATTGAAGACTACTCTGAGTAACGTCAGTCTTCGTCACTGTCTTCATTCACTAAAACATTACCTTTTGATCAATAAACAGACGACTCAATATTTCAGCAGGTTTTACCATTTTTGCCAAGTATCGAGCGTGAGACAGATAATATCTGAGACAGATCATGTGATCATTAATTCAAAAACATATCGTTGTTTTGTTGACTATCAACCAAATAAGAATGACAACTCTGGAATTAGTCGATATTGTTGTAATTGTGCTAACGGTAACCGCATTGTCGGATGCTGCTCACACATTGCAGCTATCATATATTATCTATCTCACACTAGATACTTTGCAAAAGTAGGAAAACATGATGATATATTGAGTCGTGTTTTTATTAATCAAAAGTTTAATGTTGTAATGAAGTCAGTGACGACGACTAACGTTACTCAGAGCAGTCTTCAATCTATTTTGTTTGAAATTATTACATTTACCAATGTCAATAATTTACAATAATTTTGTTCAACAATATCAATATTATATTATAATATCTTTTATAATCGAACTTCTTGTTTTTATGCTACTAAAACTGAAAAAAATGCCAATAGTATGAAAAAACCAAATTTATTTATTGCCACTTTAAACATTTTTCAAACTCTTAACTATTTTAAGTAAAGTATGTCTTAATTTTCTGTTTCTTTTCTAGTGAGGATGTATTTTCTGTAAAAAAATAATTTTTATACACTTTTCTTTTACCATAAAGAATATAAACTCAAGATTACAGAAAAAAAAATACTTTTTAATTTTTTTCGTATTGTTCCACCACTTATAAAAATCTAAAAAATTCCTGAGTATAGAGGAGTATAAAAGGTATTTTTTGATAACATTTGGTGAGTGACACTTTTCAAAAAGGTTTTCAAACAAAAGATTTAAATTTTATTTCTCTCGATAAATAGGCTGTTACTATAGAAACCGTATTCACTAATTTTCAATTTTAAGATAAAAAATAATATGACACCGAAAATAAAGTTTTTTTCTGAAAGACTTGAAAACTGTTTGAGATAGAGAGCTGAAAATTTGACTAAATAATTTTTATTTGGCACCTAAAAGATCCCTCAAGTCCCAATAAAAATGCTGCGGGGGCAGATTTCCCACATATATGCGGCTATACCCTTTATTTGTTAAACTGCAGTAGAGGTGTCTGGTATTATCTTAAATAGTTTTCTTGTTTCTTCATTTTTATATTTGTAAGCAAAATTCATTTTATTACCGGTTATTTCGAGCTATTATAGGCATCCAGACCTCTTGGTTGCTTGTTGCCTTCGACTAAATTACAAATAGTGGGTGGCAGGGTGTCAACTCCCTGTAAATCATCTCAGTCAGAATCTCGAACTAGCAACAATTTTTTGTCATAAAACTATCGGACGCCATTTACGAGCCATGAAAATCTAAATTGCGGATAGAATCGAATCGCACGAGACAGGTTATAAATTCGAATCGGACGTGCAAGTCAGAAACGTAAATAAAAGCTGTGAATAAAAGCGGCCGTGCGTAGGCTGTAAGCCGATTAGAATTATGAGAGTACGTTAGAAACGCCGTAGGTGTTGGATTATAATCCAGATTGGTAAAGGGAGACGTAGGAAGCGAAGGGTGCAGCCGAATTAGTGACAGATTCGATGTGATAGTATATGCAATGGGAATTACACCTTGGTATGAACGTAAGAACTTAGTGTTCGTGTGAGGTTTTGCTTAAACTCCAATAAAACACAAATGTTTTATGTTATTGTCATACAGTTATTTGAGTACAGCTAGCTTTAAAAAGTAGTAGAGTTTTGGTTTTCCTAATACTTCAAATCCTTTGACTACCTAAAGCAGTTTGTTATAGGTAGATATAGATATGCATGCAAAGGTTGGCAGCAGCCATTCATTTAAGAGAAAAATTCCTCACCGTTCATAGTTGGCATCGCCATTTTTACAGTAAAATGTACATTTTTTGCGCATGGTGATGTTGATTTTGTACTTTTCATTGATTTATTTTATCCAAGATTTCCATCAAGATTGTTGAACGAAACCAATAATTCAAGAACAAGAAACAAAAACTAATTTAATGTCTTAATCGTAGAAGTAAAAAATTACTGACATGAATACCATATTAAGTTTTATGCACGTCATACTGCTACAGATCCGTAAAAAGATAAGGCGTTCTAGAGTACATAAAACGATGGTCTCTCTAATTCCGTAACAGAGGTCCATATACATAAGGCGAATCATAAAACCAAATTGCTAAAGGGATGTCGCCGTATGTGTTTATAAGCGGTGATGTCAATGGCTGCAGTTGTGAGTTCTCCAATTATTGAAAGGAGGGATGGAAGAAAAGAATTTCGAAGTTTGTTATTCTGGGTTATTGCATAAACTTTACGCAATACACCAGAATTCAAATCCAAATTAAGTCAAGAAGAATATTTAGAAACTGATGCACTATTAACATTCATTTGGAGTTTGCTATAAAATTGACGCATATAGGTAGATACTAGTTAGACAGGCTGCCAGTAGCCTTATACCAAGATACCTAAGTTAGAAGGAGTGTGGTGTGATAGGCGTTCCACACTAATTCCCTACAAATCATGGGGGCGATATGAAAATATATACAAGATTTTGAAGGAGTTGGGTGACACATTATTAACGAGAAAGTTATTTATATATATATATTTCCAAAGTTTTACCATTAATTGGCTACCTTAAACGGAAAAATGTTCGTTATAAACAAAGAAAAGGCCAGTGTATTTGCTAAGAAAAGCACGTCCCCGATAGATATAATTGAAGCACTAGATAACAAATATTTAATTGATTAGGTAAATTTGGGCAGGTACATGTGCTTAAAATATAAGCAGGTGTTTAATATCTATATGAATTTTAAATAGCAATGATATTAGGGAGAACGGAAGCATGTAGACATTGTAGAACATTGGCGATCAAAAATTGTTATTCAGCCATCCTTCTACCTAATAGGGGTGCGAAGTGTTAGGGTTAAAAGGGCATGGAGGATTGAAATCCTCGACCGTTGCTGAAAGCTTCATGATAATCAAATACATCGTCCAGTAACATTCCTGAATAGTGCGTTGAAAATTACCTGCCATTGCAGCTTCTACGCCACAGGGTTGTAAGCTAATTTTGCTATAAATCGAAATGTAACTTAAACCGCAATAGAAAATACATGTACAATAAATAAACTTACAATTATATACTTCCTTTTATTCAACTTGAGCGTACCTACTTAGTCATGCAAACATTTTGAAGCGCATTCTAGAAAACCTATTGGTTTATGTACTTGCCGTTCTAGAACCAGTAGACGCATCTTACTTTCGTAGAAACAAAACCGCTAAGTGAACAAAATAAACTTGATCATACAAAAAAGTTATTGGCCCGGTTTCTCTTCTCTATTTTAAGCTAAAATCAACTCTGTTTTTAAAATGTAAACCAATCCTGTACCCTAATTTAAGGTGTTATCATGGTTACTGGGTTGATTTCAGCTTACATCAACTTTAACAAAGAGAATAGTAGATAACCAACCCATTGGGCCAGTTTCTCTTCTCTTTGTTAAAGTTGATGTTAGCTAAAATCAACACTGTCACCATAACAATACCTTAAATTGAGGTGTGTGATTGGTTTAGATTATAAATACAGAGTTGAWTTTAGGTTAAAATAGAGAATAGAAACCGGCCATATGTCTTTAATAGCTATAAACCGCAATGTGTAATGTAATGTAGATTTCGTGCTGGTCTGTAATCCAAATATGTGTACGAGCCCTAACAACTAAATATTGGGACGATTGCAATTTTGACCGTAAACATCGCTCAGTTTTAAAAGGGCGTTCCGTGCGTTGATGCTGAGTAGAATTCTAGCTTTAACATGTATTCAGTCAACTCTTAGGATATTTTTCAAAAGCTAACTTTATTTTTCACTGACGCAATAACACAATCCTGGCATAACGTGCAATTTCTGCTGACAACTAAATATTGGGACGGCTATGGTAAAACAAATGATACACGCGGTGTGTTTGTTGGATACTGTCAGTGATAATTGTTGGTGACGAGCAGTCGTCGTTATTGCGTCAAAAATGGTGAGAGGTGTGCCAATTGTCAAAAAAGTTCGGGAAATTATTATTTCCATGTACTGCAAGGGGTTGTCGATACAAAAAATAGCAACGGAGCTGAACTTAAGTAAATCATCAGTGGGAAACGTTACCAAATACTATGCCGACAGAGGCACTTTAGAAATCAAAGGCAAAAGTCCGGGTAGACCTTCTGTGGTAAAGCCGCGGGACCAACGAAAACTGGTCAAAATTTGCAAAGGTGGACGTCGCAGCACGTTACGAGAAATCACCGCTTGTTGGAATAACGAAACAAATTTAAATTTGTCAAGAGAATGTTGCCGTCGATGGATACATCATTCGGGGTTGAGCTTTTACAAAGTAAGCACAAAATATGATACTTGTACTGCAAAGCTAGGTACAAGTTTAATTATTTACATGGTTTTAGGCAAAAGAAAAACCTTTATTAACTGCGGAACAGAAGAAGCGTCGCTTAATATGGGCAAAGTCGAAAGTGACATGGACTTATAATGACTGGAAAAAAGTTATCTTCAGCGATGAGTCCAAATTTGATGTCTGCGTTGGTGACAGTCGTAAACGTGTGATCAGGGCAAAAAATGAGGCATTCCATAAGGATTGTTTGAAGCGAACAGTCAAGTTTGCCAAGGGGCAGATGGTTTGGGGTTGCATGTCCGCTGAAGGTGTCGGGCAGTTAATGTTTATAGAGGGGATCGTAAATGCAACGAAGTACCAATCAATTTTGCAAGATTGTTTACTTCCCAGTCTTGAAGTCCTCTGTCCTGAAGGACAGTGTATTTTTCAACAAGATGGTGCGTCCAGTCACACAGCCCGCACCACTAAGGCATGGTTTGGAACCAACAACATTAACGTCTTATCTTGGCCAGCAAATAGCCCCGATTTGAATGTTATCGAAGCCGTATGGCATGAAATGAAGAGACATTTGCGCAATCATCCACAACGGACAATCGCGGACTTACGACAAGAAATTCAGCGAATATGGGATGCTCTATCGCCTGAATTCTGCAAGAAATTAGTGGAAAGTATGCCCGCCAGAATTCGCGCGGTGATCAAGGCCAAAGGGGATGTCACCACCTACTAGTTTTTATGAACGTCCCAATATTTAGTTGTCAGCAGAAATTACACATTGTGTCAATATTGTATCATTTTTGCAATCAAAAATAAAGTTGGCTTTTGATAAATATGCTTAGAGTTGACGGAATACTTGGTAAAGTTATCGAATTCTACTCAGCTGCAACGCACGGCACGCCTTTTTAAAACCGAGCGATGTATTTAGTCAAAATTGCAATCGTCCCAATATTTAGTTGTTAGGGCTCGTATATATGCAATAGAGTAAACAATAGATTAAAAGCTTTATCCTAAATTCCAAACATACGATTTAGAGTAGATAGTTTTTTTATACCCAAATCAATTATAATCAGTTAGAGTTGCAATTAACGTTAGTTTCATTGCATTTCCCTAATATTTTACGCTTTGTTGCAAGCGAGTCGCGGATAAAGCAATAAACTTTCTTCAGCAACGGCTGTTTTTACGGCACGAGACAAATAAGTCGACGACAAAAACTCGCCCGAAATCACAATTAGAGTTGTTCAGCAAGTCATTTTGTTTATACGCGGGGCAAATTTGCAGTCGCCGGCTAATTTCTTCATGTTCCATGTTCTTGCGGCTGGTAATATGCACCTTGGAACGACCTGATGGAAGAGGCGAGGGGAAAGCCCAGCTCTGCCTCGGGCGCTACCACCTGTCTTGCTGATGTCTTCATTTTGTGCAGAACGTGATGCTGTTGGGCTCGAGCAACGACTGTGGTTGTGCGGTAATCATACACGACTATTTTGTAATGATGGGGATACGTAGATTGCGTACGAGTTGTTTTTGTATGTAATAGGCTGGCATAGCAAACATCTTGTAAATGCAATGATGACTTGTTATTACTCTATTTCGTAATCGAGAAATACTTCATTTGTATACAGCAGATACAAGACCCATTTAAATAGTTTTCTAGCTCTAAGTTGACTATTTTGCAGTTTGATTATACTGCAGTTTATAATAATGGAAATACAAATATCATTCATCTAATAAAAGGAATGTTTTACTGTTTTCAAGGTCAATGCATTTACACCAAGCTTTCTTAGCGTTTAAGCCAACCAATTTATATAAGTTCATAGTTTTAAGTAGCCTTTGTATATGTATACGATTTAATCAGTTTTATTGTAATTTAAAGTTTAAATAAGATTATCCGCATGCACATGTAGGAACTACTTTATTTCCGTCATAGACATAAGGTCTGTATTAAAAAAGGTTGCAGATACTTGTCAACTATTCTGCTTGTACGTAATGAAACTCTTATTTTGCAATTTGATGTTAATATTAAGACTGGAATATTGGAAATAAAGAAAATATATATCTGAGAAACATCTACTTTTACGAACACAGCGCTCAGAAACTAATAAATATTGAGAGATAAATGAATGCTTAACTTCAAAAATAAAAGATTGAACTAGTCCATAATACACATAATATTTTTTGCTAATTGCGAGGTACAATTTCAGGTTATTCTTGGCCTATACTTTCATGAATTTAAGTTATTGAACCAACTGGCTCATACAAAATAGCTTATGTGAAAATGTCAGTCACTGGCCTTCGTATAAGACTATTTTCAAACATATACGAGTAGGTGCAGTAATTGGATAATCACTTTTTTTGAAAATTACGTAAATTGAATCTTGAAGTGCATATATATCATACGCCATATTAAAAAAAAACAAAAAAATATTTGTAGGTAGAGAATTTCAGGTCTGAAATTGGAATCTTAGCAGTCACCACCAAAACGCTTCTATGCAAGGTTATTCAACTCGTGACGTCAAGTGTCATGTAAACATTATCGAGGAGCGTGCTGTATGGTGTACTATCATTCTTGTATTGGAAACGCTTTTGTGTGGTGCTGTGGTGTTTATTGAAAGGACGGTGTAAGAGGTCGCAACAAAAAGTGATTTGTGTTGTTTTACAAGCATCTATTATGTATGGAAAACAAAACAAGTGTTGTTTTGTACATGACTATAAAAGTACTTCAGTCAGTATAGCTAACAAAATTTTTGTAACCGTTTCTCGAGACTATCAACGTATGAAAAAGTTGTTTAAGGCCTCTAGACGTGATATGCCGAAATCGCAAAGTTTGTTTTTCTGCTGTGAAGATCATCTTAATTCTTACTGTAAGTTTTATTATTCTTTTTGGGGTTATAAGTGTTTACCATTCAGTTTGTATGTTATAGCTTGAAGAGGATATGAAAAAATATATGCGTTTTAAGTTGATAGAGGGAAATGTTATGATAAAGAACGACGTTGTTCCCCATATATTCGACTGTTAGCCAGACCGGAAACGAGCCGCAAGAGCCCCGAGAATAAATGGCAATTTATATTTATTCAGACCTCTAAAATAAATGTCAAGTTTAGGGCACATTGTTGATTCTTATATTTTTATGTTTACATATAGTATGTTTCCAACAACTCACTGTGATCAAATGCTGTTGCTTTTACGTTCCKCATCTCTGCCGCGTTGAATCGCTCGTCGCTGTACACAAATTCCATAGCAATGAACATGTCTTGAAGTCTTTTTCTTGCCGTATTTTAATTCGCTTGTCACAAAATGAACGCAAACAACAAACTGATGAATTGATGGGCTGAGGCTGACGCGTGACGCGCTGACCCCAGATGTAAACAAGCGGCCATTTACAAGACACCTGACGTCACTACCAATATGTTCGCGTTTTGGCGGTCGCTTTAAATATTTACATTTTTAATATTAAAAATACACCTTACGATCCATTTTTCCGAATTTATAAGCTGTCACAGCTGTTGTGGATTAGATGTTACCTATTAATATGCAATTTAATAAAATATAAATACATGGCAAATACCCAATTATTGGGTACTTATGTATTAGTAAAACTAGGTGGTTCTCTTTTTATCGTTGTTTTGGATAGATCTTATCTCTCTTCAGTTATTTGTTCCTAAAAAAATAATGCTTAGGTCGCTGTACTGTTAACTAAATAAAGATGTTTTTTTATGTTACTTTATACATTTGGAGTACTTACGACTTACTTTTATATCAAAGGGACTTATTCAAGGAAAGCTTTTACTTGCTTATATACCTACATATATTTATTATAGAAATGTGTCGTGTATGAATCTAATCCTTACCTATATCTATTTCAGATTTCAGTACAAAGAAAGATTGTTTGTTAACATTAATCATCACTTAATCAAAACAATAAAACCTTAATCTTTTGCGATTCAAAAGCACACCACGCACCAAATGGCACAAATTAAACAAAAGACATTACAGCCGTCCGAGGCGTAATCCTTAACAACTGTTGTGCCGCAGATGTTCCTAACGAGATTAGAAAATTTACAGCGAGAGATCGTCGGTGGATTYTTTCCGCCATTCCGGTCTGCAATAAAGAGAGAGGTTTCTTCATTAACGAGCCTAACGCTCGAGGTTTGACGCCTTCATTAGCGAGCACGAATTATGACCAAATCGTGCTGGAATTAAACAGGATGAGTTGCATGTTGGTTCAGAGCGGCCGCATAAGCAGACTGCTCATTTTTTGCTTGTATTTTCTTAAGAGTTGCTCCAGTCATTGCCACGTCGAGATTTTGAGCACGTGTACAGCGAATTATTCAAATTATGAAATAATTGTTACAGCCCCCAAACACTGATCCTTTGACTGTTGAATTAATCATCTAATAGAAATGTTAGCTCATTAAATTTTTGTTCGTGTTTAATTAGTGAAAGCCATGAAAACGTTCATTCTCAATAACCCGGGAATTAAAAAAAAACTCTTGTAAAATTAAAACAACTAGCGTCAATGAGTCTTTTTGGACCAGTTAATGTTAGTTTGGATACAGAATACTATTATCTGTAATATAACACAATTTAAAACCTATAACGGAAAGATTCGGAATATAATGCAAAATTTTGCCACGAATTTGATTATTTTTGATAGGAAAATGTTGTTGGCGGTAAATACGACAATTTTTTCCTAAATTGTAGCCATATGAAAATATCGTTATTTATAATAAACTCACTGTACACCGTACGTAAAAATCAGTAATTATTCTGTTGCAATGGAAACATCTGAGCAGCTTTGAAATAGAATTCAAACCGCCTCCAATGCATTTTTCTAAATAACTGGGTAATTTATGGGGAAATTTGGCAGACTAAATGAAAGATTAAATTTATGGGTAAAGGGTATAATATATATATAGGAATCAAGAACTCAAGCTAATAACCTCGTTTTAAAAATTACATCCTATCACGTTAGTTTTAAGGATTTATCTAACACTACCAGTTTCAGCATAGAGAAGTTTTTCGACATTAATAATCATAAACAAATCCATAATATCTATAGAGATACTTATTATGGACAATAGGTATACGTCAAATTCTAACCAAAAAATTATTAATGTTTATTTGGCCTAAAATGAACGGTTTCATAGATACGTATAAGTATAGGTGGTTCATTTATCGTGCTCACCATTATTTGATAAAATATTTCAAATAAGAGTTATCATACCGAGCAAAGGAGTGCGTAATAAAAAAAATGTTATATACGATATTCAGTTAATAAACTGACTGACTGACGACGTAACAGGGTGATAACCTCCAAAACAGGCTAGTGCGTCAGGAATTGTTGAATTTTGCAAACCGGTCCTGTTTTCTGATTGAGCTACATTTCACCATAATAGCTTGATTATTATTATATTATATAATAATAATAATAATAATTTATTCGCTGCAAATAAAAAATAAAAATATTACAAAACATACAACATTATGATCGTTAACATTGGGGATCATTTTATTACTTTATTTTTTATTTAAATGTTTATGTACTGTGCAATATCCTACATAAAAGGTTTGTGGTTCTATTAAAATAAATGTAGTTTGGTCCAGTACTCGAAAACTGAACATTATCGCTTATCGAGAACTCCTTGGGCACTTTTCTTAGAAACATTTTTCTTTAATTTTTCACGATAAGTGAACCACCCTGTACATGTAACTCTACTTTTAAATGTTTGTGTACAAATTCAAATTTTTTAAGCTTTTTTGTTGCAAATAATATACAGTGTAACTAATATAAAAGCACTTCTTTCTTTTTGACTTAAACTCACCCAGCGGCACTGAGTATGACGTTCCTAACTGGTGCTCGTAGAAAGTACGAGATACATTACCTGCATATGCAAGAAAATGACAATACGAATCGTTTGCTTTATACTTCCAAATAAAGGAAGCTTATTTTTATATGACATTCGTTTTTCGACATGTCGCATAAGAAGTGTTATAGAAAATAATAGGCAGGTTATTCCATAAAGGGTACCTCCCAATTTACATATGATAATAAGTGTAAGCTGAAAAATGAGCGAGTTTAGTGTGGTATTTTCATTTATATTGAGTGTTTCATGTTCGGGTACTGATGATAAAGCTTATTAGCACACTGTATTTTTTCGCACCCTTATAATGACGAATGCTGAATTTCATTCATATTTCATTTATATAACAGAACAAAGCTACTTTGAAAAAAGGAAATTTTTTGCAATAATTATTACTATAACTAATTATTGTGTAATTTCTCCACTAAAAATAAATCGAAATAACCTGCACCGCCTTAATTGCCGCATCGTAAACCATATACGAGCAAACGTTTTAGTAATTAACAGGTATTTGTGCAGTAATGTGGAGAATACATTAAACTTAATTTAGTTTGAACAAATATCAATAAACCAAGATAGTTACTTAGAATTAGACGTCTGTATTTTAATATATTTGCAGTTCTTGCCGATCCTGTATACGGAAATATTTACTAGATTTGTAGAATGCTATGAAGACGACATGGCTCAAAATGTATTTGCAGAGAACTGTTCCGAATAAATAATATTGTGTTATTATTTGCGGTAAGAGCTTCTTTCCGCTATTGCGAGTCACTGCAATAGCGCTGGCAAAAATCGCTCATGACGCGTTTAACTCGCTGCTGTTCTTCATTTTTTTACGTACGGTAGTTCAAGCTAACTATTGCTGGTTATAAATTGATGACAATTGAGAATAAAAATTGTGGAGCAAACGAAAAAAAATAATAATTTTCATTATGTGCGGTATTGTTTAATTTTACAAGATTTATCGACGTGTGGTACCTATTTGGTATTGTTTCTGATTGTTTAATAGAAATCTGAAATTATTGCCAACCAAACGGATATGTTCGTCTGATAGTCAAGTTTATAACTCTTGGTGGTCCACCGTCTAACGAATCCACAAGCCGCCAATGCGTTTTACAACATTAATCTAAAATGAGTTTAATATTCGTTTTAGCACATCATATTGTTCTCCATCGTGTCTCATTTTCTATGGTTTTATGGGATATTCTGTTACTATGTTATTATTATAGTTTCTTATTTATTTGAAAACTACTCTCTGTCTTATAATAACCAAGACAACCCTTCACATAATCGAAAATATGTCCAGTGGCGGCCCGTGCCTCTCCGAAGTGGAGGGGCTTAGTAGTATTCCTCGCATCTTACAACATAACAATTTGCGTCTTCAAAATATTTAATTTTTAAAACCATTATCACCCTAAAATACAATTACATCCTCCGATATCTTTGCAGAACCAATCGATTACCTGTTTATTAAATTCTGGGATACGTTCACTAAACTCTTCGTTTGTAGACATTTCCCTCTTAAAATCACTCGTTACTGACAATGTTACTCTATTTTTTTGTAAAATATACAACTGAAATTCCGCTAAATAATTATATAGTTAATGATGATAGCAGCCATATATAAAAAATGTATTATTAATGGCATATTTTCATATTAGCTAGTAGCATTGTACTAAACCTGCAAGGCAACGCTGCAACCTACTGCTTTTGCACTGTCTATGGACGCACGGCAAGGAGTCCAGACTGCGAATATGGAAGCAAGTTTTAGTTCGGTTAACCATGATAACGAGACATAGCAACTGTGCACTGCCATTGGACTTATGGACTTGCGCCCAAGTAAACTTGTTGCTAAGCTTGCAAAAAAATAAAAAAGCTAGTTCTGGTAACGAAAGTAATGCAATATGCGAAATAATACATGTATATGATACATATTAATTGAATTTAATTTTCTTTAGGAGGGCAACCTCTTAGAGCCATCCTTCAAGAGCCGCCACTGAATATGAGACATAGCTAGCAAATGTAACCACGAGTATCTTCCTACAAATTAAGAAGTACGTAAAGCTGATTTTCACGTTTGCTCACATCAATTATAAATTTTTGAGTCCGGCAGGCCGTTGCTCCGGCTAATGAATATTTTATGAAGCACACGCAGTGCAGCAATTACTGCAAGGCTCTCGAGTTACAAAAGAATCGTCAGTCATGTAAATCTACACCTAGCCGCCTTGCCTCGCCAAGCCCACCACTTTTACAATGCAAATCGGAACAAAAACTGCTCGTACAAAGGTGTCGACGCTGAAATTAAAGGCTGAAGAAAATACGGAGCGACAGCGAATTAGTTGTACACAGCGTCACTAAATTGTTCAATAACTGGTAAATTTAATGGCTGAAAGGTGAACTTGTTTGGTTTCTAAGCATGTAGACCTAAAGACACGAATCTTATTTATAGAATATATATTGGACAGAGTTCACAGCTTTCGTTGCAAATTATTTTTTCATTTTTTTTTAAATTAGAGGCCTAGTAGTTATTATATTATTAGGTCATTGAAAATTTCGTATTTCGTAAAGCACTGGATATATATAACTATGGAAAAATGCTCTTGGTTATCAAATTAGTTATGACTGATTATTGCATAAGAATTATTAAACGATTCCAACGATTTGTTTCAGTTGTCTGAGTGTCTCTTTCATTTCACCACATCTTTAACTTTTCGTCCTGACGCACAACGACAAAATGAAAGAAATCGACTTTCCAATTATTTTTTTGTTTAGAGTTATATCTGTTAACTGCCTTTTGCGAGTTTTAGATGGCCGCCGCTAAATCATGTTTGAAGTTAACTCACTTTTAAAGTATATTTAAACATATGTAGAATTGAAAAGATTTAGATCAGTAGTTGATGGCAACACGCAATTTGTGGATTATCCTGAGCATTAAACTGAATATCAATTATTATTCGCCGTATCTTTACTTTTTCAACAGATTTTCTTGTTGTTTATCGCCCCAAACTTGATAGGAAATACCTATAAATCTTTTTTAATGATACTGATTCGGACAATTTATAACTCCTTTTATTAAACACCAGTACCGGAATATATAAATGCAAACAGAATCAATTCAATACACTACTATTCAGAGCACCACATTTCACTCACTAGAATTTAAAACACTTTCGAACACTTGGGTTGCTCTGTTCGCTAGTTTCACCGTTTTTTAAATCAGACTTCTTGCCCGCGCGTTCACCGTCGCGGCCAACAAAATGTCTCGAATGTTCTATAGGCATTTCCCTGCCTGGCATGGAGTTTTTCCCGAACATTCCAAAACATACTAGAACAACACCACATTAGGCAACCGCGCCGAATGTCGGTTTGGTTGCCTAATCCGCAGGTGCTAACTTACCACACCGTAAAAGTATAACGAATTACGTGTTACTTCTAACATAAAACGATAATGTGAAGTAGAGAAACATGCAAAAAAAACTGTCTTGCAGGAAAAAATACACATTTCTTTTTGAACAGTTATGTTGTTTATTTATTAATGCCTCATTTAACAAAAATCAATTTACACCTTACCTAATTGAACTTGCAATTTCGATAAAGTTAAATAGGTGCCTGAGTAAATATCATCCTTGCTGTAATACCCTCTAGACTCTAGAGTGCTGTAAATCATTTACGATTTTTGTTTACACTCTATGGGTATTATTCTCCTGGGTGGAAAAACTATTTTAATAAAATACAATAATAATAAGGCTTTATTAGAAAATAATAAAATTTAACAAAATTACATTATATCAAGAAAAGAAACACAACTGTATTTTCTATTCTGTAGTAGGCAAAGTCTAGCTGACTGCTATTCTACTTAACCTAAATTAATTGTATAGCAATAACTGTTCTTAAGTGCACAGCAACGCAATAAATGCAATCCGTCAGTTTTAAGCAATCATACAAGAACATCCAAGGCTCATAGGGGCAGCAACCACAACAGTAATTTGCCAGAAACCTGGATAGGAAAAATCAAAAAGGAGAATCAAGAGATAAAATAATACCTAATAAAAATAAATAAATAAAAAATACCTAATAGGTAAGGCAAGTATCGAACAGCAATGACCTAAGTCTGAATTTAAACTTATTTATATTAAGAATTTTAAATTCTTCTGGCAAACAAGTGTATAATATTGCAGCATTATAATATACGGCAGTCCGATGAGGCGGCAGCACGAATCTTGATTTACCAATAGCGCGTATTACAACATAATGTGCTCAAAAACTCCGAATAAACCTGCTTTTTAAATTAACCGGTGAAACGGGGGAAGAAAGTAAACAATGAACAAAACAACCCAGATGAAACTTCCAGCGAAACTCGATAGACACCCAACGAAGTGACCGTACCCTACTAGAGACATGGGCTCTGCGTCGCAAACCAAAGATAAAACGGCAATAGGCGTTCTGCATATTTTGAATTCCATTTGTGTCATAAGCATCTAAACAAGGGCTATACAGAAAATCATAATTATTAAATTGTGAGAGTATAAGCGATTCACAAAACTGCTTTTTTAAATTGAAGTTTCAAAAGTGCCCGCTCGAGTATAAGATCTTAAGTTTCGTTAAAAATTTTTGATTCATTTTAGTAATATGCTGTTTGAAACGAAACTTATTAACAAGAATCGGTCCAAGATTTCTAGAAGAGTTCACAGAATTTAATTTGGTGTTATTGATAAATATATTTAATAGTTTCTTAACAGCATCAGCAGTTTTTTTGCTACAAAAATCATCAGATGTGATTTGTCGGTGTTAAGTTTTAAGTTGTGTTCACTGGAAATGTTTTACAACACATGATTACTCGCTGACGCAAGATCATCCTTGACAAAACTCAGGTAGAGTTGCTTGTCATCAGCATAGGCCATGACTTTACAGTCATTCACCGAGTTTAGAATGTCAGCTGTATAAATTATAAAGAGCAGTGGTCCTAAGATTGAACCCTGTGCACGCCCGACAAGATTGACAGTTCGGTTGAAGCATCACTCCTATATTTGGCAGTTTGGGTTTTGCCACTCAAATAAGATTTTAACAACATCACGGATGGCTGATCAAAATCATAATATATCAGCTTAGCACAGAGCAGATCCTGAAGTATCAATATAGGGGCTACACAGTTGTAACATTTTCCATCACTCTTATCCCTCTTTATAGCAAATGTAGGTATACCAAAATTAACTACGGAATTATTAATGTATTTTATTAAACGCGGTTTCCAAAGGTTTCCTTTTGAGTGTTGCTCTTAATTATCCTCGTTTCACCAATATTTCAACTTTTCTCCGGGAGCCACAATGTTTCGATCTAAAATCAAGAGGTTTCTCCCTCCATTCTACAAAGCATCCCCCTAAAGTAGTTTTTTGATAAGGCTATCATTTCGCTTTGTTTTATTTCTCAGGAACGAAACTCTCTTGTCTCTTTTTCCCAATACCATGGGACCACCGTTCACGACTGTGGTCAGCTCTTTCAGGTGGCAGCGTCGTTCGCACATGAGCAGACACAGACTCAGCGTATCCGCAACCGCAATTAAACTCCGTTCTCGTCAATAAAACATGTCATTTCACACTTAATTTCGTTGTATTTACAACGAGTGCGGCTTCATTTGTACCTGTAGTTCTTATGCGGTCGAACAAAAACTTGCACTTGATACGAATCCGCTACTTCCGAGCGCGCGCCTCTCGCGATGAAAGGAGGTTACGAATTACCTTTTTGTTGATTAGCTACCGTTGCGAGCATAATGTAGACCTGAGTGAAGCTTCTGAGGCCAACGAAGAATGCACTAAAACAGCTACTGTGTTGTGGTCGCTAATGTCAGAGCTAGAGGTAAATAGGGAACCGCTGCCTGAACTCCTTCAAATGATCGCTGCGAATATTTTTAACGATCCAGTTTTATTTGATAAGTAGCAAAAAAGGTTTAGTAAAATAAGTTTGGTACCTTTAATGCACTATGTGAAATCAATGAACTACCTACGGTTAGAAATGTATTTCGAAGATCTTCGATAATCTGATTGGGGTTAAAACACGGTTTCTTCCGATAATTTAATTTCATTATAATTGAAGAAATTTTATTCCGGAATTATTAACAATACAATACACATTTTTATAAACATGCATGTGAGCTTTGGAAATTGTATATTTTTCGCACAAGAGACAAATCAGTTACACCAATCCCACTACAATAACAAAGCATGTCTTATGTTGCATCCACATATTAACATTTCTCTGACGTAAGCGTAGCTATTAAATGCAGACTACCTTCTTTTTACAATTTGTTTCAACTGTAAAAACGAAGTTGGCAACCTTTATTGTGCACTTTAAGCAGTTTTGTTAATTATGTTAATTTATTTTAATATTACCAGCTATAAACAAGTGTTCGCATAAGTTTATGGATGTAGTTTTTTGAAGTATTTTATTAACTTATGAGTAGCGTAAGCGCTGGAGCGATGTGTACATGTTTGTTGCAATCGCCCATTACAGAAGCGGGGAGAGAAAATTATAACTTTATAACTTTTGTGTTTATAAGTTTGATAATTGATACATAATACGCCATATGCATGTTCACTGCAAACATATATTAACAGCTATGACTTTATAAATAAATTTGTCACCCAGAGTTATGATGGAGTGACTTGCACGGCTTGACACTTAGGAGGAAAGGAGGTGGAAAGCTAAAGTAATGAAGGCTTCTCCAAATTAATTATGTACACAAGGAAGTCTTCCTTCCGCCACAGACGTGAATGTGCCTATTGTTGGATACTTTCGGTCTGAAGAAGATGGAAATAAAACTATTTTATATTTAATTTTGAAGATGTTATTGAAAAACGACATTGAGTCCAATATACATAATTTACTATTTATCAGGGACTCATAATGACAAAAATTTTCTAATCAGCGTCGTTTGTGGTTTGCAATGCAGCAGTTGGTGGGAAGAACGTGGATTTTGAATGTCATGCTGTTTCAGAGCTAACTTCGTTGAAATCTACGAGTATTTTAATGAAAAATATTTGTTATGTTTTCTATAGATATTTTTAAATTTGTTTGGCTTCTAAACATTTGTTTATAAATGAATTTAAATTTCCCTGTTACGAACTGACAAAAATATATCTGCTCAAGATAAGGTAAAGGAGTCTAGGTTACAAATCGCATACCTAACAACATATAAAGTCACTGTTTATATAAATTTTAATTTGTCAAAAACAAATACGTTTTCATAAGGACGTTGAGATCAGCTGTGTGGATAGGGTGTTTATTTATCATTTTAAACGATATGGCAATTATCTGTCGTTTAAATAGTTATTTTTTATTTTATACATCTTTCGCAAGTTGTTGCAAAATTATAAAAGAATAAAACAAATTCGTGCTCCACTTCAAGACACTTTGTCCCATTTCCCTCTTCGCCTCTCACTCTAGCCACAGTGAGCGTTTTGAATATACTGTTGAGGGCTTGCGCCTAAACTTATTATATTGGACGTTATTTTGCATAAAATTTACATCGATCTCTCGCAATTTTGTGTATATTTTGTGTCGCAGTTCTTCATTTTGAGGTTCCCATCGTTTATCGTAAATTTTTCGAGATGTAAGTGCCCGAAAATTTGCTATGAAACGCGTCTGGGTAGTGGATTGTCGTTTGGTGAACAAATGGTACGTCGTACGTTGTAGTCACCTACCTAATTTTGATTTTGTTTTGCATAGTGGCAGTAAGCATCCTCAGATTATTCTTCTCCAATTGTTAATTGACTATCCATAAGTGCTTCTTTACCTCTTACTCGACTAACAAAATATGCCCCTTGTGGAAATGGTGCAATATTCCAACACCCTTTCAGCCCTTTGTTTTTATTTGACATTATCAACTATATATTATTAGTATAAAAAGCCTAATTACCTTTCATTTTGGCGTTGCTCAGGGTAAAAGCTTTTCGTCATCCATAATGATCACCCGGTTGTGAACAAATCTCTCTTAGTGCACAGCAACATATTGGGATTCTGGATAGTTGATGGCTTGCAGATTTTATGGCATTAGATACTCGATACATACTGACTTGCCGGTTTTTTCACTAACGTATTATTTTAGCTTTGGGGGACTTTTATTAATCAGTAAGATGATGAGCTGTAATGACAGCGAAATAGATCTATCTGCAGTTGGTTGAGGTGCAGACAGCACAGCATAGACAAGCATTTTAATTCTTATTAATCAGGTTAAGCTACTCTGAAATTTGTGTGAAAACTTATGAGATATATGCTATTTTATTTTCACTGTAATAATTGGGTCTCTGTTCATTTCTCCGTACCATTACCTAATCTCAAACAGCCAAGAGGTCACAACCGGAATAATGCCACCGGAACATTGTGATAAGCGTTCCGCAGACTAGATCGAGTTTCCTATTAATCTTGCTTGGTTGACTGCCTACCGATTTATCGGTCAAGAAGTTTTGAAACCCATTCCTTCCGCATTGTAGGCGTAAAGGGTGATTCATTCAAATGGGCGTAGCTATCGGTAACTGATCGATGGGCCTTGTTCACTTGGTAAATGCGAGGTGAAATCGTTCTAATTCTTTGTTTGGTGATACTATCGAGGGAAATGTTACAATGCTGTTCGCATTTTATAAGACTTGACGTTTGAAAAGGATAGTGGTTGTCGATTTGCAACAATTCAACTGTAAATCATGCCCACTTATCGGCTTTAAACATTACCCAACCCATTTAATTCGATTTGTAGCTTTCTGATTAACAATACCACGAGCAAAAACGACACTGGGAAGTTTGCGAAAACCGCTTGCAGTTCCAAACAGATATAAAAGTACAATATCATTTTTGTGCTTAAATTTGTTTGGAATATGCACATATCATGAGGAGTTGCAAAAATATCTGCAGAATTCAACACATGAATTTTGTACTACTTATACACGAAGATATTGCAATATTTTCTGAAAGATTCTTCTTAACTAGTTTTAACTTTATCACGTATTACAAAAACGTAAGTGTTATAAAACAGAAAAGGAAACAAAATTTATTATTGAACTGCAAAAGAATTATACAGGTGTATACCGCTCACGCAATGGGCAAATACCACGACTAGCTGAAGGAGTGGGCTGGGTTCAAACTTCACAGCTAATTTCAAAATTAAAAAGAGAGCCAAAGCGCCAGATAATTTTAAGCCCAACAAAGTTATTCGATAAATCACTGACAAAAAATTATCAAAATAACAGTGACAGTAGGTTTGCGGAAATAACAAAAAAAAACTATTACTAAACGTTTATTACAGAAGTAAAAATTAGCGACACACCTTGATTGAAATTAAATTTGAATGGATTTTTAGAATTTAAATTTATTAGATATAAATCCGGATGTACTAAATCAAGTGAATCCCAGTGTTTACTGCAATTTTCAAACATATGAGTGCGCATTCATATTTACATTCGTTGGAAAACCAATAGCACAAGGCTTCGAAATAAAGTTAAAGTGTTATCAATTTGTACAAACGCCACAAAAATATATATATCAAATGCAGTATAAACTATACAAGAAAACTACGTTACAAGGTATAATGAGAAAATACAAAATAATCAGGTAAGTAATGAATCAATCGATATTCTTTTACAAATAATTTGACCGGTAACTGAAAGGTACGTATTATCTTAAAATTTAAGTACGCAAATACAAAGTACAAAATACGAAATGAATTCTCGATTCGGCGTGATCTCCACAATGGCAGTCAATACAAAATATCGATACACACAAAAGTCTTAGCGATCACTTCMAATGAACGATGTGAGGTAAGTAAGACTACACAACGAAAATTTTGTACTCAGCCTAGGTCCAAGATAGAGACAGATACCACATCCTTCAGGGCAGAGCTCAATGTACACTGGATGGTTACGTAAGCCGAGCCAGACTCAGATCTATCGCCGCTGCTTCGTCTCAGATTGGATACTCAACCAGACCAATCCCGGAAAACACTGAATTTTCCACAAGGCGTTGCGTAAGTCCAGCTGACCTCGCTCTGTTTTCTCTTTGGTTTTCTTTGCCAGGTAAGTAGAAAAAAAGCCTAACGAATGGATAGTTAGATATAAAGAAATTCCTAGGTTCCACATTTACCCTATATGGAGGCGGGCTTTTCACACTCGGATTTATTAAACTGAAGATTGTTAAGTCAGGAAATACGGCTGCTGTAGTGAATTGGGCGAATCCAACGTCAGCTGATTGTTATTATCGACGAAGACTAAGGGTCTCGAAATATTACTAAATCTCACCCACGAAATGAAATACCAAAATGTCGACGACAACAATTTGTAGTAAAATATTAAATCCTGCTTTATAGTTGGAATTTTACCGAAATTTATTTTACTACGTCCCTGCTTTTCAGCGTTCACTCAGGCCCTCTGTTCAACTAGTGTACTGATACCTGACAGGTAAAAGAAGGCCACATTCAGGCGCAAGAAACCAAGGTGAAGATATTTTCGATGCAGAACCGAATGCAGCAATCGGATAAACTTATTTTGAATTAAACCGCCGAATTAGCGTTTTAGCATTACGTTCCAATGTAAGCAAAATGACAACAAAAATATATTTGGAAAAATGCATCGTTAGTGAAACTTAATCACCTAAAAGACTGTTAATAGAAGAGCTTAGAAAAAAGAACATTACGAAATTAAATGACCGTTACAACTTTTTCTCGGCGGAAAATTAATATTATTCCTAATGCATCTATTAAGGTCAGTTACCGATATGTATTCAGTTGATTGCTATTGGCCGTTCAGTTCTTTCCAATTTAGCCGTGCCGTATTATCTGAATTAGTAAAATATCGTATTGGGCTTCATTTTAACGGAATTACTGATTTTTTGTCAGTAGGTCCTTCTCAAAATAATAGTTGTATGTACCATGTTACTTTTTTTTTCATTTTAGTACACAGTACTTTCGAAACGTGTTTTTAAAAAACCGATGATAATTGTCCATGCTAACTTAGCATAGTCTTAAGACAGATAGCCACCTTAAGAGTTTAGCTCTTATGTATTTATCAATCTGTTAATATATGGTGGTACCTTTGGTAGATATATTTATACCTATTCGCGGCGAATTGTCCCGGTAGTAATTTTATACTAAGTTTATACAGGGTTTCTATAATGATTCATGAAACGCGGGCGGCGTTCATTTCTGAATTCTTTGTGCCGCCTTTTTGTAACAGCTGCCAAACTACAATACGCAAGGCGATCACTCAATATCAGTAAGTTAGCATGATATGTAGAATACAGAAGGTTGCAGATCAAATTATAGTCACGAAATAGATGATTTTATAAAGATTTTCCAACAATTTACGGTTCAATTTTTCTTTCAAAGGTAAAAAATAACAATAATTATTGGTATGGTAGGTTTGTGGTAATATGTACAGCCTAGACCTTTGCACTGTGGAAGTATCATAGTACAGTTATTCAACAGGCTTACAATAGGTACAACCTCACAGCTACGATACATAATCCAAAAGTTATCAAAACCGTGTCAGAATGTCACCTCACAGCTCCGAAATGTGAACTTGCTGCAACCTTAAAATTAATTCTGGTTTTAAGATATATCAAATAATTGAACATTCGACAGATGACAAGTATCTGTCAAAGCAATAGTTGTGTTCACTTTTCTGGGGGCTACAAATTGATTTTATCGATAAATTCAATAAGCGCCTGGATGCATGAATAATTTATAGAAACCCTGTACGTTTTACACGTTGAAAGAAAAAAATGGTGATTATATCTTTGTGCGCATGCCCAGTTTGAGTAGGAATATCAAAATATGACAGTGACGTTTAACAACATAACGTTGTCCTCGGTAGTCCAGTGGGCAGCGCGGCTAAATGCGGCTGCCTATGTTCACAGAGGCTGCGGGTTCGACTCCTACCTAGGGCATGGGAGGAGCGGCTAAATCACTAGGCTTCTACTGCCACGCATGCTTGGTTCCTTAGTAGTGCGTCTACGAATATTTACGTGTCCTATTTATGTTTTGCATAATTCTGTCTTCTGCTCTTTTTGTTTTATACAGAACCTATTAGAATGGTTACTTATTTTGTTCTTAATAATGACAGTCATGTGCCTCGTATGAAATGAGGTTTATTCTAAGCAAAGTAACCTAAATAGACATTCACTAAAAGTACATAGGTAATGCAAAAAGTGGTGTGTCCTACTCGCAGTCTGTGTGGAGCCACAAATGTTTAGAAGAGGGCTGTTCTTGTTCTTTCCACCACAACTCTCTCGTCATAAATTATTTGGAACAAATTCACAATAGAGGTATTGACGTCGAAAAACTAACATTTGCTAGTATAAGTACCTAGATGAAAATTCAAGGAACGGTATTGAATACTAAGAATTAATTTAATTTTAATTAATAATATTCCAGATTTTAAAGTGTGGAAGTCGTCAATAGAGAGGTCCACGTTGTCTAACTACTTCATCACACGCAAATTCAAATTTAAAAAAGGATTAATTACAGTTTACCAATAGCTAAATGTGATATTAATTATATACCTATTATCTTATTATTTTTATCAATAAAATTATTCCATCCAGAATCAGCAGTCTGTTATTAGAACATAATTTAGCTCCTTGGAGACACCTTATGACTCTTTACGTTACGACTTATAACACACTTAGTTTATGAAGTTAATGAAAAGTTTTGTTGAATTAAGTATTTTTACGCAAATAACCCCCCCCCCTCCTCGAAAAAATCTCACATATTTAAAAAAAGAAATTCATATCGTAAAAATTCCAGTTGAATTCTAGAGTTCCATTTAGATATGCTGCAGGTAATACCCAGTCTGTTATTTAGCCGCTCCTAGGCATGGGTGTCTGTATGCCTCTGTAAACATCTATATAATGTTATTTTCAGTAAAGAATAATAAAAAACTAATGGCTGGCTAATTGTCTTAAGATGAGAGGGTCATAAATAAAAAATAACCTAACTACAGGGTTTTTATAAATGATWCATGCATCCAGGCCGCTTATGGAAATTAGGGATTACTTCAGTTTCAGTTTTCAGGAAAGTGAGCACAACTATTGTCTTGACATGTACTTGTCATCTGTCAATTGTTGAACTATTTGATATATTTTAATATGAGAAAACGCGTGAGAGTGTGTATTTTCAACATATTCTGTAGTGTTTTGTGGGATAATCAACGTTAAGGTTGCAGAACTTTTAGGTCATGCACCGTATTTGTTGTGGCTACACTAAGCCTGTTAAATAATTGTACCATGATGGACTGAAAGATGTTTTTAGCCTGCCGTAATGGTAAAATTCACAAAGTATTAGTAACGTTAGCTGCGCCACACAGAGCTTGCACAGTGCAAAGGTGTAGACTGTAGAGGTTACCCCAAGCCTACTATACCAACAATTATTGTTATTTCTTACCTACGAAAGAAAAATAGAACCGTAAGTTGTTGGAAAATTTTTATAAAGCCATCAATCTCGTGGCCGCAACTTGATCTGCAACCTTAAGTACCATCGTGCTCATTGATGTTGAGTGATCGCCGTGCTATTGTAGCTTGGCAGCGGTTACAAAAAGGCGGCACCAGGTAGTGGACACTCTCATATTAGATAACCGTAAACGCTATAGGGAACCGAATTTAAGACCGCAGCGCTACAGCGGCGAAAAACGGAAACTTCCGAACCGACATTATTTGTCAGCTGATTCAGTGTTTACATTTGAATGTTGTGCTGTTTATGTGTTTAAAAATACTTGTGATCATTAAACAAGTTTAACGTGTTGATTTACGTTATTATAGGTGAGTAAAATGTGATTAGTATATATTTTAAAACTGATCTTTCAGATATTTATGAAGAAAAATGCAACTAAGCCTAGTGGAGTATTTACATTACATTGGACGGACTGGTAACTCCAGATGCGTGTATCAGGGCGAAGAAGTTTTAAATGCTGGGCATATAATTCTTTTAGCCAAAATGAATACATCGGATGATTACAAGTTGCATTTGTGTGCTCTATGCCTCCAGACTAGTGCACTAGCTTCGGACCCTCATGAAATAAAAGGAACCTTACTAACAGCTGGACAAAAAGTTACAATTGCAGATATGTCTTGCACTTGCAAAGCTGGAAAAAGTGCTAAGTGTAAACATATCTCTGCAGTTTTGATAAGGTGTACCAGGTGTAAAACGTTACCAATTTTAAAAGGCATTATCATGCCTAGGCGATTTTATTTGCAATAGAAAACGTACTTATTTCATATATACGTATGCTTTTGTTTTTCTTTTTTATTTTAGAGCTGGAAGTAGTCTCACAAACTGATATAAAATGTGTGTGGTCGAAGCAAAAGAATGTTGTAAAGGACAAATACCAAGCAGTACCACTTAAAGAAATGCCATGTTTGAAGAAAAAGAAGACCCAAAAAGACTGGAACATAAATGTAGACGGTGAAGAAATCTACAATTTTTTTGTAAGCAGATTGCCAGACTCGGGGCTTGCTAAGCACAAGTAATTATGTTTATTTTATAACTAAATATTACATGTAAAAGCTATTACCGGAATCCTTTGGGTGACAGACTTGTGCTAAAAGAACTGTTTTCTGCAGCTTGTTTTTTTATTACTTACACAGTTTCATCTCATTTCCAGAACTGGACGTCGAAAAATAGTAACTGAAATATCTTACAGTTCAGGGGAATGTGTTACCAAATTTTCAGGAATTCTAAATAATGCTTGTCAATCTATCGTAATGATGGAATTACATTCAGTGAAAACAGAAAATATGAAAGATTGCTGTAAAATATTTTATGAAAAGGAATTCCATAATACAGAAACAACCCTTCAAATATTGCAGCAGACAAGAGAATGGCATCAACAGAGGAAATTCCGTATTACAGGTATTTATTTTCTGTTTTAATACAGGTTTTGATTTATGGTTTTTAGGTTCACGAATATATGACATATACACCTACTCAAAGGATGACTGGGAGACAAAAGCCATGAAATACTTCTATCCTAAAAGTTTTTCAAATAAGTATGTTAAACATGGCATTAAGTATGAGAGAGAAGCCCGGGAGGTTTTCATTTCAACAACAGGCTTTGAGGTGTACGAATGTGGAATGATAACTTCTCATTCGAATCCATGGCTGGGTTACTCCCCTGATGGAGTTATTGTACAAGAAGGGCATCCTATTGCATTGCTGGAAATAAAATGTTTATATGAAGGTTATATGCAAACAATGTATAGAATTACATTTTAAGGACAAAAATTTTGTTTTAGGTGCTTCTACAACTATTTTTGAAGCAATAAATAAAGCACCATATGTACTGTATGTCAATGACAAATATGTTTTAAAAGAAAAGCACAAATACTATGGACAAATTCAACTGGGAATGGCCTTACTTAATGTGGAAAAATGTTATTTAATGTTATATGCTTCATTTGATAACACATTTATTATGATTGAGGTTCCTTTTAATTACAGTTTTACCAAACATATGTTGGAAATTGTTAAGCAAAGGTTTCTTCAAAAAATGATACATGCAGTTTGTAGCATTTAAGATTTTATTCATAATATTTGGAATATGTAGTTTTTACAGTTTAAATACAAAACAAAAAAGAATGTATTGTTTTTATTCCAGTTTACAAATTTTAGTAGTCGAATAAAATAAAAGCACAAATTAACTTTGTCTTTGTACTCTGAAGGAGAACTAAATGTTCAAAACAGATCTGTAAGTAATTATTAAATATTACGAAACAACTAAGTGCCTTTATTTTATTTATATAAAATGTTTTACTGCAAGTTGAATCAGTGAATGTTACTACAATTAAATAGATGTTAAATATGAACTTTATTAACAGGGATCTATTTCACAATAGTTTACACAAGATTATATTTTCATAAATTTTAAATAATGTACTGAGAGGTAGAGTCCACCAACTTTGAAATGAACATGTTGAGTTATCAACAACTACCTAATTATCTAAAAATCTACAGTCTGCTAATATAGGACTAGATATATTTGTTATTGCACAAGCTATTATAAAAATGTCTTTAATATGATTAACAAGGAACCATGGAAATTTTGTATTCAGTATTTTAAACACTTTTATTCTCTGATTAGTTCTTTCTATGTGAACTCGAGCAGCAGCAATTTTTGAATTTAATAAAGCTTCTTCAGAGGAAAGTTGCTTCTGACTTTTGAGGAATGGTGGTCGAATAAGTTGAATCTTATATGTTTCACACAAGTCATCGATTAGGAAGCCTTTATCTACCATGATAGCATCTTTGTAAGGGTCCATGTGAAGTATCAGATTACTCTGCTCAAATATGGTTTTATCTGATGCTCTTCCTCCATATGGTTCACTTACATAGGTAATTATACCACCAGGGGAAACCCCAGTCATAAATTTTATAGTAGTACTTGATTTATACTGTGAATAAAACCTAATACGGCAACAAAGACACTTTGGTTTTTGAATAAAAATTTCGGTGCAGTCAATGACTATTCTCACATTTTGAAACTGATGAAAACACACTGGCATATTTTGTTTAATTTCTTCAGAACTTGGTAATCTAATGGTATGAGAAAGTATTTTACTTAAAACTGGTAACAATCCACAAAAGTAATTTTTGCAAAGTTCTTCCGAAATTCCAAACAATACAGAAAGTGTCCTATAAGAAAGATCACATTTCAACTTCGTGAATAATAGCACGACACGCTCCTTAATGCTTAATCTATGACTTCTTTCATCAATGTAGTGGCACTGTACAGCTTCCACAATAGTCTCTAAAAGCTTCAAACTGCAAATCCCCGTAAAACTACTAACAGCACTATCGGTTGTCAGCAAATCGGATAATGTAGATATTTTTGGAGTGTTCACTTGAACTTCAAAATCGCGATAGCTTTTAGGGTCATCATAGTTGGGCTGTTCTTTTAAAAGTTGTAAAAGGCCTTCAGCAGCTTTCATTTCATCGGATATATAATTACCGCGATCCTCAATTTCATTGTTACATGAATACGTTTCTTTCTTTGCATTTCTTTCGCTGATTCTAAGGCTTCGACTGGAAACTCCAACCTTTGCCTTAGCTGCAGGCACTGCAGATACTGGCAAGTTCTCCGAAGGGACAGCATTCAGCTTTAATTTTCGTCGAGAAGAACTACCAGGTACTAAAAATGTATCACACTTAATAATTAGTAGGTACTTATCGGACAGAAAATGGAAATAACGTTTTACCTTTGGGATAATAATCACTTTCAGTAAAGTGCAGCGAACAAACAACCATATATTTGGTTACAGGTTTTCCAATTCTTAATTTTAGTATCAAGGCTTTTCGACGGCAAATACGTTCTATATTGCCTAACGAAGTTTGATATTTCACATATTGCTTTCCAGTTTCAGGAAAGTAATGAAAATTAAGTTCGGGATTCTTCTTTGCCCACGACGAGCATTGGGGAACCGAACAATAAGCATTGTATGTTTTGCTCATGTTAGGTTATTCTCGGTACGACGCAAATACACACTGAACACTATAATGATTCAATAATTTAACAATCAATAACAWATGTTAAATTATGTGATTATTTTTACGGTTTACGCTTTTACTTCTACTAACTAGGCGAAATACGAAACTAACCAATACAACAATGTCGGTTCACAGCGTTACTAATAACACCGCAAGAGGGCGTAGCGCTTATTTTCTTTTTCCTATTGCTGCAAGCAACAATACACGATACAGTTATGGATAGAACATTCATAGATGGCACTCTGTGCTGTGTGTGTGTGAAGCATGGCTAACGCAGGCACGCGGGATTGCGTTTAAATAAAGGTATGTTCAAATCAAGTTCATGTCAAGCTTTGATATCTAGCAAAAAATTGTCGCAAGTTCCCAACGTACCTAATTATAGGATATTTTAATATGTTATAGTTATTATTATTTTGCAACCTGTTAATATTTTGGTAGCATTTTTGTGTTTAAACTTATATGTAGTATATTGTGACATTGAATTCGAAGAAGGTAAGACAATTTGCATTAATTTTGTACCTTGAAAATTATTTAAAAGTGTTCAAATTGTTAGTTTCGACAATGCCGAATGAATGAACTCAAATATCACATTTCACCACTTCCCATGTGTGAAGAATAGATAAAACGGACAAACATACATCCATTCGAACATCATTTGTGGTATGTGGAGAATACTTTCCAGCTAATTGGGTGTGTTCACTAGTTATAAAATATAAATTTTTATACATTAAAAAAGGGTACTTAATTAATTAAGTGTGTATCTGTATCCATAACGTTCCAAAAAAAATTTTAACCAAAGTAAATTGTTTACAACTTCTCAGTGCGCAACGTGGCAACAACGCAGTTTTAAGACACGCTCAGATTGACTAGGACTGGCTGTGACGTATCACCCGATGTAAACAAGATAGCGTCCGCTACTTTCCGTATTTCGTTTGCGTTATTGGTTATGTTTGAGAGTGTTCTCATTTGTTTGTTTTTTATAAATTCAACAGTATGTCGTCGGAATGCCTTGTTAAAGCGTCTTCGAACAATTTGCCGGCTGTAGATATGTTTATAGTCACCGAATTTATAAAAAAACGACGTTCAGCAGTATAAGTAATTAATAAAGCAGCTTAATCTGCAATTTAATACATTACGGATCATTGATATTTTGAACGTAATGCATCTTTTTTCCAGTGCAAGTCGTGAGCAACACGGAGATGCAGTTATAAGTTATTTTCAGGTGAAGCGAGAGGGGCCCATATGTATACTGCAATCCAAGATATGCCCGGAACACAAAGTTCGTGCAAAAAATTATGTAGTTACTTTAAGTCTCACAACAGTAAAATGTAGATTTTGTCTTGGTCATACCCCTTCTGGCTGCTTTAAACCATCTCCGTTTGCGTTCGTAGTCTCCGGGTACACTTACGAATATTTTGTTGAGACTATTAATGGATGTATTTGAAATTTGAACACTGGCACAAAGCACCATCTGCTGTTAGCTTCTGGTTTGTACATGCTTAAACTTTCTCCCAGTTGTTAGGAGGAGTCCGTTAAAAGCAAGAAAACAACTCGTTGCATTTGGCACAAGCAAAGGCACGTAGGTAACATAACCTATATTCTTGTTTACGTCGGGTGCTACGTCACACCGTCTCCATCCCGGGACACTGCGTTTGTGTGGTGAATATTCATAGGTATTTGAACTTCAGAACGGTTTTATTTCCGAAAACTGGTGCTAGAAAAATTTTGAAATTTTTAGGACGTAACAAGGGTGCTTCAAATATACACATGGCATGATTTCTAAAAAATGTGAAAACACCCAATTGCTTTTAAACGCCAGAGCAAAAGAAACTAAATAGAAGAGTAATTCCCACACTATACATAATAAACAACGGTGCGAGATAAACACTGTCTTTTGAATCTTATTTCTGGTAATTACATTTACGACAATTCAAATAATTCTCAGTTTTTTAAAACCTCGCGTTTCCTTTGCCACTGTTTTACACTAACGAAGAAAACAACCCTATTAATTATTATTTAAAGTAAACCTTTCTAACTTAACTTTTTATGTAGTACACAATTGCGTACAAAGTCAGCATAATATAAAAAAAGTTAAGTTAGACATGCTTACATAAATTAAAAAGATTGTTTTCTTAATTTCCTATGAAGTAAGGACAAAGTAGATACCAGGTGTTAAAATTAAGACGAGAAATAAACGTAAAAATAAATGACATTTGTCTGACTGTGAGTTTCTGATTTATCGGCTACACCTGCAGGTCATTTCATTAATGTAGTTCTCATACAACATTCACAGATGGCGCTGTAACTCATTCCACAAAATTTATCAACATTGGCCATTCTTGTTTACTGATATTCTTTGGACGGCACAAAGGATTCAGAAGTCAACGCCGCCAGCGTTGCATGAATCATTTATAGAAACCATGTAGTTGTATGTTTTACACCATAAATGTATTACATGTTTCTCACAACAGCTCTCGGCGGTTGTGGACAACGTGAGAAAAGGAAATGGAGACTTTTCTTGTAACCGTGAATGTGTTTATAATCTACGAGGCATGTTTTTTAAGTAAGTACCGTTTTGCGATTCCGCCGCCGCAGCGCTACGGTCGGCGTTCCGCGCATGCGCGCTGGTTACCTACATCTCTTATCTACGCACTGACGCCATTACAGTTTGATTCTTCATTGTATACGTTGTTTACTGAGTGTTTAAGATGCCTCCGACAATCGTGAGTCCCGCCGATTGTGAAGTACGGGCTGTTATACGATTTCTTAGTGCTAAAGGCGTAAAACCGATCGATATTCATCGTGAGATCTGTGAAGTTTACGGACAAAACATTATGAGTGATGGAATGGTAAGGAAATGGGTGAGAGCATTTAAAGATGGCCGCACAAATGTGCATGATGAAGAACGGAGTGGGCGTCCTTCGGTCGTTAATGAAGATTTGGTGCAGAAAGTGAACGAAAAGATGAGAGAAAACAGACGCTTTACAATTTCATCATTGTGCGACTGCTTTCCTCAATATTCTCGTAGTGTTTTGTATCGCATTGTGACCGAGAACTTGAATTACCGGAAATTGTGTTCACGTTGGGTTCCGAAAATGTTGACGGATTTGCACAAAACCCAACGTTTATGCAGTGCATTGACTTTCCTTGAGCGGTACCACAAAGAAGGTGAAGATTTTTTAGACCAAATTGTTACTGGTGACGAAACATGGGTGGCCTACGTCACACCAGAATCGAAACAACAATCCATGGAATGGCGACATTCATCATCACCCAAAAAAGTGAAGTTTAAGCAAGCAATTTCTGCCCGGAAAATCATGTGCACAGTTTTTTTGGGACAGAAAAGGAGTATTGCTAGTGGAGTTTCTGCCTCGTAATGAGACAATCAATGCAGCGTCTTATTGTAAGACATTGAACAATCTGCGTCGTGCAATCCAGAACAAAAGACGTGGCAAGTTGAATAAGGGTATCGTTTTGCTGCATGACAATGCCCGTCCACATGTGGCTAATCGGACCAAAGATCTCATCAAATGTTTTAAATGGGAAACTCTAGATCATCCTCCATACAGTCCTGATCTGGCGCCCAGCGACTACCATTTGTTCCTGCACTTGAAGAAACACCTGGGTGGTCAGCGTCTTCAAGACGATAACGAAGTCGAAACATTTGTGATACAGTGGTTAACAAGTCAGGCGGCAGAATTTTATGAGGAGGGTATTCAAAAACTGGTGCCACGTTATGACAAGTGCCTCAATATTCACGGAAATTATGTAGAAAAGTAGATTAAGGTACAGGCTTTCATGTAAGATAAAATTATTGCGATATCTTTGCACGTCTTTTTTTAATTCCAAAACGGTACTTACTTAAAAAACATGCCTCGTACAATATTTGCGGAAGAAGCAAAAAACAGAAGAAAGCGCGCTATTTGAACGAACGACTGGTTTAGAGAGAGGCACAGTGGAAGAGGAACGTTGCATTTAGTGAAAACAGAATTATTAAGTTGCTATTGACTGGCAGAAAAAGACATCAGGAAAGAAAATACTTTTATGAGAGAAAGCGTTAGTGCAAAAGTTCGGTGGGTATAGCTTGCATTTGCATTATTTTAGAAACTCAAAGAAAAAGTATTTGAAACTGATCAAAATTTGCTAGTCTGTTGCATACTGATTAGATTTTAAAAAGTCTTTTATTATTTACTAAACTTCGAATTCAGAATCGGATTAGTTGAAGATTGCTTCTGAATTTCAAACAAAGTGGAACTTCCATCAATTTATGGCGCTTTGGATAAGTATAACATTTCTTTGACATCTCCTATATCATCAGGTTCCTACTTTTATAATTATAAAGGCACACACAGTATTGTACTACTTGTTCTGGTTGATGCAAATTACCGCTTTGAGTATGTCAATGTAAGAGCAAACGGCAGAATTAGTGATGGCGGTGTTTACGAAAGTTGCACTTTATCAAAACAGATACAAAATAAAACTTTTCATTTACCTCCACCAACATTTCTTCCTGGGGGGACATCATAAATTAACTAATGTTATTATAGCAGATATAGCTTTTCCTTTTCGGATAATTTAATGAAACTTTATCCACAACGCAATTTGGATTTTCAAAAACGCATATACCGCTGACGTTTATCATGTGTTATTGTATAATGGTGGAGAGTGCCTTGGTATACACATATATATATATAACAGATGAAGTGTACTCTTAAATCCCATACATTCAGGTTCACAAAAAGCGGGAATCATTACCTGCTCGGCCTTTGTAACGAAAGTGTTACAATTTCCCATTTTTTATTATTGTACCTCCTGCTTGTCCTGTAGAAACGTAAACACAAGCGTGGGTGTACATTTAACCCGTCCTATAATACTTCAGGCGTTTCAAAATTCTTTCGCCTACCCACCTTCAACACGCTACATATCAATTAAATTACCATACGCTTTCAGATTTCGGTTATTTATTAAGACATACCGTATGATCCACCCACCCTAGTAGTGGGCCAAGTGTATCCCCATTCTTCAAATATGGAACGTAAACACTGTCTAACGAATTCCTACTAAGGTCGATAATTCTTCAGTTCTTAATAATAAAAAGAATATAAAAAAATCTTTGAGAAATATAGGTTTTGTGTTCGTGCACTGAGATATTAAAATAGTACGTTGCGTTTTATTAACATATTTTAACATGCCCATAATAAAGTCATGTATTTACTTGAAATAATTATCAGTCAGTCCAAATACTTCTAAAATAAAACAGAAACAATAAAATAGATTTGACATTTTGTGTACCGGTATAAAACTTTATACAATAAATTAAATTAAATAGTAATAATATGTGGTTATGCTAAATGTTCAAAATAATGTCCATTATAATATTATAATATATTAAAATAAAGTTTTTATCCCAATAAAATTTTATTCTAGCACGCCTCACTAGATAGAGGGTGTTGAAATGTAAGGGAAATAGTTTCTTTTTCATATCTCCCAAACGGATGGAAGGATTGTTATGAAATTTGGTTGTGAATGTCACTATTAGTAGCTATTATCCAGTTTAGGCTTTGTCCGATTTGCTACCACTGTGGGAAAAAAAAGAACACGTGAAAAAGAACTGCAGAGTTGTGCTCCCAGCTGCTTCCAGAAATCAAGGGCAACGAATTCCATGTGGAGAATTCTGACATTACAAATAGACTGAACAGCGCACGGGCACGGACAATGCAAGGAAAGTCACCATCAACAACAACAAAGAATGAACTGCCGAAAGCTTCCGGAAGGTCCAGCTAGGAGACAGTGATATTGGTCCTATACTTAGTTGGAAGGAAGACCACAGATGGATGGGAAGAAGTGTCCCTGGAGATGTGGCGATGTGGGCTCAATTGAAATCTTTACAAGTGGAGAACGGCCTACTGAAGAGAGCTTGGGAGAGCACTGATGGGAGGCATGTTACCATGTTGTTGGTAGTGCCCAAGGAGTGTGTACCAGGTTATTGGAAGAGGTACATTGAGAGCATCGGATGCCCAAGTGGGAGTTCGCTTGTCGCGAAGATATAGAGAAATGGAGCTGGGGAGCTGCAAGTGTGCAACCTGCGCAGCCACGAAGGTTACATCAACGCAACTGAGGGAAAGGACGAACAAATACAACGTGGAAGCTCCATTAGAACAGATTACCAGTCACCGTGCGAGAGCTCGCTATACAGATACAGCCGTTAACAGGCAGTTTAAGGGAGGAGATCTGATGTGGCTCTACAGAAAAAGAAGAATGAAAGGACTCTACAAAGTAGTGAAGATGAGTAACGACTTAAAGCCTGTTTCTCTTCTCTTTGTTAAAGTTGATGTTAGCTTAAATTCACCCATTAACCATAACAACACTTTAAACTGGGGCATGTGATTTGGTTTAGATTTAAAAAACAGTTGTTTTTAGCTTAAAATAGAGATGAGAAACCGGCCCATCGTTTATAGAATCCAGCGCAGCACAAGCTCAAGTGGTACATTAGATCGTTTAAGCGAGTACCACCGAATCCCGAGGAATGGACCTGATGGGGACGATCAGTTTCTAACAAGGGGGTAGTGCAACATGCTAGCTAGAGCATAATCAGTGCCATTTGTGGACAAGAGTTGAAGGCATGGAGATGCAGTGCACTAGGGCACTGCGGGTAGTTATACAAACAACAGATAGAGGGCAGAAATGTCGAGACTCTCCAGTAAATCAGCCTATCTATGGAATTTACGTGAAGTCAGGACTGCGACTGGGAGATGCCCTTCTAGAAACGTCTATAAAGAAGGCGTAGGCGGAAGCTACCCTATATAAAGCGCGTGCTGGTGCATGGGGGAAGTTTGAAGTTCAAAGTGTGGAGTTCTGAATTCGAATAGCGCTTATTCAAACGAAATCTGAAGGAAAGGCTTAGTGAAGCAGGGGTTTCTAGTATTAGTGTATGTAGTATAGTGGTTTATTGCACTAATTGGTAAATAGTAATGTTTTAAACTACTTTTGCTTTGGTTTAGTGTATTTGGTTTACAAGTGAATAAATAAAAAAAGTTAAGTGAGAAGTCCACAGTTTTCAAAGCCGTACGTCGCAACAATATTGAGATAATACCAATTCCAGGATCACTAATTTACAAACCAAAATACCTTTACCAAATGCTTTTGAAAAAAAGGTTGATAAACTGAAAGTTGTATTTTAACAGTATTAATTATAATCTACAGGCATAACATCTGGTCGAGTCACCCAGTCTTTTTACATTTTTGCCCATGGGTTAAGCATCGTGGTGTCTGTCATCGCCTATCCCCAATAAAAGTTTATTTACTGGACAGTAAAACATTTAAATTTAAAAAGGAATATAGTAAGCTTTGTGCAACAAAAAATTCCTCATTGTTCAATAATTTATTTTTATTAAACACATAGTTTTATTATACATTTGGGTATATGTTAATACCGAAAGCGCTCTACCAGCATAATTTTAGCGGTAAAGTGGATAATGTATGTTTCAATTACATTATCATGCATACTTCCAAATTTAGTTGCATTCATCCACCTGTTCCCTATGTAGGTACACCTGAACATCTTTTAGGACCCGAACAGAATCGTCCGTTCACCAACACAATGCAGCTTGGAATTTGACGACCAATATTTCAGGATAAGCTCCTAACGGCGATGGGTGGCACCTGCGTTTTAAAATCATCTTTGGTGGCATAAAAGTCGTTAGTATACCATACAGCAACGGATAATTTTCTTTCGTCGTAAAGTTTAGATTTATAGCGGTTATGTCACGCTCAAATGGGAAATGACTATTGTTGGTGTTGTGTGACGGAAAATAGCGGTACTGCACTGTTTATTTACGTGATGAAGCTTTATCAGCCATGTTGGAACGTTGGAAGGATGGATAATTTCAAATAGGTGATATATTTACAGGTTAAGACGAATACATTGTGATGAAATCTTGCGTGACTTGTTTAGGACAAGTCAAGTAAACTGGTATATTAGACGTAGAGCTTAATCGGTCCACTTAAATTTGTATCCACAATGCTTAACAGAAATAACCGGTCACTTGTTTCTAACAGGTAAAGTACTTTATTGGTATAATTATAGGAATTAATTAATCTACGATATTTTCATTAGCCATAGTGATATGGCCCCAGATATTATTATACTAATCTGTAAAATGTATTATACACTTAACGATTTTGCTATACATATATATCTACTGTTATTCATACAATTTCAAAAACTTGTTCATTTTTACAGTATATCACTCAGGTTTAATATTTTCTTGTTAGATATTGATAAAAACAAAGTTTTTGTACGTGTGTTTTTGTATAATCCTTATCTGTATACTGCAGAGAACAGGTTTGAGATACACAGTTTTAGAGAAGACTTGTAAGCTGGAGTGCAGTAAATTCTGTTGCTAAATATTAGTCTTTTATTTGCAATTCCTCTATCTAACAGTGGCGACGAGGAAAATAGTGAAGTTGTGATAGTGTACAGATTTATATATCACACAGAGGCACGTTAAACAAAATTTTATGTGCCATGCCAGAAGACAAAAGTAGTAAAACCCAGTGCATCGGTCTCTTGGGAAGTTTGGGTACTTTTGATCATAGGTCATCAGATTTCACCGTATTCAGCGAAAGAATTAATCATTTTTTTGTGGCTAACGATATTGATGAGGATTGTAGGAAGCGTGCCATTTTGTTGAACACGTTATCAGAAGAAACATACATCTTGCTGCGCAATTTATGCGTTCCTAGTTTGTCTGAAAACAAAAGCTACAAGGATTTAACAAAAATTCTGAAGGAGTACTTTACACCAGTAAAATCTGTATTTGCGGAAAGGTTGGTTTTTTACAAGGCAAAAAAGTATAGCACTGAAAACGTACAGCAATGGGCAGCACGCGTGCGTAGTTTGGCATCCACTTGTAGTTTCAATGAAACGATGCTTGATACCTTAATGAGGGATATTTTCGTCACTGGATTAGATAATCCAGCAATCATGGACAGACTATTCGAGGAAGATGCGTCAAAGGCAGACGTAAATTTTGCTAAAGTAGTTTCAATTGCGAAGGCCAAGGAATCGGCGATACATGAAAATTCATACAGAAATGGACCACAAGCAAAATCAGAACCAGTTGAAGTAATTTACAACAGGTCGAGATATAATTCAGCTCGTCATCAACAAGGAAGACAGCAGCAGAAGCCATCCCAAAACTTTGGTGAGCAGTCCAATCGTTTCCACGATGGAGGAACTAGTTCCAGTAAAAGAGACTCAAGGTACCAATCGATGTCTTCCAGAGAAAAATGCAGTGTATGTGGACGTAAAAATCATATTTCTGTGGTGTGCCGGTACAAAAATTTCAAGTGTCATAAGTGCGGGAAAAGGGGGCATTTGGCTCCAATGTGCGGCTCGCAGGCAAAAGTGCAGCAGAATTTCCTGGTGGAGCAAGAACGAGACAATGCCACAGGTCCTGAAGGATACGACTCTATTTTCTGCATCCATGATATCGATCCGGACACAAGTGGTAATGTTAAACCAACTTATATACAATTATCGGCTGAAAATGTTCCGATAAATTTCGAAGCGGACTCTGGTTTTGCGCATGCTGCAATTTCAGAAAAACTTTATAAAAAACATTTCTCTTATAAAGCTTTGTTTAAAAATGATTTGTTTTTAAAAGATTACATAGGGGTTACTTTTGAACCAGTAGGTTGGACAATCTTAAATATAAAATATAATGATCAAAAATATGATCTAAAGGTTTATGTGATAAAAAATGGGGGACCTCCAATAATAGGAAGAAATGGCTTAGATATGTTAGGATTAGGAATTGCAAAAATTAAATATTGCCAGGCTGATGAGAGTGGTGTGTTAAAACTATGCTCACAATATTCAAAAATTTTTGAAGACTCATTAGGCACATTTAACAAGGGTAAAATTACCTTGCAAATTAACGAGAATGTCGCACCAAAATTTTTTAAAGCACGGCCGGTACCATTCGCACTAAAGCCAAAAATTGAGAAGGAAATTGATCGTTTGGTGGCTAATAAAGTGTTAGTTCCAGTAGAAATGTCAGACTGGGCAACACCAATAGTACCAATTATAAAATCAGATGGTTCAATTCGCATATGTGGCGATTTTAAGGTCACAATAAATCCAGTCTTGAAAACGGTTAAATATCCGTTACCGCGTGTAGAATATTTATTCACACAGCTACAAGGTGGGCAAAGTTTCTCGAAAATTGACCTTTCTGAAGCATACCAGCAAGTGCTGTTATCTGAAGATTGCCAGAAATTGGTAACTATTTCTACACATAAGGGATTATTTGCTTATACCAGATTACCATATGGGATAACGAGTGCTCCTGCTATATTTCAAAATTTGATTGAACAATTAATTCACATACCTAGAGTAGTTTGCTTTCTAGATGATATTTTGATTACGGGAGTAAATGACCAAGAACATTTGCAACATTTAGAAGCAGTTTTTAAGATTTTGCAAGATTGTGGACTTAAAGTTAAAAAAAGTAAATGTTCGTTTTTTCAAGAGTCGGTTACATATTTGGGGCACAAAATTGATAAAACTGGTATGTATCCGACAGACGACAGGATTCAAGCTATAAAAAACATTGCTGTTCCAAAAATCTCACAGAATTGCGATCATTTTTAGGGGCTATTAATTCATATGGTCGATTTATTGAAAATGCATCCACATTACTACATCCACTGTATGCTTTGTTAAAAAAGAATGCTAAATGGGAGTGGACAGCAACATGTCAAAACGCTTTCGAAGTAATAAAGCATAAGCTTAATGTCAGCTTCTGTATTGACACATTTTGATCCAAAATTAGACGTAAAATTGACAGTTGATGCATCACAGTACGGTGTTGGTGCTGTGATTAGTCATATTTTTGCACATAAAAGCAAGAAACCTATCGCATTTGCATCGCGACTGCTAAATTCAGCCGAGCTAAAATACTCGCAAATCGAAAAAGAAGCATTAGCTATTGTTTTTGGTGTTAGAAAGTTTTTTCAGTATTTATACGGTAAAAAGTTCTTCTTGTTCACGGATCATAAACCTTTGCTTTCAATATTAGGCCCGAAAAAAGGAATTCCCGTTTTTGCGGCTAACAGGTTACAGAGATGGGCTCATATTCTATCAACTTTTAACTTCGAAATTAAATATGTTAACTCGACACATAATACGGCTGATTTTCTATCTCGTTTGCCAGATATGCACGAAGATAATAATAAAACGACCGCGGACAATATTTCTTATTTGAATTATGTTGAGGAAACCTCATTAATTAATTTTGATCGTATTAAAAAAGCCACAAAAGCAGACCGTACCTTGGGCAAGGTTTCTTTCTATATTAGAAACGGTTGGCCAAGTAAAATACCATCACCCATATTTAAATCATTTTTTTGCGCAAAAATGAACTCACAATAGAAAAAGATTGTATATTTTGGGGGTACAGATTAGTTGTACCAGAAAAATTTTGGAAAGAAATCTTAGCTGAATTACATTCTACTCATATGGGCATCGTAAAGATGAAGGGCCTTAGCTCGTTCATACTTCTGATGGCCTGATATTGATAGACACATAGAGGAATGTGCAAGAGCTTGTAGTACTACTATACGTGTAGAGCAAAAGCAACACTAATACCGTGGGTTTGGCATAAAAATCCTTGGACGCGAATACACGTTGACTTTTTTGGCCCATTGTTTAATAAAACTTTCTTTATTTTAGAAGATTCGACGACGAAATGGATAGAATGTTTTATTGCAAACGATCAGTCGTCAGCAACGGTAATTAAAATATTACGGGAAACGTTTTCAAGATTTGGTTTGCCAAAAGAACTTACGTCAGATAACGCTACTGCATTCATGTCAGAGGAATTTCAAAAATTCCTGCAAAATAGTGGCATAAGTCATTTAACGGGTGCACCATTCCATCCTGCAACAAATGGTTTGGCCGAAAGTGCTGTCAAAATTTTTATGGAGTATTTCAGTCTTCACAACTGTGGTATCATTTATTTTTTTTATTACTACAGCGGTATGGATCGTTCCTGTACAAATTTGAATATTAAGTTTATTTGTCAAGCGTGGGGCGTAGGTCTTTTATAAAAATAAAATAGAAATAATGAATCTGTTAAATAATCTAAACTTTCTGGTACGAAGAATTTGTGCTCGAACAAATAATGCTTGTTATTGGAACTAATGTATTGCTTAGATCATCAGTTTTCTCATAAACAACCTTTTTAGCAAAATTAGTGTGTCTTGCTTGCAAAGTGAATGCTGACTCTTTACTAGTTAAACATAAATATGTAATTAGTTAAGTGCGCTTTCTCCATGCAAGTACTTAACATCTACTTTTAAAATCTTGGACTACAGTCACATTAAACTAGCAAGACACTTACATGTTTCCAGAACCACGAACTACGGCGGGAAAAATTCGAAAAAGTTACAAAGAGGAGCTCACAGTTGAAAGAAAACAAGGTTTTGGACCAAAAAAAACTGACACTAAGGATAAAATCTGCTTGTAGGAACATGGAACAATGTTGTTGCCGATAAGTTAGGTACTAGACATAGTTCAAAAAGTGCCTGACATAATTCTAGAAAAAGAAAGAATAGCTATAAAGCTAATTGTGCATAAACTTCTTTTATAAACTCTTACTGCTGCTTCATGGATGACGAAACTTAAGAGGTTGACGTTACAAATAGTAAAGGCAATGGGGTTGCAAAATATAAATAGAGAATAGCAAATAAATTTGTAAATAATTTTTTAATTTGGCAAGCATTTGTGATCTAAAAAGTAAGCAATTGATCACAAATGGCTTTATTATTTGGTAAGTGTATGTACAAGTATGTTAAAAACACATTTGCTGCTATTGTTATGAATTTATTACTAGTGTCATTGTTGACAATACAGCCAAAAAGTTTTAGGATGGGAATAATTGTCCATAACATGTGGCTGAAGACAGCAACGAATTCAGAAACGAAAAACGATATATTACTGTAGACTAGACAAATATTGCATTTAAGGGACTAGCAGTAGAGTTACGCGAAAGGTACAGCTATTTTTGATTAGGTACTGCGTATAAGCATGTTATGGTCACATTTCTATGCCTCGTATAAAAAACAACCAGGAAAAAAAAAACACCCCACCCCAAAACAATCAAACAAATGACTACCCTGTCTTCGCCGATATCAAGAGCCATTACAACGTTTATATTATGCAGCTACGTTTACAACAATTAAAATTGTATAATTTATAAAATATTGGCATTCGGCGATGAAGAACGGCCGTTTAAAATTTAAAGCAATATCTACAAGTTTAAGATCAAGCTGCTACACCTCCAGATTTAATACGTAATATACGGCAACCGTACCAATCCTTGTTACATATTCATTCTTAGTAGATTATTAGATAGCCACGAGAAAAGCAATATTTCAAAATATAAACAAATTCGTTAGGGGAGACCAGGTCGTTTCCACCCCTTGAAGAATTTAATAATACGTAGCTCCCGTACCAAGCTTTGTTACACTTTCATACTCAGTAGGTTATTAGGTAGTCACGAGGAAAGCAATATTTCAAAATATAAAGAAATTCGTTAGGGGAGACCAGGTCGTTTCTACCCCCTGAAGAATTTAAAAATACGTAGCTCCCGTACCAAGCTTTGTTACACTTTCATACTCAGTAGGTTATTAGGTAGTCATGAGAAAAGCAATATTTCAAAATATAAACAAATTCGTTAGGGGAGACCAGGTCGTTTCTACCCCCTGAAGAATTTAAAAATTCGTAGCTCCCGCACCAAGCTTTGTTACACTTTCATACTCAGTAGGTTATTAGGTAGTCATGAGAAAAGCAATATTTCAAAATATAAACAAATTCGTTAGGGGAGACCAGGTTGTTTCCACCCTCTGAAGAATTTAAAAATTCGTAGCTCCCGTACCAAGCTTTGTTACACTTTCATACTCAGTAGGTTATTAGGTTATTAAGTCATGAGAAAAGCAATAATTCAAAATATAAACAAATTCATTAGGGGAGACCAGGTCGTTTCCACTTAAGGTTGGAAACTTTTCGACAACAGGACTTACAGAAAATTATTTGTTTGAGTCAAGATGAAAATTTTGGAATATGAATACTTATTTATAAATTGTACTTCATGTATGTACAATAATCATAGGTACAGCTACTGCATAGGCACTTAATTAACCAACTAAATGTGTGGCAGTTCAGATCCAGGTCCCCTTCGGCCCCTCTGAGTATGTGCAGCCTTATGACTTGAATACTTACAGATTTCCTTGGCCTATTGACCTACTGCTGACTATTTTCTTTAAATATTGCTTTTATATAATATGTATACCTATACCGAAGCCGTGCGGTGGAGGTGTATCAGTATGATAAAAGTTTTGGAAGTGCCGTCCCTAATAAGGCAGTGTCGTAAATAATTCCTCGTAGAAAACGCAAAATAAAAGTCCCTAGTAGTTCCACGTTTAGCTTAAAAAAAGGTACTAGTGTTTTTTAATTTTATTTCACTGGACTGTTTCGTTGGGCTTTTCCTATACTTACCGACCGCAACACCTCGTTGTTCGTAAAGTCACCTCTAGATGACGCGCACCGATTTTCACAAAATGACCGGTCAGTCGGTAATTAGGTCTCCGTGCCTGTAGATAGTACCAACCTACGTAGTAGTTCGTAAAGCTACCGCTAGATGGCGTACAGGCAACCCAAATGTGCGACGTAAGAGTTGTCCGTCGGTATTCCATTTGTAACCGATCCACGCAAAATCATAAGACACCAAGAAGCGCATTTACGATTTTTCTTTCGTTTTGCTGCACCCAGAGAACAGTGCCGCCCGATACCTATTCTCGTCTATCGTCTATCCGTATTAGCATTGTTATATATATTTTCAATCATTCAAAACAGTGTGGACTTTTGATTTAATAGATATGACTCAAATATCAAAGTCTTCTTTATTAAATATTAATTGGCAGAGCGCTTTTGGCCTTAAATGGCCATCGTCAGTGCCTTATAAAATGGGCCTGTTCACTAAATTTCAATTTACGAAGAATTAAGTAGTATAGATGTCACTAGTAAACACCTTGAAAACCAAACTTCATTTGCATTTCTCGTTTTCAAACTATGGCCATCTGAAATTTGCTCGCGTTCCCTGTGTGGAGGCTAGTAATACGTCACATACACTCCAGTCAGCCACGCCCCCGGTATAAAGTAAACGGCAATCCTGGCAGCGAGTGTGCATGTGACGTGTGTTAGTCTCCACACAGGGATAGCGCGGTAAAACTTTAGATGGCCATAGTTTGAAAACTACGAATGCAAATGAAGTTCTGTTTACTGGAAGTTTATCAGCGACTTGAATACTATAAAATGATGCACAATTTGCATTAAATTAAATTTTGAACAGGCCTATTATGAAAAATATAAACTATGGGGAAACCAAAATCAATCTTAGTAGAAGTCAAAGAATTAAAACAACTGTCTAGACTTTAGTTATGAGTGTAGGTTGTGCAGTTGCAAGAAGTCAGCAACATTATGATTGAATATTGAAATTTGTTCACTAAATTTCTCTTAAATCAAAATTTCGTTTCTGTTAATAATCAAAATTTTATTCAAAATTCAGGATTAGCTAAGGTTCTTCCCTTAGCCCTCTTTTGGCAGAACTGTTTATGAATTAACTTGAAAAAGGTTTATCTAAGGGTACCTGCCTTCTGTCTAATATTCATTTTTGGTTTCGTTACGTAGATGATATTTTGTGCCTTTTTAAAGGAAAACTGGTAGATCTCATTATTTTCTTTGTTTTATTAATTCATTGCAACCTTTTATAAATTTCAGTCATGAAAAAGAACTTTCCAAATTATTTAATAGAAAARTTATATCTTAAATACTTAACAAAATTTAAATTTTCTTTTCATATTATTGTTTCAGATCAAAAAGAAAAGAACTGACATTCACTTAGGTTTATTGGTCTACTTTCAGTAAATATTTCAAAATTATTTTGTCTCATGGAATTTCTTTTTCAACTCTAGATAGCTTAGGATCCCAGTTAGTCCAAAACAAAGATAAAATTCAACCCTTAAATTTTTCTGGTGTTTACAGTTTTACTTACAATGATTGTACTGGGTACTGCAATTTATGTGGGACAAACTGGGATATCTTTGATGGTTAGGGCTAAGGAACACCTTAAACAATTTAATAAATATAAGAACACTGGTGTAGTTACAAATCCAAAATGTTAACTCACCCATTTTAAATAATTAGTTCAATATTTAATCATAATGTTGGTGACTTCCTGCAACTGCGCAACCTAGACTCATAACTAAAGTCTACATAGATGTTTTCATTTTTTGACTTCTATGAAAATTAATTTCCGTTTCCCCATAGTTTGTATTTTTTCATAATTGTATAAGGCACTAACGATGGCCATTTAAGGCCGAAAGCACTCTGCCAATTAATATTTAATAAAGTGGAGAAAGCTTTGGTATTCAAATAATTTCTATTTTATCATGTTTATCCATATACTTTTTTTTGTTACTTATCGTATGCACTTGTGTTTTAATTTAATTAGTTATCTTTCCTGCCTTGTTCAAAGTTCGTTTCACGTTCTAATAATAGGCACCTGACACCTTGTACCGCAAGGGGTAGCAGAAGTAAATAGCTTATAAAATCTTTACAGAAGTAGTCAATTTATTTCATTTTCCTGGGTCCTAGATACCTTTCACCAAGAGACTGGCTTACAAAAATTCATCTTTGTATGATTCGATAACTCACACGTGCAGTCATGTTTCAATGTATTTTTTCCCAGTCGTCGCAGATTTCTTAGATTAGGCTTTAAATTTCCAAAGAAGCCGTGAATATATGTTTATTTAATGTGCGTCTCATCGAACTGTTTTTCGGCTCTTTTTTCTGGGGAACTTTTGTCACAGCTTGCAACCTTGCAGTACAACCTCCAAACCTGCCTTATTAAGCACGTTCATTAAGAGGGAAACTCGCCGACACATGCGCCCTACCGGTACCTTCACCGACGCGCATTCCGGAACAGCCCGAAGAAGTAAACAAACAGCACGTTTTACGTTTGGTGTCCACCAGCTGATCCGGAGGTGGATCCATTGAGTATCCGACGAGGTGATCGTAATATTCGCGACTGATTCCCCGAAGAAGACGGAGAGACAGGGGGCGCCCGGCTCGAGGGCCCGCGCTGGGTGGTCCGCGGTGTGGCCGGCTTCGTGTGTGGCACACTCTTCCCCTGCGTCTCCCCGCCGGGCCCCGGGATACTCCTACCCTGGTCTTTTTATCGACGGTCCTCGCTGGTTCCTCGATCGCAGCAAGCCGTGCGCTAGTTTCGATGTCCGGCGCGTTTTGACGCAATTTTTCCAGCTTACTGGGGACGCAAACTCGAATTTTTGGGTTGGGGGTTGGACGGTCAGCAGCTTCGAAAATATTTTCAACCGTTGGTACATCGTTATTAATAATAATATTTTCGATGTCAAATTGAACAGTCTGCAATGGTCCGATTTTTGCTTAGTTAAGTCGAAAACCGATTAATATTTGCTCTTTTATAGAAAAAGATACAAGAAAAGAAAAATAGTTGTTGATGTTTGTACCATTTATATATAAATATATATAAATAATCAGCAACAACTTCGAGTACCACAAAACATGTGCATCGGTTGACTGATACCAAAATGAGTATGCACCTCTAATGACAACATCAACAGGAAACTTATGATTTTCTGCACATTTCCAACATCACTGAATTTCCACTTGTTTGATCTACTAGATGAGACAATATTTGACATACAAATTTGCAATAATAAGGAAAATAAAGAAGAAGGTTTTGAGACAAAGACGAATGTCGTATATCTTTGTTACAACATGCATACATAAACTGATGATTGCTGGGGATTATGTTAAATGAAGAAAACCAAGTTTTAGCTTCAGATTATTGTATGTTTTTAATAACAGATGACATTCATATAGCTTCTTGCAATTATGGAAAACAACGAAAACGATTATTCTATAGAGCAAAACATGACGGATTTAACATTTCCTGCAGCAAACCTGATAAGACAATCACTGTTCTTTGTAGTACTTATATATGGGTTAGTTAACAACATATCATCATGAATCAAAAATCCTGAAGAAGGAGAAATATAATTTCATCTCCAAAACGTCGACGTTAAAGTAGTATTAATGCTTTTATTTACTTAATCAGCTACAACCTACTGTCCAAGTTCCCATGAAGAATAATTTTTTCAAATATTAATATATTGGGACGAGAAATACTAAGTACTGTTTTTTTAAACGCAAAGTATGTCAACAAGATATCTGAATCTTACTTGATACCTCCGTAAGTAGTAAATTTTATATAACGTACTTGATAGTTAATTAAATGACAAGAAAATAAAAAGTTGCAACATTTATTTCTTTTTAATTTGAATATGAAGTAGTTAAAGAAATAAATTAATAAGCAAATCAATTTGGGGATATGTTCTATTTTAGTTATCTTTTGGAGTAAAAACATTTCGAAGTCTTTCCACATTTATGACCTTCGACTGAGAGATTCGACAGGGCACAATATCGATTCAAGTTGAAATTTAATGTTCTGTATTTAATAATATGCAGTGCATACGCTCGACTTAGCAACTCTGTATCCAATATAAAAACCTAATTGCAGTTATTAAGTAGTATGGTGCAATTAATTTAAATTGTAAATGCACTGAACATACACATGTGCATATGATTGCAAGTTTCTGAGACAGCATCAACCGGACTTACTTTCCTAAAACCATAAAAACATAAATTACTTTTTTACATTCTCATTGTATTACGGCGCGCATCCTCGTGTGTGGTGTAATTATCATAATAAAATTAGTATGTCCTGTAACAAAGGTTGTAAATTTCGCATTTTATTGCAACAAGCTTTTCCCAGCACCAGTTCAAACGCTCCGATTATCGCATATGAAATCAAAAGGCGGTCGTTTAATTGCAGACAATTTGTTCTAGTGGATGCATTGCAAATCAGTGTAAAATACGTGTTTGTGCAATCATGCAAATTGATGCTTAGGGGAGGTCCTATTACGAAATCAAATGCAGATAAAAAATTTAGATTATTATAAAGGATTTTGAAACACCCAAAGCTGGCCTGTCTTTGTTGTTCCATTTCAGAAATAAGAGGCAAGATTTTCCTATGGGAGAAGCGACTTAAACAGCATCAAATGCCTCTACTCATTCAGTTTTTATCTAAAATGTATTCAATGAGATATACTTTTCACATCTTGGTCTTCACTTAATGAGTTCGATCCGTACTTATTACTGCAAGTTCTTTTCCAACCTCTTTACAAGGTGTTTGATTTGTTTCATTTATGACTTGCAATTTCAGCGCTTGTTGCCCAGCAAACACACGCATATGACCAGTTTCCTACAGATTTCTCTCCTGAATATTTTTCTACGTAATATCAGGGAGCCATTTGTTCATTTTCTTCATTTTTAAGCGTCAACCTAAGTTGATGATTTAAGGCTTTAAGAAAAGAGCTTAGTAGTTAAGTAATGTAACGACAAAGAATTTTTTTATGTAATAAACAAATGACACTTTGTAGAAAGGCTACTGACGTAGATGACATTTTTAATTTCGATGTGCCATAGTAGTCGGATAAATTTGACGTACGTCCTAACACTAAATTACATCCTTCTAAAGTGTTCTTCTATCTACATTTATATACGTACAGATTGAAAATTCTCCGTTTTGCATCAAACATACGTCATTTACATTGCGAGCTGTCACCCCGACTCCATAGGCCATCGTTTCCTGTTATGATGTCGTGTCTCATTTTCGAGGGCTGCCAGGCTCCGGTTATATTTTCCGTATATAATGCGCGCCTTAATTGGCCCGCCGGACCACCGCAGAAGAGGCACAGATACCGGCGGAGATTAAAACACACAACAAAAAAACATCGCATAAGTAACAAATAATATCATTTATTAAAAAAATATCAACGGACTTGGGATTAACCTAGTTTAAAAGCTTTTTGTACATTGGGAGACGCGACCGACCCCGTGCCAGAGTTCAAGGTCGGCTGGTACGAGGTGGGCCCGAAAATTCACGGTAAATCACACCGCGTACATAAATAAAGCACCCTATACATGATTTTATACAATTTTTGTCATGAAAATTTGAGCAAGCCTTTCAGTCTCAAATTTTCTTTAGTGGGGGTCGGTACAACACGCGCTTCTTGAACCTGAGCTTACAAATTTTCGTTAATGTATTAGAATTTACAGGTACTTCTCTTGGCAATTGTTGCAAATTTGAACGGTCAAAATTTGCCAAAGGTTATATACAAAAAATTTGCAGAAGAGACAGACTGTATAAAGCAAATAATACGTCTCGTAATAAATTAAAGCAATATACAGCGTATGCTCCTCTTTGGTTACACAACGGTCCGTTAGGTATGTCGATGAAGGAACTATGCATAAGACGATTATGGTAATTGATTACTTTAAGGTAAACTTCCTTAATACTATAGTCAGCTGTGTTGTATTTGGAGTAAGTAGGTATAGCCGTGCTGTGAATGTTGGAATCGCACTATTTTAGGAACTGCAGCCTGCTTTTTGTGGCAAGCCACTCTAGTTGCTGCGTCACTGCACCTGATGCTTAGGTTAGTTCATGGACAGTTTACTTACGAATTACGATTTAATGTCGAAACAATTGACAGTGATCACGAGTTAGAACTGCAAGAAATACATCATCATTTGTTTTCAAATAAGTATTTAATTAAAATTGAATTTAAGCCTGGTTTGCTAAATGGGCTTCTATATCAACAAAAGCAAATAATTTCCTACTTCCAAGCTGCCGTATGTTTAAAACCTCTTTTTAACCTTTAGTTAGCGTTACAAATAGGTAAAGAATATTTTGTGTATTTGTAAGTTTGTCAAAGTCAGATATTATAATATATAGTGTTGTAATTCGAACTAGAACTGTTTATTGAGGTATAACATTGGATATAATTTGTGTAACTAGAGATAGCAAATATTTTTCTAAAGGCGGCATTTCATAAAGAGAATTTATATCTGCAAGTGGGGAAAGCTAAAGACGAAAAATGCACAATTCCACAGGGTTAATTGTGTTTTAGCACTCATGACTCATACCAAATATTCAAAATTAAAAAGTGCTAAAATATTGAATGTAGCATCACCGTATGAGTAACAACAGTAGGGGTACTATATCTATGATACTAGTATCGTGAACCTAGTTTTTGCAACAGACAGAAATGTCTTGGCGATCTACCATTACTTTTCCACTAGATGTCACTAACGGACTATACCGCTGTCCACAGAACTTTAAAGCTACTTCATCAGTGACGTATTTCCATTGCCATCATAATATACACGTGAACACAATGTAACAGAACTGATTTAAAATGGCATCGCTGTACAAAGTTGCCAAATACTTTTCGTTGACACTGACCATCGCTACTTCGTTTTTGCTGTCAATGGCTGCACGTATTTAAAAGTTTCTGTTGTATGTACAACACGACACAACTGAACTGCACACCTGTAACTATACGAATATACTAAAAGGTATTACACGTCCATGAGGACGTGTTAATTCTGAGGTAAAACTTGGCATGGCTTTGTTTTCACCCAACTGGCAACAATGAAGACAAGTGACTTCAATCTAATCGATGACGTAACTTTAAAGTTCTTTGATCAGTGGTATATTTATTTCTAATTCTCATGTTGATAACTGTTTACAAAAAACTGTCTCCCTTAAAGCTATAAATACCCACAAGCACAAGGTAAACTCATTAGAGTAAAATCTCGATACAACTACAGAACTCGTAGATTATATGTACGTCTTGCAAAAAATTACAAAATTTAAGATTTGATAACGCCCCTATCGATAAATGCGGGGAGCAGTGCTTAACAAAAACTGCAATAAAAAATTGGTTTAGGGTCCCTATGACCATTCTACGAATAATGATGTATTAGAGTGGGAATAACCCTTCCTGCGGATTGTTACTTATACTGTGAAAATGGAAGAAACTGATGTCAAAGCAGTTTAATTTCACGGGTGGAAGCTACAGGGAGCAAATGTAAAGGATGTTCTATCTAAATGTTTTTAATGCTTTTTTGGGCTATAAATATATAGAAGTAGGGGTCATCACAATTTCATCACCAATTTCATGACGTTTTTTAACCAACAGAATTTACTGAAAAGTGTCATCATTGCAGTAAATAAAAATATAATAATTATATTGCAGTATTACCATATTTTGGAGTTATTAGATACGAAAACGCGCCTATTAAGCTTAAGTCTACTTTGCGACGTTAAATGAATAAAGAAAACGGAAAAAGTTACTCATAACTTGTAGACATAATCTGCAGGCAACGCATAATTTATTTCCTTAAGATAATTTCATAATTTACGCTCCTGAGAAACGTTGGATACATCATTGATGTCCAAGTGGTGTGTAGTTTCTAAATATTTTCCTTTTAGATATCCAAGTCGGGATAAACAAATTTTTATTTTTCAACAGACTGTTGCCACTTACTCCTAAAAAGTCTCTTCCCTCAACCTTATGGGGTGTCCATCTTTGATATTATATCTAGCTCACTTCAGAATTTTTTCCGATATTTTGATAGCCGATTATATTTATTAATTAATCTTGCTATCCACCCAACTCGTGAACTTAGTTCTGCCACAAGCATAATTTTTTCAAAAATGTACAGTAACCAACCCAAGCAAAAGGAGCGCCATCCTACGACTCGAAATAAATATCAATACTGCCGGTTGTTTGAGGTAGATAATCTAAATAAGTACGGATAACCTTCGTCACGTGGCTGTCAACAAACCAACCATCMCCGTTAACAGGGTCACCCCAGCACTGATCACTTGCACGCCACTGTCCGAAATCTCATTGTTTTCCACTCCCGGGTTCGTCGTTGGTTCCCTCTGGGGGTACTCCTCCTTCTTGTGGAAGCACAGGCGGGCCATGTTGCTCTGGATGCGCGGACAGTCGTAGTCCTCCTGACCGTCGCACCTGCAGGTCTTCAGCTTGGCAGCTTTCTCCTGCCTCCGAAGGATCGATATCGAGTTGAGGCACCTGTGGGAGCACTTTTTCCCGTGGAACATGGAACGGCAGTACGAGTTGTAGTACTCAAGCGCCTTAGAACAGAGGGCATCGGCGGAACAGATCCACTGGGCCACCCTACAGGAGACCACGGTGTCGTTGCGGTTTGCCTTGGTCACCTGGGGCCGACAGATCTCGACGCGCTGTTTGGCGTCCTCGCAGAAATTGTCGCTGCATTCGCACTGCAAGACAAAGCTTGTATTAGATTTTTGTCGAGTTTTAAGATTGGGTTCCAGCTGAAGGCCGTTTAAGAAACAAATTCACTAACAACACGCGTATTTGCAAATCACATTCGAATTATCTCAATTATACAGATATACAAGTAAAATTTAATCAGCATCATATCATTTGTCATGTTAAAATGGGAAAGGCGCAACAGCAAACATTGACAAAGAAGAATGGGAGAAGGAGAAGCAGGAAAGAAATAACAAAGAACAAAATGTGGAAGTTGTAGAAGAGAAAGATATGCTATCAAGAGAAAGGGTGTTGTGAAAATATATACAAGATGAAATGTAACAAAGCATCTCTTCTATATAATATATCTAGTGAAAAAAGAATAACAAAAATGACATATGAAGAAAATAAGAAATGCAAAAATATTGATTGTCGGAAATATTGTTGTCATGGCAAGCGCAATTGAAGGATCACTGAGAAAAAGAGAAGTTCAACAAACCTCCTATGCTGATGATCTAGCATTGATAGCAAATAACAAATGGATCCTCTCCGAAAAGTTAATATGCGAATATCATTCGAGGTTAGGAAAAGAGCACTAGAGATAATAAATCAAATAGAGACAAAATATATGAGGATCGGAAGAATAAGGGACAGAAATTCAAGCAGAACACTAACACCAGGAGAAATTAAATTTCATGTAGTTGAAAATTTTAAATCGCAGGTGTTCAGTTAGAAGTTATCAAGTCGCTTACGATTTATAGATGAACTACACTAACAAAATCTGTCGATGTCATTTATCTAAATTCGATTTGAAAGTTCGATAAATTTTTAGGTACTAAGAACTTCGAAATGTCTGTTGCTGAACGTAAGCTTTCAAACGAGCCTACAGTGGAGGAATTAACAAAAAAAATTCTACTAATCCTTATTGAATTCAGTCCAAAATTGCGAATTTTTTTGATGCCAGGATTTTTCTCAAAACTGAGAACCTAGCCGGTCATTTCTAATGGTGGCTTGCATGTACTGTGACATACGTTAAAATGCTATTATGCCAGTCGTAAGCGACCTGATGCAATATCAATAGACAAAATCAGAAACAGACAGAAATATGCTACTTAACCTTACCCAGGTCTTTGATAAAAAACTATAGGTGCGTCGTTTAAGTAAATTTTAGGTCAAAATAGCTCAAAATAAGTTATCTTCCTCGTAAATAATCGAACTAATTATTCTCAATGACGCTTTATTTGATTTCTAAAAATGATATTTTCTGCTTTCGTTGCAAAGGCTTTGGCGGCAAAGAAACAGTACCTTAAGTTGAGGACTGAATGATTGATTGGTTACATTGAACAACTTTTTAGGATTGACATGAATTTTTCACGTTATTAGTTATCAGTAATGGACAGAACTGGTTGATTTATAAAATAAAGCCACACATAACAATGCGTATGAAAAACCTTTTGAAATTGAAAAATATCGGCGGTATGGTGTAAATAAATAATAACATAATAATAAGCTGTTCATTTTATACCTACACTAAATGTTGTTTCTTGTAGCTAATGCAGTAAATTATTTTGTTTGAATATTGCTCCAAACAAAGGTTTAAGCATCCGTTTTGTCCACTTTACCGTTCGTTCTGAAGAATGTAAACTCTTTCGAGGGTTTTGTCTAGTTTTCTATAAATTCGCCACCAGCTTGAGTTTTGTTTTATATTAGAACAATCAAAGGATCTCTTAATTCAAATATAAAATGTATCAAATTCGGGGCTGAAATGGATTCAATATGCTCTTTGAAAACAGAGTGTGTATAAAATTCTTCCATATTTAAACTCACAAGCCTTTTATGTGCAACGTGCTATTCACACGTTGACTTAACAATTAATGGCATTGCAAAAGTAATGTAATCAGAAAAAAGTCTTTTCTTCACGATACCTTTACACGTATATCGCATTAATGAACGTTTGCCATACGATTGTTTAGATGCCAATTCTGCCTGTTGGTCTTTACTATTTCAATTTGTTTTTGTACCTAAATCATCCTTTTACTTGGCACCTTTCTCAAGTGTAGTATGATTTTGTTTCTAAATTTTTCACAAGATTCAAACGGGTTGGATAGTTTTCAACTAAATAGGCACATTTTGTCGATTAAGTTTTTTTAACGTTAGCTATTACAAAAAATACGTTCAGCACAGCCTGCAGAATCTCTAAATATTTCAATTGCCATACCAGTTTTTTAAAGTAAAGTCACATTAGCGAGCTATTTCAGTATGCATGCAATAATAAGCTTTATAATAATTCGATAGAAAATATTGTTTGTTCGTTGCTTGCAACATGGATTTTAGGAGAAATTGAACAACCTTTTATAAGCCTTTTCAGTAGAGATCCGTGGCCCTCTAAATTGGAGGAACTACAGTATGGTTGATGTAAAAGTTATTAACAATATATGGTTTACTGCAGTGAATACATTATCCATATTTCACAATTTTTTTAGTTTGTGATATAATTATTGTATTCTCAAACAATGTGAAAATATACCAAATTAGCGTATAGGCAGTACCATCGCACCAGACCTGCAGAACAGCACTGCAACCTACTGCATTTGCTACAAATGTACTAATGCGGCAACACTGAAAGTGGACGCACAACGGAGAGTCTAAAATGCCCATTTGTGAGTTCGAGTGGAATGGTGCGGTAACCATGATATCGAAACATAGCAAGTGTATAAAACCTTTGGACGTAAAGATATGGGCCCATGTAAACTTGGTTGCCTAAGCTAGTTCCAGCAAGGACAATATGCGGCTTGGTACATATATATATATATATATATATATATATATATATATATATATATATATATTATATAAGATGATGATAAATGTTAATTAAATTTAATTTTCTTTGCGAGGGCGACGTGCTAGAGCCCTCCTTCAGGCGCTGCCACTGGCCTTTATCAATTTAATGAGGTAACACCATAGACATGGTAACTATTACATAGTCTGACTAAAACAGTAAACAATATGTTGAGTTTTGTTGACGATCTTCTGATAATGACTTCGGAAACTAGTTCAGATAAAAGAAGGTTTAATGGGGAAATGATTTGGCATTTTGTAAATGAATTGAATATTCTTTAAAACTGCAGGTGAACGTTTTGAATATAGGCGGTCCTTAGTTTTTTTTTAGTTTCAAGCTATGCAATGCAGGTTTATAGTGAAGCTTAATGCACCTTATAATATTTTTACTTGATGTTTCAGGTTTCAGAATAATAATAATTTTCTTCCCCCTTAATTTTCTCAAGGTTATTATGGGGTTCAGATTTAGGTATATATAGAGCCGGTTGCACAAACGTGGATTAAGGTTAATCCGAGTTTAATTCGCGGTCGTTGCCTAGCAACGCCATGAAGCCGGTGTTTTGAATGGTGTTGCTATAGCAACGACCGCGGATTAAACTCGGATCAAATTTGATCAATGTTTGTGCAACCGAGCCTAAGACTGCTAGAAAATTTGGGAAATGGTTTAGTCAATGTTTCCTGTTACGTTATGTAGAAACGAAATAATTGGTTGTGTATGTGTAAAGTATTTGCTAACAAGGCATTAGTAACTGTATTATAATTTCCGTTAAACTACAAAACATCAGTTTAGCATATGAAATCATCATTAATTAAACAAAGATAAGACAACAAACGTTACAACAAGCCAGGAAATCACTAGAGCTTGTAGATGGTTTGATGTGTTAATCCTATGGTACTTAGCACTTGAGAATATAAGATCCTGTACTTAATGCATTTGATATCGAATGAAAACTTGCACACCTACGTGAGACAGCGTTAGCAGTCAAAACGATTAATCACGATCGTTATCAGATGTAAAATGCATTTGTTTAGGACTCATCATGAATGAATTACAGAATTTGCTATATCATACAAGGGATACGGTGATGAAAAGCCGTCACCGCCGATGATGGTTAAGAATCCACTCATTTAGCAAAATAAACGTATTCATAACTAAATATGTGTTTTAAGCAATTTTTGTAGTTGGTGTGGCACCAACATCTACCTATAATTAATATCGCTTGTTTTTATTTATTTTAGTGTGGCAATTGATGTGTCTTTCTCAGTAACTTTGCCTAACACTTGTCTAGTTTACGGAACAAATAGCAAAACGCCTTTTTCAGGTTGCTTACCCTCATGAGTTCCTTTCCTTCTTCTGTAGATGTGAGAGCTATGAGTGAATGCTGGCATATTTCCGGGCAGGTCGTCAATGGTGGTCCCTGGAGAACGGCGGAGCAGCCCACCACGTAGTTCTGGAGAGCCATTCCGCATCCAGTGCGATAAGCACACTTCATGCGGGCTTCCTCGCAAGGCACTGGAGGTTTGTCAGCCACTGCTCCCATTAGCGCCGTCAGTGATACCATCATCCACCACATACCTACGAACTGAAGAAGAGGGGACGTCAAAATTAATACACAGGAAGTACCTACACTTGAAGACAAAATAGTCAGGCAGTCATGATCCATTATTATAGGTACTATACAATTTTTTATAAACGTTCATATGCTATAAACTTTCTTCTCAACAAGAAGGTCGGTCCTGCAACAGTAATGTGCGATTCTGAGGTAAGTAATAATTGTGTTCTGTTATGTAGGTGATACTTAAGCGAGATAAAAATCTGTTCATGTTTATAGCCACGCCAGGAAAACGCCTAAATTTTCAATAAATTTACAAGAAATGATTTTTATTTGTTTAGACTATTTTGGAGCTGTAGTGAAAAGGAATGGTTGAAAAATAATTAGTGATATAACTTGCGAATGTTTAGTGTAGAATAATGCTTACATTTAAGGCCTAGATCATATGCTTAAACTTGATGGTAAACTTTTCATTCACCCCAGATCTTCGCCGTTAAGAAAATGTCTTTTATATATCCTTTTGTATGTTCTTGCTACAGAATGAACTAAAAAGCTTTGCTTCTAGGGTTTGTTTTCTTTATAAAAGAACTGCAGTGGAAAAAAGTAGTGACTTAAAAAATAAAAGTAAAGAAAAAGACAGAAACTGATAAATTCTGCAAGTCTTTAATTCAATGAGGTTACCGTTGAGTACTAGTACTCCAAATTTAGCTGCCCCTCTATTAATAAATCTATATCCACTAGTTCAGAGAAAACCATGAGAATTGATTGTTATTAATACTTGGAATAATATAATTTCTTCTTTAAGATACAAATAGCAATTAAGTGTGTTTTGTTTCAAAAAATGTATGTGTATAAGTTTGCATGGAATTTGGATGGTAGCAATGTTACATGTAGGTAACTATATCTTGTAAATAAAACCCATCTTATATATTATCGGACGACTATTTTAAAATGTGGCACTTACGTACTATGTAGATGTCAATTTTTGCAGTGGATGTTTCTTTAATCAAAATTCATATATATGCATATTTTATTTCAATATCATTTTTTACGTAATTTCTTACTTCCCGCGCTTTAACTAGAACTCGGAATATATCGCTAGTTGAAACCATATTGACCAATACTTATTGTATACTGTGCGTTTTCATCTATTTAGAGCAACAAAGAAATGTTTCAAGTTTTGGAGTTACTGCTGTCTTAATTTTTTCAACTTTTCGTGTTCTTTTAATATTCCTGTTAACATCGAACTGAAAACACAATCACCAACGTGCAACTATTTAGTTTTAACGCCGTCCTTCTGGCATCTTAATTGATCACCTCGAGTACATGATTAAGATGTAAGTATTACAATAATTGCTCACCTATCTCTTAAGATAACAGAACACAAACATCAACCTTCGCTCCGTATGGTCTCGCACATATTTGGCCGTGGCAGGTTTTATCGAACTGTTTGCAAAAAACGTGTTCAACGTGTTACGTTACAAATTGACTGGGCAAACAAGAATTGTTACTATTTGGAACCACTAATGAATGTGTTTATTTCTGACTGTTTTTTTAGGTGAGAAGGTTATACGTATTTGAAAACTAGAGCTGCAGGTTTATAGGTTCGAATGCACGTGAATAATCCACTGGGACCTACCCTTTTTTTGTACTACCGGAGATACAAAAAAAAACGTTTTTAATATTTTAGTTTACATTACTTAAATTAAAAAGAAATCCTGGTCGCTGTGTCTTTGGTACAGCCGCCAGACTCATTGGCAATCGGCAATGCAGGTCTCTATACTTCAGACCGTACCAACCTACGTCGTAGTTTGTAACGCAGTCGCTAGATGACTCATTATCGATTTTAACGAAATGCCTTCAAGGTACGGTATGAGACTTGTTCATATCAAAATACAAATCAGAACCATTCAATTATTTCTATTTATAAAATTGCATAGTCGTCATACTTTCATATCTGCGTATTATGGTTTGCAGTTATCTGCATTACTAGCTATGTTAGTTTGGATCACGGATTACTGGGCTATACAGTGAATACAGCCACGAAACAAACGCAACTAAACATATACTACGATAATTGACGTATATTATTTCTGGTTATTTAAAAATACTAATTATATAAACTATTCAACAAGATGAACCATCTGACCTCACCTCCTATTTTTTTTTATACGCAATGTTAATAATCTCGAAGTTGTATAAGGTATAATAGAACAAATTTTCTTTACAAATGTAATAATGAATTATGTCACGTATGTTTATTCTACAAAATTTTAAAACTATTAATTAATTGCTACCTTCAAATGCAGTTTGTTTATTGTCAGCGTTTTGAATCAAACTATAGGAATTAACTGCACGTCTGTGCTATACTATCAGCACCATACCAAACTACAAATGAATTAATTTCGTTTTTATTAAAGCTCCTACGTGGAGCTTTAATCTAGAGCTCATTTTGCCTGTATACCAAAATGGAAAGTTGTTTCTGAAAATTCAGGTGGTGATGCCACCTATCGGCAAAAAACTGAACTGATGTCAACTAACAAAAAATTATTGCAACTTTAGCTGGGTATAGTTCCATATAAAGTGGGGCTTTGTATTTTATTATTGGATCATCTTTATTAACAAATTATCGCATCTGGCAGGCAAAAACTAAATTTTTAGAATTACACAGGCTTCGCATTCCGAAAATACCATCATATGCCATCCTCTTTAAAATCAATAAGGCTCTTTGCTAACTAATTCATACAGTAACAACTATATTTATAAATATAGTTTTCATACATTTGCAGAGCTGTTAATGCTTTGCAGCTTGCAGGCTTATTAAACGTGCTAATTGGTTCATTTGTAAGTACTTTGGAAGAGTAAATAAGACACAGGCACGCATATACGGTAATGCCTGAAAAACAAACATCTTATACGCGGCTTAAGTAGCGGTGTAAAGGTCGAATTGGTTAAGTGAAGTTGTTGATTGGTAACCAACAGTGAAAAGACGTCGTTGTTGGATAACATAATAAAGTGAGTGTTGCAAAAATGTTCAAACATAGCGTCATAACGTATGAAGTGTTTTGAAATTTAGCCGTCAAATTGTGTGTGAAAGAAAGTTTTATACTTCGGGAAGGGCTTTAGTTTTGTTGTTTTGTCTATTAGTAATAGTTGATATAAGTAATTATAATACAGTGATTCGGCTTCCTACATAATTGTAGCTTGGGTTTAACATTTTAACAAAAAAAAATCCAAACCAACATCCAAATATTTACCACTTACCATTGCATTTTGTTATATCGTTCGTTACCGTGGGATACGTCGCTCTATAAAGATGATAAAACAAAAAGCATATCTATTTGTACACAAACTCTAACCACTTTGAATAAGTTTTTTTTTGTTTTTCAATGTATGGTTTAAATCTACAGTAGGTATCTATAAATCAGAAGTGATCAGTTCTTGATGTAATAAATTTAGTTTTACTATTACTATAATTATTTGTCTTAAACCTTTGCTGCTTTGCATATTCATTTACAATCATTAGAATTTACAATTAGCAATTTTGGTGCATTATGTTCTAGAAGCTTAGGCTTGGAAATACCAGTACAGCATAAACCGTATTTTGGGATTATTTGTGACTCTTATACAAAAAAAATTATATTTTTTGGATAGTATGATTGTTAATAATAATTTAGGAACTAACCAATATCCTTTATAAACTGAGGCGCTATTTAGAGGATTTTGTCTTTGTCAATATGCCAGAGCTATAATATATCTTTTAAGAATTAATATAACATCATGTAAATAAAAAAAATAAACTTTTGGCGCATCGCCGTTTCTCAAATTAGTGTGGTATTTTTACTTGTTTTCCAGCGATTGAAGTAATATCAGTCGGTGTCACGCTATCACTTTCGCACCACTCTATTTTGAAAAAGTTGAAACCTAAGGTTATGAGACTAACCTGACCTTGCACTAGTTCCCAGATGCGCCACTTCCACGTTCACACAGGTTACGTGAGCTACTACCTAACATTATTAGACTTGCAATCGGCATCATGTGCGAAAGTGCGATTACAGTAAAAGCATAAAGAATATGGAGCATACGTGACAGTCAGCATGTCGACGTTCTAAATCCAAATGAACAGACTGCCATTTATGTATAATATTGTACCTACTTATCAATGAAATTATAGAAATGAGATGTCGACGCAAGTGTTTTAAATTAGCAGAAGCAATGGCAGTGGGTGTTGCAGAAATGCAGCCAAGGATGTTTGAGTGTTTGATAATTTATTAGAACTTGTGACCCTAAGTTCGTAAATATTTCAAATGAATAAGAAAGAACAAAATTTAACTTTAATGCAGTAATTAAAATTTAGACATTTAATTTATAGTTCACATAACTTTTTAGTAACATGTAAGAGAAGAATATCTTTATTTAATCTTTACTTCAGTAATTAAATACATCAAGGTTATTAGTAGTACTTATGTATTTCAGGAGTACATATCTGAATGGAACAAGACAAGAATTCTAGCAATTTATAATTTATTTTATGGCTAATGCTATTCACACTATCGCATTTAATGCTGATCATGAGGTTATGTAATACAACAGATAAAAAAATATTTTAAGGAAAAAATCAGCGAGGGCGTGAAAGCGCTTGAAAGAAATACAAGCTGATACAAAAGGACGGAAACATGTGCTACAGTGTAATTCTGTTTACATATGAGTAAAGGCTGCTATTTATGATATTCGGGCTGTTAAAATGAATTGTATTATAATTTCTGGCTCTTCGGCAAATTCTGTTGCATACATATTGATTAAACAATAATAGAACTAAGCATATTTTTAAAATAACCGTTCGAATAAATTACTATACAGTAAACAAGTAAATCAGTCAGAAAAAAAGACAAAAACCTGCCAACCTGAAATTTATTTACCTGCTTGTTAAAAAAAAACCGCTGCGAATTGAATCAATACTTCCACATCCAATTGTCAAAATGACATATACGTTTTTATTTCTTATACTATACGATTAGTAATCAGGTTTTGAGCATTTTTTCTAAAACAAACAGTTCTCGTGATAACAAAAATATATAAATTTTTAAAATCTGTTTTTCCAAATAACTCGAAAATTATTAACTTAACAAAAAAATTACAAGAGTGCTTTCTGATCAGAAATTTGATTTTCTATATAATACCAAAATTAAAAAAAAATCGTACGAGCAGGTTCCAAAATAGGTTTTTTTGGAAATATTTCGAAAATGTCAAAGTTTTCGATAAATTTTCTAAGACACTTTTTGTGAGAAATATTATTTCCTACCTGATGGTATTTTTTTTGAATATATTAAATATATTCGGAGATATTTAGGAAAAACCGTTTTCTTTAAGAGACGCTTTTTTTCTAATATCTTCTAAACAGTTTGCTGCACCGAAAATTTATAAGAACGGATAATACTCGCAGTTATACTACTAATCACATACAAAAACGAAAAAAATAATAAAAAAATAAAAATTTGCCAAAGGGTAGTTACCCCTTAATTTCGCCCCCTTCCCGATACCCTACTTTCCCCCACAAACAATAGGTCGCTTTGGGTAGTTGAGATTTATACGTTTGCCAAATTTCAAGTTCATATATTAATTTCTAAAGTTATCGTGTCCTCAAACAAAACCACAAACAAGACATTTGTTTTTGCTCAAATTTTGTTTTTTTGAGTTTTCTGCCATTTTAAAGTGAATGAGCAAATAATAATTTTTGAAAAATTTTTTCGTGATACAATACTTCCCAGCCGTTGGATGTGGAAGTAAAAGACCTCGCTGAATACAGACGAACCGCTTCATAAAAATACATTTGTCTTCAAAGTAACACCTATTTCATCATTTCCATTATCTCTGTTAAGGTAATTTTTTACACAAATCTTATAATATTCTTCCCTTAAATTTTATTTATCAGAATCAATCAATATCTACATAGTGAGTGTTTGACGACATAAGTTTTATCTGTTTGTTACACGTGTGCGTTCTATTTCCCGCAAGAACAAATAGTTGTGTAAGCTTGTGTTTAGGAGAAGCCTTATGAGAAACACAGCAATGAATATCTTATGTGGACCAAAGCTGTAAGAGACACCGAGACAAGACAGATAACTGCAGGAAAAGACCATAGCAAAAATAATAGAAACTTACGTAATGAAATGCTGGTGACACATCCAAAGGTAGCAGGAGACCATATATCTACTATACAAAAGAATTGGAGGAATGAACGGTATGCTGATATCATGAAGACCACACGGCAAGCCACGTGCTATACAAGGGGAAGAACCATGGAAAGATCGCAGCAAAATCACATAAAAGTGAAGCACAGTAGTCAGAAATTGCAAAAGACAAAACAAAGTAGATTATGAGGTTCTAAACCTGTACCTGTTCTAAGCTGCTCGTCTGAGGAGCAAACATAACGCAACTGAATTAACCTAACCTACAGAGCAATCTAAGGAAAACCTCCTCATTCCAAACCTTAGCATCCCGTGCGTTACGTAGGAGACCGCTAGCAACAAGCATGTCACCCCTCCAGAATAGTCGTAGCAGTCCGGCAGTACATCCGGGAGCAGCTGGAATGCCTACCGTACGCTGGTTACAATCAATTAAACAATATCCATTTTTAAAAGCCTTGATTTAAGACGATAGTGAACTTTATTCTGAAATGTGTTGTGCTCCAACAAATAATGTTTCTTATGTGTAGGGTGGTGGTGAGACGTGGTATGTAAAAAAATGCTTGTCTGTATTTGTTACCGTTACCATCTAACTATACTCGTATAGTGAATTTGGAGTGTTTAACTGTTAATATGATTTAAAAGCCTACTATATAGTTTTGATTTCAAATAAAAGCCGTTCAACACTACTTCTTTATTAAATCTTTCCATAAAACATTAAACATTGTTGGACTTCAAGGCAAAAAATTGCCTAAACAGATTTCTGATCACAGAGATTATTACTTACCGTTTCATAATACTCTGATAACCCTCATCTCACCTAAGTGATTTTCACTAAGATTAGACTTGGGATACCTATCTATCCTTTTTATCCACGTTAGAAGAATCTATTACGGGAGTCTATTATTTATCCAATAATCATCATGAGAGTTTAAATCTAAACCATATATTAACAGTCGGCGCATGCAGTTCTTTCAATCAAAGACAATTTCCTGCAGGAAATCTCTTAATAGCAAATAACTACACGTAGGTTGAATAAATTTAATACCAGGATACCCGATAATCAAATACCATGTTTATTAATACCTGTAGGAACCTGGCGTAAATCCAAATCATAAAAATGACAGGCCCAATTTGTGACTGTCGACAAGCATTGAGAAAAACCAGCACTAAAAGTGAAATACTAGGCAGTAATGCTATCCCCGGCTTAACGATCAACAACTGTAAACAGCTGGTTAGATCAACGACCTCTTGCAATAAATTTCAATGTTACTACTAAACAATAACTGTGTAAGGCTGATTGATGAATTGATGGCGTTTTATTGCACATAACATCGGACTTTATTGGTCTGCAGCATACGTCAATTGGCGTTTGGAACAATTTACTCCGGCATTATTGGTCTGATGTGTAAATTTAGGGCCTGCTGTTCAATATCCAACAGCTGACAGCTTCATTTAGCGCGGCGATACGATTTTATTAGTATTGCTCAAGGATGATGATGGAAACGCTTCTGCCATATATTACTTGCTCTGGATGAGACTTTTAAGTAGTATACAATTAATTTTGATAAACATCTGCTTGATTCTCTGAACAGAAAATGTGCAATGCTAAAATGCTATACTAAGAAACAACTTGTTATTATTAAAATAAATTTAGGGTAGAATATGAAAAATATAAAGACTTTATTAGGGTGTTTAAAGCTCTAGTGAATTCAATAAAGAAAACTGCTACTACATGACATTTCTTCATATTAACAACGAGCCAACTATATTTACGTGAATAAACTTCGAAGTATGTATCAAAGAGAAATGTTGTCTAGACGATTATATGTAGTTATTTAGCTGTGAGCAGATTTCACTAGGCCCGATGTGTTATAAATCAACAACTTAGTATTTTAACTTAAGCCTTCAATATTTTTTAAGTTATTTTAAGCAAATTTCGGTCACTGTTGCTCATATAGACAGAACCCATCATACACTTCGGACCAGTGTTGCTATGCAGACCAGCTTTCATCAAAATACCGCACCAGAAGGGTAAAAGTGTCGTAGCGACTAAAGAATTTTCGTAAAAAAGGACAACACAACTGTAAACTGCATTTTTTGTTGCGTATATTTTTATAGGCTTAAATAGCGCAAATGAACGAGTAAATAAGAACAAAATACAGTAACAGTAATTATACTAATAACAAATTAAATAAATAGCATAAATTCTAACCAAATAATTTAATCAGGCATAAATGTAAATACCTAAATAAGATATAAACAAAAAATATGAATAATAGGAAGGTCAACATAATAATTCTCGTAAAAATAAAGTTAAATGAAACAAAAAGATAGCAATTCTTACTAAAATGCCTTTGGTGCAATAAGCGTAAATGGATACAGAACAACAGAAAAATACTTAGTTCATTTCATTGTTGTTTATATAAATTGCTTTTTGTCATCCGACTTTTTATCTCAGCATTTGGTTAAAATCTAAGCAGCTGCCAGTCTTTAACGGATTCTTTTGATAAAAGATCATTGATCATCGAAGTAAGTAGTATATTTCGAGATTTAATCTTTACTAAGTTGGCTTGACTGAATATTCTGTCGCGCGCAGCGTTTGAATGAGGAAGGCATAATATGAGTAGAACAAATGACAAGTTTTCAAAAACATAGCTGTCAGTTTATTATTTTATTCAATGACGTAGGATAATTATGTATTCTGGTTTCTTTAATTCGTTCATTATATCAATACCAAGATACAATCGGTTATTTGGTAGAAAATGTGTATTATCGAGGGGGTCTATTACTGAAATATCGTTCATTCTAACGTACGGGGCATCTAAGTAACAGAATAAAAGTCCTTTATAGTATTCGACTGTTGCTCCCTGCATATTGACAATTACAACCTTCTCATACTGAAAATAGTGATTGATTGATAATAAACGAGTCATTTAGACTGCGGGAAGTTTGTTCCGTTAATAACAATCGTTCTTCTAAATGTTTAGCTGTAAAGAATAAATTAAGCGGATACCACTGCTCCAATATTCTTCCAATTTAAGCACTTCAGATTCAGTAAATATTTGGTTCCTCTTGTTGCTGGAATAAAATTAAAAGAAAAACTAAATAACATGCGGATAGCATAACACTAGAAATACCTTAAAAATATTACGCGTAAGGACCTCACAAGAACGTGATAAGCACTTACATGTCTGACTATTGCATAATGTAAAGAATGGCATATGCACTTTTTTAATATTATAACTTCTGTGCAATTTTACTTGAACCTGGATACAACCGAATTACGTTCGCCCATCATCAGAATTGGACGCAAATCCTATGTTAGCCATTGGAACATTTTTCAAATCAGTAACAACAGTATTTCAGCAGTTCCTTCTGTAACTACATTAGCTTCGTTTGTGTAMAGAGGTACCAATTCCCGTCTATCGTCTATCAGGACGCTAAACTTCTGCGTTTTTAAAGTTTCTGATAATTTTTTGTAGCTTTTTATTACGTTTTTATCTATATTAGTTGCTTTGGTTTTTTAACACCAAGCTCCTTTGCTATTTATGAATCAGGAGATATGTTGGTCAAAAGTGGGCATAAAAAACAATTTATCATTGCTAGTGCAAGGCAAGTTTGCAAAATTTTAGTCTAAATAGGATTACCTATTGGTACTTTTCTTTAAAGCTTTGTTTGTGTTTTTCTCAGTTAAAGTGTTTTTTTATATTAGACAATTCAGCCACCAATTTTCTTTTGAAAAAGTACATTGGCCCTTAAAAGCATCATCTCCTTTTTTTTAACGGGTGCATTCTTTGTTTTCCGGCATATCCATCCAAGTCATGCGAAATCTGTAATTACGGGTAAAGTGAAACCATTTTATGTGACAAAACTTACTTGTGCTCTGTGGGTCTTTTGAACAGAATGACTTTCTGAATCTAAACTCTTCAAAAGTTCCTCGTATTAAAAGTTACAAAACAATGCAACCGTTGCGGTTCGTGCAATATTATCTTTTAACGGATACAGTGGGTGTCTGCTGAACTTTGGAAGAAATGCGAACATTCTAGCTTCTCTATAGAATTCGTTGATTATTTTCCGACACGAAAAAGTATGGGCACAGGCATAGGTAGTTTTGTGCCACGCTACTGGTGTCGTAACGAAATGACGCATTCTTGTCATATCAAACCTGTATTTTTGTTATCTATTATTAAATGCGGCGGCAGAGAGTTAATGGCGTAGTCTTTTATTGCACCTTCAAAGCTGCTTGAAATGCTTTTATTGCCCAGTTTACGCAATGCGTTTTATTTCTGTTGACTTTTCACATAAAGGTTTCGCGAGCTTTATCACCTTTATAAAAATATGTGTTCGGTTATAAGGCAAGTCCAAGGACGACATATTTTAAATATAGAAGTTATAAGTTTTGGTTGCTAGGAATAATTGACATTTTGTTTATCTTCTTGGTTTTTGAAGGTGGTTTATTTACGAAGCGGGGTAATTTAAAATGAAATTTATTATTATACAAACGCATTAAACTCTTTCCATATTAATATTAACATATTCTAAAATAGTTTCTAGTGGTTGAAATACAAAATTATCGGTGTCTAACACATAACTTAATTTCACGAAAATACTAAAATTTTAGAAACACTAGAAGACACAGGTTGGTTCGATACAGACCAAAACTACACAACTTCTTAATTTTTATTTATTTATTACTTTTGAAGGTACCCTAACATCACGAAATTCCCTTTTTCGTCGTGTAAACGACCAGCTTGCGCCCCTGAAAGTTTTTTTTGCGTCATACATAGTGTGTGAAAAGTACACAATAATTTTACTTTTTGAATATAGAAGACAACTAAAAATAAACGCTAACAATAGGTAGTCTTTTTTAAATACACTCCGATCCTTTAGACATTAGGTACTACAAAGGTGAAATACCTACGTCATTAGATTCTTTTTTATCAGGTTAGCAAATTGTTTCTATGACGTCCCGCTTCCTTGGTGATTTGTTTATTTACTTTCAAAATTTTGTTTGAATTTGTGTCAGGCAAAKTTTGAGGTTTTTCGTCTTTGACAAAGATTACAGGTGTAATCGAAACGTCAGACTTATAACTTTTTGTCAGTGTTTTCAAGAGACAGCGATCTATCCGACAAAATATTATCATATATTATGGACGCTGAAAGCATTCAACCTCGAACACTGTTTTAAGTTACCGACATCTTAAATATAGGTATAGTTTTACATCTACCAAACTTTCTCGGAATTATTTGGGCACAGATAAATTAACATAACTTTGAATATGATTATTACTGTAAAACCTTTTCAACTTTTCTTCCTACCTTTTTTACCTCTTGCTCAATGTTGTTACATTAACAACATTTGCTTTATTACAATCTCTTAGAGCTATATTGGGCGAAGCCCATGACAGTTCGCTGGATTCACTTCTTTTAGTACTACGTTTATGCATTTTTCGATGCCATTTCATTACAGTACCAGCATATAGGATCCTGCCAAAACAATGATTGAATATCACGAGAATTCAGAAAAGACAGAAGACGGTGCTTCCGCAGACACTCATTCTGACCCTTTTGCGATATCACAAACGCAGATCGCCTATCAAATCAAATTAATATCTGAACATTTTGACATTTCATTTTGTTTATACTGTTATGATGCATGGAAGCCAACGCTTGCCCATTAGGCAACCAGACTGACGTTCGAGCGGTTGCCAGAGGGTTTCTTATTCCATTAGACAGGAAGATGGCTCTGGAAACGTAGCATAAGTCATCGGTTGATATAAAAACGCGCGTAGATAACAACTTTGATTTTGAAATGCGGTGAACAAAGCGACCCAGGTGTTCTAAAGTGTTTCAAGTGTTAGTGTAGTTTGTTTCAAATAGTGGTTAAATCAATTGGTAGTGTTGGAAAACTAGTGTATAGTTCTGGTGGTTTTTGAATTTAGCGTATTTCGGTGCTAGTGCGTAAATAAAGGAAGTTAAGTTAGAAATCCGCCTTTTTTTGTTTTAGATCAAATTTAACGTATGTTTAATCATAAAAAATAACGCGTGTTAATTTTCTCACCAATTGAGTGTACAGATCTCGGGCTCTTATTTTGGTAATTAAATTCTGACGTCCATCACGATTAGGACATTTTTATACCTCGTAAGTTGCTAAGCCACCATGCTTTTTTTGCACGTATGTGGACGACCCACCAATCTTTCAATAGATTTTGGTTACGCCTAAAAGCTTCCAGAACCATTGAGGCCCCTTTCTTGCAAATCGGTTTTTGAGAACATTTGAAACAGTTGAACGTGCCACATTCAGTTTCTTCCTATGGCTCAGTAGGATATTTCTTCGCGTACTTCCGTTTGATTTTTTTTTCATGTTAATTTGGTTAAAATGCATTTAACAAAATATTGCTAATGCAAACACCGCGACACTAGTTTACAATATATTAAATGTCACAAGACAAAGCAGCAAATCATGAAAAAATTGCAACAAATGATAACATGTATCCAAATAATTCAGAAGAAACGTTTAATTAAAAAAGTCGGCGCGAAAAGGGGATGTGATTTATTGTTTACTGCTAAGATAATATGTAATGTCATTCGATGGAGGACCAATTTTGTTCATCATGTTCCTTTTCCATGGTCAAAAGGCTTCGCACTGCCTATTGCTGAACGTAAGCTTTCAAACGAGCTATCGTATTATATTATACAATTTCTGCTGCCTCGGTTTAAATACAGTCCGCGACTATGATTTTATATTTTGATATGTTTTTTTTTATTTCTTCTAAAAACTGGGGATCGCATTTGCTCAGTTTCGATCGGTTTCAACCATAATTATACACGGTGTATTCGAAAAAAAATAGCATTTCTAACAAACGCTAATATGTACTAATATTCTTGTTAAGTGATATGCATAATGATATATGGTTATATTAAAGTCTCCAACGACTTGATTTTCTTACAAGTTCAATATTAGCATATTTCTCTGCTGATACACCTGTACGATTCGTTTAAAGTATAAATGATTCTGATAACACTAATTGTTATAAAATAGACTAAATAAACATAAAATTGTATATAACTACTATTTCTTATCTGAAACAAGTGCTTTCTACTTTACTATCGTTCGTTGTATAATAGATGATGACCTTTGTTATTTTTTCGAACAGAAAACAGCATGTTTGTCGCCGGTTGTCTTGTCTAAACGAGGTACCCACGAGCAATAAAACGTTTTCTCAATGTTTGGTAAACAATCGATATCTTTTAAGCAACGTTTACTTAGCGGTTCTTGTGATACCCAGTCACTTGTCCGCTTGACGTGAAACGACAGCAAACATTTAAACAAATTTTGCGAATAGGACATATTTGCATACGAAAGCTCGTTAAACCACGACTACATTAATAGGTCGCCGTGTGATAGCCGTATAGCCTGCAACTGCTATACTCCTTATTTAATAAACAGAGATAAGAGGTCCATATGTTAAAGATGACCCCAGAAGCGATAATAAGTGCATTAACATTTTCGATTATGATTTTTTAAGTCGGCTTGATGGGAATTTCCTCACGAAAGAAGTGCATAATGTGCATTGCATGTGTTTACAAAACAAACGTTCGCTGTCTGTTCGATATGATGAAATTGCCGTTTGTTTTTGTGCTTTTTAAAAGTTTTTATATACCCATTTCAATTTTTAAAGATAAGAATCTATGCTGCTGTTTGTTCTTATTTGCACTCTTAGGGTTAATTCATTTATTATTATTATATTCTTTATCACACGACACACGCTTAGTATTTATTGTACAGAACAATATACCATTGCTATGTCAGTTATACTTTCTACAGATACTCAGTCTCCTCCCTTCATGTTAACCTTTGAGGTTAAAGAGTTTGGATGAAATGAGGGTAAATTATTTAAAAATGGGTTTCTTTTAGAGGTGATAAGTTTTCCTCAAACATGGCGCCACTGGTGCTATGAACTTTAAATGGCAAGGGATGCTCATGATACACTACTTGAAAGACAAGTAATTTTTTTTCAGCCGGGACTTTACTGGTGTGTAGACTAATTGAGACTTTATGGCTTTTGTGAGAAAGAGGCTTCAGTACTGTAGTGCCATGTGGAATCCTCGTAGATCTAGGTATACTAACATCTTGGAGAGTAATTCAGAAGAGATTAAGTATTACTTGTAACATTCACTGATTCCACTCGCGGCCCTTGGTGAAACATTTTATCAATAAAATCAAATAAATACCGCAAAACAACCAAGTGTTCTTTATTTTAATTTTATTATTTGTTGTTTAAAAAAACACATTTTTTTCTTTCAGAGGTTATGATTATAAAATTATAATCTTCTCTTGGAGTGGTTTCATTTATTTTTCGTCGGTAAAAAAGGGTGTTTTGGGATTTGGCATTTCTTTGTAAATTATTGACACTGACAAAACCATGGATTTGTTTAATTCTACCTTTTTTTCTGGTTCATCGACAGTTATCAAGGTGCCGCTTTACATTCTTGTACCCTGTTCCCACATCAGAATCACAATGCAAAATTACAATTTGGTGGATAGGCTCTCAAAGGTACATATAAGACAATTAAGCTTTAATTTTAAGTCAAATACTATCTAGAAATGGTTGTTACGCTTGTCAATTGTGCACTGATATGGCCCACGTGTCGAAATGATGATAAGACCTGCCACATAAGTGGGCCATAACAAGAGGCGCTCGGGCTATGTTCTTTTTTTATTTCCTTTTTTGCACTTTAAAAATGGGTAAGCAATGTAATAATGTTTGTAAGCAATGGTCCCAAGGAAATATAGAAGCTGCCATATTACCTTTATAAGCCAATAAAACCCAGAGAACTGCAACTGCAAGATCTGGTATCGCCAGACGTACTTTGAGAAGGTACAATACAAATAGAATTTCTGTAAAATGTTTGGGCGTTCTAACCCCTAAAGAGGAACATGATTTGGTGAGAAGAATAATTCGATATTGGAATGCTATTAGCGCTCACTTTCGGTGCTGCGAAGTGAATAAAATGAAGCATTAATTTAACAAAAATACCGAGTCTACTGAAAAATCCTGGCTGAGCCAATTTCTTCACTGCCGTCCTATTTGAGCAAAAGACAGGCGCAAATGATGAACCCAGCTTGGGCGCGGAAGCTTAATAAGGCAATTGTTGGGGAACATCTTAATAAACTTGGGGCAATTTTAAACCAGTTCAATATCAGAGGTAAACCTGAATGTATATACAACATGGACAAAAATTAGTGCCGGTTAAAAATTCACCACCAACAAAATATACTGGCACAAAAAGGAGCTAAATGAATTCATCTGGTAGCTCCAGAATATGCGGAGAATGTGACGGTTGTTCTGTTATGTCAACGCATTAGGAAATTGCATTCCCCTATGATAATTTTTATAGTGTACCTCCAGGTACACTAGTACTTATTTTCAAAGGAGCGTCTTAATTACATCATTGTAGAAGCTGCAGAGGAACACAATATATCTCTGTATTACTTGATGTATGAAGGTGCATGCTAACTCGTCAGGTTACAGGTCACTCTCTTTAGGAAGTAGTTCCCATAATGGCAGCTAGGTGGCTTTGTCAGAGTGTCAATGTAATGCTGACAGATGGCACTGGCATCTAAATTTCTACTTACCTTAAATGAAAACCTGAGATTCTGATGAGGAATACAATGTGCCTCTATCTATCATGAAACGTGTGTTGAGTTAACGACCGCCGATACAGATTTTTATCATTGTGAAAATTGTCTTAAGTAAGAGCCATATTGTCAAACCGGGTAAGTAATATGGCCCGAAAATCCTTTTTACTCAATGCTACTGTCTTGCACTTCTGTTTAATTTTTTCAAAAGTTAATTTTTATTTTTGTAGTACACATATACATATCTATTATTTACAAAAAAATTGTTATTTTATTTAATAGTTTTAGAGCAAGATAATTTTATTGTTAGGTAGGTCATATAGACAGCCACACTTTACTATCCTTTCTCATTTGTCAAAACAGAATTAAGCTTAAAATTAAATTACACTTAACGTGTTTAAAAGTTAACACAAGGGAGGGCGAGCGTTTAGATCTACGGTATATGTTACCAATCCGGTAAACGTATTTACACAACTGCTTTATGGAATGAATAATACAGTTTTGTCAAACCAGAAATCAGGCCAAATCACACTTATTTATCAGCTTGAGGTAAACAATTTTGTCTCGGTCTTACTCCAAATACTAGACTATAGTCAACATTACAGTTGAACAGTTATTTTTTTGCTTATAAGATTGCACGTTCCTAGCAACAGTTATTCTACTTTCCACCGTGCCCCACGTCGTTTATAAATCCGTAGAGGCCCCTAAAACAAAGTCTACTGTATGGCAGCCCAAAAATATATAACAAGTCCCACATGTGCAGCTAGTCGCATTAATTAAATCTGTCACTTTTATGAATGCTCCTTTTGAAAGGTTAAGTGCTGCTGGTTTCCTGAGGTGGTCCTTTTAAATTTCTGAAAACCATATGCCTGTCGTCCATTCGTTACGGTGGCGGGGTAGCAAGAACAGCTTTTACTTTTTCGACTCCATACAGGCTCATTGTTATTAAAACTAATGGCTGCTGCTGCGTGTGGCCCGCATGCTTCAAAAGCGTATTGTGGGAGATGTGGGTTATTATAAGAGAGTCTTGAGATTTAGGCAAACTCTTCAGGTGACAGTGGAAAGCTGAAGCAAAGCGCCAAAGTTGTAATTTCCTCTCTGCTATTAGGATGAATAAGGTTAACTCTCACATAAATATTAGTAAATGTTGCATTCAGTATTGCATTATTTGTAAAACACTCCTGGCTCACGAATTAAGTAGCTTGAACGCCAGCTACTTTTTATTGTGATATGCAATGATATGCAAATCTGTACTGTATGATTATTGTTTGTTTGGTTTCTGTGAAAAAACAATCCATAGTACTTTGGTGTCCAGTCGGGCTTAAATGTAGACCATTTACTGTTTTAATTGTTATTATACAATACTAGGGCGTCTCGATCCAAACAGTCCTGTGTTTGCTAATCTGAAGGTTTACATTGAAATAAATATATATCAGGATTAGCTATCTATGGGTACCTCACTCGTGGGCCTATTTTGGGCACTATTAGCAGTATAAATAGAATTGAAATAACTTTTGACGATATCTTAACATTCATTCAACATATTCTATCAAAGTCTCATCAGTTGCATGGTTTTGTATATATGCAGGTATATAGTAACAGTAGACATTCTAGGAATTTTTAGAACCTTATGTAAGTAATTACATTACTTAAATTCTATTTGCACTTATAGTTCCATGAAATTCTTTTATAGGAAAGATAGCATTTACCCTCCTAGGGTAAATAAGCAGTCAACAAATTCTAACTACCAAATTTATATAGAACCTATTCCCATTTTCCCTGATTGCATTCCAAATTTTGTCTAGCTTTCTATTGCCAGAGAAGCAACATGAACGTTCTTAGGATGTTGCATGTAATGCGTATTCTAGAATGCAGCTTATTACTAATTTTACTGGGTTTACGTACATACCAAGGTACATACTATGGACTAACACTAAACATATAATAAGGCTGTTCTGTAGGTTTATAATTTTTCCGTTTGGAGTAAAAACTTCCTTCACTTGCGTTTATGTACCTACCTGCTAAGTACTTACCTATATTTCCGCAATCGTTAAACTGTCAACTACATGTCCATGAATGTGTGCCATTTAATGTTAAATTTAATTATTTATTGATTGTTATACGATAAATATGCGCGTATATAATAATAGAGCACCTACTTTAAATGCTTATGAATTTGAGCTAGGTACTCCATACATTACATACATATTGTCATTTCGAGCATGACAAAAAAAGCTTTAAAACTAGCCTCACTTCTTTTGACAGTTTTGACCGCGCATCCATCTCTTAAACAACCAATCAATCACGCGTACGCTCTTTCGACCCAACATTCGTTATTCTTATGCAAAAAGGATGGGTTGCGTTCACATGTTCTTACTACATGCGTTTCCGCTCGTAAAGATCGGAATAAAAATCTAAAAGTGGTGCACATCAAAAGGTTAGGGCAGGATACTGAAGAAATAGAAACTTTTTATGCTCCATGCATCGCGTTTGACTTATGGGCTAAAAATAAACAGGTTGACAAGTACCACTGTTTCGAAGATGATCATCCAATGGCCATATCTCGATAGCAGTAAAATGTTATGTAAATAAACAGTTGCTGTACCGGCTGCTACGAGTTTTAAACATATACGGCTTCCGAAAATCTCGTTGGTACGGGATATTTGGAAGCTCCCGGGTTCCTTTTTTAAAGGAGAATGCTAATGCTAAAGCGGACAATAAGCTGAAAATTGAGTGAACATCCTCAATTAAATTTGCATTGAAGTAACTATCGAGTATCGATACGCCATCAGAAAGTGCTAAAACAAAACAAGCCGCGATATGGTATAAGTAAATTTATATTGCGGAGGAAAAACATTGAATGTCCCACGTCTAATTACATAGCAAAAATTGAAGATGGTGCGTGGTATTCTGTTATTGCAGACTATCTATATTTCGCTTAAATTTTTTCAGAAATACCTGCAATGGGACAGGATACATGCATGCAACGTGTTAGATCACAAATTTAATACCAAGTGAATTTTAATTCATATCTAGGCATGATCCATCAATATATACCACTAACATAAAGTAAAGATTTACTTGTTTTAAATGATTTTTCGAATCTCCGAAGATACAAGAATATTACGAACAGCTTCCCTGTAATCGCAATTCCTTTATATGCTTATCTTTTTGTGTAAACAAATAACGTCACACATTTAAGGTATTTGTTTGATGTAATATACTAATACGAATAGTATTTGTTTCAAAATTAAAATATTTAGAATTTTGTTACATTCATAGTTTTTATGGGCTGGACTCGTAATTTTATGTGTGAATGTCTACATTACTTCATACAGCATATAAGTAATGTTAACCTGCTGATTTAATCAAAATAATTATTACAATAATCTACACCATCAAAATTGAGGTTCTTATACAGTGTGCTCTAGTGGCAATCTTTTGTTAGTCCAATACGATAAATGCAATTGGTAATAGTCTTTAAATTTAGTTCGAAGGAAATACAACACACTAAATGACGTACCTGATAAAAAATAATCAATTATAAGCCTAGTTATGAAGCAGGTAAAAATCATCCTGCTAAAGTGTTTTCTATGAAATGGTTCACATTGCGTCAAAATAATAATTCTTTAAATAACTTCAGTTGTGAAAAATGTAATATTAGTTATATAGGTTGCACAGGTCGTAGTTTTAAGGAAAGAATTAAAGAACATAAAAAATCCATATTAAATAATAGGAACTTAACTGGCTTTTCAAAACATTGTGTAACTCTCAATCATACATTTGACGAAAAAAGATTTAAAATATTACATAACGTTCAAAACGGCATCAGGTTAGGATTATTGGAACAGCTACACATAAACAGAACACTTAACAACCCCCACAAAAATATCTGTAACGATCAAGTGGAATTCCCTAGTTTGTTTATCAACGCTGCCATAAATGTCACCCGCTCGTAGGTATAGAGGCTCGTGGGATCTGCATCTAACTTTAAGCAACAGTTTCGTTTTGTAAACTCTTTGAGAAAGGCCTAATAAGCCGAAACATGTAAGAGGTTAAACTCAATAAAATCTGAAACATTACCAAGTGTTATAATTATTATAATATTAATAATTCTTTTAATCTAACCGTAAGCTAGACTTGGACAACGTCTATTTTAAATACGTGGCAGATTAATCATTCAAAGTACTATGATTTCACTGGGCTTTTCCAATGGTCACAAACGCTCATTGGGCAATCGGCAATGTAGGGTTTCTGTACATACCGACCATACCGTCGTAGTTTGTAACGTCACCGCTAGATGACACATTACCGATTTTCATCAAATAAACGGTACCAACCTGCATTGTAGTAGTAAGGATCCTGCTAGATGACTCATTAGCGTTCTTCACAAAATAAATGCCCAAGTGCGCGTGAGATGTGTCCACGTTAAAAACAGCAGGTTATATCTTAGGAAAGGGATGAGCTAAATTTTCGCTCACTTTAATGTAGAGCACCAACCTGAATTTGATTTAGGAAGCGCTGGTTTACATTCTTATTACCAATGTCACTTAATTGTCAATAATTTGTTATAGTTAAAGAGCCAATTGTTATACTCATACAAGGTGTTGCCCATTTTTACAAAATGGATAAATTTGAGAACTGAGCGGTTATGAAATATCTCTGCAACAAGGGCTTCTCATCGCCACAGATTCTTATGGATATGATACTTCTAGTGGTTAAATATGGTATCGGAAAGTATTCCGCTAGAAATTTTAAACTTGGACGAGAGACCTATGAATACTACAAATGCTGCCGCTTCTTACTAGGCAGCGCTGAAACCATTTTGAACTGAGAATTATGTTTCAAAAAGGTGTCTGCCTGATGGGTATCGAAAATGGGACGCCAGAAAAAAATAAGACGAATAACTTGACCATTATCCTGTTAGAGTAAGTAGTTCGTAAGACTACCGTTAGATGACGAATTACCGTTTTTTCCACAGAATTACTGGGCAATGGGCAATGTAGTAGTAGATCTTTGTACTTTCCCACCGTACCAACTTACGTCGCAGTTCGTAACGCTACCGCTAGATGAATCGTTACCGATTTTCACAAAATGAACCTTAAAGTGCGAAGAAAACGTGTTTTACTTTGAAGTAAACGAACATGATCGATTAAGTAACTATAATTATGCGGGCAAACATTGCAATTCGATATATCTATCCTTCACCAGTTTTCTCTAATTATAACTTCCACGTATACGCTTTTCAAATGACGAAACGTAAAATGTTGCACCTGCTTCCGGAACGACAACGATGCTGTGTTTGTTTATCGTGACATAAAGCATCTTAATCAGTACCCAACCTATTAACATTTAACTCTGCGTTTATAACTGATTGAGCCTGGACGTATGTCCTGTTAACAATTCAGCACGTCGCAGCGCATCGTCATGTAATAATAATGCTAAATACATTCATAAATAATGCAAATTAATAATCCGTTGGCATTCAGCAGACGTACCATTACGCAAAAGCAAACGTGGCCGTCATTAGATATTTTACTATGCCTTAAATAATAACGACTTCTGTTTACAAATAGGAATAGTTTAGGAATATTTATAGCGATTGTGGCCCATATTTTTTGAACGCTTGCGTTACCACAGTTTATTTAGTATTAGAACTCTTCTTTGAATGTATAGTCTTTTTAAGTCTTTCATCTCAGAAAGAAAACAGCATTAATTATTGCAGAAGTGTCCTCATGTAAATCCAACAATTTATTAAACCTAAAAAGAGCTATATTCAACAAGAAAAAGAACAAGATTTATAAAAGTTTTCTCCTACGTCAACGGCTTTTAGATTACTGGATTTCAATTTAAAATTACCAGGCACGTTTTATATTATAATGATCGTTTTTATATTTATTGATAATTAATTTTATACAAAGCTGTATCCAGCTATGATACCCCAGAATTATTGTCATACACTATAGGCGTATGTTAGATTGTTGACTTTACGCGAAAAGATAACAATTTTACATTTGCAAAAACCGAGAGTACCTATTTTTTACAGGGTGAATCGGGAGGAACGGGCCAAACGAGTACACGCGAGGATAATGTAAAAAACTCACTTGTTCTAGTTCGATTTTCATTTATTTTCAAGTTAGAATAAGGTAATTCACATATTTTATCTAGGGTTTCACTTGTATTCGAATTTTCGCAAAATTAATTGTGCCGTATTCGATGTTGATTTGTCTGTTGTTTTGATAATCTATCAGTGTATTATTATTGCGAATGAACGATTATTATCAAGACTGTATGATTAGGGTTTCCCCAACAAGGGCATCCTAATAAAAGCGTATTGTATTATATTATATCAGAGTCTACAGCAGAGTGTGCCAGACCGGTTATCTTCCAAGTACAGTGCTAAGGTGACATCTGAATAAGGTACTGGACAAAGTTTAGCAGAAGTTGAACTATTCTGCAACTAGCAACAGATGCAACGACTAGCTCACAAAGAATTAGTACTCAATTGGCCATTACACAAAAAAGAAAATAATAACAACCCCACTAGCAGGGCATTTACAGAAAGTACAGGACCTACATCCGGAATATTGAGCTCGCTGTGTGTGTCGCTCATATTGTTTACGGATGAATTCACTCACAACGGTATTAATAATTTTCATAACTGACATGTTTGGGCAGATGACAGTCCCCATGCAATAGTAGAAATAAATTTTCAGTACAGGTTCTCGGTAAACCCGTGTAGTTGGCAAAAACTTTTTGAAATAATGAAAGTGGATACCCGGTATGAACTTATTGGATGTATTAATAATACTTCACACAACCTGAAGAAAGATGTGGAGCAATTACGAAAGCATCAGGCGCTCTTCGTAGACGGAGTAGAGAATAAAATCAACGGCGGCATTTTTGAACATTTATTATAAAAACGTTATACTTATGAGTACCACACCAGTAGTGTGGACCGCTTCTACCCAGTATTTACAATTCACTTCGTTTTCGGGAAAATTATTCAATAATTTTGGTGAAGTCTCATGTTACAACCGTACACGTAATAGCTTGGAACATTCTCAACTTTAGCTAAGGATATCCTTGATACCATGCCAGTTTTGCTTTAACGGAATAATCTTTTAAAGTTAAATACAGTCTTCTTATCTTCTGTTATTCTGAACAATCTGCGGTATTTGGCGCAAGCAACAGTAAGCATTAAAGCACACTCGAGCTTGTGCTTTAGTTGACACTGTTACCACAGAATATAACACTTCTTGGAGTATAACTAAGCAGCAGCATATAATGTATTTCTATCTATAAATGGTTGCGTCCCATTTGTTTGCTTTGTTTTTGTATTTTAGGACTATTTGAATCTCCTGTTGAAAAAGAATATTTCATACTGCTTTTGCCAGTAAACTTGCCAATACTGGCTCTGGATGAAACTAATTGTAAATAGCAGAAATAAGGGTAAAATATATCACTTTTTTGTGACATTTATTATCCCAACCTAACCCTGCTGCGCCGTTATATAATGATGGATAATTGTTTTTTATCATGTTAAGGAAAATTTCTCAAATCAAAATCGTGTCGTGATAAGATATTTTATTATTTATATATCTTTAGGCATTACCTAGTATATTACACCCATCATATTTTATGGCCAGCTTTATAATCTTTTGTTGTTGGATATGATAGTATAGTGAACAAATATTATTATATTGAATGCGAAAGTTAGGTCTGTATTGAATGTTGCGGATACAAGTACGCAAAATAGGGATGGATCATTTTCTGGGGTTGAAAAAGTAAAACAAAAACGAAAACACCTCCAGGCTTAACACTGATGGCAAAAGAGGTACCTAATCTGCAATGACTGAGATGTGCGTTACACATAAATTATATTTTTTATTTGTCCAGATGGCTGTCCTTCTATATAGTTACAAATTTGTTATCTCATTCCGTTTTAGTTAAGAAATTTTTGTAGCAACGGTTGATAATAGTAAGCAGAGCTGCCTAAGATGTTACCAAATTTTGGTGGCGTCAAGTCGTGAACTTGACAATAATTTCACCAAGAAATATCAACCTCTCTCCGAAACAAACTCATACAAATTTCTCATGTTTTGCTAGTATTCTTCAGGACTGTGCTTTGTTCTGGGATAAGAGATGTCTGGAAAACACACAAATCAGATAGTAATAATCCAAGTCTAAACTCTAAAAATGTTGGAACGACATCTTGAACGCTTGTGTCCGAAAATTCGTTCTTTTAACTTCTTGACTAGGGAAGTTATTATTACTGATGTCGCTACCGCTACCTGTCAATTATTACGATTATTTATGTGAAAAAAATGTTTGAGAATCATCCAGTCTGAACTTCAGTTTAAAAAAACATCGTTCATAAAAAATATCCATAACTAGATAATGAGATTTGTTGTTTGTAAATCATTTAGCTGTAATACAGTCGAATGTAACTGGCAAATATTTTTATATTCTAAGTCAAGCTGATTCGTTTTTTCCTATTCATGCAAGAATTTGACCCGAGGCCGTACAAGAAGCTGTCGAAAGTGGTGGATGGAATCACGGGTGGTGTATTTGTATTCGTGATCAAAAGCTTGTGTGGCCCGACGGCTTGGTCTCTCGGTTTATTCCCAACCCGCAATAGAAATACGAACGCCAAATCTTCAAGGTACTCACCGTAATTGTTAATATCTAATTCTTGTCACATGGTCCTCTTGCTGGAAGATGAAACCCCGCACACTCACACAAACACCTCGGACCGCCAAAAACGTAATCGCGCTAACCGGAGACCATCAACACGTCCGCTCCGTGCGGCGACCAACGCGGCATTGGGATTGGGGAATTGAGTTGTGCAGAGGCTGACAGGCCTGGTACCTGAAGGCCCATTCTCTTCAAGCCGTCCTCCTCTGGCATCCCGGCTATCTTTACGACGTGTTGTTCCCCTTCTTGTCTGACTGGTTGCCAGATGCTGGGATGGTCTAGGATTTACAGTGGACCAGAAGATACTTGGAGGAGAGCCAGTGACCTCGAGGTTGCGTGCCGTGCGTTAGAGGTGGGGATGGTGTTTTCGTGAGCCCTCCTGAGATTTGGTGATTAGGTCTGATCTTCAGGTGTTTTTGGTATCCGTAATATCTGGAAGCGATCTAGTGTTGATTTTCTGGACATATACATGGCAGCACTACACTACTTGCTGAAGAATAACATAATCTTTTTTTTTAAGTCCATCGCCTTCTGAAGACTGATATTTTAATCACTTCTTCCCTCTCTAGAACACCTATTTCATTTTTCCCGAGTAAACAAAATAAATTTTGTTGTTTTCAATAGGTTAGTTATAAAACAAATTTAAATGTGTGAAACATAAAACGATTGTTCTATAGCTATATAGCAAATTATGCAGAGTTAGACAAGAAGTGGAGGACTTTATAACAGTCTTAATGGCAACATGTAAAAACAGTTTCTAGATTTTTTAGTTTACGCCTAAAGCTTTTATGGTGATTTTGAAGGTCCGTCATAAAACAAGCAAAATTTCTGTAGAGCCATTTTAGGAATATTAAGTTTTATAAATGTACCGTACTTTTCAGATTAAAGGTAAACTACATTAGCTTTACTACAGGTTGAGGACCGTATTTAACAAACGTATTTGGCTATTACCCTGCTTTCTTTTACGCTACAATATAGAATCAATCTGTTGTTCCAGTAATAATCTTTACTAGGTATGTATTGTATATTATGCTTTTGAATCTTGAAACGCCAAACACAACAAAAATCCAAATTGATAATTTCACATCAGTAAAGTATCAGTAAAGATCATTGGTGTTGTAGATGTACACAGTAATATATAATAGATAATACAACTAGAGCACAGGTGTACGTACAAGTTACTACCTGATGTTTTGTCAGATATCAAAACTATTTTCCACTTTAAAGACTATTGGGTTTATAAAAAAAATATTTGTTGAATAGCATATATAACTTATGAAAGTTTCATTAATATGAATGGTGTAACGTATACACATAATATTCAAATCACACTTTATGCGAAGTAAGCATCGTAAATTGCTCATATCAATGGTCAATATCTAATAGTATTACAGTTCATTTAATTTAAAAGAGTACTATAAAACTGTTATAAATTAGAAATATTCCTAGTGTCTGTATCTTTAATACACTCGTAAGTTTGATGTGGACATGTTTATCATCAGAACGTGGTAGAAGAGGTAAGTTAACTTTGGGCTAAAATTAACGTGACAAAAATTAGTTATTCAAAGTAATTTTATTTCGCTGCACTCTTCTTTCGCTGGGCTTTTTCAGCGGGCAATCGTTAATGTAAATCTCTGTGTCACAATTATTTACGTTGTAGTTTGTAAAGTTACCACTAAATACATATTACCGATTTGCACAAAATGACCATCCGCAAGTGTGGTGTAAAACGTGTCTGCAACAAAATAAAACAATTGGCTTAAGTGTAGACTTAAAAAAAACTAAAATGCCATACAGTGAAGCTTTATTAAATATAAGCATATATACTTCAATGTCAAACGGTGTTATAAATAGTGTCAAAACAATTTTAGATTCTAAGATACAATAAAACTTCTACAAAACTATCTAGCATTTAAAATGTTACTTGGGTGTTTGAAGGCAACTTATACGTTTATGAAGGGCTGAAACTATGTCCGGTAGATACTTATAGATATTGACTACATATTCAGAGAAGAACAAGCGCTTTTTAGGTTCGAAGTTTTATACAAGTTCTGAAAGTTCATTCTGCGCACATTAGTGAAGTGAATTCAAACCAGAAATTATTTAACTTCAATATCAGAACGAATTTTTGGCTTATACCTATAGACTATATAAATTACACCTAAAAACTTTCCAAAATGCCAAAGAAAAAGTTGAATAATTTAGGTACTAATGTGTATCTGTTTAAATCTTTACACTAACTAATAGGGAAAAAACAAGGAAATAGTTATTGTATAAAACTATAGACTCTGGATCTAATAGTACTGCCAACATTTGTAGAAAACATAAAAGCAGTAAAAATAAAAAAAAAGTATAGCAAATTTTTAAGTAAATTGTTCCTTTTTTCCAAATTTAATAAATATTATATATTATTTTTTCGAAGTTAYACGTTTGAATAACGTCTAAAGTTTTCGAAAGGATTGTTTAAGTTTAAATGAGAAAAATGTGAATGAAATTGGTTTCTAAGGGAGCTACAGCCCTTTGATAATGGCAACCAAAGGGTCTTTTGTTTCAATACGCTATATTAGTGTGACGTAGATATTGGCTATTTTGCTATCCTGGATCAAGAAAAACCAAGTAGTCATAACTTGCGCAAGGGAGTTTAGTGTTTGGCGGAGCCGGAACTAGGATTGTAGCGCCCCCGGCGAACTTTTAAAATGCGCCCTTAAAAAAATTTAATGCTTTCATGATAGATATTTAATGGTTATGTTTCAAATTAACGATTTTTTCACTATTACAAATAAAATGATTTGAAAACGATAAAAAACAATTACTTCCAAAATGTTTAAATAGTTACAATTAATTCCGTAATAGCGTAATCTTTGGTAGCATTAACTATATAGAGCTTGTAGTCAAGGAAATCATTATTTTTAATAAAAAGTTTTAGATTTTGCTTCCCTAGAATGTATGCGCCCGTGGCAAATGCCTTCTTCGCCACGCCCTCAAATCTGTTGTTGAAAAGCAATATAAAATAAGTGTTGTAAGGTTTATATGTTTCTCTCTCATTTTAACGGGAATATCCAGGGACTTAGCACGTTACCGTTTTCTGGTACTACATGCAAATTGTAATGCTCTACACACGCACATATTGTAGATTAAGCTTTTCAAAAATACATTGTAACTAAATGTCATTTCGGTTTGTAATACTTGTGGAGTAAAACGAAGGAGTGTAAGTTACAAACGTACACAGTATTACTTCTAAGTATACTTTTAAGTTATAAAAATGCACCCAACACTGAGCTCCGTTACGTTATGGCAACTCGGTTTGTTTTGATCCAGGACTTTGACATACCGCAGCAAAATGGCCGACACCTACGCCAGCACTACTAATAGGTATAGTAATATAGCGTATTAACTCAGTAAATTTACTAAAATTTGCAACTGGTGCTATCGGAAATTGTTTATCTTATTTCCGGAGAAGGGAAAGCACCATGATCAGCATGCTTAAGGCATAAGATTTTGCATACGAGGAAATTATTAGAATATTTTCACATTTCTTGATTAATTTTCTTTAGAAAATCTTTCTTGTGCTACTTATTTCAGCCAAAAAAAACCACGTTGCAGCAGATTCACTGCTAGATAATTAATTCGCGTACAAATTTTAAAAACATCAGAAACCATGCATAAGTAGTTTGCCTAGAAAAAAATCTAAATTTTCAGTAGTTATACATTTATAATAATCCTAAAGAAGTAATAGTCCTAACAAACTGATCAACCACTTTACGACACTAGGCCATAGCAATAGGACTAACTTCTCGGTAGTAAGTCTCAGAAAGGCATTTTGCGCAGACGTTATTCTGGAATTAACTTTCCGTGAGTTGAATTTTTTTACTAATGCAACTGTTAATCTAAAACCATTTCAACATAAGTCGAACTTAAATGATTTTACATTTTTGCCCCTTGAATACTAGTAGCGTTGCCTCAAATAGCACTTCACTGATAATACGATGTGCTATAGTATTCTTATATACTCGTAGGTGTATAATTTGAATATTACGGTGATTAAAAGGTAAACATTTTTGAGATTGCCACTTTGTGCTGAAATGATCGTTAAGTACTTCAATAGAACCCCGAAGTAAGAACAATTAAAATCTGTATGGCGGTGTTTGAATTATTTAATTTAGTTTTATAGTCAGTTCCCCTTCGAGTATTCGGTTTATGGTTACTTTGTGCTTTATTCACTTCACATTAATTTGAAAAAATAAAAGGGTTAAGGATACTTCCAAAAATACACCCTTAAATATGACGCATGCATTATTTTTTGATTTGCTTCCGTAACTTGGACATTTTATGTACTCAAAATTAATTACCCTTAAAACATAGAGACAATAGGTTTACCTAAATACTAATTTGCATAACAACGCTATCTTTCTTGTTAATTTCGTTTTCGTTACTTAATCTCGTGTTTATGCACGGTAGCCAGTCCCTTATTATATTTATTTAGTCTTATTTCCCTTTAACATGCGATACAAGCATCCGGCAAATAACGATTAAACGCACCAGTTATAATGATGAATGTTTTTTGGTTCTGTATCAGCAGCGCTACTTCCTTTTTTCGGCGGTCCATCTGATGATAATAGATGTACGTTTTCCGCAACGATAATTAATCACTCGCTCATGGAAAACAAAGCGTGTGATTAAGGCTGATATGTTGTTTTAAGCAAAACTACTTAATTGAGACATTATCAGGCTTTAGCTGCAAACAAATCTTTCCGGTCAATATTTGAGTTCCTCGTATCAGGAATACGAGTCAACATTTAACCGAATGTTTGCACTACAAAGAGCGGGTTTGAAACAAATGCCCCAGTTAGCGGTGTTGTCAAACTTGGAATTAATTCTGCAGATGGCTGTTCGCTTTTACTGAGCGATATTTTAAGGATTAAGCAGTATTATCTCAATATTGAAAAAGTACTGACAAAGTTTGTTTTTTATGTATATAATGTAATGTGATATCAATGATTTGAATTTGCCGAAGAGTAATTAATACGTTACTGGGTATGCGGCAAAAGGTTGGGCAAAAAAGAAACGCTTTTTTAGCTAATGCCTACATATTTCGGATCACATTTGACCCTTCATCAGGACAGCTACAATAAACAGGACACAGACAGTTGATACAATTGATTAAAAAAGAATACTTACAGCTTAATGCGAAATAGTTGAATGCAAAGTTAGGAGTCCCATAATTTACAATGTAAAGCATAAGTGAAAGAATTGAAAACGTCTAAAATCTCAACACATTTATCCTGGGGTATAGATATAATAAGATCGTCTACATATTGATATAAAAAAGGTATTTGAAAAGATAGCTTAAATATGCAAACATTTATTAGTTTGGTCATCACTAAAGACGCCAAACGAACTAAAATTGGAGCCCATAGAATATCCAATTATTTTAGAAAAAAATTATTTTTAAAAACAAAATAGTTTGTGCCAAATATAAAATAAAGTGCTAGCCACCCACCATAGTTAGTTAAGTTGACTAGGTTCTATCTAGTTTTAAGTTATAAGCTAGAAAAATGCACTTTTTGCATTGTATTTGTGGCAAATATCGATATCGAATGATACTTTGTTTATATCTAAATATATCTCTAATATTAGCAGGAAAACTGTTTAGAAACAAAAAGCTTTGTGTTACCCAGCAGCCAGCACAGAAAGTCACAAAAATGCGCTACTATTCATAAACCCCCATTTTATTAGTGACAGCAGAAAATTATGTCTATGTCCACCTCAATAAGATTAAATTAATARCTAAACTCTAAATGGGTAGAATTTCTTGATTAGCTGACTTTTTCATTGAAGGTAAACTTACCTGAAAGAATCGATACTTTAAATCATTGAAGTATCTTAGCATTCCTATCTGTAACTGCAGACTACCGTCGATTTAATAGAAAAGTACAGTGGTGATGGTAGCATTAAATTTAATTATTATAAACAGTTAAATGAAACTCTTTAATTTAGATATTAAATTAGATTTATTTTATGTAGGTATAATTATATTATTTCTTTATCAGATCAGATTCTGTTCTCATCCGTCGACAAATATTTTGAATTTTATTTCCTCAATAAAGAACATAAATAAATAAAATCATACATACAACAACTTTTGCTGTTGTGTTTGCATTACGGGCACAGCACAGTTACCAGTACAAATACTTTTTTAAGTTAGTTCTTTGAAAAAATTACTTATTTTTCTAATATTATTCATACAGCAAATGTTTAGATCTAAGTAAGAATTTAGATGGCAATGCCATCTGTCAGCATTACACTGACATGATGACAAAGCCTCCTAGCTGACAGCTTGTTATCTAAATTCTTACTTACATCATACCATTGCTTTGGTATATAGGCAAAACCCCTTCTATGCCGTGTTGTCTGCACTAGACCTAAACTGCACTGATGAGTTATAACGATAGCGAAATAGATCCATCTGCAGTTGGTTGTGGTGCAGACAGCACAGCATAGACATGCATTTAAATGTTTAGATCATTTCTTGCTACCGTATTTAGTTTCCATCTTTTCTTGTGCGTTACTTTGTAAATAATAGCATAATTCATTACTCATTATTCAGTACGTTCTACATCGCTATAGCTTATAGCAGTATTTGGTGTACCATTTTCATTGTAATTGTAGGGTATCTCGGTCACTATTAATACTAGAAGCTAGAGGGTCGCGGTTTCGACACTACTCTTGTACTTTTTTGTTGTGAGTTAAACTGCATAAAATAAAAATATGATATCAATGTATAGACCGCAATTCTCTAGTATTAATAGTTAGCAAGATATCCTGCAAATAGTGCAAATACAACGAAAATATGACGCCATGTACATAATATTTTACGAAACAAGGGCGTCGCTAGCTCACAAGCTAGAGGGGGGCAAGCAAGAAAAGACAACCGGGGAGGAGAAAACTGCTTTTGTAATTGTATAAATAAAAAACAAGATAATACACAAATTCTGTATATCGGTATATCTCAAATAAACATCGAAATATTTTATGTATTGATTGCCATACGGACAAACGATACTTAGATACGGGCGTTATGTGATTCAGCATCATAACGTTTTGGAGGTTTCGGAGATTGGAGCGACTTAACACTTGAAAGTACATTATATCTTAAATTCGACACCAACGGCCAGCAGTTAGCTTATACCTAATCTTCGTCTTCTAAGTCATCCTGTAAAGTTATGAAAAATATGTAAACCACATTGTACAATGAATTTTAAGCAGGGGCTTTTATACTGAATGATATTACTTACATAAATACAACTAGCAATCCGATGCCAAAAGCTGCAGTGTTTGATAAGGAATGCAAATTCTTGTAATGAATATTAGATGGTAAGAAATGAAATATCAAAAAGTCATACGTTAAATAAGTACAAGATTAAATAAGAACGATAATGAAATGATAAGGCAGAAAATTTATAAAAAGAAAACTGATCTAGATGAAAAATAAATTATGAAAGTTTAATTTATTTGAAATATACCTAAAGCTATGAAAAGAAATGAAGGTTCCTATAAGCTTACTTGAAATAACTGTAGTATTATTTTGGTGGGATTAGCAAACACATTTTAACACTTATAAAGTGCCCATGCTTTATCCAAAAACGTATTACTAACTTTAGTTAAAATAAAAGAAATTATGTAATATTGCAATACATATATGTATATGCAGTTATATGTTACATAAAAGCTTAACTGTATATACCCTTTAATTAATTTTAAACCTGTGAGACACAACCTTTGTGAACTCATATTCATTCGTAGTTTTGTTATTATAACTTTCTATTTTATCACAAACAAATCTTTTTGTCATCATCCTAACATGTTTATAGTTCTTATTTTAGCTCTTTAAGTCTTAGATTAGTACTTTGATCAAGCGGTTGTTTTCTTTTTTCGAAATTTAATGTATGCAAGAGTTTCGTTTGCCGGTAGATCAGCCGCTTTTTTATTTAGTACCTAAAACAAAGACATAAAATATTTTTTCCTACATGCTTTTCATTCAATAATTTGTAATTTTACCATTTTTATTACTTACATAACTGCTGAATAAGAATGTAAAACAAAATAGAAGAATAAGCCTTATGAACCTGTAGCTAAAGTTATTGTTGGAGGTTATTTGGTCCCGAGTTGGCGAACGCCCCTGCGTTTAATGCTGCTTTATGTACTTAGTAATAAATTTAATAATATTAATAATATTTAATAAATTAAATATACTAAATTAATATAAAAACTACACACACCATAAACCTCAGTTTGCCTCGTCATTTCTCTTTTTCTCTTTTGTCTACTTTCCAGGGGGGCAGCTGCCCCCCCCCACCTGCCCCCCTGCCCGCCCCCTTGGCGACGCCCATGTTACGAAATAAATAAGCAGAACCATCTTCAACTGCCAGCAAACGACAAAATCAAACGTCTTTCCTAAAGCATAGCCAACGAATGTGTCTTTAAGTTTGCTTGGCAAGGAAAGTGCCTTATTGTACCTTAAATATAACATCCATGTAATTTTTTAACCCCCTCATCACGTTATTATGTAGTTCTTGTTCTATCTCACCAAGGCCCATGTCACCACCATGTCAATGTTTTATTCTTAAGCGCCATTATAAAACATTCATCTATTGGTAACAAGGATGTATTTCAGTCATAGCGAATTAAAACAAGAAAATTACCAGTTTTCACTATTGATTTCCTGTTTGTGCAGGAGCGTTCTGTTTATGCTTACATCATCTTTCTTATGAAAACTGTTATTGGTCGTGCAATGTATTTTTCACTTTTTCAGTATGACTGGTATGTTCTTCTTTGTTGCTATGGTGCTAAACTGCTTTGACTACAAACGGGTGTTTAACAATGTTTTTTAAATCTACCAAACGTTCTTGCTGGAATGAGGAAATTTCTGTTTAACCAATGGCAACACCGCTCTGAACGAATTGCTTGGTAAACAAACACCTAGCGTGTAGCGTGTAGTTTCAAATTCAAAAAGATTGTAAATAATCAACGCTAACACGAGAGTGTGGTTAGGACAGTTTTCTGCCGAGGCTGTGCGCGGTATAGGATTTCATCTGAACGGCTACCGTTTTTGGTGTGCACACAGTTTTTCTGGTTGTTTTGGAACGAAACAAAAGGTGCTAAAGGACGCGAGGCGAGCCTACAGTCGACCAGTTCAGCGACTTTCGACTCTTCCAGGAACGGAGACATGGGGAAAATAAAACGAAAGTGTGATGGTGGGTGAAGAACAAATACGACTATTACTGTAGTACGAATGGGTTATTTAATTTATAACATACGACAGACTAAATTTAGAAATCAACTATGATGGCAGCAGGTACCCATTCAGTTATTACGTTTTCGGGCTAGTCTTTTTGTGAATCAAGAAGCCGTATGGATTTTAGTCAGGTATTCTGAGCTAGAGGAAATTCTAAAGAGTGAATTTTTGTAGCTACAATTCCCGAAAGTACCGCTTCATTACGTTCCTGTAAGTAGCTCCATACCTGCCTATTATTACATAGTTTTTGCCTGCACCTTTCCTTTACAAGCGATGTACCTATTAAAAGTTCTGATTGCATCACGTTTAGATCGATGGCTGGATCAAAGAGGCCGCCATTTATTGAGATATAACTCCTGTGAAGAAGCCGCTTGCAGTGTTGCAATGTTGTGGAAAGTGAGAACACATATATCACTTAGCAAATCGCGTTTTTTGACGAGCAAATCGACTTCGAACGAAAGTCATATTCGCCCTTTTTATAGCACATTCGATTAAGGGCGTCGAATTAAATAAAAAAGTACTAAGGTACCACTACCCTACATTCATTTGTTTTTGAGATATCTGATATTAAATAATTGCTGGTCACGAAACAATTTAAAATAGCTAACTTTTTTATTTGACGTCCTAAACTAGAGGTTTAAATGGGGAAGTTCCATAAATTTTGAGAAGATTTTGTCGTGTTTACCAAAAAACGATTAAATATCAACTGACCGAGGTATCTACTACAAGTATGTTATCTTTAATAGAGCGACAGGCGCATTTGATTAAGGGTGTCGAATTAAATCAAAAAGTACTAAGGCATTACTACCCTATAGTGATCTGTTTTTGAAATATCTGATGTTAAATAATTGCTATTGATATCTCAGAAACAAATTACAGTGGGGTGGTGGGATCTTAGTGCCTTTCTGTTTAATTGGAAGCCCTTAATCGAATGTGTATAAAAACCGCTGCAAATTGAATCAATACTTCCACATCCAATTGTCAAAATGACATTTCTCTCTACACATTTTTTCTAAGACAAACGGTCCTCGTGACATTAGCAAAAATATATACATTTTAAAAATAGTTTTTTTCCAAATAACTCGAAAATTATTAACTTAACAAAAAAATTACAAGAGCGCTTTCTGATCAGAAATTTGATTTTCTATATAATACCAAAATTTTAAAAAAATCGTACGACCAGGGTCCGAAATTGTTTTTTTTGGAAATATTTCGAAAATGTCAAAATGTTGGATACTTTTTGTGGGAAATTTTATTTCATATCTAATGGCATTTTCATTTTTTGAATATAGTAAATATATTTGGAGATATTTAAGAAAAATCGTTTACTTTAAGTGACGCTTTTTTGCTAATATCTTCTAAACAGTTTGTTGTACCGAAAATTTATACGAGCTAATAATACTCGCTGTTATACTACTAATGACATACTAAAACGACAAAAATATAAAAAGGAATTTGTTTTTGCTCAAATTTTGTTTTTTTTGCGTTTTCGCCCATTTTACAGCGATTGAGCAAATAAAAATTTTTGAAAATTGTTTTCGCGATACAATACTTCCCATCCGTTGGATGTGGAAGTAAAATGGAGTCGTTCTATTTAAAATAACAAACTTGTAGTTTCTAGTAAACATCTCGGACAGTTGATGTTCAATTGTTTTTTTCTAAACATCACAAAATTCTTCTCAAAAATTCATTAATCTTCCCCACCTAAACCACTGATCTATGCCATCAAATAAAAAAGTGAGCTATTGTTGTAGACTGTTTCGTGAACAGCAATTATTTAACATCAGATATCTCAATAACAAATGACTGGGGTAGTGGTACCTTTGTACTTTTTTGTGTATTTTGACGTCCTTAATCGAATGCGCTTTATACAATGATGTCGTTCTATTTAAAATCATAAACTTATAGTAGATATCTCGATCAGTTGGTGTTCAACAGTTTTTTTTGTAAACACCACAACATTATTCTCAAAAATTCATTAAACTTCCCCATTTAAACCACTAGTTTAAGACGTCAAATAAAAGAGTTTGCTATTGTAAACTGTTACCGTGAACTCCCTGTATAAGATTTTAACGGGACCAAAGCGGGCAAGTAAAGTTGAATTTAAGTAAGAATTTAGGATGGAAATGTCATCTGTCAGCATTACACTAACATGATGACAAAGCCGTGCTGTCTACACTAGACCTAAACTGCACTGATGAGCTGTAATGACAGCGAAATAGATCTATCTGCAGTTGGTTGAGGTGTAGACAGCACAGCATAGACATGCATTTTAATGTATGTCGGTTCTTGCCCGCTAGCAAAAAGTGCCGTGGGGGCCTGCTGTCAAATTGAAGTATGCAGTTGCATGCCAATTTGTCAGGCTACAAGTCACTTCCTTTAAGAAGTAGTACCCGTTAAGGCAGCTAGGTGGTTTTGTCATCATGTCAGTGTAATGCTGACAGATGGCATTGCCATCCTAATTCTTACTTACATCATAGCATTGCTTTGGTATATAAGCAAAACCAGTTCTATGTCGTGCTGTCTACACTAGACCTAAACTGCACTGATGAGCTGTAATGACAGCGAAATAGATCTATCTGCAGTTGGTTGAGGTGTAGACACCACAGCATAGACATGCATTTTAATGTATGTCGGTTCTTGCCCGCTAGCAAAAAGTGCCGTGGGGACCTGCAGTCAAAGTGAAGTATGCAGTTGCATGCCAATTTGTCAGGCTACAGGTCACTTCCTTTAAGAAGTAGTACCCGTTAAGGCAGCTAAGTGGCTTTGTCATTATGTCAGTGTAATGCTGACAGATGGCATTGCCATCCTAAATTTTTACTTACATCATACCATTGCTTTGGTATATAAGCAAAACCAGTTCCATACCGTGCTGTCTACACTAGACCTAAACTGCACTGATGAGCTGTAATGACAGCGAAATAGATCTATCTGCAGTTGGTTAAGGTGTAGACAGCACAGCATAGACATGCATTTTAAAGCTGAATTTTACTCATCCCTAACATACCTATTCCGTCATGGTTTCATTGTGGTTTAAAAAACCGCTACAAATGAATCAATACTTCCACATCAAATTGTCAAAATGACATTTAAGTTTTTATTTCTTATACTATACGAATAGTAATCAGGTTTTGAGCATTTTTTCTCTCTACACATTTTTTTCTAAAACAAACAGTCCTCGTGATATTAGCAAAAATATATAAATTTTAAAATCTGTTTTATCCAAATAACTCGAAAATTATTAACTTAACAAAAAATTACAAGAGTGCTTTCTGACCAGAAATTTGTTTTTAATGGGTTTTTTTGGAAATATTACGAAAATGTCAAAATTTTGAATAAATTTCTAAGACGCTTTTTGTAAGAAATTTTATTTCCTATCTGATGGCATTCATTTTTTGAATATATTCAGTATATTCGGAGATATTTAGGAAAAACCGTCTTCTTTAAGTGACGCTTTTTTGCTGATATTTTCTAAACAGTTTGCTGCACCGAAAATTTTTCATAAGAACGGATAATACTCGCAATTATACTACTAATCACATAACAAAAAAGGAACTACGTTTGTCAAATTTCAAGTTCATGTATTAAGTCTTTCGAAAGTTATCGTGTCCACAAACAATACCACAGACACATACACAGACATACAGACACACAGACAAGTATTTTTTTGCTCAAATTTTGTTTTTTAACAAATCAAAATTTTTGAATTTTTTTCGCGATACAATACTTCCCATCCGTTGGATGTGGAAGTAATTGAGTCCTATAGCCTATTTGCATAACTTGTAAATCGACTCTGGCATCAACAGCAGATACCTATTTGCCTATTTACAATGAATGAATAAAGATGGTATCCCAATAAATATATTTAGGGAAAAATGGTACCCAAATAAATTGATATAATTAGGGACCTTAACTAACCATAATTGCTTCTCCTCAAGCCAGTAAGTACCTCCACTTATAGTTTCTGTACTGCACTTTATATATTTACCTAACTAAAGGGTTAAAGTTATGTTTTCAATGGAAAATATAGATTGATTAATTTGGGAAGGAGGGGGGGGGGGGGTGAAAAAGCGACGAATATAGATAGTATGTTTTAAAAAACACCCTTTTTAGTAATCTTGAATTATATTATTTATAGCGATTTACGAAGCTGGACAAAGTTTAGCTTGCCTAACATCGGGGTCACAAAATTCGGCGGAAATATTACTTCAAAGAAATACAATAGTCACAAGACGTTGACAGCCGACTTGATTTGGAGACGTGGTTTTTGTTGGAAGTGCCGACACGGCCGACATGAATACAAACTGTGTAACTACGAAATATACGCCTCGGATGTGTCGGACAGTGTGAAAGGTGTTTGTATTGTTTGTTGTTTTTGGTGCAAGCCGCTTATCGCAGTAAACGGCTACTTACCGACCTGGCCGAAAAAACGGCACTCGTTTTGATTTTGTTCTTTGTTCCAAATGGTGCAATAAGAGCATTTGCCCTCGTGTCATGTGCACTAGCTAACTGAAATGTGCAATTTACTTTCAACATAAAGAAACACAACAGGTCCTTTCGTATGAATTACACTGTATAAAAAACCTATATAGGTACTTTACATGAACCGTCTAAGGCAAAAAAGTAATTTTCATAAATTTCGAACGGTGCAAATAAGATGTTTCACATAATAAACTAATAATTAATTAGAGGTAATATTTGTTTACTTATAAATATATTTAATATATACAAATTTCAGATGTAGGTAGTATACTTTGAATACTTTTGACGTTATATGAAGGAATATAAATAAGTAGTAAAAGATGTTATAATGCAAAATCAAAGAACTATTTCTGACAATAAAACACATGGTGCTTCTAAAGAAAATTCGGCCAGCTAAAATGGCATTTACAGGAGCTAAACAGAATATTGCAATACTATTATTGAAACCACCATTAATTTTTGTAAAAAGTACAAATAGATGTACACACTACTCTTTATTTGGAATAATAAATAAATAATCGGGTTGATGGTTATTAGCCTAACCTGATGTCTTACATTTATTTCAAGACATCAAATGATGAAACTGAAGTTGTTTAAATTTGGGTTCGGGTTAAGCTAAAACAGAAAAATTACCTTTACATATTATTGCAAGATTAAATGCTATTCATGCTTTTGTTTGTGTTCATATGATCAATTTTAATCAGTTTATAAATAGAATGCATACTTTATTACTAGTTAACTTTTTCCGTCAAATGTGTTTTATTAATTAATATTTGGATATTGTGCAAATATGTTCCTATTAAGACTAACAGTAGTCGTCGCATATGGTGCTGTATAATTTATGGATATATTATACCTACTAACTGGCAGAATAAAAAGGTGCCTTTTATGAAAATAAAAAGTAGATTTACTTCAGCAATACACTCATATATAATTAATGTTGTGTACTGGAAAAATAACTGTTCGGAGCCAAAAGTTTGATGTTCATTTTTCCTACTTTTACTATCCTTGAAGCCTTATTATAATCTAACTGTTAAATTACATTAAGAAAGCGAAAAAAAAGTCTAGTAAACATAGTTATAGGTTGTACCAGACAACAGAATCGCCAATATTWTAAGCAATTACTAGGCTACACAAACCTTAACCCTAAAATAAAAGATTCGAAATGACGCGTGACCACAGCATATACCATATTGTTGTATTCCCCACATGGAAAACACAGTTTTTAAAAAACGTTTATTTCTGACACCAGGACAGTTTTTATAAGTGAAAAGCTCCGTAAACACTACAGAGTGAAGTACACGGTTTTCAACACTAATTTACACTTGTTTTGACATGAACCGAATTACAGTATTTGAATTTGAAGAACTTGTTATTATGACGAGAACCGATGAACTGACTGACAGCGTGACGTGCTAGACGGATGGTAATCTGCGACTTACCGAGCTCATCTCCCAATCAGTTTATATAGATATTGATAATAGCTGAGCTTGCAATGTTTATAAAACAATGGCCCTATTGTAAGGGTAGTTTGCCAACAGTATACATACTTGTGTATGCTGTGCGCGTGACTGATAGACTGGGCCGTTCATGACCAAATCGTTCAAATTGAACGACTCGTGCCTTGATTTGTTTAATTCGGCTCACAGCTAATGAATCAGGACCGTTCGTGCTTCGTGAGTAGTTCACAGCTTATTTATATACTATGACGAGAGGCTACTTTCACTCTCAATTTGTGATCTATGAGAACTGTAAATCAATTACGAATAACAGACTTGTGCCGTTTGAGGACTGTAAGACTTATTTACTTGTGTTCTATGTGAACAGACCTGTTTTGAATAATTGCAATTTGTAACGAATATTAATAATTAAAGCTGTACTTGCCAGTAAGGTAAATGACTATACGAGCTCTAAATCCGATTATGCAGAAATCAGATATGTCACATTCCCTTTTATAATAAATTTGATTACGTTTACTTTTAGAGATAGTATTTTTGTCATTAAATCCCATGGTTTTAGAGACCAATTTTTCCACATAAGCCCATCGAAAGTATGAACACGTATGTACATTTTCACTAATCCGAAAAATCGACGATTGGCTTGATTAGCATGAATGGATAATTATATTTTACTTGTGTTAAGGAAAATTGAATTTTCTATGTTATCCTCAAGATATTTTTTACTTTATTTTACTCTACACCAATGTACTCATCAACCCTCTTCGAGGCTTGTATGCGAATGTCTCACTGTTATTAATTAGGACACAGATTACTTGTGAATAATTGTATATTTAATGATATAAATATAGAACGTGGTAACACCAATAAACGTCATATTTCTAGCATCTAATAATAATGGTGCCAACCTTGCACACAACTTGGTAACTTAAGTATTGCCACCCTGACACCCCTCTTCTTAAGAAGAATATTTTGCGGGTGTTTTGATTACCCTACCTGACCTAGTCGCTTTTGGTTTTATTTTTACTGGACTTTCATGCTGAGCCTCTACGTCAGGTAAGTTTACAGGTAAGTTACATTTTATTATAAACTTCCTATTTCTTACAATTACATCATTACTATGATCTAACTTAATGACATATGTTCTAGGTCTTTTTCCTATTCTAACAATAGTTCCATTTACCCATTCTTTGTCATTAATATTTACTTTAGTCTTAACTCTAGTTTTTACTTTTAGTTCTGATAAATCTCTAACATTTCTATTATAATAGTTTGCTTCTTCTTCCTTTCTTCCTTCAAAAAATGTTTTGACTTTATTGTTACTAACTACAGTTTTCTTTAATTGTTTTTCTGTTGCTGGTAACAAATCTCTTAACCTTCTAGAATTTAACATTTGAGATGGACTAGGCATGTTACTGGCAATAGGTGTATTGCGTAATGAAAGTAATGCTAAATAAGGATCTTTATTATCAGCATAACATTTTTTTAATAGCTGCTTAACAGTCTGAACAGTTCTTTCAATTTGACCATTGCTTTGAGGATATCTAGGACTTGATGTATGATGCTGAAAATCATACTGCTTACTAAACCTTAAAAATTCTTCTGCACTGAAGCATGGACCATTATCTGTAAAAACTATTACAGGAATACCCTGTCTAGAAAATATTTCCTTTAACACTGCTATAACACTATTGGCTGTCAAAGAATTTAAAGTTTTAAGCTCCACAAATTTAGAAAAATAGTCTACTAATACTAAGTAATCTAATCCATTTACTGTAAATAGATCAACACCGACTTTATACCATTCCTTGTCTGGTACTGTGTGAGGTAACAAAGTTTCTTTGCTATTATTTTTTCTAAATGTTGAACAAATGTCACAATTTTCTATTAAATTGTCTATGTCCTGTCCTAACCCTGGCCAAAACAAAACTTCTCTAGCTAAATTTTTACATTTCTCTTTACCTAAGTGATTATAATGTATTCTTTTTAATATATCTTTACGAAGTTCTATAGGAATAAAAACTGTTGTTCCTTTATAAATAATTTTGTCATGTACAGTTAATTCGTCTCTAAATGACCAATACTTTTTCAAATAATCTGGTAAATTAGTTTTATGTTCAGGAAAACCTTCCTTAATAAACTGACATAATTCTTTTAACTCTGTGTTTTCAAATGTATACTTTTTGATTTCTTTAAGTCTTTTATCTGTTGCATTAAAATTTTTTGTAATCATGCATAACTGAGCATCATAATCGTTATCTTCTACAGCTGTATCTTTTGAAAATGATCTAGACAACGTATCTGCTATAAACAATTCACTACCTTTTTTATATACAAGTTTGAATGTATACTGTTGCAATTTGATCAACATTCTTTGTAATCTAGCTGGAGCTGAAGTGAAAGGTTTATTATAAATTGAAACTAAAGGTCTGTGATCAGTTTCTATTGTTACATCATTTCTTCCATAAATGTATTGATGAMATTTTTCACACGCTACTACTATTGCTAACATTTCTTTTTCTATCTGTGCGTAACCTTGCTGTGTTGGTGTAAAAGCACGAGATACATATGACACTGGTTTGCCCTCTTGTAAAAGCACTGCTCCACAAGCTGCCTGCGATGCATCACATGATACGAGTATCGCTTTCTCTGTGTCAAAATGATTTAAAACTGGATAATTAGCAATAAGTATTTTAAGCTGCTGTAACGCTTGCTCTTGTTCATGGTTCCACTGGAACTCTATATCTTTTTTCAGCAATTTTCTTAAAGGTTCTGTTAAAATGCTTGAATTTGGAATAAACCTTGCTAAGTATTGTACCATACCTAGTAAACGTTCTATATCTTTTTTGTTTTGTGGTGTTTGCAAATTTTTAATTGCCTCAATTTTCGATAAATCTGGTAAAACACCTTTATCTGTTATTCTGTGCCCCATGTATGCAATTTCTTGGAGACCAAATTTACATTTAAATTTGTTAAATTTTAAATTATGTTCTCGAGCAATTTTGAAAACCTTTACTAGTCGTTTCATTGTGTTCTTTTAAAGTAGAACCCCAAATAAGTATGTCATCTACATAGACATCTACCCCTTCTATTGAATCATACATTTGTTTAATTGTTTTTGTAAAAACTTCTGGAGCAGAGCTTATACCGTATGGCATTCTTAAAAATTTGTACCTTCCAAATGGTGTATTAAATGTACACAGATCGGAACTAGTACTATCTAATTTAATTTGCCAAAACCCATTACTACAGTCAACTGTAGAGAAAAATTTTGCTCCACTTACCTTACTTATTATCTCGTCCATCGTGGGAATCTGGAAATGCTCTCTCTGAATTGCTTTGTTTAAATTAGTCGGATCTAAACACAATCTCAAACTACCATCTTTTTTATGTACAATAACTAACGAATTAACCCATGGAGTAGGCGTTGTAACTTTTGAAACTATACCTTCTGCTTCTAATGAGTTTAATTTATTTTTCAGTTGTTGATGAATTGCAAAAGGAACCTTTCTAGGTGGATGAATAACTGGTTTTACGTTAGGATCTAATGCTATGTGGTAAGTATTGTTTAAACATCCTGTACCCTCAAAACAATCATTAAACTTTTTAATAATGTTTTGTAAACTATCAACATCAGATTTATGGACTTGTACATTATTAATCGCATTTCTTTTTACTAAATTTAGCTTTTATACATGCATCTAAACCTAGCAATGGACAATTTTTTGTATTTACTATGTGATATTCAATAAACTCTTGTTTATTCCCGACTTGTGTTTTTATTTCACAACTACCTATCGTTTCTATAACCTTATCGTTATAACCTGTCAATTTACTTAATGAAACTTTAAGCATGCCTGCCTTTTTTGATACTGCTAGCTTTTTAAATATCTCTAACGGTAATATATTTGCTTGAGCACCGGTATCTAATTTAAAGTAAACATTAACATTATTATCTAACATGCAATTCTGAACCCACGAAGCGTCAAACATATCTTGTTTGCTAACGTTACCTACAAAAAGTTGACTTGCTTTTTCTGTAAGTTCTTGTTCTTCTGTGCGGTCCACGATGCTCACTTTTCTTGTTCTGCAACACCTAGCATAATGTCCAATTTTCTTGCATTTGTTGCACCCCACGCTTCTCGCTGGACAGCTGGAGTTGTTGATGTGATTGCCACCACACCTGAAACAGCTACTCCTCGACAGTGTCTTGGGTACTGCTTGTGACTTCTGCGGAATGTTTCTGGGTTTTGCTGCTGCAACCGTATCCACTTCTTGAGTTTTCTGTCCCTCAATTGATTTCAACTGTTCTTTCGCCAATTCTGCTGCTTTGCAAACTTCAGTCGCCCTTTTGAGGTCCAGGTTGACCTCTCTAAACAGTCGATCCTTCAGGTTTTTGTCTTGGATACCCAATATTATTCTATCTCTTATTAGGCTATCAGTTAACGTTCCGAACTCACATGTGCCGCTCAAACGTCTCAGTTCATTCACGTATTCATCAATCCCTTCACTTGGTTTCATATCTCTTGTGAAGAATATGTATCTTTCAAATGTCACATTCTTCTTTGGTATGAAGTAGTTGTTTAATTTGTTTATTATTTCAATGTACGAATTTCTATCTTCGGGTCTATCAAACTCCAAGTTATTGAAAATTTTTATGACTTTATCACCAACTACATTTAACAGCAATGCTGCTTTGTAAGCATCGGATTCATGTTCCATTCTAGAGGCCGTCAAATAAATATTGAACTTCTGTTTGAAAAATTCCCAGTTCATGGCCAAATTGCCGTCTTCAAAACTCATTTCCTTGGGTATTTTCGCACCTGGATTTACTGAATTGTATGGAACTTCCATTTTCACCTTTTGATTTACACTGGAACTGCTTTCCTGGCCTTCCATGTGTTTTTCTTGTACCACTGGTACGGCGTGCTTAACCTTACTTTTTGGCATTACACGGTGTTTTTAATTGTTAATCAATAATCACATCTGATTATTGCCGTCCCGACTGCGCCATGTCTCACTGTTATTAATTAGGACACAGATTACTTGTGAATAATTGTATATTTAATGATATAAATATAGAACGTGGTAACACCAATAAACGTCATATTTCTAGCATCTAATAATAATGGTGCCAACCTTGCACACAACTTGGTAACTTAAGTATTGCCACCCTGACAGCGAAAATTGGGCACCTGAATCTGTGACTATCTGACGGTCTATACTATATAAATACCGCTAAATACCGCACTATCATTAGGCGAAGATGACTAATCAATAAATACTAATCTTTTTATGTGACCGTACCTCGTCAGCTGCCAAAATGGAAGTCAAACGTCGTAGACAAAGACATCTTGTCCGGTCCTCAATCAGCAGCAATTACTCCGTTCGGTTTCTGAGAAAACCCTCATTAAAACCTCTAGATATTATAACAAAAGCTACACCCGTCAAAGTAGTCAGGGCATAAAAATCACCGGGACGTGTTCGAAATAATATCAGTGGGTGAACGTCTGTCAGCAAGCTAGAAGATTTATATCAGGACCGGTCCTGAAGACAAAATGCTCCCCTTTTTTTTAGTGCTGTCCCCGTGAAGAACGTCAGAACTCAAGTTTGATAATGGTTAGAATTAATTGGTATTTGCCAGTCCCATTTGGCAGTGAATTGAAGAAGTAGATTAGAATAAATATGGATTATTTGTAGCATTCGTTTGAATTGGGGTACCATCCCACATAGCACATGATAGCCTATGGATATCTATCAGATAACCACATGATCCATATCATATCTCATCTATGTGATACACCCATTAGATGTGAAATAGATATTCATCAATCACCTATGCCAAATCATCCAAATTGTCATTATTTTGTAAGATGTACGTAACATGATATACCTAACTACTTTACAATACCAATCATTTGTATTTTAAAGAATAATAAAATCATGGTGATGTCTACTCGGTTTGATAATGGATGTCAAATGGATATATAAGCGTTGTATAAGGTAAACAATCTTGGCAAAATCTATTTATATAAATTATTGTATCCTAATCATTTATTGTTATTCTTTAATACTATATGGAGAATTAGTTCATTAAATTTTTTATCCCTAAGTTTGTGTAGGCATAATATAGTAAATCTAGTCCACTTAGTCGGTGTTGCCAAGTGTGGGAAAGCTGATAAGCATATACAAAAGCTGTGTCAGAAAAGCAATCATTATACAATTACTTTTTCGTATGACAAGTGCTAAATTCGTATATAAATTTCATCTTTAAACTATAATGCCATTTTATTTAACATTATCTACTATTATTTAGACTTAAAGCAATACAAGTTCACTACCGAGATACTAGTAATTGAGGCATTGGCAACGCCTTACTCCACGCATCCATCTTGGACCGTCTGTCTCTGTTATGTGAAGTAATAATGTGCGCCATCGATCGCTATAACCATAAAAATAACTTGTTTGTGATTGTGCGATGATCAAATATGGAAAATATATTTAAGGTTACCGGTAAGTATTTCTTCTTTTGTTGGCGTTTTATGTTTTATCTTAAGCAACATTATTTACCGTCGATATATGGATTAAATATTCGGTATTTACTGTAAACTTAACCTCACTTTCTTGCAAAACCTTGTGCTTTGTATATAATAGTGATATTGCGTGTGAATTTTCAATTGAACGTTGCTGACAATGAAACAGAAGTTGAGAGACCAGTAATTAATGAATATCAAATTACTAAATAAAATCCCATGCTTTATGAAATTAAATAACAATAATTGTTAACCATTTAAACGTGTAAAGGACAACACTTTTGCCATGAGGGTAGCAATTTATTATTAAAAATTTAGAATGTAACAACTGAATTTGCAAGAATAATTTAGAATTGTAAAATTTTGTCTATTGTACTGTGTGTTTAAACCATATTAAATGATTAGCTAATAAAGAATTTCATGTAACATGCCCGTATTTTTATCTTATCAATTTATTTTTTGCAGGACTGATCATCAAAGTTAGTGGCTTCAATGACCTACATATACATATAAGTGCAATGTTCTTTTTTAAATTTTGTATTAGAAAAGTTTTTACTAATAAACTTTACAAGTACACGCTATATTTTTTATGCTACTATTAGAAGAGCATTAGATATGAAATACATATCCATCAAGCATCCACAGCTACAGGTTTTAGCCAACTTCAAGCTGTCCATTAGATATTAAAAAGCACATCTATAAGATATATATTTGATATCCACAAAGGTATGGATATTTACCCGGACATTTGGACTACTTTTAGACATATCATGGATATCTCTGGACATCTGATAGATGTCATGGATATCCAGAAATTACGTTTTATAGATATCCATTAGAGCAGCTTGTGCTGTGTGGGATATATGTCTGTGTCATATTCTTGTCGTCTAGGTTTTGTGAATGTAGTCAGTAGCGGATCCAGGATTTTGGTTTGGGGGGAGGCTTGACCCAATGGATAAATTGCCTATGTTTTTTTTTACAGGGTGTCCTAAAAATCCACCGACAACGTTTGACAGGTGATAGAAAATGCAATTTTAAAAACTTTTTCGAATAAAAAATTTCCGAAATCGCTTTGTTTTTGATATATAGGGTGTTGAAATTGAACATTAAAAAATAAATTTTTCAGGCTATTCCTGAAATATAAAAGATATCAATTTAAAACTTGGTGGGAATCATAACAACATAAGGTACAATAAAAAAGTAATAATACACAACCCCCCTTATTAATAAAATTTTTAGGTCTGTGGATTTTATACAAAACTAATACAGTAAATAAAACATGTCTCTTTGAAGTTTTCCGTAAAACGACTCATTCGTTCCTAAAAACTGATTTTTTGATTGAAAAACACTACACCGCCATTATTTTGTGAAATCACAAAAATGCTATTGAAACTGACAATGCTTGAAAAGTGATGGAATATAAAGGGTGTTAAAGTTCAATTTTAATAGATCGTTTATTAAATTGAATTTCGACACAAAAAGTTTTTAAAATTGCGTTTTCTATCACCTGTCAAACGTTGTCGGTGTATTTCGAGGACACCCTGTATATATAAGCTATACTTAAAGAATACAGCTATAGAAACAAATTACCGTTTTAAATTAAATTGCAAATTGCATCTAATCACGTCCCCTAAAAACGACGTATGACGTCACGTTTCATTCTAGATCGTCGCGCATTTGTCATCTCATGCCTCGTCTCATGCGAATCGTCTGATGCATCTACGTACGCCTTTTTAGTGGAGTCGTTTCTTTGGGATGGTTAGTAGTAGTAATATGATTGCCGAACATTCTTCTGAAAGCGAAAATACAAAAAAAAATTAGCGGTGTGTAAGAATATGTAGTTTTGCGATCCAAACCAAATTTGTTTAGGTGTGCCCAAAATGGAAAATATCTATAAAAAAATGGTGCACAGCAATCAAAGGAGAGGAAAAACTATACACACATTAATCTGCGGCCACATACTCAAATCACACCGAAATAGTCAATACAAGATGTGCGAACGCCTGTCAGCGTGATAGATCTGAGCTGGCGCTTGAAAACGGAATGTGTCGTGGGCGCCCCTAGCGTTTACAGTCATGTGAAATTGTTTACATTTTACTATACAATTATTTCAGCTTTGTCGGGGTTGTTTTGCACAAAACACTTCCTTAGGACATTAATTTCAACAGCTAAATGTTGAAATTTAAAAATCATGCAACTTGTCCATTATGGGCAGGCTTTATCATGGCAAAGACTAACACATTAAAAAGCACACAAAATTTTATTTTTATATGTGAATACCTGTTATTTTTTATCATTATCAAACTTGGACTCATGCTGATTATTGGCCGATTTTAGGTAAATAACGCCGTAAGTACCTATAAAACTATGACATTCACGGAAAGGGAGAGGGCGAGCCTATAGAAATTTAGTTTAAAGAAGTTCAAACCCGAATAAACCGATGACTGGTTTAAATGGTAGGTAATTGAATATTAACTCACGCTGTTCCTTATAGGACAGGCAGAGAACATCGAGTAGGAGAGTCCACACCCAAAGTTCAATTTACAGCCACCCACCACCCACACCCAATACAACACCGACCGAAAAATTAACAAACTCAACCGAATAAAAATAACAAAATCGACTAATTATGTTTTTACGCAGTTACTTAACTACATACAAAATCATCAGAAGGATATACCTACCGGAATAACTTTGAGTCAGCGATGATAAGTCGCTGACATTGTTTCTAGGTTATATTAGTTCATTTTCGCTCGACTCGTCCTCTTCTTTCTTTTTTTTCAGTAAAACAAACGAACGAAGATCTCCTTGTTTAGGTTTAGATGTCATTTTAATCCAAATTTTACAAAAACAAAAAAAAAACACCGCGTTTGCAATTAATAAACAACTGCTGACAGTTGACACAACACACGACGCGACAGCACGAGCATGAGCACGCGCTACAGACTACAGAGATAGAGCGCGCGCAGCGCGCTGTGTCTGTGGCGCGCCGTTTAAAAACATGACGTCTTCTTATAGAAATATAATGTTGAAAAATACCATACCTACTAGTGGATCAAGTAAATATAGGTGTACAGGTTGTACTGTAGCTGTAGTGTACTGAGAAAGAAAGTTAATATTAAGTTTGACATTTGTCAGGGGTGGCTCCCGAGCTTTTGGGGGGAGGGGGAGGGGGCTTGAGCCCCTTAGCCACCCCCCCTGGATCCGCTACTGAATGCAGTTAAATAAGACTACAAGTTGTATACCATTTGTCTAAATAGCATCTGTACTTACTTGCATATGTATATAATTTTTAGTTATAATTATTGCAGACAAAACCAGATGTCATCGGAGTGTATTGACGTGGACACGTCTTAGCTTTCATTTTGGTGGCACATTTGGTGAAAATCGCTATTAAGTCATCTAGCGGTGGCCTTACGAATTACGACGTGTTAAGTACAGGTACGGTAAGTACAGGAAAAGGCCAGCAAAAAGAGTCAGGGGAAATGAAATTATTTTGAGTGATTAATCCTTGTCATGTTCATTTTAACTCAAAGTTAATAACTCCTCTACCACATTACTTAAGATACAAATGTGCACGTTGAACTTTTTGTGGCGATGGTCAACCGCTTTCTTGAAACCACAAGTATCGATGTTTCCTCATGTAGAGGCGATTGATTTTCTATTAAATTGTGAAGCTGTTACAGTGCTTGAGTTGAGAATTACTTTAGCGCTATATTAATAATTATAAAGATGGTTTGAACGATACGATGTATATAGAATTAATTTAATTGGAGCTCGTCCTCAATGGTCATTATTTAATGGAAGTTAAAACATTTCTGAATGAAGCTTATTCAGGTAGGTGGATTGGTAGGTGAGGTGTGACTTCGGTTTTTGTGGGTTCATCAATACGTTACCGGACATCATGCAACACATATATGTGTAGAATTTTAGCAGTTTGTCAACAGATTACATAGCAAATGGTTTACATTGTTTAATGTTAAAAATCGACAAATTCACGGCGAGTATGTATCACACTGATATTTACATTAAAAAAATTCTTGAATTATTTTTAATGTGTTCTAATGTTACATATTGTACTTTCGGTTCAGTCGTTATTGTTGCTGTTTCTTGTTGCTACTGTAGACTATTTGTGTTTGTCTATCGAATTTTAAGGATGCCAGTGTTAGTAATAGTTAGTGTACTATTTATTTCAGCTTTTTGAAATTTTAAAGCCTACTTTTTACGTTTTAAGGGCAAACCATGCTGTATGTACATAAAATCAGTTGTACAGACAACACAAACGTGCTGCTTCATAAAACTTCCGTATTACTTGTTTTGTATTGTCCCAAACTAAGACCGTCACAAATAATGTTAAATAAGGTTAAAACAATTACAAAGAGCCTGCTTCGGTTTTTTTTTACTGAAATAGTCTTAATATCCATAAATAAAATAAAATTGCATATATCTCCAATAATATTCGACATAGACCCAAATATACGTAAGCTAGATCGAAAGGTAGTCAATTAATTTTTTTTATTTTCTTATAATAAATATATGTATATGTATCCTTTTTTGGAAAGAAATCGGCATGTTATACAAAATCCTTTATAAAGCGGCAATTAGTATGTGCTTTGCCCAAACTATTACCCAGTGTGAAGGAGAATCACTAACGTGATGGGTGCAATATTATTAGTAGTATCTTTTATATTCTAACTCGTATAGGTATAAATATAACTTGAACAAAATAAGCGAGTCTCAGAACACACAGACATACACTTTCACCTGCTCGCTTGAAGCAGCAATAAAAAGAACAGCAACAGTAAAATGGTAGTCTTAATAAKACAACTAATGCCATYCGCATCAGAWTCAATTAGTTCATGCTTTAAAAGAGACTGATTATCCTAAAAGACAAGATTTTTGTAACTTTTTCAAGAAAATAAATATTTGAATGCCAGATTTTGTGATATAATTTGTTTCTCATACCTTGTAACATTTTCTAATAATGGTGGGGTTACCACTAGAAAATTGAATTCGAGAGGGACATTTTCAAACTATCTATCTAAAAATGTCAGAATATTGCGGAATATTGGGGAATCAAATAATTGGGCCCCAAATAAAATGTAAATTTACACGTGAGGCAAGCTTTATAGTTCCAACAAGAYAGGACTCCTGTTCATTAGCATAGAATAGTGTGAGATCATCTTGGTTTTGTTTCCTAACCAATGCAATGGATAGTAACATGTGCAATTAATCCCTGGCCACCAAGAAGCCCGCACCTTAATCTATGGATTTTTTTCAATGGGAAGTTGTAAAAGAACAAGTTTACCAATCACAATTTCATAATGTAGAACATTTAAAAAATATGATACGTGATGCATGTAGATCCGTTACTTCAAAAATTTTAATAAATGTTGAAAGGTTGTTTTGAGCACGAATTGAAGTTTGTGAAAACAGCGGGGGCAACATTTTCAAACACTCCTGAAAAATATTATTTTTTTTTGTAATTTCAATTTAATTAAAACAAATAGTTTGTCTATGCTAAATTTACATATTGATACAGCTTTCTATCTTAATTTTCTTCAAGACGACAAACAATTATCAGTATTACCTCTGGAACTGTATTCTATTTTCAATCTCGCCAGGCTTATTTATTATCGTTAGTAAAACAACATTAGTAAACTCATGTATTAATTCGCTTTTTTCCAAACGAGCATGACTGCTTATGTATAGAGATTTCTTTTTTCTTAAAATCAAGTAACATACCTTCGGAAGAGACTGGATATTAGAGTGCATTAAGTATGCACACTTCACACCGCAACATTAATAATGCATTTCGCTCATACCTATATACTTATCGCAAAATCAACTTAATTGCACATTTAAAGTGCGCTTCTGCATTAGAAACGTTCGCACATCCTTGTTAGCACCGCTGCCACTCCTACCGCTTTAAAATTCAAATCACTACATGCGGAATGCATTTATATTTTTAAGTATGTAAATGCTTAATTAAAATGTGTAACTTGATTAACACCAGCCAGTTATCTTCCTTCGAGCCTTTTGTGATGCTAAGCCCCTGCAGACACTTCATTAACGAGAAATATTCATGAAATATTATATTTCTGACAAGCCAATGATTTATGACCGACTCAGCTTCGAATATTTTCTTTGGATGGAATCCAAAAACATCGTCGCCACATGAAAGCGGCTGCAAGATGGATTAGTAAGCGTTAAAAACTAACGGACGCACATTATTTGAATACCCACCAATGTTTGTCGTCTTCCACTTTGTCTTTATTAAAAATTGTCGGCCATTGTCAAAAAAGTTTCGTGGAATTACAAAACTACAGTTCGTAAGGTTTGGAAAATTAGTGATTTTTGATCATGCATTCTCTTGCATTATAAAGAAAACAAATTAGAGATTTTTCTATTAAGTTTTGTTTTATTATTACAATCGTCTGCATTGCTGTTTTGATAGTACATATATGCAACATAAGTTTCTTTAATAAACCCGTGAAAAGTGTATGTTTAAAATTCAAAAGTAATATTTCTCCTGCTTTTTTTTAATTTCACAGGTCAAAACAGCAGTAACAAGAACTAATCTAACTGCAGTAGGTAAGTTCCTATCTACCTGTAGTATAGCTTTATCGTATTCTAACTGACCCTGAAGACGAACTGTGCATTTAGAGGCGCCATGGCTGGTATTTAAAGTGGAACTTCGGTTCAATCTCTGTCATTACCACCAGTGACACTGCATTATTTAGAAACTACGTTATTAGTTTTACTTACTAAATCGTTGCATTTACGTCATTATCTCTTAGAAATTTACAAGCTATTTGAGGTGATTTTGTTAAAAAATTAAATAATTGAATGCACGCAACATAAAAATATTGAAATTTTATTCTCCTAAGAAACTGTTTTTATCCATTTACACAAGATAACCCTACACATTAAAGGCTATATTTTTAGTCAGTCTAAGTTAACCAGGGATAATTGTACATATTCTAAAATATATTCTAATTCTCTCAAAATTGAAAATTTCAGTAAACGAAGAACGTTGTAAGAAAATTATGTTTTAAACTGTATATAGAAAGTTTGTCAACGAGGAGCAGTAGCATCAGCAACATCATTTAAACACTATATGTGTAGTAGACAATGCTTGTAGCCTTACCAGCAACATACAGAAAAAGTCTTTTAAACAGCGAAATGTCATACCTAAGAATTTTTATATTTCATCTTTGGTGGTTGTTAATAATACTGGTGTTGCAGATATACTTTCACTTCGTAAGCCACGGCATCTTCATTTTGTTTAGTTTGGATACATCACAAAATGCTGCTTGGAAATTCCCAAAAGTTCCGTAGCAGGCACCGAAAAACAAATATAATTAAAGACGCGTTTAAACGATATCGATATTAAAATAACATCGTCCACATGTGACCGATCATTAGTAGAGTGAGAAACATGCACCCTTATTTCTTACACCCATCAACAAATAAAAAAGTCTGTTCAATATTTGATTATGTTCTATGTTAAAACAAGTATGAAAGCCTTGCCCGAGAAAGAGACTTTAGCGCATTTTCTTTGTATCGCCTATTTCATTCTAAATGTAGAAGATAATTTTATGGAAAGCAAAAAAGGCATATGCTGATAATCGTTAGGTCAATATCAAGGAGCCGTCAACGAATCCGATCGGTTTGTCAGGAAGAATACTTTGCTGATGGAGACTTCGACGAATTCCTGAAAATACGAGTATTTCTTTGAACGAGTTAAGGACCCAAGTGGTATCATACACAAGGGCCATACCTATAGATTAACTTATTAGTATCAAGTGATACACAAGCCAGTAGATATACATTTACGAATAAAAGAAAAATTGGGTAGTAATGATTATTATTATAGTAAATTTGTAGTTAACAAGTTCTGTTTGCAGGTGCCTATGCATATTGGTCAATTCCTACAATAAAAATAGCAAAAGCAATTGAACTGAATGCGGTGTCAAACATGTACATTCAATGGTTTATATACAAACTTATACCGTTTTAGAACGGTAAGGAAATAACTTACAGTTTTGTTAGTCTGTCTGTCGTGGAAACAAACATGGTAAGTGAACAATATAAGGTTGATCAGATAATACATTATATTCTAATAAATGTCATTGTAATTAGGAAATTAGGTGATAAGAATACTCGTTGAAAATTACCTAATAGGTTTGGAAATCATTATAAACACCAGTTATATTTATTAAAAGGTATAATTCTTTGTTATTACAAAATATAAATCAGCTCCTATACCTACAGAATATATGGGTTATCTGGGTTATCTGGTCCTTAAAAGCTACAATTTAATATTATTTATACATCAGTTAAGGAACGTCGTCCAGCTGTACATTCTGAAATCTTGATTAGAGAACCTAAAAGTACACTTTGCAATGATGGCTTTCATTATTTGAAGAAATGTTTTTACTTGGCAAAAAACTTTGTCGAGCACTGTTACCCCGAAACAGAATGTATAAAGACTATTTTTTTATCACTTAAGAAACCCTGCTTCATTTATAAATAGCTTTCGATCGAGCATCCGCAGTTTTCATTTAAAATACCTATTGCAGTTTTTATTTCAACTTTTTCAAAGGTCTCGGCTCTGCCACGAAACATTCCCCAGCCTGGCGTCTATTGCATTTCCTTCGTAGAAATCACGGAACTTGTTGTCTTGCCAGGCACACTTTCTGTCATCCGTATAATAAACCGACAAATGTGAACGGGTCCCTGTAATAAATTATTTACCTGTCATGCTTCGTTTTGAATTTTAATTCTGACGTGACCTTCGCAAGTGACTGCCGCCTGTTGACAAGAACTGGCAACAACAAGGCATGTCAATCATTTAGAAGCACGTAGCTGTAATAATTTCATGCCGTAAAGAGCTGCATGTAGCCACTAGCGATTGCTATAATAAAGTATCGATTTTGTTTTTTTTTTACCTTTTACATTTACTGCAGAAGTTCGTTTTGAGTCTTTTTAACAAAGGACTTAAATACTGTAAACGCCAATACGATATTCTGGAACTAGCGGATCTAGATAAAATTTACTGCAGTAACTTTTATGCAAATACATAGGTACCTACTACAATTCCGCTTACTAGGTAAATTTCGAAAACGGTGATTTTATTCTCCAAAATGTTACACTAATTTTCTCGAATACGCCCAAAGAAAGATATTACGGATAACTCCACTTAAGGTTAACGATCTTTATCGTCTGTCAGGCTACAAAATGGCCCTCTTTATAAATGGGATAGATAGAAGTTTCAAATGTCACCGGTAGATGGATATAATTTTTCTACTTTTTGCTATTTTTTGTCATGGCATTCAAAGCGAAACACATACAATGATCGTGCGATAAAAGGACTTGACAGAAATATTTAATATAAGCTTTTAATGTGCTCTGCGCGTATGTTAGGTACTCATTATTTTAATTAAGTACTATTACACAAGATGCATCTATCTTTTGACTATTTTTGAAATTATTTTAGTTTGAGTTGGCTAAATTTGTTGTTTATGATTTGACGAAATTTAAGGTTGCTTAGAGCATACAAAATAAATGAGTCGTAGTACATAAACTTGTTAATTGTTATATTACGATAAGTTTTCTTATTATACGGTAATTTTGTACTTATGACAATAAACTCAATGGCTGATGGTATTTGTAGTATTATTACTTAAAAACACTCAAATCTGGTAACAGCGCCGGCTATCCGTTTACACAATGCACCATCCAAAAGTGCTGAATTGAGAATTAATTAAAAACAACCAAATTGCTAAAAGTGAGTAAACAGTGACTAGATTAAGTAACATTACATGGGAATATCAGAATTGTAAATAATTCAATGTATAAGAAAATAAATTATGTGCTTCAAAGACTCAGTTGGATAAAGGTTCTCCTAATAGTATGAATATATAAACTAAAACTACCTTATACGAATAATTTAAACAGCTGTTGAACATGATAAGGCAATTAATAGGATTATAATAAAAAAGATTAACAGGAATGCGAAAGATAATTTGAGAAATGAGATAAAAATGTTGAACCTCGAACAAAAAATAAAATAAGATAAACGCAAGTAACAGCATCTGTCACTTGACCCCTTTTGCTATTTAATTGGCACTTGAGAGATGCAGAATAACTTCGACACCAATATAAAACTTGTTCCCCCTGTAAGTTAAAACTGGCCTGTTTCAGCCTTTTTCGAAACATCGTTAACTACCAACACAAGTTTGCCAGCTCTATATCCATAGAAGTGCAAATATACATGTGATCCAAAAATTTTCTTTTTACAAAATACGCTTGATCCCCTTATATTCCATTTAAGACAGTGTGCACAACGTGATTTTGTCGGGCAGCCATTTTTTATAATATAGACATCAATGTAGTTTTAGTGTCATTAGTAATCAAACGCTCAAACACGGAATTCAGGATTCAGGAATCCGATCCAGAAATCTCAATGAACGGCAAACATATATTTTATCGCTTTAAAAGAAAAACAATATCACCCATTCCGTCGCCCGTTGCCACTTGCAAAAATTTAGTTGCAAATTATAGTGGTCCTATATATATAGTCGCCCAATCTAACAACCCCCGTTTAGCGCCGTTTTAGTTCCTCTGTTGAGAGTTTTCTTAACTGAATTTCATCTAATGCGCAAGTCTAAAGACCCTTCAGTTGAGCGATTTTGGACCTTATGTGTTGGTTCAATTTGTCTGTTTTTTTAGCGCGCATCCCGTAAGCGCTGCTCATCTATTTAGAAAGCGTAAGATGTCTGTGGGAATACCCTATCTATAAACTCAAAGTAAGTGTAAATGGAAAATAAAGCTGGTTTGAAAATCGACACATGTGACAGTCATGACAGTTTAGTTTGTTGCACCAGTACTACGCCTTACCTACGTTCATGAAGACAAAAAGACACCTCGACTATACAAAAAAAAATCCGCTAAAGTCTCTTTCACCTGAGAAGGCTTTTTAATCTGGTTTTATAAACGCCCGTAATTGGCCAATAAAAGTAGTAAGTGGAAAAGGGCGAAAAAATGGCAAAATATCGAGATTAGGGAAGATTAGTAAAAGACGGAGATGAATCTCAGCTCAACTTTTCAAGTGTATAATGGGTCGAGCATAAGAAAATTACGTTTATTGCTGAATACAGAATACAAACAGCTTTTCCCTATTATAGCGTATACACTTTTTATCTATATGTGTATAGCCTCTTCAAACTGTTGTAGTTTACTATATAAAACGTTTTAAAAAGCTTCTACGATATTCACTTCCTCTGGCTTATATATTAAGCAATATATTCTCGCTTCACCTGTTCGTCTTCCTTTCTTATTCCATCACGTGCAATTACAGAAGCCGGGTGATACAAGAAATGGTTTTACGCCAAAATTTCCCATTATCTGTTCATGTACGCAACACAGGCCAGTTTTCTTAACCTCTGCGGGAGCGTTATTTGTTAGGACATCCATTGTTAAACTTCCACCTCTTTAGAAAACGGGATGGATGTTAAAAGTGTAATAAAGATTTCAAAATACATTTTCTATGGTGTTCAGCTGACATAATAGGGACGACATTGACAGATGTTCGGTGCTGGAGAAAGGAACAAACACGGATTGCAGGCAAACCGACCGTAGCAATCATCATCCATCATTAGGAGGATTTTTGGATTACTCTCAAGCATTGTGCGTGCACAGTGAAGCTTAAATTTCTTGCCGGATCCGCATACAAAATAAGAGGCTATTAGGGAAGGACAGGAGACATTTAATAGCTTTCTAAGAATCGATAGTTATCGTATACTTATTTCTTAGTCGTGATTCTTTGTCTTTTATTAGTCCGGAAGCTGATAGTATGGTATTGCTAGGAAGTTAAGGTTTTTGTTCCTTGATGTGTTGACCGGATATAGAACAAAAATTTACAGGTGTAAAGATAATAAATAAAAGGTTTTAAAAAAGATATCAGGAAACACTTTCAAGGGCAGCTACAACCCCCTAAATGTGATTTTCTCGAAACAGATTCTATTCGATACATCAAGAATAGAACAAATAGAACAAAAGAAAATCACAAAACAATGTCTAGACTTCTACATTTTTTACTTGCAAATCTAAATATTATATGGGAAACATCTATCTTCACATCCCTTGAACATGACTTCCTCACACGTCACGCGTCACTAGGCGAAGCTTCCGATTTTTTTCTAGACTCTAAAAACAGCACTAGATTTAATTTTTAGCTTTGGAACATAAATATTCCACTATTTGATTAATATCTTTTACAATATTTTGGGAATTAAGGTAAAAAATATTTGTGTTAAACAAAATATCACCCTCATCATTTAAACGTTTTATTATTTTAGGCCCTAACACATTTAACATTAATTAATTAATAGCACATGTTTAATAAAATAAATATTTAATACAGTTCACTCTTTCAGTGGCAAAAAGTGCTCAGAAGAAACTGCGGGCGTGAAAAACCCTCCGTGTTTTGTAGAACAGAACAAAAAATCCATAGTTCTAAAGAAATATTGTTTTCTGAAGAATTCCTAACACATTTTGTGGACATGGTATCTGCAAATATAAATCAAAACTTTGAAATATTAATAAGTAATTTAGAAGCTCGACAGAAGAATATTGCAGAAAAAAGTTCTGAACCTAGAAAACTATTATAACATACGAATTTACGGTATACCATACTCTGCTAATGAAAACACTGATGAAGTTGGTCTAAATTATTCTCCGATAAACTTAATGCACTTACTACACTGGATGCAATAGACAGGTACCATCGACTTCGTAGTTACAACAATAATCCACCAGCTATCATTGTTATGTTTGCGACGTACCGTTCACGAGCTGCCGTGCTGAATAAGAACAAATTGCTGAAGGGTTCAGGGGTCACCTTGGCGGAGGACTTGACACCTACAAGAGCTTCTTTACACAAGGCTTGTATTGAGTGGTCACCGTAACGTCTGGACTAGGGATGGGATTATTATGGTTAAATCTGGCGACACGATCCGTAAAATTAAAAATGCATTGCAACTGTCGCAGACACAGTAGTAGCAGTGCGTCTGACTAATTGTTCACCTCTTGCTTATTCTGTAAAATTAGATATTCATTTACTTCATGCATTGTAGTTTACCACTATGTTATTTTTGGTTTCTAATTTTGATTTTGTTTCTTTCACATAACAAATAGCACCCTTTATAATATTGTAATTAGTAATTAATATTGTAATTAGTTACTACTTATTGTACTACTACTGTAATTCTATTATTTCTTTTTTTCCCCAAAAAAATTTATTTGATATATTTTAATATGAAAAACGCGCGTAAGTGTGTATTTTTAACGTATTCTGTAGTGTTTTGTGCAATAATCAACTTTAAGGTTGCAGAAAGCTCACATTTCGGAGCTGTGGGCTAACACGGTTTCGTATAACTTTTAGGTTATGTATCGTATTTGCGAGGTTGTCGCTACAGTAAAAATGTTAAATAATTGTACTATGATGGACTGAAAGATGTTTTTAACCTGGTAATGGTAAAATTAACAAACTAAGTGGTATTATTAACGTTAGCTGCACTTCACAAAGCTTCCACAGCGCAAGGGTGTGGACTATAGAGGTTACCACAAGCCTTATATACCAATAATTATTGTTATTTCTTACCTTTGAAAGAAAAGTAGAACCGTGCATTGTTGCAAAATTTTTATAAAGCCAACAATTTCGTGACTGTGACTTGATCTGCAACCTTTAGTACTGTTTTGCTCAATGATGTTCGCTGTAAGTGTGATAGTCGTGGCCGTGCATTGCAGCTTGGCAGCAGTTATAAAAAGGCGGCACAAAGAATTCAGAAATCAACGCCGCCCGCGTTACCTGAATAATTTATAGAAATCCTGTACTAATCGAAATCCCCATTAGATGGATATTATTGTTAGAAAGAATTATTAAAGTGTAGGTATATTCTTTACATTTCTCTCAAGTGTTTAGATAAAATTTTCTTATAGAAAACAATTCTTGCTCAAATTATTCTGTGTAAATTTAAGTGTACTATTTAAAATAGTAAACTTAATATCTACATTCAACCAGTGGTATTATGCAATTTATATTAAAATGTACCTAATATACAATGTTCTTCCTAAATCGCAATAATTACACATCAATTCTTAAACATCTCGGTATTTAGGTAACTACAAACTATATATTCGTTTTTATGGCTATTTACTCCTTGAGTTATTTTGATTAAAAATAGTTACAGCAGGAAATTGCACTCGGGTATAAAATGTCTGATAACAAATGCTCCATAGGTACTTCCAAGCATGTAGGGCACGTCACGCTACACCGATCAGCATTCTTTCATCGTATCCGGAATGGCACATTCATAGCAAGCAATCAACCCCGCAGTCTGAATAATAAATCCGTCAGCGTTCCATGCACATATAGATGCGTAGATAAAGCTGTCATACTTTTTGTTCGGCATCTGAACACAATAATCCGCGTCTGGTGAAGATGGTGTTGATAAACCGCAGCAGGCCGTGCTTTGTCTACCGATACCAACTAGGATCAGTGTTGTTCCTGGTAGCATTTTTCTGTGTACTAGGTTGGCAATACGTTGGGTACTAAATTCATTGTTTGAGTACTAAATCTCTTTCTCGATAGATGCCGTTGAAAATTTTGGGAATATGGCAATTATAAATTAAATGCATTAAAGTAAAAAAGACATTAATTTTCTAAAGGCAAAAACAAGTTTTTAAAGTAAAAAACATATAATGCGTCTGTTATATTCATATTATGTAATTTGAAGTTAAAACTAGAAGACTTATCTCGATTTGAAGAAACAACCTTTTTAGTAAGAAATCTACACAAATAAGAAAATTAACATTTCACACTTATTTTATACTAATTATTATTACCTGTCCATATAATACAGTTGTTGAAAACGATTATCATTGATTTTGTTATGTCCTTAAGATTAATGGTTTGTAATTTTGCTTATATGTTTGCAGTACGGTACGGTTTACGGTTACGGTCTGCAGTGTTGCCAGGCCTTGCTTCATAGATTATGGTATCAACTTCAAAATATTATGGTATTTTGGCACAAATTATGGTATATGCATTATCGTTGGTTGACGATCAACGACATATACAGGGTCCGCCACATAGGTCCGCCACTTACAACTCCCTAGGCTCGTATTTTCTTTATTTTTTTACGTACAACCTTAAGTTATATGTCAAATTGTAGGTCTTTTTAAACTCTTTGAAGATAGCTTGGTGGGTGTTCAAAAATTTTTTTTGCAGATTATCATATTTTGTATTTAAAGTTCATTTTTGTAAATATTTTTTAACCTTACCTCGTATAATAAATATTGCTTCACAGTTGAATGCCGACTTTTGCCTTCTTCAATTTGTGTCATTGCCATGTATGTGTAATTTTTACTCCTTCTTAGGGAAAAACAAAAAAAACTAGTCGCCGCCATTTTCTTTAAATAGGGTTGTTCAGAATTTTTAAGTGTTAGTTTAGTAGCTTATTACAGTACAAGTTGTGCCTACATACCCATCGCTGTACAAAAAACCCAAATTAAGTAACTTTTGAATAAATCAAGTACAAAGTTTGCTCTAAACAGACAGAGGCTAGTAAATGAAACCCTGTGACGAGGCTAGTACGCGATGTAGAAAACCAAGCTTGTCGTGATGTAATTTTTGTGTTATAGAAAAAAAACTGTTGACTCTGTGCAAATTTTGGTAAAATATGGATACCATAATAGTTTATTATGGTATATGGTATTTGTCATACCATTATGGTATATATACCATAATTATGGTATGGATGGCAACACTGACGGTCTGACACGCTTATTTACGCTCACAAAGGGGGCAGCACTCTTTACTACCAATCATTAAATTTAAAAAGTTACTAATTTTATTTTAAAAATACTAAAATATTATTATTATATGAATGTTTTTGGAAATTGAGTTTGAGTACTAAACACGGTTGAGGAGTACTAGTGTACTAAACGCAAATTAAAAGTACTAAATCCAGTACTAAAGTACTAGATTGAACAACACTGACTAGGATCGCCATGCATTCTCAGACAATGTGCACGCGATGACGGTGCGGGTTTCATTTATCTCAATTCCGGTGCTCCTGATTGTAAAGCCTCTGAGAGCAGTCGGTGTTTTGTTCTTAAGCCTGAAAATTTTGTTTTTTTTTATAGATATTGTTAACTGGTACGTAGGGCTGCTAGTATCGAACGAAAACATCGATACTGGTATCAAATCTTACTTTTTCYTCTCACAGCTGMGCAGCTTTAAGTATCGATCTTCCTCGATATTTCATTGAGAAGTATCCATAACATAACTTGGCGTTACGAGAAAAACTACTTTTAAAAACCAWAAGCTTTATTTTACCAAACAAAAAAAATATAAAAATGGGTTACTGTCATAAGTGGGATTTTATTGCTGAGAACAGAGGAGCCTGGCAACGTATAGGTGTAATTAATTAATGAAATATAAATAGGCTTGCCTCAAGCTTTAGGAAATACCTAGCATTTATACGCAGATGATATACAAGTATAAGTACAATTTGATCAACCATTACCAGAGATATTGAAAAGTAATGGCCCGAGATCCAAATCCTATATTACACAGATTCATGTATGCCAAGGATGCATTTTTACGCCTTTATACTGAATAAGTTGTCTACCACGAAATATTGAACGACACAATTGTGCCAAGTCATTACAAAGACCGAAGCGTTTGAGTTTGCATTGATCTAAGCTAATAGAGTTAAATGCATTGGATATATCGGTGTAAACACTATGCCAACTTCCAGAGTCAAGCGCACCAGAGAATTACTTTAAAAATATTTACGAGTTAGTTATCGGTGATTTAGCTTTAACAAAAGTAAAAGTAAGTTAGCTATCGGTCTGTAGTTTTGTATGTTCAGGTACAGGTACCAGAGTGTTGGAGAGGGCATCTACACAAGCAGTATAACAAGATTAGAGATCCATAGATGTTGGTGCATAATAAAAACTGAAAAGAGAGATTGTTGAAAGTGGAACTAGACATGGGAAAAAGTGTAAACGATAACAGGAATATATGGACCAAATAAGGATGCTACAAAGAAGACAAGAATGATATCTGGGAATAACAACTGAAGCTATTAACAAATCATACAATTGTGGTGGAGAACTCAGTGGACGTGTGGGAAGAAAAATAAGACGTGGGAATCACGGAAACGGTTATAACAAAGATTTTTTTGTGAACATAAGAACATTGGAGCATACGCAGATACCTATACAAGAGAAGTAAGAAGTGGAAGTAGGTGCTCACTTTCTAGCGTCTCGGTTAAACCGCACGCTCAAGCACTAACACAAAGGAAGAATAAATGGCATAAATTTGTGCACAACCAAGTATAAGAATTAATAAATCCTACACCTTCGGGTAAAAGGAATATCTGAGTATGCAAGCTTTCTATTTCCCAATTGCCAGGGTATTCGTAAATATTAGGGGAAATATATATATGCTGACCAATACTCATTAAACGCATAGTAACGGTTCTCTACCACCCACAAGAGTTTGCGTTAAGGCTAAATGTCCTGAAATAACACCTACCATACTTTACCATAAAGTGTATTTGCACTTAATTCTATAGCTCCATAACTCACGTGGACAGGCTCGGTCTTAGTCAGCTTTATACAGCTGCATATCAGACACACGTTCCGTTTTATTTCACTTGCAACGACAGACTTACAATAAAATGTGCGACACCTATAAATAACCTATACCTTTTAGCTGTCGGCTGAATGCGTGGACACTATTTCAGAACAGTCAACAAGGGTGAAACAAAACAACCTTTGTGCTTGTTGCTTACTGCAAGATAATGATTTCAGATTAGGTACTATTCTATTTCGCGTTCGTTCCTGAGTTTTTTTTTAATTTCTAGAGAAGTGTCTAGACGGTGATCATATGGATTATAGCAGACAGCATAGTAGGAACGTACATTGTCATTTAGTAACCATATTATGGTTACTGACTGGCAGAAATAAGGTATTTATCGGGGTAAATTAATGCACAGACGAGAATCGGAGGAAACTAAAAAAATAAATAATAATTGGTAGAGCCTATATAGTTTTATATCACCGAACTCTATAAAATATGGGACATCAGAGGCCTCTTAAATCTGCTTCCAATTCAAACCTGTGCAGTTTCTTGATGCGCTTGCACTTTCCACTTTACGCAAACAGTCAATGTCATTTGCGATGCCAGGTGTCAGTTATGAAGCTGTTTTTTAGGTGAAGTTGCATTGTTTACACTTATACGTTTAACCGTAGCGTCAGCTGATATGACATTTTGACAAGGACAGAATGACATGAACACCAAAATACCTGAAACGGCGCATTCTGCTGCGCAGCTGCGCATGCCTACGAAGAAATAAAAATTGTTCTAAAGGGAACATTATTTTAATTCCACATGCCAGTTCTCTAATGTTCCATATTTTATAGAGTTCTTTGTTTTATATGCACCCATTACCGTGTCTGTCGACTCAATGAAACGATCGATTTTCTACTGACGTGTTTTATCTTGTGGTACTTGTACAGCACAATGAAGTGCTGCTAGAATCTGTGGAGGACAGGACAAGTTTTATAATATTCTACACATAATTTGTGTTTTTGACTTTTTTGGGAGTTGGTCCCAAATTACCAAGACTGTATTTAGCGACGTTTCGGTTCTTCTTATTGGATCTTCCTCAGGCTAGTCATTTTTTTATTGTCGATCTTGATATTAGTGTGCTTTAAATGTTGGTGTACGGCTATGTGGTTAATTTCTTTTTTAATGCCCCAAACTTGCCCGATAGGAGTAAGTTTCCGGAGATCTTGGTAAGCAAGTCAAAAATTTAACATTGTTTTGTTCAAAGTAGTCCGAGGTAACACATATAAGAGATTATTTAGATATGAAGGACTTAGAAGTTAGCTCTGATGTTCTAACGCGAACATAGTACCTTTCGTATAAATTTGATATATTGGTCGTTTATTGCACTGGAGAAAAGAACAGACTCTATTAGTGTTACCGGTGGCTAATATTTGAACTCTCGATTCTGTACGACATAAGTGACAGTTGTGACAGTTCAGTCAGAGCTGTGTAAAGGAAGGTATTTGCAGCCATCACATTCAACCCACGAGCCCACGACTGGCTCTGGAGAGAGAAAAGATCCATCCGACATAACGGATAGAAAGCAAATTTTTGTATTAAACGATAATTATTATTAATCAATATTAGGGTATTATGATATTACGTTGTAATGTTAGGATATTAATAATTACCAATAAAGAATTAACTGAAAGAAATCTTACTTTTCAGTGAGACGATAAAGTATATAAATATCTTAGGGTCTAACTGAATGTTCTATCTGTCCGACAAGCAACCGTGTATCTCTAAATATTTAAGAGTTTTTGAGTGATGCTGTTTTATAGAAATATTTAAACCTTAGAAGCAACTGAATTATATGTATATTATATTTGAGGTTATGGTAATCATGGTAATCCATATTTACGAAAATCATTGTATAAAGATTAGGTTTTTCTTTATAGCTATTAGTGTAACAAGATTATTATGCGATTTATAATAATCGAGAGCCAAGTCGCCTCGCAACGTCCGAGATAGCTTAATTCGCTAATAATCAAGTTGCGTTCAAAGCTTTATCGTATCATTCGCAACGATGACTGAAAATCAAATCAGCAATTTTTGTTGTCATTTTAGCGTGGTATGTTACAAGCTTGTTTGGAATTGAAGGGAATAGTTAAATCAACAATTCGTACCTAGGGTATAATCATAATGGTAACTGACTTAGTCAATTTTGTAACTAACGTATTATGTGTTACTAGGTTATTATGAAGTTGTTGTAACGTTGTGATATTAATAATAATTATCAATATATCAATAAAGATTTAACTTAAACAAACGTTAATTTTCAATTATAAAATAAAATAAATAATTTCTTTAAAATTGTGAAAGATATGCGTGACACATCACTTTCAATACTCGATTTTATAGCTAAGGTCCAGTTTGTTGCACCAGCACTACGAAGTACTACGTTCACGACGACAAAAACCATCACTGGCCTACTTCACTCGTTATGTTTACTTGTACCTTTGAATTTAAAATTCAGCTTAAATATTCTATGTATCAAGTTTTGTTTTTTATTTGAGTTTACTATGTGTTTGTTTATATGTACGTAAAGAAAGTCAACCAGCTTATGCATTATAAATGGTTTATTCCCACAATTTCAAAAAATTGGATGGAATTCTTTTTCTTGATGCTAAGATCAAGAGGCTGGGGGAAAAGTTGACGGTTTTTCATAGATACTCATAGTTTTGTTATTACTAGATATTTAGGTTCAGTATATAGTTTTTTTATTGCATTAATTCTTAAAATTAACTTTCGAAATAAAATGCTATGAATTTCAGTTGGAACATTGGGTGRWTATTTTATACGCAACTCTACCCAGAACTACCACTATGAGCGTCGCACATAAAATACGAACAGCTTGACTCGTAGATTCCTCGAAATGGCTCGTTGGAGCATCTGAACGAGCGAAGCAATTTTTCTGGAGGTAATATATAAAGGCGGCTCGTTTCAAAAGGAATTCTCGGTGTTCGAATCCGCACTTGTTGAAACAGCCGAGTGAACATGAACGCGCACAGGTATAGATGAAGATGTTCCTTTGTCCGCAAGTATAAGTTATGTTACGCGTCGTTGGCGTTAATCTTCAGTTGAGATCTTACCATTTCTCGATAAATCGTTAATTTATTTTATTTCGAACTTTGCTATGTTTATTTACTCTTGAGCTTGAAATCGCGTAGGTATAATGGTATTGTGGACCATTACTACTTTAATTCAGAGGTTAAACTATTGGAGCACATCCGGCCTAAATTTTATTGTACAGGGATAACAAAACCTTAATAGCCGCCAGGAAAACTTTTGTAAGCCGAAAATTTTAGGTCTAAACGTCTGGCGCCGGAGTAGCATAATTTTGTTTGTTACATATTGCAGTTTGATAACAAACAGAAAAATTTAAACCAAACTTAGCATACCGACATCACCTTATATACAAATTTAATAATAGAGTTTCAATAGTTATAGAATTGAAATCTTTATCTTTTTGGGGCAGACCGCGTCAACGTTTCACCCGCTCTTATAAGGGGCATCTTCATGACAGGAATATGCAATATGGCATACGAAGATCGCTTGTGCGATGCCCTCTTTAACGCCCATATTTTTGAACTAAATTTTTGCACTTCCAAACCTTCGAGGATGGGAGGTTGATGAAGGGCTGAAGGGGTGGTTGAGGATTTATAAGGGCATGTGCGGAATAATTACACTTTTGTTACTTATATATATTTATTTCGAAATAAAAATAGTTTTTTATAACATTCTTATCACAAATAATAATGGAAACATCAAATTTTGTAACATTGTACTAGGGTGAAAACTTCACAAAAGAAAGGTCTAATAACACTCGAAATGACGATAGCGCCACCTAACATTGAAGTATCATTTGAAAGCGAGAAATAAACATAAAATCGGCGGATTACTGTATTATTTGAAATAAAAACTGCATAACGAATAATTAAATGGCAATATCATCCTTCTATCAGCAACACACTGACATGATAACAAAGCAAAAATCGATATACATTAAAGTACGTGTCTGTGATATATTGTCTGTACCACAATCGTCAATCATCATCGTATCTCATCAGTGCAGATTAATTCTAGTGCAGATTAGAGCCCTTTGAGGTGGTTAGGTGGCCTTGTCATCATGTCAATTTGTTGTTGATAGATGGCATTGCCTTTTACTTTTTCAATAATACAACATTGCTTTGGTATACAGGGTCCGCCACCTAAAACTCCCCAGGCTCGTATTTTCTTTATCTTTTTACGCAGAACTTTATGTTATATGTCTAATTGTAGGTCTTTTTAAACTCTTTAAAAATAACTTGGTGGGTGTTCAAAAATTTTTTTTGCAAATTATCATATTTTGTATTTAAAGTTAATTTTTGTAAATATTTTTTAACCTTACCCCGTATAATAAATATTGCTTCATAGTTGGATGCCGATTTTTGCCTTTTTCAGTTTGTGTCATTACCATGTATGCGTAATTTTTACTCCTTTTTAGTGAAAAACAAGAAAAAGTAGTCGCTGCCATGTTCTTTAAATAGAGTTGTTCAGAATTTTTAAGTGTTAGTATAGTAGCTTATTACGGTACAAATTGTGCCTACATACCCATCGCTGCACACAAAACCCCAAAATTTTAACTAACTTTTAAATAAATCAAGTACAAAGTTCGTTCTAAAGAAAGAGAGGCTAGGAAATGAAACCCTGTGACGTGGCTAGTACGCGATGTAGAAACCAAACTAGCCTCATTGCAGGGTTTCGCTTTCTAGCCTCTTTCTCTTTAGAACGAACTTTGTACTTGATTTATTTAAAAGTTACTCAAAATTTTGGGGTTTTGTGTGCAGCGATGGGTATGTAGGCATAATTTGTACCATAAAACGTACTAAACTAACACTTAAAAAAATTGTGAACGGCCCTATAACAGAACATGGCGGCGACTAGTTTTTCTTGTTTTTCACTAAGAAGGAGTAAAAATTACGCATACATGGTAATGACACAAACTGAAAAAGGCAAAAATCGGCATCCTTCTATGAAGCAATATTTATTATACGGGGTAAGGTTAAAAAATATTTACAAAAATTAGCCTTATTTGCAAAATATCACAATCTGCAAAAAAAATTTCTGAACCCTCACTATGCTATTGTTAAAGAGTTCAAAAATACCTACAATTTGATATATAACTTAAGGAGAAAATACGAGCCTGGGGAGTTTTAAGTGGCGGACCCTGTATAGGAAAAACCAGTTTTGTGCTACACTAGACCTAAATTGCACTGGGAAACCTTAATGAAAGCGAAACAGCTCTATCTGTAGTTGTTTGCGTTGCAGTATACCATAGATACACGTGTTTACTGAACAACGAAATTCTATACGTTTTGTCACTATTCTGTTGTGATTTTCAATATTAATGTGATTCAAATGCTATTATTTTTATTATCAATTTATATACGATACTATAACCGATATTTGGAATAAAATGATTCCGCTGTTCATGAATTTATATTTATATTTATATTATATATTTATATTATATATAGTTATATTTTCCGCTCGTTACAAAAGACACAGATGGTCATCATTAAGTATGAAACTTTCCGATGCATCAACAGCTGGTTATACACGAGAAGTTCTTAACCTCCGTTGCCTGGTGCTTTGCAAAAAACATCACGGAATGCATTGGCACTCTTGCTTGATAATTTGTAGTTATTATTCATTTTTCAGCTTAGCAATTAAGGTTTTGCACGCGGTTGTTCGCATAACAACTTGAGCAATTTAGCAAAACAGACTAGTAACTCAGAACTAGCTCTCATTAAGCGCTAAAGCTGATTTTCACTCGCTGGTTGGTTATTAACATATTCGTCTTATGTTCGCATTAATAAGTCATGGTTCTGACACAACGCAATTTTAGCGCTATCTTAATTAGGAGCGCTGTTGGAAGAATACAACGCTTGGTCGGAAATCAGGGCGTTGTGTGCTTCGTTGAGAATTCCAACCTTGTTTTTTGAAGGCAAACATTGATCAAAATATCAAGTGCAAAATAATTTAAATGGATCCGCCGGATGGAATCTTTTACACCTGAAAGATAAGTTTTATCAAAAAAAAATTATTTACACCTAACTCATTATTGGGTAGCAGCATAATCGTCACAATCGAAGTAGCGTGAGACTTATTTTCTTAGGAAATCCCATCTATGCCGTGAACTTTACAAATTTATGTATTCATATTAAATATCTTTAATAACCTCGAATCATTCCTTCTCAAGTTGCCCAAACAGAAAATGTATCCAGTGGATACAGAACAAAACAATTGAAATGTTTTCTTAGTAAACGGTGTCTAAAGAAATACAGGAAACGTTTGGCACATGATAACTTTTATTAAGGAATATGTAAGGTCTCATTTTTGTTTCTCTAGATACAATGCTCGCATGCCGCAATGGGAAAATATTAAATTTAGGGCTCTTTTTGAATTTGAAAAGAAAACTATATTGTACTTTTCGCTACTTGATACCTTGCTTATTAAAAAAATATGAGCAAGAATTACTTTTCCTAATTACCAATTTCTACCTTTTTTCTAAATATCTTGAATACTAGATAGCCTAGCGCAGATTTTCTTTGAAATTTCAAAAGAGCGCATAATTGAACCACCTTGGCTTCACTTAACAGGGGATGTACATTTAAATAGAATACTATACTTTTGTAAAAACGGTTGGCCCAACAAAAGTTTTAAAACATTTTTGAAATGAAAACATGATATTGTTGTAGACTTAATTTACTTTAACTTTAACGAAAAAATAGTTGTGCCAACTTCACTGCAATCTTATATGTTAAATTTATTTAGGCATAGAAAAAACGAAAACTAGAGCTAGGGAAGTACTGTATTGGCATTCTAGTTTAAGGATATTTATGAGTATATATCATGTTGTCAAATTTATGAAAAATTTCAAAACAAACCTCCGAAAGAGACATTGATGCCTTATTACGTCCTTGGTTTCGAATTCCAGCTGTATTCCTATTATGCGGGCCATATTGTTATAATTGATTCATACAGCAAATAGCTTGAAATTAAAAAAATAAAAAATAAAGATTCGATTGAATTGATAAGTCATTTTAAGGATTTTTTTTCATGACAGGGAATTCCGGAAATAGTACCTAGTGGCTTACAAAGTACCGCTTAACAGTTTTAATTTTAGGACGTTCGCTGATGAATGGAACTTTAAAATTTGTGCGTCAAGTCTCAACTTGGCTGTGGAAATAATTAAAAACCTATTTAGACAAAATTCGGATATTAATTTGGCTCTGTTAGGTTACAGAAACTCGCCTATTGTAAGTTTAGGATATTCACCTAGTCAGTTATTGAATAATAGATGATTAAGAACTAAATTGCCTATAGCTAACACATCACTAAATACGGAAATTGTTAACCCAAATGAGATTCATAAAAAAATAATAAAAAATCAACAGTCTCAAAAATATTACCATGACAGCGGTGCAAAAGATTTAGTGCCTCTTGAACMAAATGAAAATGTKTATCTAAAAACTGACGGTAATAATTGGGAAAAGAGTAGAGTAGATCTTAGACATAGTGCGCCTCGTTCTTATACTGTAAAATCAGAGGATGGTAGAGGTGATTTTCCTGTGTCTAATGATGATACTAATAATGTTATGGATGATGTAAATGAGACAAATGTACCCCCAACCCCCGCTGAATCCACAACTAGTGATAGAACAAGAAAATGTGAGTATGCCTTCTAAATACAGATATTTTTATATGTATGGCATACCTCAGAAGTAGGCTAAGTTGTTTTTTGTATTCTTTAATTTCTTTTGTAACTAGAAAACTTTTGTAAAAGGGATGTAAGAAATAAATTAGGTTGGTAACTTGGTCTCCCCTACACTGAAGTTGGTAGCTCAGTTACAGCGTGTTGACAGTTGAGAGACAACCGAACAATCGAACAATAAAGCTGAGAAACTGATCGATTTTTGTCTATTAAGTTTATATTATATTAATAATTATTCGTGTTGGCCTTCCCAGAACCACACATGGCAACAATGCTCCGCTGATGTATTTAACATAAAGAACAACACATTTTTGAAACAATGATTGTTTTATCCTGACCAAAAATTTTCCTGACTTTTTGGACGTCAAACTTGTGGGCATCTAACTGCTTGGGCTAACTGTTTTACAAGGCTACAGCTTTCCCACCTGTTGCATCTGCATCTGTTATAGCAATCTGATACCAATTCGTTTATAAGGGACAAAATCCGATATCCCGTCATTGTTTATACCCCCACAACCGAATAATTCCCTTTGTTGGCGTTTATTCTCGGGATTGAAGGGATAATGAGATTACCTGGTGCCTCTATCCATCATGCGGGCAGCCAACACCTGACCCGTCTAACAGCAATAAAGAACATCCGTGGAAACTGTCAGTTCCTTTAAATCAGCTCTTGTGCCATTGCGTGCGGTAAACGTTTTTACCCTGTGGCTCTAACGGGATATCCAATTACACTTATACGTAATTGAACTTAAATGGTGTAGGGCAAATAACAGAGCTAAACGTTCTGGCTTCCACGGAACGGGAAATAAGTATCGATAGAAGCATTATGTTGGACTTAGTTTTTCGTGCAACCGACAAATATCAACCAGATTGCAGTTGCAGTAATTTTTACCCTTAAAAATTGTAAAAATATATGTGTTACTACTATTGGGGAATAATAATAATAATAATAATAATAATAATAATAAATACATATGACTTCACCAGCAAACACTGGATATAACAGTGCTGTCAATTTTACCTAGTAACGTGAAATGTCACCTACCGAATAACCAACATGTCATATAAGTAAGTAAGGTAACATTTTACCACAATGTTCTAAAGCACCCTTTGGTACCATATATGTAACATGTTTACATGAACAATATGAATACACATAGTTCCTGTTAAGTATTTTACATGTAATAATTTTAATCGCACAAGTATTAATTTTCGTAATAAACTATTTACAGTCTAACCAGTTTTGTAAATTACTTATATTATTTACCTATCTTACCAATCTTATTAACAAAAACAATATTCTCATTGACAAACAAGTAAATAAATAAATGGACAGTGTACATGCATTTAAGAAATAAATACAATCTGCATAATAAACAAATCTCTATGAACTAAAAAAAAGTAAAATTTTTATTCTAGACATTACAATAATATATCTCGTGCAGTAAACGAAAACAAATGTTTATAAATTTTATCGCATAACGTTTTTTATAATTGCAAAAGGAAACATTAAAAAATTATAGAGCTAATTTCAAGGAATTTCTTACAATTAGTTCATTGTCACATCTGTTCGCTGCGAATTTAGTATTAATTATAATTATAGTACTAGTATAGTAATTATAAAATTTCACCTGTATTATGATCTAATGTATAGGGTTATTGGGAAAGCAGTCTAAGTTCAAACGCAAAAGTAACTCGCTGCGGTCGGGACTTGAACGCAAATCTTCAGAACGGTACTCTGGTATGTTCCATTACATACAAAAGATGTCACAAAGTTCGGAGTTCCTAAATCGGCCACAAATAAAGGTCAAGCTCTTGATGTACTAGTGGATAACTTATTTAGATTATTAATGTAACTTGTTTTGGAAATTAATATTAGTCAATCGTCGGTAGTCAAATATTGAAAAATAACAAATACCGACCTTACAAAATATACCTAAATGAAGATGATCCTGACAGAAAAATGTGTTTTTTTGCGCTGATGATGAATATTACCAATGATAATCCAAATTTTTGCCTAAATGGATTTGTAAACATGTATAACTGCCACTGCTGGTCTAGTGAAAATTCTCACTGGATGACGGAGAAGCATACGCACAGTATATCTACTCATAAATTAACTGGGCCTGATAATATTATCACATTGTCGGTCCGTACTTCATAAATGGAAATGTAACAGCTCTACCCGAAGTAATGTTCTGTGGCTAAACCTACTAGATGATAAAATTTTAGCTGATATGGAATGCGAAGGAGCAAAGTGTCGGAGAACTATTGAATGCCCTGCTAGGTCGCCTGAATTAGGATCTCTTGATTTTACAAAGAGAAACCACGAATTTTGTAGATAGTAAATATATATAATACCTATGTGGTAGATGAGATAATTAACTTTGGGTATGACAAAGATTAATTAATCAAAGTAAATTTATTTCACTGGGCTCTTTTTTCTTTGGGCTTTTCCAATGGCCTCAAACGCGTATTGCATAATCGGCAATGTAGAGCCCTGTACTTACAGAGCGTAACAACCTACCTCGTAGTTTGTATAGCTACCCTTAGATGACTCATTGCTAATGACCCCACACCAATAATAATTGCTAAATTAGTGATGTAAAAATATGTTCGATTGGATTGGAAACCACCAACTACTGATATAATTATTAAATATGTTTACTAAAAACATATATTTAAGCGTTATTTAGGATTTTTACGCATTGTTACGAATGTTTTGCGCATGATGGGTAAATTATGAACCCTTGTTGGTGTTTTAACATAGACCGGTTCGATTTGTTTCTATATAACTAACACCAGCATTCTTTTGTGACCGCTTAGATAGTTATCTCAAGCTGTTTCCTTATTGTCAGAATAAATAACGTTCCTAATTAAAAAAAACCCTCGTTTCAGCCGCTTTTTAAGTACATAACGATAACGATACAATCTTCCAACAGTAGATAACTCATCTTTCGAATGCGTCCTTTAAATATTTCCACTATCTCGTGTCGAAGCTTCGGTGCTGAATCACCGGACTTTGAGATGGCTGTGGCTTCGTTACTTTTTGAAATAATACACGTACGGCAATTAGGAAGCATTTTGATTACAGGGTTCTTGTATCAGAAGAGGTTTCATATGTCTACCATTACGAAAAAGTAGTGGACGTGAAGACGAAAATTATCAAACTTTTTACTGGATTAGGCCATTAATAAATTAGATTATTTTTTGTATACGCAGCTTTAATGGCAGATACTGATATGTTCATGTTTCTGCATGTTAAATCTTCGAAAAATTTATTCTAGTCATGTGACAAAGCTAGTCGTACAACAAAGAAAATTAGTGACATATGAGTTTCCTGGTCAGATATTTGTAGCTAATTACAACAAATATCTTTAGATATTTAGGTGCAAACACACGTAACTCCATGTAACCACCTCTTGGTTGAAGTGGTACGACTAGCAAGTTTGGGACGAACCAAGCACGAAACCTCTTACTGATGGAACCAGTCCTCACAATAAAGACGTATCTGTCAGTTTTTATGGGCGTAGCAAGACGCCCCGTTGCTCTATCCGACCGGTAATCTGGCTGGATGTTCAGCGCATCTAAAAATGGGTTTGTTTGTCGTATTATAATTTTGTTTAAATCGCACTCAGAATATTAATAATCGTGGTGTGGACTATATAATTTCTGCAAAGAAAGTTGTAACACTTTCCTCGTCAGAAAGAGGTTATCTAGCGGCGAAGTTAAGAACCTGAAGTAGCTGCTCATAATGCCAGAGAATAGGCTTATTTTTATTTATATATTATAAACTATAATGTAGGTTGGTAGCCTACATTGCCTGGCCATTTTGTAAAAAATGGTGAACCTCATCTAGTGGCGGCTTTTCCAAATTCGACATGTTATGGTCCGTAAGTACAGGAAATGCCTAGCTAGAAAAAAATTCAGAGAAATTACTTTAAATGATGAATCTTTTTCATATTCATTTTAGCTTAAAATTAACTGCCTCCCTTTTCACGTATTTAAGTCAAACTTACTCGTGTATTGAAGATACAGCCATTCAGACCTTTTTATACCTGTTTTAAACTAAAGAAAAAGAAAGGAAAACACGACAGGAAAATAATTGAAAGAACTCCTTCAGAACAAACTTTACTCTCCAGATTTATCGGAGGGTATTTAATTTTCAATGTTTTAGTATGGCAAATATATTAGCAATGAACATAAAAATTCATTATCAATAATTGAAAAGAACAGTCAGAGCAAAATTGCTACATATATGTGGATTTCTAATCATGCAAATATTGTCTGGTATAACGAGACCGATAAATTTGTAAATAATAAAGCTGTAAATAGGAAATGTATGGGAAAGAAAGTGTTGGAAAATCGGACAACTTAAAGAAGGAACATAACATTGATCCTTATATGAAAACTATACCAAAGAAATCATGGTTCTTACAAGCACTATAACAGAATCGGCATATTACTGTGGAATTATATTAGTAGCTTACACATGGCTTCCGGCTATTCCTTAGACATACTTTCAAAATCCCTACTATGCAAGTAGAAAATAGATTTATAACAGATATTCCGTTTAGATCCCCTATTTTCATTGTATGTGGGGGTTAGGAAAAAAACTGCATAGCGCAAGAGACTTTCAGGAAGATATTACAACAGATAATACCTTCCTGAAGATTGAAGCATTAGCAGTAAACTCAAGGCTGGCTGTGCATAGTAAGCAAAAACTATTTCCAAGACCAATGCGTAGATAAATGTAAACATTAAGTTGTAATACTTACATTGAAATGATCCTCATAACAGTATAAAGTTGTTTCTTGGATGGTACGAAGGAATATATTAAATATTCCTTCGTACCATTACAGATTGTTACACATTACTAGTGGTCGTGAATATACAAAAACTGATTGCACAAAATGTTACAGTAGTTAACTTAGTATTTAAAAAAATAATTTTACTACCATTTTATTTAGGTTTTGTGTCAAGGGTTGACTGACTAGGTACACTTGCTTTGTGCAATAATAAGCTGTTATATCATTATATTTCAACACTGATTCAGAACGCCACATTGGTGGAGTGTAAATATCCACAGCTGTTAATTGTAACAATTTGTTTTATTGGTACGTGAGACAAACAAAAAAAAACAACAAAAAACAAGGACTATAGCTTAGAAATTTGTAAAATTTTTTGCCAAAAACATTATATTTTTAATGAGGTGGGTATGTTTATGACAAAGAAGAATAAATATAGACAAAATCAATTTAATACTAGACTATTATTAAAAGTGGGTAAAATGTATAATCTAGTAATCAACATAGATAGTAAAGTCCAGTAATGGCAACTGTCGATTGTGATAGTAAAAGGAAACCTATTTTTGAAGACATAAGCCGAAGAAAACATGTGGCATCAACCAGAAACTTGTTAATCTCCTGATTTTTTCTGTAATTCGAGTTGTATTTAAATTAAGACCTTTTAGGAATTCTATGTTTTTATATTCATGTAGAAACGTTTTTATTTAAATTACATTGTATATTTAATACAGTCATACAGTCTTCAATAACATTTAAAATTTCAATTCCTTGAGTCTTTTTCTTTACCATGCTATATGCGAAATTACTGATCTGTGCGATTCAATATTTACTTTTGATGACTACCCGAGCCGCCCCCGAATCCTGACGAATAAAATGAAATACATTAATTTACTTTATGCTTACTTTGTCCTAAAAGATACGATGCTGCCGTATTAATACATATAATAAAGAATTTGTTAGGAGGTACAGCTTGTTGAAGATAAATCAATATTTGGTCACTAGTTTTTGTCTAGAGGTAAATAAAACTAGGCAAATATCTAAATATGTTGACGCCAAAATGCTTTCTTTCTATATCTCATCTCTGCGTCGTAACATTTTTGGAAGCGCTGGCATACGCACCGGTGATTATTTGATATATCGCCTTCCACCCGGTCCTCGGGATATTTCTAAAGTCCACGTTTTAGAAATCGACTTAACAATGGTGTAAACATATTATGGACGCAGCATGGCCTTGTCTTAGAAAATTACGCCCGTACGTTGGGGCGTCGGAGACGTTTCCATTTTTTCTTGGAAGTATTTGTTAGTTGAAAACAAAGCGGATGTCGATGATGGCCGGCCAGGATTCTTGGAGCCGTTCTTGAAATCAGCGTCGTATATCTTGTTCTAAGAGGAGTTATGCTACAATATGGCAATTAACAAACTAGTCAACTTCTCTTGTAGGTTAGCACGGGGTGATTAATATTATGGCAAGAATATAAACATTTGTGGTTGTACAAAACTTTATAACTATTTTCGCCCATCAATATGGATATTCGTTATTTTACCTTTTCGTTTTATTAGCAAAGCAAGTGGTGAGAGTTTCGCGTATAGGTATAGCTAACATTTGCATGAATATATAAACATAAATAAATAACTAGACTAATAGAAATAAGTTTGTGGGTTATAATATACTGGTATTTTAATTAATTTCATTTCTTTTATATTCCATTATTTCATGTACCTACATATAATTTATTTGTATAAAACATTTTGAAGCAAAGACACTTTCTATGAATTAGAAATAAATTTTAAGGGTAAAATTTAGGAATCATCATGGTTGTTCATTAAATATAGAAACTATTTTGATATTATCGAAGTATTGAGCAAGGGTCACGTTTATTTTCAGAGTTGGCACCGAGATTGACACTTGACACAGGAAGTAAACTTGACAGGTAAGTATACAAAAAATTTCTTTTTCATTGCAGTAAAAGGGGGTTCTAAGTTAAGAGTTAATCATGAGGGTGGCTTTATAAAACAATATATGTATAAGTATGTCATTTTTATTTAAATTATAAGTAACTGAAGTATCACGAAAAGTATTATTTATATTTAGTTAACTTAGGTATTTTTATGGGTAGTTTACTTTAGTATTATCTAAAAAAATATTTTTCCAGCTCAGGATTTACTATTTAAATTTATAACTTCTATACTTCAATGAAACTTTACAAGCACTGCTAAAATTTCTTCATCTACTAATGTTTATTGTTCTAGCCAGTGTTCGTTATAAACTGTACTATCAATTTAACGGCGCGTTCAAATTTTAGGTTAGATCCTTAACTATATAATATGGTTATGAGTAAACCTAACATCCAGTTTGTACACTGTACATGTTTCTTACTCAAACACTACAACGATTATCTTTTGGAAATCTGCAGATGATGAGTTCACAATTTTAACCGTCACTCATTAACGTTATATTTACCGCAGAAGCGAACCTTTGTCAAAATTTTAGTACAAGGACCAGCGGCTAGGCGCTAAAGTGGCTTAAATCTATCACAAATAATTTACATGCATTTTGGTATGTAAGCGACATCCAGTTATTTAGAGATCAGTGGTTTCTACCTATGCAGTTTTTGTTTTAGCCGCGGTACAGATATGAGTTTCGAACGCCATCTTTGTATCATTAGAAGAACTAAAAAGGAACGTGGTTTTTAAAAGTTTTGTGTTTAAAAGTTTTGCGTTTAAAAGTTTTTTTAAGCTTTACTTTTAAAAGTTTTTTTATTTCCAAAGCTTTAGTTTTTTAAGTTTTACGTTTAAAAGTTTTATGCTTAAAAGTTTTATTTTTAAAAGTTTTATTATGAAAAGTCTTATGTATAAAGTTTTATTTTTAAAAGTTTTACGTTTAAAAGTTTTTTATAAAAAGACTTACGTTTAAAAATATTTTTATAAAAAAAAGTTTTAAATAATATCAAATATATCGAATAGGTGCACAAAAATGTGTTTCCTTATGTAATATCATTTTTGTCCCAAACGGCGCTTCATAGAAATCAATCAATTGCGGTATATTATACATAAATCTAGGGACTTTATATTCTCCACTAAAAGCTAAAATCAACTCTGTATTTAAAATCTAAACAAACCACACACGCCAATTCAAGGTATTGTCATGGTTACAGGGTAAATTTTAGCTACCAGCAACTTTAACAAAGAGAAGAGAAACCGGCCCATTGTATCTTGAAAGGTAAGGACAACCATGGTTGTGACATATAATAATACGAGTAATATATAATTTCTGTATTGTTTCTGATAATTACATCTCTGTGACTGCCGGATTTGACAGCGATGGTTGCTAGCCGAATATACTTGCTACCCAATTTCTCGCTTACACCATAGGGGAAAATATCAATCTGTCTTTTGTGTTCCTGGATGAAGCCTGAGACTAGAGTTGGCGGTACCTTTATATCTAACTAAAGCCTTTAGATGGTAATCTAGGAACTTTATATCCAACAGAATGTGAGCACCATCTATTACCCTTCAAATAAAATACTGAACGCTAAGGGCTGGCCTTAAATCGCTAGAGACTAGAGAATCAACGTCATATTTAAGAAGCTCATTCGTAATACCGTCTGGGCCTAGACTCCTATTTTTGGTTTTCTCTAATGATGTTGTAATGTCTCTTTTCTATGGAAATATGGTCATTAATCTACATTTCTGTTGTATTATTATCCTCTTGTTTCTTCTGTCCTATATAGCTCTGTTTGACATTTCATCCAGGTGCTCTATATTCAATGTGATTGCTCTTTAAGAATTCATTTATGTCTTTCCTTTGGTTCCTAATTAAACGCCATATCTGTTTTTGTAAACTTTGAGAAGATTTCCCAGAATTATTTTTGATTTGTCTTTGACTTCTTTGCAGAACCATGGCGTTCAATACTGTAGCATATATATTGTAATAAAAATGACGGTTTGATTTGTTTCTGCTGTATTTTAATATTTTGCATTTGGCCTTATTTTTTATAAGTCGTTGCATTTGCACCAAGGTGAAAACGACAAACGAGTCCAAATCGCTCTGAAACAATAAACTGTCATCAAGACAATTTAATAAAAAAAAACTAGTACGCCAAAGTATTGCTCTTTAATAGATAGTATAGGTAGTATGTGGTATATTTTGTTGCTTTCAACGGACTCCGCCGCCTAGATTGCAGTTACTTACGTAAATAGTTCAGAACGCAAGCGATTCCACTCAGGGACTACGGAGGAAAAAATCTCGACGTCCAACTGTTTTACGACGGTCAATTTCGTTGTTAAGAGTTAAACCTTTGGGGTTCCAGTGTCGTAAAACTTTCTCGGACTTAAATTTACAGTGCACCGGCAGTCCTCCTACGGAACAAAATTACCCCGCCGCATTAACATGGCGTGACTCCGACTTAATTTAGCTGTCCACGTTTCGGCAGATGTTTTTGATAATCCACGTTTGGACTGTACAGGAGCGAAATCCGATGTGCACGGTTAGTTTAATAAAGTGTAACTTACTGTGGACGCGCATGAGCAGGTGCAGAGCAGGTTATGAATGTTTTCCGGTGATTATTTATCGGGCAGTTTCTTTGTGGGAACTAATCAAAATTCACCCGGCGGCTGCCTTTTATCCCTGCGTGCTTTCCGCTGAAATACTCTTTTGGTTGATGCAATAGCGTCAAGTTTGGATGCAGAATACTGTGTTATATTTTAATACAGACGTCCAGTAGTTGCCAAGCGTTTGTCGAAGAATTTTTTTTTGTTCCTTAACAAAATGAACCCCTKTTAATAAAKTCTAACATGGTGTTTGGTACATTTTTGGTGGTCAGCGAATCAGGAAAATAATACCAAGAAATCTACGCGGTTTGTAGCTGTAAATTGATTAATGATTTCACTGATGAGACCAAGGAATACAGAAAATATCCGCTTAGGAATTCTGTCGCGCAGTTATATGTTGAAAATATAATATAAGCTTTAAAGCACTTGAAACTGTAACACAAAACTTTGTACCGCAATTGCATTTCATAAAATACCCGCTTGTAGGCAAAAACAATTTTAATTGTATTTAAGATCACGTGAAAATATTTAATTATTTATGTGTTTAACGCAGTTCTGGTACGCTGTGTTAAAGTGAAGTATGACACAGACATGGTAGACGACATGCTTTCTTCTAAGCAGTTATTATCAGTGCCAAGAGCTTATATACATGTTATTTCTATGCGGTTTAGACGAATTGTAAAAACAAGAAGTTTGTAATGCCTGTGATCGAAAATCGTCACTGACTGCAAGTGAAATAAACTGTTGTGAGAGTTTCTCAACGACAGTTGCTTCTTACTTCTTACACAAATCAAGACAACATGTATGGCGCTAGAGGAAATTAGTTTATAATTCCGTTTTAAAAACGTGGTAATTAAAAAACAGTTATCTTTCTTCCTGTCCCACTTCACTATATTTTGTTATTCTTTCTATTGATCTCTCTTACACTTTTCACTTTTTTTCCTTTTCCTTCTCTCTTACATCTGAATCTGAATCTGAAACACGTTGCAAACTACTAACTAACTCTGTTTTTGTAGGTTCAAGTCTTTAGTTGATCGGTAAGTTAGTTTAAAACGATTGTAAAATTTGTACCGAATAGACAGACCACAAAGATAGTTAGCAAAAGGTAGTAAAAAGATACATTTTTCTGTGTGTGTTTGTGCTGGAATCTGTTAGAAACTACGTCGCTTTGCGTCCTAGAAGCGTATCCCGTAAGATACCCTAGGGTTGAACAATACCCTGTATATACTTCCACAAAAATTGCTGAGTTAGTAAATTCATAAATGCATAAGGGACATTGCTAACGCAGTTTCAGTGTTGGCGAATTCTCATGCGGACTTTCTGATAGTTAACCGAGTGAACGACTGGATCATCATCATCATGTGTTGGTGTATAGAAACGTGTAGCTAGTAAGATTGCCGTACCGAACAACATTTATTTTCGGTAGTGTAGAAATTTACAGCAATAATTCAGTATGATTAACTGATCAGCTACGAAATTCGAGTTGCTTTCCAGGAATAATTTTTTTTATATTTATTTAAAGGCACGTCAGCTTACAGCACATCACCAACTATAGTACTGTTGCATGTTACTATATAATCAGCGCCATCTGTGGACAGGAGTTGCAGGCGTGTAGATGAGTTTTAGTAGAAAACTGCAAATAGTGATCCTAGCGACAGGCAGATGGCAGGAATTTCGATAGTGTCTGGAAGGTGTGGTTCGGGAATTTTCGATGGGGTATATATAGCCCGACGGAGAGAGCGCGGACAGTTCTGAATTTGAATAGCGGTTATCAAGGCTTTGTGTAGCAGGCGATTTAGTTCTAGTGTCTGCAGTATAGTGGTTTACTGAACTAGTACTAGTAGCATTGTAAGCTAGTTGTGTTCAAACGTAATGTATTTGATACAAACTTTTTAAAATACATAGAAGCTAGTCAGAAATCCCCAGTTTTCGAATCGTACGTCGTAAAAATACTACCTAGTCACAAAATCAGGACGTACTTGAATTGGGAACTATTTAATCCTCTTTAAAGGGACCCTAACTTTACTTGCTCGAAGTGCTGGAACTGGGCACCACATCTTATCACTTGAAAAAGGATAATCCTTCGAACTTTAGAATTCTGGTGCCCAATTCGAGGCCGCCCCAAAATCAAATTGAGGTTTTGTTATTGCACCTACGTGAGGTACCTATGTGTGCAACTTAATCCCACTGAATTCAGAATTAATAAAATAATAATGTGTAAAGTGTGTAAAGTGTTGACATATCTATTCCATTGCAAGGACAATCACAAGGAAACATCAGTAATGAAAAACTAACAACCTATAAACTAATCCATAATATGTATATTCGTATGAGGAATTTAGCTCTCCTTTATCTTTTATTATAATATTCATAGTTTTATTATTTGTACTTGTAGTTAGCTATTATGTCTATAGTTATGCAAAAACATCTACAAACGCCCACAACACAGTGGGCTGCCCTTCAGATTAGTTCTCCATAGAGACGAGTGGATGATGCCATATTGTCACTAGATGGCATGGTGTCATCCACACTATAATTCTCGCATACACCTCGCCTAACTTGGCGTATTATAAGGGAATCCAGATGTATGCCGTGTTGTCTGCGTTGGGATTATAGCTGTGCTGAGGAGGCTTTATAAGCCGAAACAGCTGTCCACAGTGTTTTGAAATTTTTTGAAATAATTTTTTTTATGCAACGTATTTTGAGTGGCAATGAATTATAGCATTTCGGGTTCAGGCCCATGTAAATTACAAATTTCTTGTTTATATTTTATTTACTATTAGGTATTGTTAAACTGTTTTACTTTTTGTACTGTGTTTTATGTATAAAAACGCTTATATTACAGATATAGATGGATCYCATATCTCTAATGTTCTCATTGTTAAATATTACGTTAACTGTTTTGTTTTGATCAATCGCCAATTGTTTCGCTGTGCTGTTATAAAGTTCTTCCCATATTAAAATGCCATAACTAATTGTCAACTGTATTTTAGTATAGAAAATTTGTGTCTCTATTATGCATGTCTTACAAAATGCGATACTATAGAGTAAAATAAATGCAAAGTAATTAAGGTAAATGAAAAACTTGTAGGTGCACAGCACCCAAAATCCAAATTACTATAATTATTATCAATTCTTGAAGACGAGAAATACATTCTACTATTCTATAATATTCAATATTTCCTTAGTAACTCTGGCAGCTAATGAGTAATGGGCCTTTGAATTGTTGCTATCAAATGATATCAAATAGGCGTTGTTTCAGTACATTACATTAATATCGTAGTCACTTGGCTACATTGAAATAGATATAGAAATTGATTGAGTAAACAAATTGTCATATACCAACCTACAAAATTAATGTATAGTGTAACGTGTCCGCGTTTATGGTTCTTTATTCTGGAATGTCCCGAGCACTCTGAGTGTCTGAGCGATCTTCTATTTCTTATTTTACAACTACTCAAGCCCTCTAAATCCACTACCCATAACTTCTCAGCAGCCTTTTATCTCGGTACCTTGTCCTCGTAAACCAGAAGATATTTAAGTATTTCTCGGATGCCATTGACAAGAAAATGTCGTCCGGCCCGGTCTAGTTTAGTTGAACGCATCTAGATTCTTGTATACGGCCGTTTTTAGGCACCGTGTAACAACCAGCGTCCGACACCTAGCATCCATCTTTAACGTGTTATTTAGTACCTCGTTCTCCTCACGAGGCGTTTATCCATTCATAACCAGTCGCATTCTTCGGTCGAGCGCTGAAAGGCATTGATTGCCGCTTTTAGAAGACAAAGGGCTAGAGAGAATGTAAATATTGTTACGTGTTCCAGGTGAACAGCGAGCTGAGAAGGTTTCTTGAGTTGAAATCCGTTTTGTGCAGGATTATAGATAATAACGGTTAAACGAAAAATGTATTGAATAATTCAACGTTCACAACAAATCTCGTTTTAAATCCATTCTGACCTTTGTCAGTTTTGATATATTTTGAAAAAAAACGGAAATTTTTGGATTTCTATTTTCTTCATCAACTAACTCGATAACACTTGGTTTAACCGCTTTTAATGTTTTACATTGTTATTTTACCTTTTTAAGGCAAATTTCTTGGTGTTAACAGAAACTCTCGATTTCCGTTTGTTTCTTATTTATATTTTGTGTTTCTTATGACGGCCATGTTAGATTTTTGATTATTTAGATAGCACTTAAAATGAGATTTTCAATAATGTAGGTGCAACTAGCCTAATAAATCTTAGAATAATGTAACTTTAATACAGTAGCGGCTTCTACCCCATTGCAAGGATTTTAGTGTATTCGATTTTCATCTGAGAGATTATATTTTATTTAAACCTTCATTAATCACATTACAAGGAGCAACATACAATAATATAATAACAATAATAATACAATTTATTTAAGTCGCACTACCATTACATACAAAATAATGTAGTTCTTTTACTTCCACATCCAACGGATGGGACGTACTGTATCGCGAAAAAAAAATTTCAAAAATTTTTATTTGCTCCATCGCTTTAAAATAGTCGAAAACGCGAAAAAACAAAATTTGAGCAAAAAATTTCTTTGTGTCTGTGTCTGGTTTTGTTTGTGGACACGATAACTTTCGAAAGATATGGCACACATATAAATCCCAACTACCCAATGCGACTTGTTGTTTTTGGGGTAAGTAGGATATTGAGAAGCGGTCAAATTGAGGGGTAAATTTTTATTTTTCTACCTTTTTTTCGTTTTAGTATGTGATTAGTGGTATAACTGTGAGTATTATTCGCTCCTATAAAGTTTCAGTGCAGCAAACTGCATTAGGAAAAATCGTCACTTGAAAAAACGGCGTTTCCTACTATCTCCGAAAATACTTAATGCATTCAAAAAATTAAATAAAGTTTCTCACAAAAAGAGTTTTAATAATTTTTTCCAAAATTTTGACATTTTCGAAATATTTCCAAAAAATATTTGTTAAGCTAATAATTTTCGAGCTATTTAGAAAAAACCTTTTAAAAAATTTATGTATTTTTGCTAATATCACGAGAACCGTTTGTCTTAGAAAAAATGTGTAGAGAGAAAAAATGCTCAAAAACTGATTACTAATCGTTTAGTATAGGAAATAAAAACGTAAATGTCATTTTGACAATTGGATGTGGAAGTATTGATTCAATTTGGAGCGGTTTTCTAATTAACAACCCTGCCTGCTAATGACAATTAAGGGGCTCATTAGGTATCTATATTATTGTGGTATTAAATTGTATCTATACGTATATATTATGCAAAATTCACAACGCCTGTGCTCTGGGCAGGACTCGAACCTGCAACCCCTCAGTCCAGATGCAAATATGCTATACCCTGGAGTGCCGAAGCCAACCGATTAAATATATACATATAATTAACCAAGCATGGTAGATTGTAATAACTTTGATTACTAAAAAAATTAATCACCTAGTAAACAATGGTTATTTCATGTTAGCTCTTGAAAGAGATTTAAATTTACATGCTACAATGTAAGGGTATAAAGTATCAAACCAGACAGGTGATTCAGTGCCTACAAATCTCAGCTCATGGCGCCAAATTCAATTTTGCAAAGACCCAAAATTACCAATAATTAAAAAAATATTTTTATTGTATATTGGTTGTACGTGTTGGCGTTTAAGAAAAATATTACTCACAAAAATTATAGATTCAAATTGAGACAATAAATATGTATTAATGTTTAATTATGTTACGAGTGATACATTCCGAAGACTAATATTTTGTTTGTTACCTATAGGTAGAATATTTACACTATCACATTCATTTATCCCGTTTCCTAGTGATACCACTATTGCGTAAAGCTCCCTGCTTTTAATCCCTAGAAAAGCTTGTTCTGCATATTGATTGTCACAATCACACGCTACAAATGATGTATATGTTAAAGGGGTCTTGGATTCTGATTCTGCTAAACAATATTCGACCAGCTTTATATTGCAAACATAGCAAATTGGAAACAAAGAACATTAGATATTAGTGATGAAGATAATGGAGGTGTTGTCAGGACTAGAATACTGGCAGTTGGCAGCTCAACATCAGTAAATGTAAATTACTGGATCATACACGAAAAAAAACGGTACATTGGCGTTTGTTAGGTAATGCTCACCAGTTGAAGAAAATCAGCAAAGCAAACGTTTAGCCGAATATGGAATGCATCTGTTACTATAGTATCTAATAACACTGGTAGTGGTAACGCTACTTAAAACTTAAATTGGAATAATTGGATGGTGACTATGCTAGTAGATACCATATTAAAATAGAAAATAGATACACAAATGTGATACTTTACGTATTACCTGAAAAGAAGCAAATAATCACCAATTCGAGTCGACGGAGTTGCATTCTAACCTAGATCGTTAGTAAATTCAGAAAATCCGAGTCTCGGTAACAACTTAAACAACCTGTTAACATCTGTCTTCGCGCCATATCTAAGCAAACTCCCAATTGGCTAGTGGTCTCATAAACCTAGGCTAGAATTTTTGAGCTTCAGTGGTCAGACACAGCACAAGTGCGCGTGCATCAACAACAACACAACATCAAGCAGCAGTGCATATGCTGTTGTCTAACTTGAAGGTCTTAAATGTATGTGCTACGTAAATATATTTATAATAACTCCGTTTACCTGTTATTTTTTTAATAAAATGAGTTAATGTATGTTATTTATGTTATAAACTATACTGGAATTCGCAGATTATAACACAGCAACGTTACGACAAAGCTATTAGCTCAAAAATCTAAAACTTTTGTTGCTTCTTTGTGGATCGAAACAATTGTTATATTGGATTTCTTAATGACTATTCTGATGCATACTGTTCGTTGTTAATGACGTGCTACCAATAACGGGCTTCCGTTTTGTAACTACTCAAAAACAGAACACCGTTCAACAGTTTTTGCATCAATCTTCGACGCAAGAAGCGAGCATGAAAGAGTTCTTGAAGTGGTATAAAGACCGGATGACTGACCCGATGGCAATTATACAAAATCACTCTGTGTAAAATACAACCGCCGGCGAAAGAGATGGCCAACCGCTGCTCTTTTGTCTTATGCCGCACCGAGATTTCTTCCAGTCGAAGAACCCGGTTCAATTAGTCATTATTGTATTTTTTATTTATTCCCCACCAGTGGCGTCACGTTACGTCGTGACAAGAATGTGAAAGAAAGGCACATAATCAAAATTTAAGTTTTAAAGTTTTTGTTTTAATATGCGCAAATACTGTTGCGTGGTAAATTTCAATAGCAGAGGTTTAGAGGAGATGGCACAAAGAAAGATTTTTAGAATGATGCGTTTGGACGATGGAGCCAATGGTTGATTAATACATTAAAAGCAGAAGATTTATGTGTTTCCTTTATTAAAGAAAACAGCGGAGCTGATGCTTTGAAGACATAAAACTTAATCGACCTATATTGCATTAATTAAAAATAGTTGTCCTATATAGTGTCAGATAGTACAGGTTGTCCCAAATCTAAAATTTGTAACCCCTAATATTTCTGATTTTGTTCAAGACTCGAAAAAATATTGAAAGGGTCACCAAATTTTATCTCGTTTTCAAAAAAAGGAATTGGCAAGAAGGATCAGTGACACATTACTTTGAATCTGCTTTCATTGTCTGTGCAATTGATTTTTTTTATCTGGACGATCCTTTTTGAGGATCAAGAAATTGTTTAATGCTCGTTGAAATTTTCGCAATTGTCAATCGGGAACACTTGTTAAAATTGTAAATAATTTTTTGTTGGATGGATTGACTGAGAAGTGTTACTTATGCGCATTTTCGCTGAATTTTATTGATTTCATAAATTATTGTAATTCAATCATTAAGTTAAAATGGTTTTTAGTACAGAACGAAGAACAGAACTGATAAAACTTTATTATGAAATTAATATGTTTGCCAGCGTGACTGCTAGGCTCTTCAACCAAAACATAGGCGAAACGAAACAAAAAAAGTATGACCGTGGCTGTTCTATATAATCTTGTAGTGGATAGCAGGCAATCGCTCACAAATGACGTTTCAAAACGTAGTATTCATCGAATTGTCAAAAACCGTAGGTTTCATCTATGAAAGACAACAGGCATAATCGTCTTTATTGAAGTGATACCAATGCGCATATTTTCAGAGTCACATCCAAACCCCTCTGGGCAACTACATTATCGGCCAATATTTTTGAAGGCAGTTTGATTGCTATTTGCAGTTGTTAGAAAACCTTAATGACACCTTACAATCACCGAAGCACTAGCAGAAAACATAAATCTCCAAGAAAACCAATCTTTCAACGATTGTTCCCCATTATCATGTACGAATATGCTGTTTCTTAGTCGCTTATTTCCGCGGACAATGAATAGGTCGGAGAGATTCCACATAATGTACAGCTAGATCGCCTGATTTAACCCCTTTGTATTTATTTTTTTGTGGTGCCCTTTAAAATCCAGGATTTATGCTACATCACCTAAATATATGTGTTTCGAGAAAAAATCGTCGCTCAGTGCCGTTTGATGACGCCTAAAATGTTGCAAAACGTTTTTTTGTTTAAATTTGTTGAAGAGGTGGCTCTGGGCGCTTGAGAAATACAGAAATAATTTTGAAACTAAGATAAAATTTGACCCCCCTTCAAATTAAAACTGATGTTCAGCTTTTTTCAAAACTTGGTTTAAATTATTCAGTGCTATAACTGTTTATAATCTAATTAAAAAGGTACTTACCAAATTATCCTATGTATACCTAGTGTCAAATACCTTAAATTAAGAAAAAATATTATTGCATGTTGACGGTAAGCCCTGCTGTAGTGCGTCTTTATTTAAATGCGTTAATGCTGCCATGTTTATGTTCAATACTTCCAGGTTAGTTTGCTTGTTGGTTTACATTACATTGCACCTAAGGCAACGGTATCTGATTGCATGAAACGACTTTCGCAAATATTAAGTTTTACCTAATGGTAGGCTAGGATATACCAACTGCATTTTCTTTTGTCCACTGTTCACGAGTCTTTTCATGGCAGTGCAAAAACGGTATAAGTTACATTTGTTTAGCATGATTATTGTTTAGGCGTTTCTAGATACCTACTATCTACTTTCGTATTTAAGGCCCTGTATATACATAATTCTGTTTTATCGCTAAAGCTTATTGGACATAATACTTATTGACACCGCCAGATGGCATTTTCTAAGGTAGTACGGCACAAAACGCAACCCAGAACCCAGAAGACCAATATGTCCGTATTGCAATGGGGTGTCTGCCGAATTATGTCTTAGATCACACGTTCTTCATATTTTATTTTAAAGTTATAGTTTAATAAAGAAAAAGAAGACTTGTGTTCTATAATATAATCATGTTTCGTCTTTAGTCTTTGAGAATATCAACTCACTTCCAAAAAGTATTACTGCATTGTAATAGTCCCCGCCAGTTCATACAAAATTAAAAAAGAGCGGAATATATATATATATATATACAAAAAAAAAACAAAAAAGCATGTTAATGTTTATTCCCCAGACGCCGCACTTTACCCAGTTTAAGTTTATGTCGCTGAAATGCCCAATAACTTATGATAAAGTTATTTACACAATAATGTCGATATACTGAAACTCAGTGTTTTTTATTTCCCATTTACTGAGAAACCATCATTATTCTCTACTATGCAATACACCCTAATAGAAGGTAACTCTGGATGCATTATCTAATTCCAGTTCTTCAATTTTTCAATTTTTTTAATGAATAGATAGGTATTAAGGAAAAGTTAGTATCGTAGACCATGCATATTTTAATATAAACTTTATAAGTGGCTTCGGTTCTGAAGATTTTCCATTCAGTTTTTTTTATATATATATCGCAAAACTAGTGGGAACCAAAGAATTATTACCTACTATTTTTATAATACTGCGATGTGATTTTATAAAGATGCTTCAAAATTTAGTTTAACAAACTACGCCACTGCTTTCAGCGGTCGACATAACACGGTCTCCGCCTGTAGGCAACAAACTTAACAACTTAATTTAGGACGGGGTAGGGTGTTTTTTGTTGCGTTTTTATAGCACTGGATTGCTCGGTCAGGCATAAGGCCGTGGCCAGTTAAAAGAGCAAGGTCCTGGAGTTTTATAATATTTTGAAGAAAATAACCGCGGTGTAATAAAACTTAATGTGGGTTCCCCTCGGTGGATTTTGATGGTGTTAAGTTTTGCTGTACCAGTTTAAAAAACAGATCATTTCAACCTTATAGAAACATGAATTGAAAATCTGGAATTTTTTGTTATATCTTATAGTTTAGTTTACCGTAATAGAACGGTTAGGGACGTAAATTTTAGTATTTGGTGTTTACATTTTTCAGTTTTATCGAAGGAACAAAAAAAGGTTCTGTAATTGCCGGTGAATTGTTTTCCTCCTGGTGGAAAATAGAATCCTACCAAGTGCTTAATTCCTGGCAGAACTATACAAGAATCTTCTTCATTTGATAAGGATCTAAAAAACAAAACAAAATAGACGCCTGGGCTACATTTAAATTAAAATTTCCCACATATTCTATACATTTATAAAGTGACGTATAAATAAAAAATAAAATATACGCACATAACAGCTTACTTTAACAAATTTTTCGGTTTTAACAAGTATTCTTTTTCACAGCAATGATAATGAGAGACGGGCGTGATGCACGACATTTGAAACAAAACTGTGATTATGCGTTAGTTATTTACAAAAACAAAACACAATGTTATTTACCATCCCTTTTGCTTTTAGAGTACATTTTATTTGGAACTTGTACTTCAGCCATTTTCGCAATTTGAATTCAGAAACGGCTTATAATACTTGAAAAGTATTAACTTAGTAACATATCTTTTGATCTGCCTGATCTGTGCCCATAATCTGTTCGTTATTTAATGAGAAATGCAACGTTTATTCACTTCAGAAAGAGGCAGTGCAATCAGAACACAGATATATTGTGTTTACAGTAGGACTTTATGTACTAACAAGAAATAGTGATGCTATTCATAATACATAACATAAAACATAAAAAACACTCTGCGTATAAGGAGAAAAATAATCTTCTAATAAAACTAATATAACATTAATCGAACAGTTTCTGAATGCTCAATATACACAATGTGCATAGTACATAGTACAACTGAAACTGTTGTTATAAAATGTTTCATTGTTTTATTCACTTTGAATTAGTTATTGCAATGTAATATAGAGTGTTGGTCTGACTCCCTAGGAAGCATTCATACACTTTCATAGTTGATTAAATGAAGTACACAACAACGTTAAATCAACATCCTATGTATGTTGGAACGAGATACTGCTATATTTAAAAGCACAACTAGCATTTTTTTAAAYGTAGTATCTTAAACAAGGAAATAAGTTGATATTATGAGTGTCTCAGAAATGAATGTTCATATCATAATCATCTTTTCTAATTATTAACTTTACACCTTGTTTATATACATTTTTCTTAATTTTAAGTAGGGGAAAAGCGCCGTTCTGAGCCCTAATTTGCATATTTGCATATTAATTAGGGTAATTAAAACAATGGGTAATTAATTAATTAAGACAATGGGTAATTAATTAAAACAATGGGTAATTAATTAAGACAATGGGTAATTAGCGATTTTGATGAACTAATTAGGGTGATTAGCAGTTTGATAAGGGTAATTAGCAGTTTGATTGGGGTAATTAACAGTTTGATTAGGGTAATTAACGGTTTGATTAGGGTAATTAATAGTTTGATTAGGGTGATTAGCATTTTGATTGGAGTAATTAGTGATTCTGATTAATTAATTAGGGTAATTAATAGTTTGATTAGGGTAATTAGTGATTATGATTAATTAATTAGGTTAATTAATAGTTTGATTAGATGAATTATCAGCTTAATTAGGGTCGTTCTGAGCCCTAATTTGCATATTAATTAGGGTAATTAAAACAATGGGTAATTAGCGATTTTGATGGGTTAATTAGGGTAATTAGCGGCTTGATTGGGGTAATTAGCAGTTTGATAAGGGTAATTAGTAGTTTGATTAGGATAATTAACAGTTTTGATTCGGGTAATTAGCGGCTTGATTGGGGTGATTAGTAGTTTGATTGGGGTGATTAGTAGTTTAATTAGGGTAATTAGCGGTTTAATTAGGGTAATTCGCGGATTAATTGATTGATTAGGATAATTAGACGTTGCAATTAGGGTAATTAGAGTTTTGATTAAAGTAATTGGCTGTTTGATTAGGGTAATTAGAGTTTTGATTAGAGTAATTGGCTGTATGATTAGGGTAATTGACGGTTTTTAATTGATTGATTAGGTTCTAATAAGCGTAATTCGCGATTTTGATTGATTGATTAGGACAATTAGCAGTTTAATGAGGGTAATAAAAGGTTTAATTACGGTACTTAGCTTATAGCGGTTATAATTGATTGATAACGATAATTAAGGTTTTAATTCGCGGTTTTGATTAATTTATGACTAATGATATGGAGGTAATTAGCGATTTAATTATAATTAGCGATGTGTACTTACACATTTCTTACTATAGCCGTACAACATCAATTCATATATGCCAAGCTTCAAGGCTGGTTTGTATATATAACATCGGACAACCCCACCCCATCGACAAAACCCATAATTTATAGGTATAAATAAATCACCTGTCAAGGAAAGGTAAGGTCCTTTGTTCCCTAATGCACCCTCATTAAATCACCTTTTGTTGTCTAATTTATGGGAGACCCGTTGTAACAAAAGAACATCTGCTCCTTTGTGAGTGTACCTACGTTAAATCGCCTGTCAAGGAAAGATAAGATCCTTTGTTTCCTAATGCATGGCAGACCACCCACATTAAATCTCCCGCAACTAAAGACCACCTGTCCCTTTGTTCTCTAATTTTAATTAGCAGTTTGATTAGGGTAATTAGGGATTTGATTATGGTAATTAGCTGTTTGATTAGAGTTTGATTATGGTTATTCGCGGTTTAGATTAGGGTAATTAGCGGCTTGATTAGCAGTTTGATAAGGTTAATTAGCAGTTTAATTTATTAATTATGATAATTATCGGATTAAATTAGCATGATTTGCTGTTTTAATTAGGGCGATTCTCGGTTTTAATTGATTGATTAAGGTGATCAGCGGTTTTAATTAGTGTGATTGATCAGCATAATTAGCGGTTTTAATCGATTGATTATGATAATTAGGGTGATCCGCGGTTTAATTAGCGTGATTCGTGGTTTTGATAAGGATGATTCGCGGTTTTAATTAGCGTAATTCGCGGTTTTGATTGCGGTTTTAATTAGCGTAATTCGCGGTTTTGATTGATTGATTAGGATGATTCGCGGTTTTTGATTGACTGAGGATAATTAGCGGTTTTAATTAGGGTAGTAATAGTTAATAGCGATTTTGATTAATTAATAGGGTAATTATGGAGCCCCCAGTTCAACAAAGGACAGACCACCCAATGACAGCCTGCAACAAAATAAGACCCCCCATCGAGCACCCTTGCTTGCAACAAAAGAACATCTGCCCCTTTTAGATAGACCCCCCATTGAGAATCCGCGTTAAATTGCCTGCAACAAAAGAACATCTGCCCTCGACCTTACATTGAGAACCCGCGTTAAATTGGTTGTAACAGAAGAACATATGTGAGACCGACGTTAAATCACCAAGTCCATCATACATCAAATACACAAGCGCAGCACCAACGAACAGAAGAATACCAAACTCCGAATCTGGTTTAAATAATCTTAAGCAAACCCCTACACATGCAAAGTATTTTTCTACCTGCCCGCAACCCAACGTCAAAACATCTGTCACGGTTCTACCTGTCTTCAAGAAAATACAAGATCTGCCTCCTTGCTCCCTAAAGCATAACAGACCACCCGCAGCAACCATTTTGAACCCTAACTTGAGGGAGACACCCATTATACTGTTCGTGCGCTATATAGTTCCTATTTTCACTTGGGAGTGATGTAATATCTTGTGCTATAGTTTTTATTTATATAAGCTGTCCCTTTTCTGCTATACCGCATGCAACTACTTTATTTTAAATAAAAAACTATCTATTACCGCATTTTGTTAAGATATTGATCAAATTAGCACACTAGCTAAAATTTTACATAATGAGAATTCTTATTATTATAGCCTTATATCACAAGCTCTCATTTTATTTGATATGGGGGGGAAAAATTTCGTATTTTACTAAGTAGGTACTAGCCCGATCTGAAAAGTTGCAAAATGGAAAAATTTATTCTTGAAGAAAGAGAAATTACATACCCTTATTGCTTTCTTGAACAAAGGAGTCTATCATACACAACCGCACAGTTCAAATCCAACGGGAGAATGCCAAGATTCGAATGAATCTGGTTTAAATAACCTCTATTTTACAGCCTGCATTCGTAAAAATCACAAGTTCTTGTTCTGAATGCTTACAACAAAAGATAACATTTATGAGAGACCTCCACATTAAATAAGCCATGATCAATGTTTTTAACCAGCAAAAAGATGCTAAGTCATGGGAGACCGGCTATAAATCAACTTTTATCTTTACCAGACACTCTGATGGATTTTGCACTATTCCCTAGTGTTCTATCATGGTCATCAAAGACAGAAGTGCAATTCTCAGAACCTTTTCTGTGAGCATATTATCCATTCAATAAAAACATAACCTCATCACACAATAGATAACATATACCTATAGAGAACCCTCGTAATGCTAACAAAATCATATCATCTACCCTCCATTAAACCATCCAACATGTTATTCTTCTACCTGTTTTACAATTCTACATGCTTCCATCTTTGAGACGCCAAAGTTATATCGACCGTGAACAATATTCTTAACCAACGGAAATATGACATATACTTTTAAGTTATGAGAGACCGCCTGCTATTCGATAACCTTAGCAAAGTTATTCTTCTACCTGATTGCAATAAAATATGTATCACTCACCTACCATACGTTATTGTTCTATAGTCTCTGTTTTTTCCCTATTCAACAGTTTTTTTTTAAATTATATATCGTCATATTATCTTACAATAAAAAGATGGAATACCACACATCGAGCATTGATTCGCATTTTTTTTTATCTCCTCAACACCCCAAATCGTAAAAAATTATAAGTCTTTTGAGCTCCGGATGTGGTATATGCTATCGGATAGAAGAATCCATATTATACTTCTCGATTAAATGTTTAATAACGCCAATATCCTCAGCGGAATGCTGTGATGAACTCTTGCGATGACAAGGTCACCTTCTTGTATCTTTAAACACCCGAACTCGTAATAATTATAAGCTATTTTGAACTCTACATAATATGATATCGATTATTCGATATTCTGTACCAACGGCTTCAAACACAAACATAACTCTTATGTGATCCATATATGGGAGACAGTCCACTATTCAGCATAAGATGGCTGACCCCGACTATTTAAAGAAAAAACTCATTAATGAGGTTCTTCAAATACTTCAGTTTTTTTTTCTTACTATTGGTTAAATTGTCGTGATTTCACGCCTATAGTATTTAAAAATTCGATACAACGCTTTAAGATAAACTGTTTTTCAAGTATTTAAGTACATTTGCCTATCGAACATTCTGTCTAATAAAAGCCAAGAATATCACATATTTGCAATCACTTAATGATTTCAGAATTTCAGATTGGGAATTAACTCAATTTTTCATTATTGTACTTTACGTATTGGTAGATAAGGTATAATTGCACATGCATATAAAGAACTTTATATCAACATTCGAGTATTACACACATTGATTTACATAAGCTTCACATATGCTCCTTAAGCTTTCAAATAATACCCACAATTCTTAGAAAAAACGATATTATTAAATTAATCTAGCATGGGTGTACTCGGAAATCTGTGTTCGAAGATGTATTCCAAACCCGTCTTAGCGATAAGTTTAACATAAAACATCTCCAATTAGCAATGCTATACTTAAATGTGACAAATTGCATGTATAAAACATCATACTAACACAATCGCGTATACCTGAATCAGAGCAATACGACAGAGCGGATGACTTCCTACCTGCCTTCGATTTTATATTAGACTCAATTTTCATTGTTGAACTTTACATACTGGTAGTTAAGTTATACTTGCTTATTCAGAATTGATAACTTCTAAATACACATGTACATAAGTATTATACATTGATTTCCACCACGGCATCTAATAATATCCGCACAATTCTTAGAAAAACAAAAACAACTTAGTTTGTTACGAATTATTAATTAATTTTAGTATGAATTGGCTCAGAAATTTGTGTTCGAAGACGTATTCCAAACCCATCTTAACGATAAGTTTAGCACAAAACGTATCCAAATAGCAATGCTCTAGTTAAATGTAACAAATTATATGTATAAAAACAGCGTGCTAATGCAATTGTGTACACCTAAATCTGAGCGATATGACAGGGCGGGCGACCCTAAGACGTGACTTTCTACCTGCCTCCGACATACGACAAAAGCTTAATTTAAGATTCCTAATAAATGAGGAATGCATCACCTTTATAATTATTGAATAATGTATTCCAGGGTAAGCACTAAAATATTTCAGGGTTATCTGTTCCGTAGAAAAAAAAACAATGCTATATAATTACATTCTTAAATGAAAGGAAACTAATAAAACGATAAACAATCTATTGAAATAGATCGTATAAGGCTTCAATCAATACCTAGTGTTGTTTAAAGGAATATATACTTCTATTCGAACCTAACAATAGCATTGATACTGTCTTAGTTTAAAGGCATAGCTACAACTCTTAAATACAAGCTTTCTGCAAACAGATCATGAATAAAAACCTTTTGATTTGAAAAAAGCAACATTAGCTGTCTTTTTGTATAACACTAAACGATTTTGGTTTTGCTTAACAAACTTTTAGTTGAATTTTATGTTATTGGTGTCATTCTGTAACTCTATGTGCGGTCTTTTGTTCATATCCAAAATTCAAGAAAAGAAAAAAGGCGAGCTCAAACACCTTCCAGAGAGTAAAAGTTTACAACCGGAAGTGTGTGTGTATGAGGATTATTATCGGCTGTCAGCGTTAAAATATACCTCTGTGGAAGCGTCAACAGAGTTATATAGTACCCAAAAAAAAAACTCTACCCATCGAATACTCTCTTTAATCCACTTGAAATGAATAACATTATTCCGCAAACGTGCCCATCTAACTAATTCAATAATAATAATAAAAAAAACGCACCGTCAATTAAACTCATCCAGTGTTAGGTCAGGTTTTTTTCTACTTAACTGTAACGTATCAAAAAATTATGCGTATAAAACACCATTTAAAAGCGTCTACCTGCGTGACCGACCGACCGACCGCATTATGTAGTTACCGACACTCAAAATGCACTAGCCGTCAAATACTCGCTTTAATTCACTTGCAAGAATATCATTTTCCGCAAACATGCTCATCGAACTATTTCAACAAAAAACGGGTCGTCAATTAAACTTATATCGTCTCAGATCAGGGTTTTTATACTTAAATACATTGTATCAAAATTATATCTATAAAAAAGCACCATTCAAATACGTATACCTGAGTGATGGACCGATCGGCTGGGTTATGCAGTCCCTGTACACGCATCATACAATAATGCAGCGATGGAATCTAATTCTATACCTGTTAGCGGCAATGGATTACATTTGAAGGTACGTAGAAATGTGAGATGCGATTTAAAGAGGGTGCTCGTGCTCATAAAAAAAGATAATTAGAAAAAAAAGGGCTGATTAAAAATTTAAACAAAATGATTGATTGTCTCACCAGGATGCAACTGATGTGATGGCTCATCTTCATCGGAAGAATCTTCTATGGCTAATGGAAAAAGAAAAGAAAATTAAGTTTCTCATGAAAAATAATACAGACTGTATGACTTACTGATAACTGATGGCTGCTGTGGTCTATGGTTTACGTCCATATTTTCATTATTGTCGGCCTCGGCATTTTCAAAATCGTCTATAACACATAAAATTAATTTTAGATGCAACTAATGCAAATTACATACTCATTCTTAAAGCCAATGATAGCTCTGATGGGCCAGCAATAGGACTGCCGGGATTTTCGAGAAGTTGATCTAAAAAAATAAAACAATAGAAAATAAGGAAAAAATGTAAAGTTGAGTATTACCTGGCGTTGAGCGTCCCCTAATGTCATCAACTAAAGTTATTGGGGTGTTCCAGATGCATAGCGGGATTTCCGAATACCCCGGCCGTGAAAAGCACATCGCATATGTTTTCAGCGAACCAATTAAAATTATCAACTTTTACCCTAGCATCCCTGCATACAGGGCATTTAATCCCTCCATCCCCTGACTGCTCAAGATCTTTTAAATATTGGACGCATGTTAAGCATACATTATGTCCTAATTGACAACTGACGAT